>OY720273.1:5000000-6250000 GCA_963082995.1 Noctua comes
GACCTAGCTGGAGTATGACTGTCATCGAGTGTCTAAGGATGAAGACGTAAGGCTGTCGAGGGAAGATCTTATTTGGGAAAATATAAGTTGAATATTTTAGCGATTAATGCAAATATTTCCGAGAAACTAAATTGTTACAAAAAAAAAAAGTAAACAAACTTAAATGTAGATATTGTATGTATTACCGAACACTTCATCATGAAAGGTCACGAAAAGCATCTGTGCATACCAAATTTCAGTTTAGCTGCATGTTACAGTAGACCGGAAAAGAAGAGAGGAGGTACATGTATAATTGTTAACACTTGCCACCAATGGAGGGAAATTCCTCAAATATCAAAGTTGTCATCACCAGGGGTTTTTGAATGTTGTGCTGTCGAGCTTATTAGTTATAAATTAATAGTTGTATGTATTTACAGAGTCCCAAACGCCAGGAATATAAATTGCTGTTTTGATAAACTTGAAACTTTGCTTAAAGAGATATCTAATAGGCGTTTAAAGAATGTTGTAATTGCAGGCGATTTTAATATTGATGTCTTAAAACCGAGCAACAACTCAGTTGCACTTGAGTATCTATTATTAGGTTACAATTTGAAACTTGCTTTTAAACAGCCAACTCGAATGGCTAGTGGGACATGTATAGATAATTTTGCGCATAATTTTAAGAAGAGTTGTAAGACAGATGTACTTGAATTTGCTTAATCAGACCATACAGCACAGCTACTGCAATGTCCAGTTCCCAATGTATATAATATCAAATCCTGGTATATAACTAGAAGAGATTACAGTAACGATAATATAGAGAAATTTAAAAATAGCATAAGCAGTCTCAAATTTGCGGAAATATATCTAACTGACGATACCAACGTAGCTTACAATGAATTTATCGACATATTCAAGTTATTTTACGAGTTGTGTTTTCCGTATAAAGAAATAAAAATAAACCTAATCAACAAACCAAAATGGCTTTCACGTGGCGTTAAATTATGCAGTAGGAAAAAAAGAGAACTTTTGTGGCGATTCAGGTTGAAAACCAACCATGAAAACAAAAAAAAAATCACTACCTATTCTAGACTATATAATAAAATAATTAACTTGACACAAAAAGCTCAAAATAACCACAAAATACAGCAATCTAAAAATAAATCAAAGACTACATGGCAGGTAATTAATCAGACAAAGTACAATATCCCTAAACAACGAATTGAGAAACTTAAAGTTGGTAATCAAATTTTATACAAACCTTATGATATCGCTAGTGCTTTTAATGACTTTTTCGTTGACAAAATACGTCCGAAAATAGATGTTGACTGTAAGCCTAAAACATGCATCTCGTCTATAAAACGTAACTCAATGTTTATGGCACCCAGCACACCACACGATTTGAATAAAATAATAATGTCGCTAAAAAATACTAACAGTGTTGGTTTTGATGGTATCGCCACAAAGATACTGAAGTCTGTCTCAACCGCGATATGTGAACATTTAAGCCACATCCTGAACCTTATTATTTGTACGGGTAAATATCCAGATGCTTTAAAAACATCTATAATAAAACCCTTATTTAAGAAAGAAGATAAGGAGTTGATGGAATACTATAGACCTATTTCGCTCATACCGGTTATTTCGAAGATCTTTGAGAAATACATTTGCAGGGAATTATATATTTATATGGAAAAACATAATATACTTTGCGAAGAACAAAAAGGATTCAGACAGCACAGAACCATCAATATGGCAATTTATGACTTTTTGAATCCTATTATGAGTAGCATGGATAAACGATCCCCCATATGCGCTATATTTTGCGATATGACCCAGGCGTTCGATTATGTCCATTATAATATATTACTTAATAAATTAGAAGTCTATGGCATTAGAGGTAACGTGCTCGAACTTATAAAATCTTATTTGGAAAACAGAACACAAATAACTGAAGTTAGCAACATTAACATAGTTACCAAACACGAAGACATTATAAGGTCTCGAGAACGTAAAATCTCATACGGTGTACCACAAGGAACCGTGATAGGCTCGTTTTTGTTTATAACATATGTTAATGATATGCCCATGTCCCTTGAATATCCTATAACTATGTTTGCAGATGATAGCACTATAACAATCCCATGTAAAAGTACAAATACATATGAAAATGACATAAATAATTCTCTTGACGCACTAATTATATGGCTAGACGAAAATAATTTAAAAAATAATTTAGGTAAGACAAAAATAATGCACTTCAGACAACGTACTCCCGGCGGAACTAATCTCAACATCCATTACAAAAATGACGAAATTGAGGAAGCAGAGGATACAAAATTTTTAGGGTTGCAAATAGATTGCAACTTAAATTGGAAAGCACATATAGACAGTTTGTGTAAAAAATTGAGTTCCTCCGCATATGTGTTATACAGATTATCCTCCATAGTAGATGTCAAAACACTTCTTACGGCTTACTACGGAATAGTTGAATCGCACCTGCGCTACGGTATTATTTTCTGGGGGAACTCAACTGATCGAGATATAGCTTTTAAGGCCCAGAAAAGATGTCTCCGATCATTGTTAAAACTTAAATCGACAGACAGTTGCGCGCCTTATTTTAAGTTACATAAAATTTTGACACTTCCCTGTATCTACATTTTCGAAGTAGCTATGTTTGTCAAGCAAAATCCATCTCGTTTTGAGCGCCTGGCTGTTGTATTCCCAAGGAATAGGCGTGACAACAGCAAATTGTGTCAAGTATCATGTCGAACCACTTTAATGCGTAAGAGCGTTAAATTACCGAGTAGTTGGAAAGCTTTAAATACAGCACAATTTAAAAGTAGATTGCGGAAATTTTTGGTCGATAAAACGTACTACAGTGTAGCTGAGTTCCTATCGGAGAAAAATATTTGTTAATTAGTGACATCTTGATTTTTGAAATTTTGATTTATGACATTTTGATTTTTGATATTCTGATCTTTGACATTTTGATTTCTGACATTTTGATTTTTGACATTCTGATCTTTGACATTTTGATTTCTGACATTTTGATTTTGGAATTGTAACAATAATGATATTTGTAATAGTAATGACATGTTAAATGATGTAATGATAATGGTATGATATTTGTAATAGTAATGACATGATATTTAATCTTATGATACTAATTTATATTTTCCTTTTAATACAAACATATATTTTAATTAAGTTGATGATTTCAGAATTTTATAATAGTAATTTATAAATACTAAATAAGTGTAATAATAGTGATCATACAAATAATTTCAAATGTTTGCATGCCGATTGGTAAAATGTGGCTGAGCTAAATGTAATCTTAAGAACTATTATGTATTACCCATATTTGCAAAATAAAATTCTATTCTATTCTATTCTATTCTTACCTACTTGAATCTATACTAATATTATAAAGCTCAAGAATTTGTTTGGTTCTAAAATAAAGTCTACAATAGCATATTATTATGTTTATCTTTCAAGGTTGACTCACACTCTCTAATCCTGTCTTTCTCTTATGTGATGTGACGCAGACGAAGCTGAGCGGGTTAGCTAGTTAATTGTATACAGGGTGTAAACCGACCCTTCACAAAGCCGTCAACCAAGCAATATGTACATCAAACCAAGTAACGGCGCGTACACATAGAACGTCCGTTTTACAGCTCCGTTTAAACGTAGGTATATGTTATTAAAGTATGTAGTTGTATGAGCCAGTTCACACACATGACAGTATTCCGGATCCAGTAAAAAAATCCCACACACAACGGAAATACTGATCCGTTTTATCGAATCGAAACCGCGTGAAAATCTTTGCGTTAAAAATGGATGTATCCAATAACGCCGGGGCTTCCTCCGACGCAGACGACGATACCCGTAGTACCAATTTGTATTGGTACACGACAACGTCCATCCTCGTAGAAAGTAGGCGATACACTGAAGAACGAAAGTCCAGTAGCGTTGGATCTGTTAAAATCGGTCCTGTAAATACTGTGTGAATATTACCTCCAGTAGCGATGGATCAGTTAAAAACGGATCCTGTAAGATCGGATGTTCTATGTGTACGCGCCCTAACTTTACGCAAAAATGATTGCTGGGAAACAATAGTACGGGGGTCGTGGTGGTGTTTGAAGTAAACAACTTACATTGATAACATGATAAAAAACTTGAGAAAAAGTTGGAACTTTGACCCCAATATCTCCGTAACTAGAAGTTTCCCAGGTATGGTCTAGAACAAAAAAATTATTGCTATGACGAGGAGAAGTGCCTTTCGGCTTCGTTAAGGGTATTTTTACACCTTTTATAGTAGCCTTCTCTCCTAACTCAAGATCGATCGAGAACCGTATGGAATGAACGATGAAAAGACGTAAAATGTAACAAGACAAAGTCAAACAAGATTTATTAACGGGACGGAAATTTGGGACATCACTATTGTTAAGCTTTAAGGGCAGCAGGATGGCCTGTATCTCCAGCTGTAGGTGCCGAAAGGCCGGCCGCACGGGCCCCTGCACACGCCGCCACAGGGGCCGCAGAAGGGGGCCGGGTACTTGAGTCCAGACGTTTGGCAGTTGCAGGGAGTGCCGCAGCAACAGGGGCCCCCACCGCAGTAGCCACAGCACCCTCCGCAGCATCCCCCACAGCACCCCCCACAGCATCCACCACAGCAGCTCCCACAGCAGCCGCCGCATGACCCACAACCTCCGCAACACATGATGTAAAAGTTTCAGAAAATATGTTTAGAAAACGTAATTATTAATACTTTTAACAATTTTTTAATTTTTTTGTACTTTATTAGGTTTTTTAATAAACCAAAATAGTGTGGCCTGTTTTAATTAATTTTGACGTGTTTGTTTATTTTTATTTCAACAGCGAGCAAGTCTGAGAAGTCTATGATTTCTAGTAGCCAGTTGCAATCGAAACTCATTTGTATAGACAAATTCAGACAATGGGGATGACAACTGTGAAACTAATGGCGCTAGCATAGTTGGTTCCAAGCATCGTCGTTGGTTTAAACGCTGGTAATGTCATTTGGGCCTCATCAGAAGCCTTAAAGTCACCAAGAGGGCAATGGAGAGGGCTATGCTCGGAGTTTTCTTGAGCCAGACACACGGGACCAGTCAATGTGGTGTGGTTGTGGCTTGCGGGAGGCCTGTGTCCAGTAGTGGAAGTCTTTCGGCTGAAATGATGACGATGATGATGAATGTCATTTTATATTTCAAAATAGCTTGACCCAATCTGACCAATGAGCCAGATTGGTATAACGGTCTTCCCCATTTCATGTAGATTGTTTTGATAGAAACAAAATTATTCGCATTCCTGAAATTAATCGAAACATAGCTGGAGAAGCTGAATTTAACACATTAGCAGCATTAAAGAACTAAAGATAGATCTTTACGATTTTTAATTGTCGAAGCGAATTTCACAGAAACAGTGTTTCCAAATGGTTTCCAAGTATTAATCGATAGATTTTCCCGTTTATACTTTTGTAATCCGTCGACAGAAAAATAAACAAAGTAAGAAAGTGATGAACTAAGGCGATATGGTTAGAAAGAGGGTGGGTGACTGAGTGACTCATAAGATGACGACTAAGAGAGAAGTATGGAAGAAGTCATACTGAGCCGAGCGATTAAAAAAATTATTAGGATAAGGGCAAGAGAAGGAAGATGACGAATGAAAAAACAGCCAAGGAGTTTTTTCTAGAAGGAAACTTTATGGTCTGATTTTGAAATTCCAAATTCAGTCACTAACCTCATTTTACAAAAAATCTGCTGATCACAGATCGAAAATCATCAAAAAATACTATATTTATTTTTGTTATAAAATTTTGTAAGTATTCGTAACATTTTAATAGATGACGCAAGTAATTGTGCTTAATTACGATCTATGCTATGAGAAACATTAGCTTGGATCTTCTGGAACCCCTGGCTGATGACCATGACCTGAAGACGAGCGGTAAACACGGAGACATTACAAATGCCTGTACTTTGCTGCAGAAGACCGCATAACTTGGAGATGCGTCGTATGTAGTCGTGATTGTCAGCATTAAGGGAATGACAATGAGGAAGAAATTCAAAACTACCTTGCTGCTACTGTCAAGCCATTGAGCTGGCTGGCTACCAACGTCATTTTGTTTTTTTCGTTTGTTGTTCCCAGATAAAACTTCGCGATGCCTGTCCGTAACTGCTGCGTAGGTTGCCAGGGCCCGATGTCAGGGCCGTGCTGTGGAGGTGCCTGTGGCCGCCGTATTGACTGTGGCTCTGGTCCGTGTTGCGTCCATTCATGTGGTGCCTGCTGCTGCGCTCCTTGCTGTGGAACGCGAGGATGTTTACACGGGTGAGAATGTGACTGGATAGCTTCAAAATGGAGAAAAAATAGCCACAGCTAAGGTATTCAACAACCTACTGAACTAACTACTAAAATAACTATAGAAATGTGATCTCTATACATCAAAGAGTAAGGCCCGTATCATAGAATGAGTCTCAAATTAAATTCTATGTACTTAAAGTTCGATTTAACCAAATGGCTTTAAATTATTTATGCACAAGGTGGGCTTTGTTTGAGTACCGTTCTATAATCTACGGGCATAGGGTTAATAAAAAGACAAAATTATGAAGCACTGTGGGAGGCCCACAATTACTCAATAGCCTACAACTATTATGTCGTTTTACCAAGTATCAGTTTGTATACTCACGTCAAAGTCGTCGCTCTCACCGCTGCAATGTAACGAAACAGCAGTATCATTTCAAAAATGTCTCTTGCAGTGCCAGGCCCGGCATGGCGGGTTCATACTTCAGCTGCGGTCACGGCTGCATCGGCGGCTGCACAAGCGGCCTATGTGCGTCATGTTGCGGCCCCTGCTGCGGCTAGTCCAGCCCTGTCCGACTCCGTCCCTGGAGTATTGTTTACAACTGTTGTAAACTCTGTCGCCTTTCGTTCGGATCAATAAATTGATGCGTTGATCTGGTTGTTTTTTTAAGCTAGCTTACATCTCTATGAAATAGCGTCTTGTATTGTATAATTATCACTAGCTTCGTTGAAGGAAAACATCGTGAGGAAACCAGCTTGCCTGAGAGATGTTTTTCGTAGATTAGGGCAGGTCATACAGTAACACTCCCATTTCAAAATCCGCCTACACTACGTTCGTACATTGCGTGTAATACTATGTCACAATACAGGCGGGAAATACGATGCGCTGCGTGACTGCGTCCCGCTGCGGCTGCAATGTGCGCTTAGCTAAGAACAACAGATTTGTTAGATTAGAAAATCTACTGATATGGCTAGAAAGGAGGTGACTGTTGGGATATACCACCTACCTACCACCTACCCACCACCTACCCACTACCTACCCACTACCTACCCACTACCTACCCACTACCTACCCACTACCTACCCACTACCTACCTACTACCTACCCACTACCTACCCACTACCTACCCACTACCTACCCACTACCTACCCACTACCTACCCACTACCTACCCACTACCTACCCACTACCTACCCACTACCTACCCACTACCTACCCACTACCTACCCACTTCCTACCTACTACTCACCTAAGAACCTTCTCCTGACAATAACACAACAAAAAAAAAATTGTGAAATCGGTCCAGTCGTTCATGCGTGATGGCGTGACCAAGGGAAATAGGGATTAATTTATTTAAGGTCTATCTTTTCATATACGAAATATTTTAAGAGTAACTTCTATAAGTCGTAAAGTAGCCATAGCCACGAAAAAAAAAATTGTTTTTTTTTACGAAATTATTAGATATAATTCTAAATTTTTTTGAGACTTTTTGTATAAAACCTCTACTCCCATATTCTAACAATGACAATAAGTAAATACGACGTAGTAAACGAGCGTAATGGATGTTCAAAAATAAGGAGCTAGTCATGAGCTAGTATTTATTTTGTGGGTCAAGTAATTTTAAATTAATATTTTTTATAAAAATATACTCAGATAAAAAAAATAATCCCTTGAAATGGCTTCGTTATAGCCGTTAGATGATTCCCTGAAAATATTTCGTGTATGAATAGTTAGACCTTATATTATATATATATAAATATAGATTATTATGTGGTTAGATAAAGGCTTTCGAGTTCCATTAGTAAGTTCCTACAATAAATTTCTTCAAGTTTCATGTATCAGAATAAAAATATTTTTTTAAACTATCGGATATTTTTCAATAATCAATGTGTAGCTCTCTAATTGTGATTAGACTTTTTGTGTGAGCTGTATGGAATACCTCCTAAGCGAGTAGTTGGGCGGACGGGAATCAATAAAACATTACTTTTATGAAAATATAAAACTATACAACTGGTTGTGCCGTGGGGAATGACGTTACAATAGCGATCCCAACTGCACAATTAGTTGTGCAATCCAGTCTTTATTTCTGATTATTTTTATCACAGTTCACTTTCGACAAGACAATACACGTGGCGCGCTCGCTCTGGACCTCGGGTCGGTCAGTTAACAACCCGAGCCCAGGGTAATCTGCAGCCTTTTTAAACAGCACAGGACATTACGGGCACTACCACTCTTGTACATCACTATTTGTAGCATCAAAAATATAAGCTCGTACGCACGACATACACGAGCTATGGCGCTAGCAGCACGGTCAGCACGAATGTCGCCTGCACGGGCCACAGCATTGTCCACAGAGTCACCACTGGCTTGGTCAGTTAACAAGCCAAGGAGAAGTTGCGATGAATCAACTTTTGTAAACGTATCAATGAGCTCGTCCACACGACAAGCACGAGCGCTAACAGCACGGTCCGGACGGGTTCCGGCTGCACGGGCCACAAGGACCACAGCAAGGGCCACAGCACGGACCGCAGGGTCCACAACATCCACAGGTGGGTTTACTACGAGGTATCAAAGTTCTGGGCCAGCAAGGTGCACAAACAGGGTTACAAGGTCCACGACAGCATGACCCACAGCCGCCACAGCAGCAGGGTCCACAGCCGCCACCGCAGCAGGATCCACAGCCGCCACCGCAGCAGGGTCCACAGCCGCCACCGCAGCAGCCACCGCAGCAGCCACCGCAGCAGCCACCGCAGCAGCTACCGCAGCAGCCCCCGCAACAAGCCATTTTCTGTTTATTTAAAAATTCCGCAAACTGTCATCACCACGAGGAAGTATTTAGGCGGAGGTAACTTCTACTATTTTTCATTCAGGAATTTTGTACCAAAATTGTAATTTACAAAGATTTTAATTTTGACATTTTTTTTAGTGTCTTGTGTAAAATTTTATAAGAAATGAGCTCCGCCTTGGTATGTCAGAGGCCGGATATTTTTTTTGAATTCAAGTTTTTTTAAATGATTTCTAGGTGGACAACCTCTAGACTTAGAAATTGCAGGAGGATTTAAGTACATTACTTACATTATGAGGATGACAACTTTGAAACTAATGGCGCTAGTATAACGAGGTCCAAGCATCATCATTGGCCGAATCAAACTTCCGTCAGAACAGGCCTTGGCAGGCTATGGTCATATCACCTACAATGAGCTTTGACAAGTCTTCCCATTTCTCGTGTAAATCAAAATATTTTACACTTGCCTTCTAATTAATTGCCTACCTATTAAAAGAGCCTCAAAATGTCCAGCAGAGCATTAAAGCATTTAATTTAGCATTGAATACCAGGTAAAAAGCCTGCTTGACGACATAACTATCCAAATTGCTACTTTCTAACTCCTTCGAAGTAACAAAGCTGCGTAAAGTGTGTAATGTGGGTAGACAATCCGTTAAGGCTGTTTACACACGTAGCAGTTGGGCAAGGGGCGTGCAATCGAAACGCAGCAAATTGCCGCGATTACCCGCATCCGGCGCGCTTACACAGAACCGTTGCGGCGCGGGCGGCGGTGCGCAGTGCACAGGCCGCTACGCACTAAGCACGCACCCCAAACCCAGGAGTGTGCAACAGTTTCAACATGCATGAATGAATTTTGTAAACTTTTAATGAAAAATTAAAGTAAAGATAGAGGTAAAGAATAAAAATTATAGCTCTTTGAGTTTGAACAACTACCTTGAACTGACTTGGAGTAGATCAGAAGATTACTTTGGAAATACTTTACCTATTTCAATTTTATTTTATGTTTCATGGGCCTAATTTTATACCTACTAAATAAGTCATTTAGTTTTTAAATGAAAACTAGTGTCCGACCGAAACTTCGGCTTCGGCTACTATCGGGCAAAAAGTCCACTATCTGCCGAAGTTTCTAACTAAAACTAAATCTTTGAAATTGAACGAATGCACGAAGGCGCAGTGAATCACACATTTCGAAATGTTATTATTTTTGAGAAGTTGCTAGGTAATTTTCGTCATTTTGTTAAGTTGTTTAAACGTACAGTCGCCAGTGCAACAAGTTACTACAAACCGTTTTGAATTATCAACAAAAATCTAAAAATTATATCATCGATGATATTTTCGTTTACTCCGAAACCTCGCAGTGCGCAAATATTTGTATATTTTAACTAAAAACGGAAAAATAAAAAAGTATTTTGCAATAAATAAAACCGACTTCAAAAACACAAAAAAGTGAACAATAACTTTAGCTTCAGAAGTCGGTCGCAAAAAAAAACAGAATCTAACAAAAGTCACCGACTTCTGAAGCTAAAGTTATTTTTCACTTTTTTCTGTTTTTGAACTCGGTTTTATTTTTTCAATATATTTCACAAAACCTTTTCAAAACTGGGTAGCAGCTGCGCCACTTGTGAATGTCACTAAAATGCTAAAATATCCTTGTAGCACTAAAATGTTGTCAGCCCCTGCCACACTAAAGTCACATCGGTCGGTAAGAGCACCTTCCCACGGCAAATTGTAGGAAGTGCGTCCCAAATACACGGCACGACAGCTTTCGAAGTAACAGCCGCGTCAGTCGAGGGTGTGCGCCCATCCGAATATTTCTAGTGAATTTTGTGTTACGCGTAATTTACTTTAGAGAGGCGGACGCGGTTGGCAGCTGGGCGGAAACTTTGACGCAGAAAGAATAAAAAAAAGGCCAAAGACCAAATATAATATTTGGTCTGGCTCTTGTGAAACAGGGAATCCTAGTACAAGAGCCAGGGCTACACTGATGTTTGAACAACCACCAGCTGTTAATAAACATTTTATTACAATATTTTTACATGGACTTGGATGGCACTGAGCTAGAATATAATATTTATAACATAACATCACGGCTGTAATCCCCGAAGGGTTAGGCGGAGGTGTACCTAATAGTACACCCACATTTCGCCAGATAAAAAAATAAAAATCGCCTTTAACCTGCGCCATCTGAGTGCAGCTCAAGGCGATTTCCACCGCATTCGATGCAATTAAAAGGTCTTTGAATCCGTGATTTAAAAAAAATGTTATAAAAGGGTCTAAATCTATTTATAACGCCGACGACAGTCCCGCATTGCACTTTCTTTAATTTGTAATTTTAAATGAAAATATTGAATCTCGAAAAAAAGGTCGAGCTCTCGCAAGATACATTCGAGATCGAGATTGCAGTCTCTAATTGCATAGATGTAGTACGCATGTCCTGTGATCCCTTTCCGTACAGTTACACTTGTACGTAATAATGAGTCTCTGCTTACTATAAGAAAGTTAACGGGCTGTAATGAATATTAAAGGCGTGGGGTCGGAAGTAGGAACCACGTGTAACTGACGTGTTCCGTATAGTAATACTCATAACTGTGAACAAGCATGTGCCTGTCAGCTTGTAGGTACTTCCGCTTCTATAGATGGGCATGTGAACAACTGTACAAGTTTTCTAAATGGACAAAGAAATCTACAGCCTATAAACAGGTCCAAGAAGCATGAATTTTCGCGCAAGAGTTCATTAAATGAGAAGGCAATAAGGTCGATTACTGAAAATTCATCTCTAAAATAAGGACAGAAAGTATCAAGTTTCTATGCAAGCCGTAAGATTTTGAAGAAGTTGGTAGGTACAGATGCCAAGCATATCAAGGTACCACAATCTGTCACATTTCTTTAATAGATTTTCAACTTTATCGTTGTAGCATTAGGTTTAAGGTTGATTGGGAAAATTTGACAGTTTCGGGTAGCTTGGAGTGCTGTGTCTGAGAAGGTGCCGAACTGCTGATGGACAAATTTACTGGGCTTGAAACTCAAAAACACTAAACGACCGACGACGCAATTAATTTTTATTCAAATAAAAGATTAAAAAAAGAAAGGTAGGTAGGAAAATATTTATATCAACTACAGTTTACGTGGAAAGAAGTCTTGTGTGGGCACGACAGGCTACGGCTTTTCGCTATCTTAATTCCATCCCGCCATTACGCTTCGCTTCAAGAATGTTCTGCGCGCCTGCTCATGATGACAAAATTCGGAGTATTCCTGAGAGCTCTAAAGTTACTTTGTTAGATATTCATGCTCCGCTGAAACCTTGGCTACCTCGCGGTATTCCATTTTAAATATTCCTAGAAGAATCACTTGAAATTTCGAGGAAGCACTTTGATTAACTCTGGCTTAGACGTTTTCTAAATAATATCCCGAAGCAAGTTACTAAGTAATTTTATTTTTAAAAGGAATCGGAAGATTCCGTCGCATTCTAACGAAAACCTTCATATTTCAACTACCTACCTAAATGAAAATAATTTGTTCTTTTTGTAGGTACTGGTTGTAATCACAAACAGTAAGTAGGTACCTACTTACTATGAGTACTATCCAGGAGAATGAATCGATCTTTAGGCTTAAAACTATTCAACTATTAAGGAGTCGTTGAGTTAAAAGTCTTTAGTTCCTTACAAACTTTTACATAAAAATTAAGTTCAATTAGGAGTGCTATGACAAGTCTATGACAAGTCCGGAATTTAAGCTGTGTCCGGAATGCGAGGGGAATTGTTTCCAGCACTGGCGCGAGCACTTGCTTCCAGAACCGCCGTGAGCACTTACTTCCAGCGCTGGCGTGAGCAATGGCACGATGACTGGCGCAAGAACTGACTCGAACACAGGCGCGATTACTAGCGCGAATACTGGCGCGGGCAATAGTGGAAGCAGATGCGCAAATACTGGCGCGAGCAATAAAACAAATGCTACACAGCCAAATAGTCAACTCTGGGCTAATACACGAATGTCACCAGCGCCTAAATCAGGTTGTAATCTCAACAACATTACCATCCAATGGACAGGATGTAGCGATTCAGGAGGGTATATAGCATGGTTCCAGTGGGACCCGAAACCATCGTGCTATTCCCTTTCGGGTACCTACGCACTCTGGAAAAGGAGGAAACGCACCAGGGAACAACACCACAAATTGTGGCTAGACTATGGCGAATGCAGGCAGGCCAAGGAAGCGCTTCCTACTATCGACGGCCGTTTTACACAAGGCGCTTCGGCTGACCAAACACACACACACACAGCTGCGCAAAGTAAGGCTGAAACCAAACGAGCGTAACTTTTTGAGGTGTGAGTCGCTTAAAATTAGTCGCGGAATTTTTTTGCATTCGGTTTCATACTAAAGTCCTGTCTGTACCACACGGCGACGCAAAATGAGTTGTACGTTTGACAAACAGGACTTTAGGCCTCAGCCTCACAGCCGCCATTACTGGACACGGTTCTTTTAAAAAAAACCTTTTTTTCAAAGGAGTCACAGATAGCCCACTGTGCACTGTGCCGTGCTGTGCCTTTATGGAGGAAGACAAGACAGCAGCCCACGTGCTTCTAGAACATTACTCAGGGTTTGCCTCATATAGGGCAAAGTACTTCGGTAACCCATTACTCTACGCGAGATCCTCAGTAACACCAAGGCGTTGCTGGTCTTTCTCGGGGATCTGGGGTGAATATTTTCCCACATGAACCTACGCAAAATACGCGGTTTGCCGTGGAGTTGCGGACATCAGTCCGTTATACAATACAAAGCAATAGCCTTTGACCTGATCGATACAAACAAAAGGACCCGCATCAACCCAACACACCGTGGAGAGGATCATTCAAAGACCAGTAAAAAGCCGTTGACAAACGATGCAAAACCAACCCTAATAGCCGGGTAATAACGTTGTTACACCTTATACTTACCTGATAAGGGCCGGCCCCTATTAACGCTGTACAAAATGAGTAAAACACTAGGGGTGCGCATTCAAGCGAGAATGCAATTTGCAATAGTCAAGTGAACGACGCCAAAACAGATTGTTTCCAGGAAATCGAAGCATAAACTACTGACATTAATTAATTGATCAACACTCCGACACTTTGATATCGAGAGTTATCGGAACTTGTTAGCTCATTCGAGTATTTGTTTTTCATTTGCTGTGGAACGGATACCGGTTTCAGCACGGCAAATACATTTTTTTTTAAATATAGTAGTATGCGAATTACCTACTTTAAAAATACCTCATTTTATGCCAATTTATATACTTACTTTTACATTCATTTTATTTTCATCCATTAACAATACTTTTCCTATTGGACGAAGTCAATTTATAGGTAAATTCCCTTTAATTATTCTCTTGCAGGTCCTTTACCTTGTCTATTCTTTCTATAGAGTCTAGAGGATCCATTAAAATGTCTGAAACAGACGAAAAGCACTCAGGTCGCTGTCTGGATAAGAAGAAATTAATCAAATACTAGGAAAAAATCCCTTTTACACTGAACACTTTAAAAACCAAAATACTAAAATACCGAGTAAGCAAACGAGATTAAATAAGCATTAACTAGAAGAATTTACTTTGATTTAAATATAACTTAAGTTAAACTACGAGACAAAAGACCACTAAACTTATACTGTCACTTACGGGATATCTTCCGTGATTGTTCATTATTTTGAGTTCCCGATATTTCGGCGTGGGTTGATAATGAACAATCACGGAAGATATCCCGTAAGTGACAGTATAAGTTTAGTTGTAAACCAAAGACCACTAAACAAACACATAAAGTAAATAAAATGTTACGGAACAACATCGCTATTTGTTGATACAGTGCAGGAAATCGTGACGCCGTGACGCGCAGCACGACGTCACAAGCTCTAAAATAACGCACGCCTACGTGTGACGAGTTGTCACATGCTTATAACAATTAGTGATGGGTAGCTATAGCCATAACTAGCTAAATAACGGCTATTAACAAAATAGCCACGGTTACGATATCCGTCAAAACTATAACTAGCTATTGGCTACTGGCTAGCTAGCTAAAATACGGCATAGCGGATAGTAGCCACAGAGTATAATATAACTACTTCGTTTTGCAGCCGTCCCGGTTTTCGGTAGCCGGCTAGCCGGAGTAGCCGAGTAGCCGATAGCTGACTTAACTGTGTGCACGCTACTGCGCTGAGTTGTGTGAGACGCAAGTGCCAACTTCATTCGCATCGCACATCTCTTTCTTACAATAGTTACAAAATAGATTAGAGAAAGAGAGGGCATTATACTTAGTAATTTCGTTCGTTTAGTATACGAATTTACAAAATATAGAAAGGTAGTACTGTAGTAGTTAGTTACCGTCAGATGTAAAGGAAAACTAAAGAAATAAACATTTGATAATTATAATTATGATATTCGATTTTTTGCCTTTTTATTTTAATGACTTTGAAATAAAATGATCTCCCCTTCATGCTTTTTTCTTACAATAATAATACGTACGACCTACGAGGGGAAGTCATTTCTTTTCAAAAGATTATAAAATAAAATAAAAAGTAAATGAAAAACGAAATCAAGACATTACCTAACTTATTATTCACATTTAGACTTGTTGCCGCGGCGAGTATCGAACTCGAATCTCAGGACAGTTGATCGTTATTCATTCAATTCCCTAGTCCACCTAGCTACGCCGCTGCGCCGCTAGCGAGCGCTAGTCGTTATTGTTCAATAGCCAAGTAGCCAAATAGCTGGCTAGCTAGCTGGCTATTCCACCACAAATAACCGGCTAGCTAAGCTATTGAAATTTCGGCTAGTTACCCATCTCTAATAACAATGATTCACTCATACGATGCGACGTACGTACAGAAAACTTACGCAAAATACTCACACCCGCTTCTAATTGCGTCGCATTGGCCGGCGCCGGCGCGGGGCGCGAGTTAGCGATCAAAATAAAACAGTTAATTGAATTTCCAAGAAACTCTATTTATGTTTACAGGCATCTCATATACATCTCCATTATATTTACGGCTTCGCCCTTGAAATTGTGAGCATTTGAATGCGGCACAAACATGATTGGATCGTCTTGGAACAATAGCTAATTAAAAAGTAACAAAGAAAGAAGTGTTTACTAAGTCGAAGCACGTTTCTTAATGAGGTAATGTATGTCGGCTGCCAATTGTATGGACACCTCTGAACTCTGATTTTGACAGTTTATAGCCATGGTATCATCGTCCTGCGTCAGCGCAGCAGTGGGTGCGCAATAATAAACGATTAGTTGACCCGCCCGCCGGTACTACTCGATTCTCGTAATCGATATGTTTTGAACAGTCAATTCAAACGAAATCGTCATAACACTTCTTGTTTTCTTTGAATATTTGGCTGTTGTTGTTTGCTACATAACTTCATGATGATTCGTGTGGCCATTTCGTTGGTAGTCAACGGGCGTGGGTATTTCATGAGATTTACGATTTTCCAAAATTTAAGAATGCGGACAACGTTTCCATAAAATAGAATAAAACTCATTAAGGAATATTTAGATTCAACTTTCCTTAAGTACTCAAGGAAAGTGTTTCGACCTTTCGAAATACGGAGAACATTGCATGGGGACGACATTATACAGCCTGCCCGGAATAGGCACACTAAAACGATAGCGATCATTATTGAAGAACGGAAGAAGGCTTTACTACTTGCCTTTTGTCATTCTACTCGACTGATTGGATGTTTTTAGTAACGTTAAAGCCATTATATTCTTCACATTCTTTTTTCTGATAATATCGATCACGTTTCCAACATTATCGTAATTCTGTTCCGGGAATACTTCCCTTGAAAGTCTTACAAAAAGCTTTGCTCGGAACTAGCGTTTGCTAATGTTATCTATGTAGTAATGGTCCAGTGATCGTGAGACCATTGCATTATAATGTCTGGAAATCGTTAACTGATGCATGTTATCACATTTTTGTTGAGGTAAATGGAAATATAGAATATTCAAGTTAACGTCTTCATCGTATTGTGGTGTAAAAACAAACATACATTGCTGTTGGGCTCCATGTGAAATGCAGAAGGCGAACGATTGACGACTGGATAAGATGGAATTAACTTTTTGCTAATAAGATAAAAATTTACTCATGTGTTTCAAGTCTCTTGTCCTTATTTGGTGTTGGTGAAGCTTGTCTTGTTTTCTCGTAAGTATTTTTCTATTAGATCTCAGTTACCCTACCATTTCTAGTCTTATCACATGGTCCAACCATCGTTTCTTTGGTCTTTCCCTACTCTCATAGACAATCACATTCATCCTCCTTCCGCGCATAAGATTATACTTGTATCTTTCTTTCGAATAAAAGTACATATCTGATCCTGAATTACGCTACACTAGACAGACAGAATGGCGTTTTTAAGGATAAACGGTTAAGATTTTGCAACCAGAGTTCCTTTAGCAGCCTGAGTGCAATCGCATCAGACAGCAAGCTTCGATTAATGTGAACATCAATATCATAGATAAAAATACTGTATAATATCTATACGTCGTTCAAATATCGAACAGGAAACTGGATTCAGATATGAAACGACTATTTCTTTGAAAGTGACAAGTTAAAGCTGTTCAAAAACGGTGTTATCTGAACACCATTTCACAAGCCAGTGGGTATTCTGTAGCCCACATTTGTCGTGGTTGTCGGTTGTGAGTTGTACCAGGAAGGCGCAGCTGGGTCGGCATTGTGCGGCCAGCGGTGTTCCGCGAACGCGCGCGCAGCGACTCAGGCGCAGCCTTTCTATAGCGGGCGCGCGGAGAAAAGGCAACGTGCGCCGTACATGTATTGTTTCCTCTGCTCTTCGCGGAATGAAATCTGTGTGGTTAAGATGATGGTGGCCAGTTGTATGGGTTATTGAGATAACTACATCCCACACACGGATGGGATTTTAAACGTGAAATTTTGTGCGTTTTTACAGAATTCGTTTTCTCATTTTGTGTGCGTCACACTAAAGTACAGACGCTACTATAATCTGTCAAATTTCTTTAATAGATTTTCAACTTTATCGCTAAACCATTAGGTTCAAGGTTGATTGGGGAAATTTGACAGTTTCGGGTAGCTTGATATGCTGGCGTATGTACATAAAGGGTGTAAATAGACCCTTAACATATCCGAAAGGAAGACGGGGAGAACAAGTGTTCTCCCCGTCTTTGCGATCATTTTTTTGTTCTAGACCATACCTGGGAACCTTCTAGTTACGAAGATATTGGGGTCAAAGTTCCAACTTTTTCACAAGTTTTTTTTTAATTACATGTTTTTAATGTAAGATTTTTACTTTACACACCTCCACGACCCCCGTACTATTCAATCCATCCATCAGCACAATGCTTTGAATGCTTTCCATCGAGTCCTACCGTAAAACCTGATTTTTCACCCCAAAAAAAATAGTCCCCAAAAAAAAAGTATTCCCAGCAATAATTTTTGAGTAAAGTTACTTAGTTTGATGTACAGAATGCTTGGTTGACTGACGGCTATGTGAAGGGTCTGTTTACACCCTGTATGGTAAAGCTGTCAGATTTTCCTGAATAACGCACTGAATGAACGGCGATTTAGGACTACCTTTTGAAATCAAAACTGTTTCTGACATATCGACTAGAACTTTATCTAAATCAGCCTTGAGCAGGTGGTGATGGTGGTGATCAACGCTAACGCTAATACCTTTTTTTTGAGGACCTCTTCATGTATTTGTCATTTGTTCCTTTATTTGTTTTTCTACTAACCATATCAGGGGGCATGAGAGTGCTCTCGCCAAGTCCAACAAAAAATAAACTGAAATGTGACCTATTAAAGTCCGTCGGCCACTTCTCGTCACCCCGACTACACCACCATTGCACGGGCGGTATTTGCCGAGTGCAATCTGCGCATGCGCGTACAGATGGCCTGCGCCCGCGCGTATTCCTCGACATTAATAATGCGCACGAATGTTACCGAGAACATCAGTAAATAATTTATCAAGCTTAATGTATATTTCAATCTCGCCGGAATTGTTAAGAACATTTCCATATTTGCCTGTTTCATCTTTAGAAAGTTGTGTTTTTTGTATTTCCTTATTTGTGGGACATGGTCAAGGAATTTCGTTAGTTTTTATTTCGTTATCGTGTAAAAGACATTAATTTGGGATGTGATAGTCGTCACGTAGACGGTTTAAAGTAGCACTTCATCGAATATTTTATCTATTTGTTTTCCTGCTCCACCAATTTACTCATCGCTGTCTATTGTTGTCATATTAGGCTTGTTTGTCATATTAGATACACACGTGACGTTGCTGACCTTTGACTTGTCATTGATCGTGACTTGAATGACTCCTCCTGGTCATGTTGATTGTTATTTCAGAGAAATGGAAATAACACGATGTTATTTCCACGTACCTTTTCTCTATTCATATTATTCCTTTAACCGTTTCAGTTCAAAGGAAATGAAACCAAATTAGATTGTATTTTCAGAAGGTACCTTTAAGCGCAGGTCACACCGCCAGCTGACGGGCGAGCGAGCGAGCCGAACAAGGCATCGTTTCACCTCTTTTCTTACTTTGGTTCACACCGCGAACTACGAAAGAGCCTCGCTCGCTCGCTCGCTTGCTGGCGGTGTGGCCTGCGCTTTACGCATGAGTTGTCCGCTTGGAAAGCTAAAAAAAGCGTTCTGGCTTCTGTTGGATGCCTACGTTTCGGCCTATGCAGTACCTTTCTACCTTCAACCCTATTTATTATAACTTCGGTATTTCGTAGAAAAATTCCCGCAGATATTCATCATCATCATTTCAGCCGAAAGACGTCCACTGCTGGACATAGGCCTCCCCCAAGTGTCGCCACATTGACCGGTCCCGTGCGACTCGCATCCAGCGGATCCCTGCAACCTTCACCAGGTCATCGATCCACCTCCATCTAGCCTACAGATATTCTTTTAATAAAACTTAAAAACGAATTTCAACGTTATATCGTAATCTTATGTAAATTTTTAAAAAGATTTATTAACGAGGAAAATATTATCTATCTTTTGAAATGTAGCTAGAAAGTATCCATTTATTAGAACTACCATCTTTTAAGTGTTCATAATTAAATGGTTAACCGTCTGCTGCCTACACTTTAATTAAGTGTGAAAAGAAGTGTTTTTTTATCCAGTAGGTACGTCAGTTGTTCTGACAGTGTAGAATCTATATTTTTAACAAAAATAAAACTTAAATCAAAGATACAAAAAATCCTTAAGAATTTATTTTAAGTTTTTTCTCATTCTTATTTAACTTTATGACTACACACACACACGAGATCTTGCCCAAACACGATACATCTGCTTTAATTTGGTGAGGAGTTCTGCAGATTCCGGGTGATGCTTCAGTAACAGGTCGAGCTAACCATGTTAACATTTTTTTTTCGGATGGATAATCTTCAAATGACCCCCACCCACTCTGGGCAGAGTGGAAGGGAGTTTCAGACTTGTACTGACTAAAACCCATCCATGTTCCTTCTTTGCCCTTTGTGTTCCAGGGCCACGGTATCTCTTTCGAACAGTCCCGCAGCCCTGGCAGGAACGATCAAGTCCCCTTTCAAACAAAAACAACTAAATCAAAAGCGGTGCATCCGTTTAGGAACTACGATACCACAGACACACACAGATTAAAACAAAATGAATTCAGGAGTTCCTTATAAATTCTGAACTTTTTCCTATTAATCCTACTTCTTACTAATATTATAAATGCGGTAGTTTGTGTGCATGTCTGCATGTCTGGATGCTTGTTGCTCTCTCATACAAAACTACTGACCGGATTTTGATGAAAATAGGCACACAGATAGTACGATGGGAAAATTATCGAACTCCACGCGGGTGAAGCTGTTGGCATAACCTAGTAGTCTATATACTTGTTGTAGTCTATTCTAGTTGAATATTTTTGCACCATAAAAATGTTATACAAACATTAATTAAAACCGAGCCTTTTATATAACTAGCGCCTGGTCACGGAGCGGTGCTCAGTTATGAATATTTTTTTTCGTCTGGTAAAATTTTAAATTAAATTTCTAGCTTGTGCACCATTTCGCAGTAAACCTTTTGAGTTACTGACAGCAAACGAAATTAGTTTTTAAACTAGAAATCAGTTTTTTGCAAAAACTTTTTCACATAAAATTTCTGGGGGGAAGAGATAGAGCTATACAGTCTTGCTTCATCTTTCCCACGCTGGAATTAAATTAAAACAACACTGCTTTAAGATGTCATGGTAGACCACTTGGTCCAAGCATTTGAATACAGGGTTCCACAAATTAAAAAAAATCAATAATAATAAAGTAAAAAAAAAAATTTTATTCTACGGTAATTAAAAAAAAACCGGCCAAGTGCGAGTCGGACTCGCGCATGAAGGGTTCCGTACCATCGTAGTAGGGGAGCTCCCTTTATTTTTTTATTATAAGTTGTTATAGTGGCAACAGAAATATTCATTCTGTGAAAATTTCAACTGTCTACCTATTACGGATCATGAGATACAGTCTGCTGACAAACAGACGGACGGGCAGACGGACAGCGGAGGCTTAGAATAGGGTCCCGTTGGTTACCTTTCGGGTACGGAAACCTAAATACTAGCTATTTCCTGCAAAAGTGCTAAACCTTCATGGCCAAAATGTATGGAAGAGCTGTTTTTTTTTAAATTCCCGATGACAACTTGCTATTCGCAATGATGTACTTACTGAAAACGTGGTAACCGTTTATAGTTCGTCGATGTAAGGATTTCACCCTGTGGAATCGTAGTAACATAATTATACTATGATGTCGTGTAACTCGTAACATAATCAGTGACAACCCGACTACCCGGGGATGTGTCAAAATGATACATAGCCTAGGATAGCAGCTAGCTACGTAACAGTGTCATCCATTAATCCAGTGTCGCATCGTTTCGTTACGACATTGTTGCCGCAAATAGAAAAGAAGAGACTGGAAAAGAAGCTCGACAGTTACAAAAGACTGGACAAGAAGCTCGACAGTTATAGAAAAGACTGGACAAGAAGCTCGACTGTTATAGAAAAGACTGGACAATAAGCTCGACAGTTATAGAAATGACTGAACTTTTTAATCTTCCTTATTTAAAAAGGTAGTCATGCACTCTTTATATTTGAAAAAAATAAAAGCAAAAAGAAAAAAAGAGTCAGGCTTAGAAAAACGCTGGCATGATGACTTAGAGCCATTTATGGAAGATTAACAAGTTTATTTTGAGATTAGATTGATTATGATATGGAATTTTGGTGTACAGTCGCCAGCACATCAAGTTACCACAAACTGTCTTTCTCCAAATGATTTCAACCAAAAAATGTTGATGGTTAAGTTCAAAATCAAATGAGAAAATTTGACAGTTTGTAAGAACTTGATGCGCTGGCGACTGTACAGTAAAGTATATCATTCTATTAACCGGAGAAAACCGCAAAGAAGAAAGAGTGGAAGATTTTTCGAAGAGACCTATGGGTGGTACACAAGCAATGTAATACAAAAATGAAAAAGGCAGTCACAATTCAGACGCTGGGCCATAATCGAAAATGTCCAGAAAAATTCAGACAGTTGATGATAATTTTACAATGCCAGTCGGGCCCGAAGCATTATCACACTCCACAGTGGCTAGTGGCTAAAGTGCTATCAAAATAGTGTCACGATCTGTATCATTTTCCCTATTAGTCACAACTATGAGATAATGATTGTCAGGATTATAAATTGTTTAGTGATTGTGAAAAAAAATGGCGATTTGGCGATGTTGCGTCATATTATGTGCGTATTAGATGTTCTGGTTGACGCATGAGAAATTAAATATTTAAAACTGTTAAGATGAGTATCTATGTGTCATAGAATTCCGTTAGATCCGTTAACTCAAGTTTGCCTTGATTTCTTCTTGTTACAAAGTTTACCAAAAAAATAAACTCTGGGCAGTAAGTATTTTGCTGCCCATCGAGCCAAAAAATCCGTTGATAATCCTTCACAATTTCGATGCTGCAATGCCAGCTCAGTAAAATTGTATACTTTTTTCACATTTTGATATTTTGCTACTGAAAAGCGAAAAAAATGCATCTATGTAGACCAACGTGGGTTTTATGAGATTAACACACACGGTTTTCCCGAACACGACGCGGGATTCACTAAATGAACGCCCAAAATAAAAGCGCCATGTAAAATTTTTAGTAAAAAAACTGGCCAAGTGCGAGTCGATTCGTTAAACCTTGTATGTATGGTGTAAGTATCCTTTTAATTTTAACTTTATTATTTGTTATAGCAGCCACAGTTATACTATACACACTCTGTAAAAATTTCAAGTGTGTCCCGATTACGGTTCAAAAGCACTTTGTAACACTACGGACAGAGAGCAGAGCCTTAGAAATAGGGTTCTCTAGGAACCCTTTGGGTACGGAACCGTAGAAATGAGCATGAGTCCCAACAGTCAGAAGAACTTCCTTAAAAACCTCATCCATCGACGCATCCAAAAATCTCTATGACGCAATCTTATTCACCGACTCGCAATATATTGCAACCAATTACGCGATATTGCTTAATTAATAGTACGTAAGGAAACCACGCACAGAACTGTTCTATCCTTATAAATACCAACTTTGGTTTCCCAATAACGGTGGTTGGGCGATTAGAGAAACCCACGCATTTAGATTGGTGATGACTACACCCAGGTGCGTCAGACGTCAAAAACTCAACCACACTCATCATTTGCCTAGCCTTTTCCCAACTATATCGGGGTTGGTTTCCAGTCTATCCGGATGCAGCTGAATACCAGTATTTTACATGGAGCGACGACGTCTACAACCCAGTTAGTACTGGGTAATACCCCTTGGTAAGACTGGTTGTCAGACTTTTTGGGCCACTGGCTTCCTAACGACTGTCAAAGATCTACAAATGACAGCCGGGACCAACGGCTTAACGTGCTTTCCGAGGCACGGAGGAAACTCGGTATGTAATGGGCGGTCACCCATCCACAGACCAACCTAGGCAAGTACGGCTTAACCTAAAGATCAACCCGAGCGGCTGTTATTATTTAGCCACGAGCTCAAACTCAACAACAAAAGCATAAACACTGTTTCAAGCTTTCACGGTTTACACATATACTGTCACTTACGGGATATCTTCTTCTTCTTGTTTCTTTTTTTTTTTCCATCCACCCGCATTCTCCAGTCAACCCGCGATCATGGCGCTTGCAACAGCGCCGAAATATCGGGAGCTCAAAATAATGAACAATCACGGAAGATATCCCGTAAGTGACAGTATAAAAGCAAAAACAACCACACTACAGCAACAAATTGTATGATAACCACAGATGATAATGTACTCTTGTGATGTACGTGCAATGCTGCCAGCCTTTTGGGTATTTTTTTCTGTTTACGGCGATGCAGATTTATAATTTGATGAAAGAGCAGGGGTTTTACTATGACGTCTCAAAGCAGGAGTAATTCCAGTGTGGGAAAGAGACAGAGCTATACAGGTCGTCTAGCGCCATCTCTAAGACGTCATAGTAGGCCACCTGTACGCACCCACCATTTTGCTTTTTTTTAATACTTCTAGTATTTCAAGAATTCATGTAAATGTTTTCGTAAAATTACATTTTCAATTACTGCAGTGGCATTCAATGGCTGTCGCGAATACACACGACCGCTCGGATCGATCTTTAGGTTAAGCCGTGCTTGCCTAGGTTGGTCTGTGGATGGGCGACCACTCATTACATACCGAGTTTCCTCCGTCCCTCGGAAAGCACGTTAAGCCGTTGGTCCCGGCTGTCATTTGTAGATCTTTGACAATCGTTACAGGTAGTCAGGGGTCCAAAAAGTCTGACAACCAGTCTTACCAAGGGGTATCGTATTACCCAGTACTAACTGGGTTGTGGAGGTCAGATAGGCAGTCGCTCCATGTAAAATACTGGTATTCAGCTGCATCCTGTTAGACTGGAGGCCGACCCTAACATAGTTGGAAAAAGGCTAAGCAGCAGTGGCGAAGGTTCCATGTAACCCGATTCCTACCGGCTTCCTTTTTAAAAATGGCACAGTTAGTATTCTATAGGCAAATAATATAATCACATTAAAGATTATGTACTCCGGCTTACCTCTTACTAAAATTGACCCTTCGCTACTGCTGGGTGTGGAGGTCAGATAGGCAGTCGCTCCATGTAAAATACTGGTATTCAGCTGCATCCGGTTAGACTGGAAGCTGACCCTAACATAGTTGGGAAAAGGCTAAGCAGATGATGAAACTATCAAGGTTAAGTTTCTTCTCAGCGGTATTCCTGATCTTTTTCCTTTTGTGGTTAATAAATTACAAATTACTTAATTAATTTTTTCCTGTAATTTCAGTGAACTGGGATCGTCGCTTTGAGTTTCCTATGACGTTATTCTAAAATTACTTTGTTAGAAACGTTTTTATTTATTGTGTGCGGGTTTCCTTCCTTATAAGTTATAAGCGGTCATATGGGATTGTTATGTGGGCAAATTTGTTATTTTCCCGTAAATGTGTGTGACATGTACATGAGACATGTATGACATAATTATGCGAAATCAGGATGCACTATTGGTGGTTTCTCTGTCCAACCCTTCGGGGCTCTCAGGTGTTATGTTATATAATAAAACTGTTAAAACTAAACACGCTGGATATAATTCTCATTCACATTTATTTATTTTCATACAAATCTTATACAAATTTTAAATATTTCTTAAAATAAAAACAATATAAAAAAACATTTAAAAATTGTAGCCCACCGGTATCGGGAACAGGGTCCAAGCTACCGGCGGTCAGGGCTCCAGAGAGAGGAACCTCCTAACAATACGTGCCGTGTCAGAATCCGTGAAAGAATAATATATATATAAGAGTAATTATATAAGAATTTTCGTGTTTTAAAATGTTTAGATGGACTAGTACTGTGCCCGTTTTCATTTATTGTCGTAGTTCCAGATCCACATTGTATATAAGAGTAATTATATAAGAATAATTTTAGCGGTACTCCTGTACCGCTAAAATTATTCTTATTCTTTATTGCACACAAAATAAAAAAATTACATACAAAACAAACATACACATACTTACATACACAACATTACATACACAACACGCATACACAAGTAAAACAACAACATAACTACAACAACAACATTTACATATAAAAATTGGAATAATGGATTGTCTTTTCTCACGATGATTTTCATAAGTAAATAAGTACCAAAGTGGTTTTAGCGGTATCTCCTGATTGTATCCTAAGTACTAAGTACTTCGTCCACAATTGATAGTCAAGTAGATAATGCCCTCTTGAATCTATAGGTACCGCGTCGGTCCAATCTCCAACGGGCCATGATTACCAATTTCCTCAATTGGCTTGAGCGAATTGTGGGGATCAGTTGGTACTAACCATGCTCGAGCTACCTACATACTTAGGTATACTATGATTTAAAAATACGGATCTAATTGAATGGGAAAATGTATTAGTAGATATGATTGTGAATGAACGAGCGTTGTGTCCATGTTTGGGGGGGACAAGAAATAATGTACAGTCGGGTGGTGGAAATTTTTAGTTAACCGCTTAAGTACCTAAGTGTACGTTTAGAACAAAATGATGGAAAAAAACCGACTTTTAAATAAAACACGGATAGGTGTTCGAAGTAATAAACCAAAAAGAAGAGAAAGTTGAAAACTGAAATGTCTACTGCTATAAAGGGTGTAAATAGACCCTTAATTAACATAACCGAAAGGCACTTGTTCTCGCGGGTTTGCGATCACTTTTTTGTTCTAGACTATACCTGGGAACCTTCTAGTTACAGATATTGGGGGTCAAAGTTCCAACTTTTTCACAAGTTTTTTTTAAATACATGTTTTTAATGTAAGATTTTTACTTTACACACCTCCGAGACCCCTGTACTATTCAATCCATCCATCAGCACAATGCTTTGAGTGCTTTCCATAGAGTCCTACCGTAAAACGTGATTTTTCACCCCAAAAAAAAAGTCGATTCCCAGCAATAATTTTTGCGTAAAGTTACTTAGTTTTATGTACAGAATGCTTGGTTGACGGCTATGTGAAGGGTCTGTTTACACCCTGTATGTAACGCTAGCTTTTGTTCGCGGCTTCGCTCCCGTTATATACAGAAATTAACCCACGGGGATGTTTTAAATGTAGCCTATGACACTCAGGGATACTGTAGGTTCCCGTTAGTGAAAGAATCGGAATCGGATCAGTAGTTTCGAAGATTACACCCTACATACAAACAAATACCTCTTTATAGTATTAGCATAGATGAAACTAAAACATAATACACTGCAATGACTCCAATTAAATGACGCCAAACGTCATCACTGAAAATAATTATGGCGATGATGAATCAAAATTCATACCGGAGTATGCAGGAGGAAGGTGGGAATTAGTACATGACATGGAATTAATTGTAAGTACGTCGTTGAAACTTTTAACAATGACAGCTACGGATTCCCTGTAGGCTCGGAACTGTATATATTTCCTAGGAATTGTGTGAAATTCCTAGGTTTCATTAATTTCCGGTAACATATAGGCTGTAACAAGACCCATAACGAAGCCGAAAGGCACTTGTTCTCCCCGTCATTGCGATTATTTTAATGTTCTAGATCATACCTGGAAACCTTCTAGTTATTGGAGATATTGGGGGTCAAAGTTCCAACGTTTTCACAAGTTTTTATTAATACATGTTTTTAATGTAAGATTTTTACTTTACACACCTCCACGACCCCCGTACTATTCAATCCATCCACCAGCACAATGTTTTCAGTGCGTTACATTGAGTCCTACCGTAAAACATGATTTTTCACCCCAAAAAAAAAGTCGTTTCCCAGCAATAATTTTTGCGTAAAGTTACTTAATTTGATGGTACAGAATGCTTGGTTGACGGCTATGTGAAGGGTCTGTTTCCAACCTGTATATGTATATTCTAATGATTATGTTCAAAGTTCGCTCGGTGCGTTCAAGTTTTCCTAAAGGAAAACAAAATGGCTTCATCTTAAGTTGGGCTTAAGTTCAACATTTCCCTAGAGCAATCTTCTCCGAAGTGGGAAAACTTTAAGAGCTGCAATGCGATGCTAGACTGATTACTTAATCCCAAGGTATGTTTTATATAAACGATGTTTGAAGTTAACAGACGACACCGATTAAAACATAAAATTGTATGGTGTACAAGTAAGCATACGTTAATCTTTATGCAACGTTAACAAATAAGCTATGCACAAATATTTAAAGCATATTTCAGCCTGTATTAAAAATAGCATATAAAAGTTACGAAAAGTCGAGACATACCCTCATAAACATACTTAGAACCTGGAAATAGACACAAAATAGCAAGGCAGCTATGACGGTTACGTCCAGAACGTTACTTTTTTACAAAATAACGGACGAAATTTTAAAATAAGCACAATGAAGCCGTTAAAATGGTTTTATGATAAAACAAAGCAGTCTAAAACTGATACTTTTTCTTCGTCAAGTCGAAGACATCTATAAAAATAACGTTCAACCAGGACTGTGCCACCTCGATAGAGTTAGTAGTGACAGATACCTTAAATACAGGTGGAGTTGCACAAGGGGCTATGTTTTTCTGTTCCATGAAGGAGCAGGACAGTAAGAAAGAAAGAAAACATATTAACACATGCCCCAAGCGCACACAACAAAAGATAGAAAAGGGATAATATTCTGTGTCAAATATTAATAAATCAATAATAATATTAACGGGAGCTCGAAATAATGAACAATCACGGAAGATATCCCGTTAGTGACAGTATAAGTTTAATATTCTGTGTCTCTCATCATCATCATCATCATCATTTCAGCCGAAAGACGTCCACTGCTGGACATAGGCCTCCCCCAAGTGTCGCCACATTGACCGGTCCCGTGCGTCTCGCATCCAGCGGATCCCTGCAACCTTTACGAGGTCATCGGTCCATCTAGTGGGAGGCCTTCCAACGCAGCGTATTCCGGTTCGCGGTCGCCACTCCAGAACTTTTCGACCCCATCGGCCATCCGTTCTGCGAGCAATGTGCCCTGCCCACTGCCACTTAAGTTTGGCTATTCTTCGGGCTACGTCGGTAACTCTGGTTCTCTTGCGGATCTCCTCATTTCTGATTTGATCACGCAAGGAAACTCCGAGCATAGCCCTCTCCATTGCCCTTTGGGTGACTTTCAGCCTTCTGATGAGGCCCATTGTGAGCGACCACGTTTCGGTCCCGTATGTAATCACTGGCAACACACACTGGTCATAGACTTTCGTCTTGAGACACTGCGGTAAGTTGGACGAGAAGATACCACGCAACTTCCCGAACGCTGCCCAGCCGAGTCGGATTCGACGATTGACCTCTTTCTCGAAGTTAGACCTACCTAACTGGACCGTTTGTCCCAGGTAGACATAATCGTCTACAACTTCGAGTGTAGAGTCTCCGATCTTGATAGGAGTGGGTGTTACATGGGCATTCAACATGACTTTGGTTTTGTCCATGTTCATTTTAAGACCCACTCTTTCGGAAGCTCTACTGAGGTCATCGAGCATTGTACTGAGGTCCTCCATGGTCTCAGCCATGACCACTATATCGTCGGCAAACCGAAGGTGAGAGATGTACTCGCCATTGACGTTGATGCCTAGCCCTCTCCAGTCCAGAACCTTGAAGACATCCTCCAGTGCAGCGGTGAACAGTTTCGGAGATATGACGTCTCCCTGTCTTACACCTCGCTGCAGAAGGATAGGTTCCGAGGTCTGGTCCTGAAGTCGGACTGACATGGTGGCGTTTTTGTACAAACTCTTCAGCACCTCGATGTACCGATAGTCGATTTGGCACCGTTGGAGAGACTGCAGTACAGCCCAAGTCTCGATCGAATCGAAGGCTTTCTCGTAGTCCACAAACGCCAAGCAGAGAGGCAGGTTATACTCTTCGGTCTTCTGTATAACCTGGCGCAGCGTATGTATGTGGTCTACGGTGCTAAAGCCTTTTCGGAATCCGGCTTGTTCGGGAGGCTGAAAATCGTCAAACCTGCGCGCGAGACGATTCGTGATGACTCTTGAAAACAGCTTGTAGACATGGCTTAGAAGTGAGATGGGCCTATAGTTCTTCAGCCGGGCATTGTCGCCCTTTTTGAAGAAGAGTACCACCACACCCCTGCACCATGCCTGCGGCGTTTTCCCCTCGAGTATGACGGAATCAAACAGCTTCTGAAGGGTCTTAAGTACCGGTTTTCCACCTGCCTTCAGGAGTTCAGCCGTAATTCCGTCCTCACCCGGTGCCTTGTTGTTTTTAAGCTGTTTCAGAGCCATCCTAATCTCGTACAGGCTGACATCCGGAATGTCTTCGGTATAGTGTCGGGTCAGTCTAGCTCTTGGGTCGTTAGCTAGATTTGCAACGGGTTTACTGGTTGAAGTGTACAACTGCCCATAAAAACTCTCGATCTCCCTCAGCAGCTCCGGTTTGGCGGATACGATCCTGCCATCGTCGGTCTTCAGTTTCGTGAGCTGGCTCTGCCCAATAGCCAGATCTCTTGAAAAAACCTTGGAGCCTTTATTCCGCTCAATAGCGTCTTTAATACGCTCGGTATTAAAGCGGCGGAGGTCGCGTGTGCTGTGTCTCTCGGCTGCGCCAAATAGTGGCGCGGTGGTCAACTCATGTTGACCATCGGGCCACCAACTCAGTCATACCTACTGGACCCAAAATAATTTAAGGAAATTAGCACCAATACCCATGGCACCAAGGAACTGCTAAAAACAGGAAACTATGCATTGTTAAGTTGGGTGTTTTGTTATTGTGTTTATGTATGTATGAATGTCGTAATGAATGTGTCATACAATACTAAAGATACTTCCTGAAACAGATGTAGTCAGGAAAGAAAAATATTTCCTTATTTATTAACAACACATTATTTTCCTTAAGATTTAATAAACCGTTTAATCAATACCTACCTAGCGTTTTCCCAACTATGTTAGGTTCGGCTTCCAGTCTAACCGGATGCAACTGAATACCAGTATTTTACATGGAGCGACTGCCTATCTGACCTCCACAACCCAGTTAGTACTATGTAATACGATACCCCTTGGTAAGACTGGTTGTCAGACTTTTTGGGCTACTGACTACCTATAACGACTGTGAAAGATCTATAAAAGACAGCCGGAACCAACGGCTTAACGTGCTTTCCGAGGTACGGAGGAAACTCGGTATGTAATGGGGGTCACCCATCCACAGACCAACCTAGTAACCAGGAAAATGATGGCAAGATGCAGACGTCACTGATCAAATAAATCACAATTTGTCACTTACAAAACTTTTCATTTGAAGCAGATATTTTGTCCTTTTTCTAATTCCATTGATAATCGAAATTCTGTTCAAAGCGGCGTTTCTTTAATTTAATAAGCCTCTGGCCCATTCTCAACAAATCAGATTTAATTGGTTTCAGTCACAAAAGATTCGCAAACAATCCTGAAATCAATTATTAAAAAGCTAAAGTTGTTTGTTAGCTCCAGGTGGCCACAGGCTGCCACCTTCATAATAAGTAGATAAATACGAGTATATAGCTATATATCTATATCTACCTACTTTCAACAGTTAATCATTTTATTAAATTAAATTAAATAGAATACTGGTATTCAGCTGCATCCGGTTAGACTGGAAGCCGACCCCAACATAGTTGGGAAAAGGCTAGGCAGATGATGATTTTATTCGGTTCGGCAAATTCGATTCCACTATACAGGGTGTAAACGGACACTTCACGAAGCCACATTCATTAACTAACCATTCTGTACATCAAACTGAATAACTGTATTCAAAAATGATTGCTGGGAAGCTACTTTTACTTTGAATGCCATTGTGCTTAAGGATGCAAATGTAAAGAAATTATAACACTAAATTATTTGCTGAACAACAAAGACGACTTGAAGCGATTAGTACACAATATTCGACTTTCATTCGGTTCGTGCCGTTCGGCATCATTTCGTTTTGGCACTACTCGTGCTAAACCGAGCATTTTTTTCCCGAACGTAACATATGCGATTTTGCCGTCCGGCTGTACAATATCCCAAATACAACAAATACCTATAATAACCACAGATAATAACAGATACTTTCCACCCGGTATCCATGGCAACGGGTCGTTATCGAGAATCCTGAACGAGCAATTTGTTCACGAGCTATGGACACAGATAGATCGCATTTCGATGCTCACAAAGGACGGAGAATATTCTACCAAAGGATGTTGCTCAGTGACTCGGTATAAAGAGACGGGTGATTCTGAATTCACGATGCTGAGTTACAAAGGCTTTTGAGTTAGGTAATTACAGCTTTAATAATTATAATGTTCCAGATTCAAGATCGGTTCATTTACTAAAAGGGCTCATTGATTTTAAAAATTAATCAATATAATATTTAAAAAATGATAACATAACATTAAACTTTACTTATTTAAGTTACCTACCAGTTGATACATAAAGTACCGAAAATAAATTATACAAATATCGACATTATTCATCCGTTCACAAATATTACTCTACGGACGCTTCATAGACTTCATTCCAAAGACCTCATAAAAAGCTTTTTCATGTATTCAGTTCATCATTCCGATGAAAAAATTCTATGTGGTATGAATGATGTACTGAATACGTGGCAACCGTTTTCGCGTGGGTGTCCTTCCACCCCATATACGATGCAAATGCAATGCATAGAAGATTTGCATGAAGCGACCACAATTTGAATACGCAGTGATGCTTTATTGCAGCTACTAGTAACAGTAAAAAGAGAACCAACGCTGTTCAACAATATTGAAAAGTAGCGATATGAGAATTCAATACGTTTGTTCGTATTTATTTGAAACTAGCTGTTGGCTGTTGCCCGCGAGTTCGTCCGCCTAGAATTTAATCAAAAATATTTGTTTAATTACTCGATTTTTTTTTTCTAAAATAAGCGTACCCTTAGTTGCTCCTTATATCATCAGCTATCAGCCCCTAAAATTAAAAAAAAAATCTGTTACAAGTACCATATACAGGGTGAAAGGGACAGCCTTCCACAAACTGACAGGGTGCATTCAGCTCCTTATTTTGAATCATATTCCACCGGAATATTTCTCCAGTTTTTTTTTTTTTCTTTTACTATTCCTTTAATTCAATGTAAAATTACATTCCCTGCACGCAGCACTCCATTTATATAAATAATACGGCTAAAATAAAAAATACAACAATCAATGTTAATATACTCTAACAAACGATATGTGAAATCAGCTGTTCACTTCCTGCCTAGCTACAGATTTCATCGAACTCGTCGTCGCGCTTCCCGTTCGCTACGTGCGTTTTGCCACAGTAACGATACATTCAGTATGAGGAAATATAACAAAACAAATTTATTGAATTCCTATAACATTCCTGAAATTATTTCTTGTACCGGTCATCTTAGTATGATATACTAAATTCACCCTATCAATTTGTGGAGGGCTGTCCTTTACACCCTGTATACTTTCAGAGACATTCAATAAAAAGCTGTAATTTTGAAATTACAAACAGACATTTCAATTTTATTTATTTGTATTTTATAGATGCTGGCTTGTAGAAAAGAAAAACAGGTCGATCTTTGATCTTTTATTCCTTTGCTTTTACTTTATAGCTTTCGAATCCGATTATTAAGAGGGAACAGGGGCTGCGACTCTCCATACAAATGCATTCCACTTTTTACTTTCTGAATAATGCCTCCAGCCAGAGTAATCATTTTTTTTTCATAAAATCAAGGTTTACAGTAGGCATGTCCCTGTCATTTCCTTTTTTCTGCAACTAATAAAGAATGACTAAGAAAATATGACCCTCCAAAAATTACAAAAAAGGCCCATTTTTACGGCCGCGCCGTGATTAGAGGACTACCAGACAAATTCGAAAACTTTTATTACAAAAGAAATTGATGGGAACCTAGACTTACTCTTTCTTAAAATTTTAATGTCAAAAATAATTGAATCGGCTCAGTTTTCGAGGAGAAAAACGGGGAATACAAAACGTCGATGTCGCCAAAATTTTTGTGATATAATCGGTCTGAGCTGCAACTGTCCTTATCGAAATTTACGGGGTCAGGCTTGACGCAGCGCGACGGCAACAGTTTCTTCAAATACCTATTTTTTAAATTTCACGCAGGCCCTGTTCCCTCTTAATTCAAACTCATCTAGCGGAAAGGAATGCCTGACAATGCTTTTAGAGCAAGGCCGGTTGGAAAGCTTTCCTTATATATTCTGGATCAAATTCCGCTGACTTTTGAAATACAAAACGGAATATTGCAATCGCTCCGTGCTAAAGTCTGATTTATATTTTGTAAAGCGGACTTTGGCAAGATCAGGTGAAGAAAGAAAAAGCTCTTTAAAGCACGTGATATTTGAGGCTATTATTTCATGTTTTTAATTAAGCTTCTTTGTTTCATGTATATTGCTTTGGTATAAGTTTGAGACCTGAAGTCCCAAAAACTATGCTTTGTGTTTACAAGCTTTTATTTAACTTGCAATGTTTGTAGGTATGTCTGTTTGTTTTTTTAGGTCAAATCTTGCAACTGAATTTTAAAACAGTTATCCCCAACCGATTTTGCATACACGTTTAAGTGTATGACAATTCATGGCTAGCTAAGTGACGTCAGTCTAAATCCAATATAGCGGGCTCCCAAATATGGCGGACTAGTTATTTTTTTATGCACCCCCTTGATACGGGCATCAATTAAAAATTTAAAAAGGTTTGATAAGAAGACAAAAAAAACGACGTAACACCTTATTTAAAAGCTTGTTTTAAAAATTGTGTTTTTTTTTCAACTTTCTTTCTCTTTTTTTTGCCACTGTCGTAACTTTAGAATATATGTGTTTATCATGTTATCTGGTGCACTGATTTGGTTTAAACAGGTTCGTTATTATTGGAGACCTTGAACAATTTAGGCCCCCGTGGTGTTTGTAATTTCTAGCACCACGCCTGCAATAAGTTAGGTTTTCTTTACATCTTCTAGCTACGACCATTCGCTGGAACCACCACGAATCACTGGGCCCTGGCTACGTTACGCTACGCTAGGTACCTCGCGTTGGTTTGTATAAATTAATCGTATTCTCAAAACACATGGCTTGTATACGGGGTGGCGAGCCAGTATTTCCAACGACCACGCAACTTTGTAACATGTTTTCCTGGTAGGCACTCGCTATGTCGAGATCATTATAAAGTTTCATTTGAATAAAGTTGGTTTCGCCGTATGTTCAGGTCTATTTTCAAAGACCCCTCTTACTCGTTTATTTACATTTTAGGTAGACGAAGGGTTAGGCAGAGCAAACCCTTCGGTATGCAAGCGTTATGTTATGTTACATTAAATAATAGTGCTCAACCATCTAATAGTTTTTCTAGTGCTAGAACCAGGGGCGAATCTAGCGAAGTAGACCCAGCCCAGAGAGGGGGGGCGGGGGTCAGGACCTCCCCCTGACTGGGGCTGACTCTACCTCAACCACTGATATTTTCAAAATTGATTTTAATCAAACAAATACTGTGTCTGTATGGCAAACATATACGTGAACGACTCACATAATTCGACGAAGAGCAGCGAGCTCGCTTCGCTCGCTCTTGGACCCTTCTAATGTCTCTCAGTTATTCTGAAACTTTTATGCAAAATATGGCAAAGTCGCTTCAATATCATCTTACGAATGGTCAAACAAGAACCTATAACATCGCATTAATACCTTAATATCTATTAAACATTTATAATAAAATCGTAGACTACGTGACATTATAGATTTTTGCAAAAAATGTACTGGAAGACGCGAGAAATAAGTAAGTAAAATATTTGTTTGTTTGTTCGTTTGTGTGAGCATCACGTAAACTCATTGAATTTTTAACGTTCGGCTTAGCAATGAAAATCAAAAGTCCAACAGCGTGTTTTATTTACGCATTCGTTCAGATGTCGCCTAGCGTTAGAGTAAACGGGGTATTTAATTTTTACAAGCTTACTAGCAAATGTATTCAACCTTCGTAGCAGCCGTTGGCTGTATGATGTAATTCCTTAGCCGAACCATTCACTAAACTTTATGAATGTCGGGGCGATAAGATCTCTGTTCTCGTTTCTCTAGAATTCTACTAAATTATGATGTGGATGCTGATATCGCGTCGTTAAGGTGTGTTGAGATGACACGAACTAACGGCTCCAGTTCTCATAGTATGTGTACTCGTGTTTACAAAATTAAATTAGTGTTGTCCATTGATATTTTTGTCGGGTCATTAATACGGACATAAAATGAATCGCAAGTGCGCTGGTGGTGACGTCACGCGATCTACTTATAAGACTACCCACACCACAGCGTGGTTTCTACAGAGCCCTGATGTTTACAGCTCGAGGCGAGGAGGACAGTCAAGGTCTGATCATGGAGGAGTTGAGACGTCTTGGAACTGTACCCGATTCATTGTGCCCCATGGTATTGTTTTAAATTGTAATGTCAAGTAATTTGTTAGTTTAATAGAAACAGTGTATCGCACCCAGTGTATTTTTTAAGCACGAAACCCATCTTCTGCCCACATCATGTACGAGCCTAACGGAATAAATCCTGTCATATCCGACATATTTAATATATCAATGGTGTTGCCTCTCGAATAAATTGCTTCTAAATCTTACAAGAACCAGTACCGAGTTCTCGTAATTTTTAGAGGCAATTTGCTGTTTATTTCAAACACGTAATGTTAGTCTGCTGAAAATCTGAATCTGTGCGTGAACTTAGTTGATGTCTATCATGGCCTTTTTTATTTTCAGACACTAGGTACCTACATTATTAATTTCATTCCAATGAGGAGCTCGTGGCTAAAAATAACAGCCGCTCAGATCAATCTTCAGGTTAAGCCGCACTTGCCTAGCTGGAATGGGTGACCAACCATTATATAGCGAGTTTCCTCCGTGCCTCGGAAAGCACATTAAGCCGTTGGTCCTGGCTGTCATTCGTAAATCTTTGACAGTCGTTATAGATACTCAGTGGCCCGAAAGCCTGACAACCAGACTTACCAAGGGGTATCGCATTACCCAATACCCAGTACTAACTGGGTTGTGGAGGTCAGATAGGTAGTCGCTCCATGTAAAATACTGGTATCCAGCTGCATCTGATAAGCCGACCCTAACATAGTTGAGAAAAGGTTTGATAGATGATGATGTGTATATTCGTTGTATATTCGATGTTTTATTTTAATTCTACATGTTGTTTTCAGTGATTCGTGGTCAAAAGACGTTAAAATAATATTAAGTACAAATGCAATACAAACCCTTTTCTTGTTTTTCAGGACTACTAAATAAACACGGGAAGTTAACAATATATAGAAATATTTTTCAGTGTAGGTATCTCGCGGTGTGAGCTAGCCTTTACCTTCCTACATTTAACCATTAATTCCATTCATCTTGTAAACCTGACCAAAAACATGAGACAGTATTTATGTTTTTACGCTCAAAAGCTTACCTAAGTGTGAAAAACCTCATTCAGGAACTTGTTTGAGTATTCTGAGTATAGGTTTTATATTTAATTAATAAAGTCGACTTAAATACGAATGTAGAATTAACATCTGTGATAAACAGAGTGGAAGGGACACCGACGCTAAAACGGTTACCACGTAAGCCACGTATTCAGTACATCATTCTGAACCCCCTCCCCCCCCACATACCGTTTCGTCGAACTGTTTTATCGTCGCCGTCGTCGTCTCTTCCTCCTTGTATAGAGGAGAACCTGCATGAGGGGAGCGGGTGTGTCAAGACCATTCACATTTTTTTAGCCCTACCAGCATTCATTTAGAGAATAATGTAGTTTGTAGGTTTTATCATTTGTAGGGAACTAACTTCTAGTGAACATTAACGTTAAAATTGCCTACAAAGTGAGAAGCCAAACAAACAAGTTATGCAGTTATACAAACCCACAATCTAATTGACTTAAGCATTGACTCCATACAATACTTAATAGTGATGACACGAATATTATAGTGATCATGTCGATTTTTTTAACCTTTATTCTCCCACTGCTGGGCAAAGGTTTCCCCGTAATCTTCCACTCTAATATTCGGTGAAAGAATATTCGGCAAATATGTGTAAGTACCTACATTTTTGCGAGCTACAGGTACTCACGGCGGCACATGAAGCTGTTCATTTTTAGTATAACTTGGCTCTGCTTTGTATAGATTTTCAATACAATGAGAGATCCGTATAAACTGGTTTTGTAAAGCTTGATTTGACGTCGTGCGTACACACAGTACCTTCTGAGTTACACGCTTGCGCGCCACGGAGATCGTGTCAATACACACATTATTTGATTACCTTATATCAGAGTGTGTGTGAGAGATTCGATTAGAACTTGTTTGTAAATAGAATAATGTCGAATACCGAATAATTATAGCCGAATATTCGTGGCATCTCTAATGAATAATACCTACAAGTACCACAGTCAAAAGTGTTATACAATGTACAGGCACAACCAAAACATGTAGTTTGAACGCAAGCGTTAGGCCGATGGCGCTTTCATCGAAAGAGACCGCAGTTCTCCGCCCACAACCGCATCAGTATGGAGTATAGCATCGTACAGAGCCTAATGCACGTTTTCCATATCTGCTAATATTATGAAGGAGTGTAGTTCCAATTCCGAAAATTATTTCAGTAAAGCTAAATTGTTCACGAGAGCCATATATAAAACGTTTTCGTGGGATAATTTCCGAGCATAACGCGAGCGAAGCCAGGGGTAAACGCAGGTCACATATACAAACTTACTGAATTTACATACATAACCGCACCGACGACGAAGCGATACTGTCATCAACTGAATTTGGTTTTGAAGCATTTAAAAATATCCAAAGAACCCATGACCTATAAAATGCATAGTCGTAAAAGAATCACATGAAAGAACCTCAAAATGTGTAAAATAGTTAGCATGAATTTTTAAACTACAAACCAAAAGTTATTTCAAGCAATTATTGTTTTCTTTTGTCAATAATTAAAAATTTGAATACTGCCTGGAATACTGGATAAAAAATTACAGAGTAAGAACTCATTTAGTTTTGCATGTACGGAATAATACAATGGTTAGAAGGTATGTCTTGACCAAAAAGGGCATTTAAGGCATTTTAACTTCGGACTCTGTTGGATATTTCCTCTTGGGCTGCAACTGCAGCTGACGTTTCAATTTATTCACGTGAAGTTCGTGACGTTGTTTACTTTTTGTAATATATTAAAGTCTGTCAGCTTGTACAGTCGACGTTATTAAAATCGGCTTAGCATTTTCCCCTACGGTGTTGTGACCAAGAAGTAATACTTAGAGGTTTAGAGCGACTTCAAGTTTACCTAAGTAAATAGGGATATCAGTTATAACTTCGGTTTAGAAATCGAAATAACCACGCTACGAATTTCGCTCCGCGGTCGTTGTGAGTTTGCCAGAACGCGTTGTGATCGTTTTTTCGCTCAATGAACGTTTTCGGTCTTATATAATAATATATATTACGTAATAGAGAATTATGGAGACATGCTGCGCTCCCCAAATGAATAAATTAAAGGATTATAGGCAAGAGAATGATGATGACGTAGCATGATCCGTTCTGTACTTTCTCTCTACCCTGATGGAAAAGAGCGTAACTTTAAATATTTAACAGATGATAATATCATAGGGGAAGGGTACATAGCAGTGGCGAAGGCTCCACACAACTCGATTCCTACCGGATTTCCTTTGAAAAATGGCACAGACAGTATTCTATAGACATAGAAATAATATAATCACTTACCTCTTACTAAAATTGACCCTTCGCTACTGGTACATAGTTATGGCCTATGTCAAATATACATAATTGAAACCAAGGTAGATATTGAAACCACAGTACCATATTAATATTCTATTGAACAAAATCAAATCATGTTACTGAGTAATTTCAATTTATAATCAAGCACATCAATTTTCGATATCCAAGTGTTAATTGGAAAACCATTAGCAAATATATACCAAACGGTTTAGTTGAAGTGTAGAACGAAATACGATACATAATAATTATAACGCTTGATTTTCATGGACTTTCATTAATTAATCCTGCCCATTCTAACGATTCTAACACCATTAGTTAAAATCTACTTGTTTGTTAAGGTTTCATTTGCATGTATAACATCACGCCTGTAATCCCCGAAGGGTTAGGCAGAGGTGTACTTAATAGCCTATCCCACATTTCGCCAGTTATGTTTAAGTTTCATGTAATAGGGGGCGAGCCTATTGCCATCAGCCGGGCAAAAGTCCAGGCTACTACTGAGAAATTTGTGATGGAAAAACCTCATAACACTGCCTGACCTGGGAATCGAACCCAGGACCACACACAGAGTTCACACTCAGAACTCGTTGAGTCGAAACCTATATCACTGGACCAACCACCACGCTTTCCCCTGACTTGTGACGACGATTTTTATCATAAACTAGGTGATCCCCGCGGTTTCTCCCGCTGCTCAGCCCCTAAGGGTCATAGCGTGATGTTATATAGCCTATAGCCTTCCTCGATAAATGGACAATCCAACACAAAAAGAATTTTCCAATTCGAACCAGCAGTTCCTGAGATTAGCGCGTTCAACCAAACAAACTCTTCAGATTTATAATATTATAATATAATAATATAATAATAATATAATATATAAAAATATAAATATATAATATATAGTATAGATAAGGTCTCATCATCATCAACAACGTTACAACAATATTTTCATGCTGAATTCTAGTAAATAGAATATACAGGGTGTAAACCGACCCTTCACATAGCCGTCAACCAAGCATTCTGTACATCAAACTAAGTAACTTTACGCAAAAATTATTGCTGGGAAACTACTTTTTTTTTTTGGGGTGAAAAATCACATTTTACGGTTGGACTCGATGGAAAACACTCAAAGCATTGTGCTGGTGGATGGATTGAATATTACGGGGGTTTTTGAGTTGTGTAAAGTAAAAATCTTACATTAAAACAAGTATTTAAAAAAAAAAGTTGGAACTTTGATCCCCAATATCTCCGTAGAACAAAAAAATGATCGCAAAGACGGTGAGTACAAGTGCCTTTCGGCTATGTTAAGGGTCTGTTTACACCCTTTATGTATGTATGACCCATTTACCTTTAACACCTCAAAAAATAAAGATTATTATTTTCTATTCTTAAGTCAAGTTAAATAAGACTTGTAACGTTATATTACAGTGCTCAAACTTGCTCACAAGCTCTTTAGCCCAGACTACAGCTTTGTGCAACGCGAGAATTCTGTCCTACTAACTGGAGGGTTTAAGAAAAGTAGGGCTTTATTCTGAGAAGTTACAGACCTCCCAGAAAATGTATGCGCTTCAGCAATCTACATTTACATAACATCACGCCTGTAAGCCCCGAAGGGTTAGGCTGACGTGTACCTAATAGAACACCCACACTTCACCAGTTATGTTTAAGTACCATGTAATCGGGGGCGAGCCTATTGCCATCAACCGGGCGCAATCCGAGGAGCTTGTGAAGGTTGCGGGGATCCGCTGGATGGCACGGGACTGGTCAAGGTGAACCGTTCGTATTTTTTTTTTTAATTAACGTTTCGTAGCTAAAATGTCCGTGTAAAGGTCGGTAAAGGGCACGCCACCATAGTGGCGATAAGTCCCCTCTTTGAGGAGTGGCTAGAGAGGCGCCACGGCGCCCTCAGCTACCGCCTGACGCAGGTCCTCACCGGACAGGGTTGATTTGGGAGGTTCCTGCACCGGATCGGGCGGGAGGAAACGCCCGGGTGTTTCCATTGTGAGGATCGTCCGGAGGACACGGTGGAACATACCGTGGCGGTCTGCCCCGCTTGGGCATATATACTTATGTTTTTTTAAAATACATAAGCGTTACTTTGTTTTTGTATTTTTCATCATTATGTTATTATAACATAATGATTTTGTTACTTCTACGAATTAATTGCAGTTTTTTTTGTGCACAGATTGAAATCTTTCCGAGATCTATCAGATATATTATTATGATGGATCGGTGCAATTATCTCGTCATACTGCAGACATTATGTAGTCATACTGCAGACATTGTAAATATATTTGTCTAGATCTTGTCTTCGTCCGTTTCGCAGACATACAGTCTGACATGACATTACTACGACCTACCTACCTACCTAACGACTCGTGAGAAATCCTTCGTTTACAGATGAGTAGGTACAATATCCATTCCTATTAAATATTACATCAACTTTTGCAATCCAATTGATTTTCAACGTTAATTCCACGGCGTATGGTTGGAATTCAAGCAGTTGGATCTCGAAATGATGATCATTGTTACCGCGAATTCGTACTGTATCATTTTCAATGGAATTGTAGGAAATTTAAATTATTTCCATCCGTGTTCGGTGTTATTATATCATGTTCATTCTGGGTTTACCTAGAATTTCATCATAATATGTAAAATTAATAGTTACATTCGCTAAAATTAATAAATGATACCATGGCTTTTAGATGACTTGTAATTATCTAATAGGTAGTCATCATCATCTGCCTAGCCTTTTCCTAACTATATTGGGGTCGGCTTCCAGTCTAACCGGATGCAGCTGAATACCAGTATTTTACATGGAGCGACTGCCTATCTGACCTCCACAACCCAGTTAGTACTGGGTAATACGATACCCCTTGGTAAGACTGGTTGTCAGACTTTTTTTGGGCCACTGACTACCTAACGACTGTCAAAGATCTACAAATGACAGTCGGGACCAACGGCTTAACGTGCTTTCCGAGGCACGGAGGAAACTCGGTATGTAATGGGCGGTCACCCATCCACAGACCAACCTAGGCAAGCACGGCTTAACCTAAAGATCGACCCGAGCGGCTGTTATTATTTAGCCACGAGCACAATTATCTAATAGGTAGTCACAAGCGTTATTATTAATTGAGCAGTCATAGCCTAGGGGTCCAACATACCGTCGCGTCGTACGTCGGCTGGCACCTGGAAAAAAGCAGCCAGATAATTAATCTTTTTCAATACCTTCGATCAGCAGCTGATTGGCAACAGTGACAGTCTAGTGGTGAGACCGTCGGACTACCAATTCATAGGTCTCAAGTTCGAACCCAAGACAGGCACCTCTGATTTTTCGGATTCATGTGCGTATTGTATATTATCACTTGCCGAAGCTGGTCTCCTCAAACGCCGTGAGGAAACCAGCATGCCTGAGAGATACTTCTCGACGGCATGTAAAGCCAAGTCAGAGGCCCATGACCGGCATAAAAACTAAGACACCAGGTTTGGCATTAATCACACGATGAAGAAGTACAAGCGCTATTGCTGGGCGTGTTTTGGGTTGGATTCCTGGGACTGAAAGAGTTCTTGAGAATTTCAAGATTTGTGCCTGGTTAACCTTTTCACCGCCAACGTACACAGAACGCGATGCCTCGCCAGCGCCAAGCTATAATTGTTTAACGAAGTATACAGTAAACAGTATTGATGAGGGTATCGTCACATCGATGAATGAGATTTACACGCTTTAAATACAGTACTTTTATGTTTGATAGGTAGTTAAAATTAAGAGTTTCTGATGAAGTCGTGGTGCTGCCGCTGGTGGCACGGAAATCTGGAACTTCTATTGAAAAGGTTTAATGATAATTGGGTCGCCCCCTATTACCTACAAAACCTTGATGACTGAATTCATCCCGACTACTACGGAACTCTTCACGTTATGTGGTGCGCGCTTGGTCAATTTTTTTACTTATTACCTGTCTGTCCACCACCACAACACATAACTCAACTATAAAATAATTCATGCAACTAATAAGTACTAAGAAATAATTTAAAAGGAACTCGATTCGCAATGTTCTAGGCACCAGTGGCGAAGGTTCCCTACAACTCGATTCCTACCGGCTTTTCTTTGAAAAATGGCACAGTCAGTATTCTATAGACAAATAATATCATCACATTAAAGACATGTACTCGCTTACCTGTTACAAAAATTGACCCTTCGCTACTGCTAGGCACCCGATTTCCATACAAATCTTAGATTTTACCCATCTATTGAAAACAAAGTATTTAATCGATTATTTTGAAAAATGTTGAAATACGGAACTAATTCCCGGAACCGGAATTAATTCTATAAATGTTAGTGAACGATGAAACAAATACAATAACAGAACCGCAACGGTCACACACACAAACAAAATGCAACTTTAAAAAACTTGTGATACCCATGTAGCAATAGCGAAGGGTCGATTTTTGTAAGAGGTAAGCCTGAGTACATGTCTTTCTTTCTTTTTTTGTTTTTTTTTATTTTTATCTTTTTGTTTTTTTTTTCTGTCTTTGTCGTTTTTTTTTTTTTTATTGTGATTTTATTATTTGTCTATGGAATACTGATTGTGCCCGTTTTCAAAGGGAAGCCGGTAGGAATCGAGTTGTATGGAACCTTCGCCACTGCCATGTAGTCATTTAGTTACACAATTATAGATTGAATCAGACAGACGAGATTTAACATTAAACTAATATCTGTACTCAGAATTAATAACCATTTCTTTTGATTCCATTCTGAGAAGTTATCTCTCCAAGAAAAACTAATCAGTCTTTAATATCCAATATCGGTCTCCATATTGTTAGGGGAACTATTATATGTCAGTCACAAGAAATATCTAAAACGGGAGTAGGTAGAGGTACAGTCGTCAGCACATCAAGTTACTCCAAACTGTAAAATTTTCTCATTCGATTTTGAACTTTACCATTAATATAAGGTCTAACTATTCATACACGAAGCCATTTCAAGGGATTTTTTTTTATCTGAGTACTTATATTTTTATAAAAATAACTAATTTAAAATTACTTGACCCACAAAATAAATACTAGCTCCTTATTTTTGAACATCTATTACGCTAGTTTACTACGTCGTATTTACCTACTGTCATTGTTAGAATATGAGAGTAAAGGTTTTATGCAAAAAGTCTCAAAAAATTTTAGAATACTTCTAAATTTTTTTTAGCCATAGTAACGAAAAAAAATTATCTGAGTGTTTTTTTTTACGAAATTATTGTAATTATTTTAAAAATTTCGTAAAAAAAAAACACTCAGATAATTTTTTTTCGTTGCTAAGGCGACTTTACGACTTATAGAAGTTACTCTTAAAATATTTCGTGTATGAAAAGACAGACCTTATATTTTATGGTTGAAAATTATTTGGAGAGACAGTTTGTGGTAACTTGATGTGCTTGGCGTCTGTACATAAAATAAACGCTTTCGCGGATTTCGAAAATTATCCCACGGGAACTCACTACTGGGATAACAAATAATCGTCATTATGGACTAGCAAGCCCATGTCATGGTCAATCCCTGTGCTAAACTCCATACAGTTCCGTTCAGCCGTTCAGCGTGCATTGCATGCCTGACAAACAAAGAAACAAATTCACTTTCACATTAATAATATGAGTAGGGGTACAAGGAACTCGTGGTCCGTGGCCAGTTTCGAAAAAAAATGCGTTATTTTAATTTTTTCTCAAAACCGTTTTCACAAATACGCACCTATAATCCTAGAACTGCGCCTCGTTAACGTTACTGACGCGCCAAAAGATCCTTATCACAATAACAAGTTATTTCACAAAATATGAACACAAATTGTTTCCTAATAAAACATCGTCCGCGAGTCCGTGATACGATTCCGAGTAAAAGCAATTAAAGTTAAATTAATTTCACAAAAACTCGAACGAAAACGTCGAAAAACAATTAATAAAAGCAAGTTCCACAAAAAGGCGAGCATGCTTTTTAATTATTATTATCTGTCTCGGTATGTCGTAAGTAAATTCAAAGTAAAAGATAAAAAAATAAAAAGGATTAAGTGCGTGTCGGACAACGTACAGTGAAGGGTTCCGTCGTCGGATTGAAACCGCTTATTTATATGCCTTTGTAAAGGTTTTTATAGTTTTTCTAAGTGAGGATTCTAGTTGCCGTCGCATAAAAATATTGTGCATTTGCTCACGCTAAAAAAATTGCAGGTAAAAAAAAACTATTGACTTACCTCATAGCAAAGTTTCTTAGAAACATCATACGTCTTTTTATTAATGTTTCATGGGATTCAACAATACTCCAGCTACTTACGTACGCACGACGGCTAATCAATCTTTACATAACCAGTTTATGCGGATATGTCATTGTTTAGGAAATCTATATAAAGCGAGGCCAAGTTATACTGGAACTGTACAGCTTCACGTGTGTACAACCGTGCGCACTGGCGGTCGACCACTTTTCAACCTTATTACTCAGGGCATAAGGGTGATAAGTGGTCGACCGTCAGTGCGGTAGTACATTTACATTTCAAATTTTCATCGATTTAGTGTTGATAGTCCCTGAGTAAAACTAACCGTTTCCCACCACCACCAGCACCAGGCTCTGAAAGGGCATCCAATTTCATAATGCGTTCAGGGTGCTTTTACGACTGCCACGCTTTTGCAGCGCATCGGCGATGTTTACAAATGCACACAGTGACAGCTTTGACGCAGTATGGCGCAAGAAATGCGTGACAGTCGTAACGTCATCCTGCACACGATAGCCGGCCGGGCAGATAGCCCGCTTGTGTGGGTGTGGTCCGATCGCCCTAGATCGCTTCTAGTATTTAGGTAAGGGTATGTTTTTGTTACTAACACAATAGTCCCCTGTAGTCTGAATAGATAATAATAATAACTTCCAAACATCAGACGATAAAGGTTCCGTTTTTGCATTTGGCTGCGGAACCCTATAAATGAAAAAAAGTTTAAAGTGCAGTCGATTATTCACATTTCTCTGAAACGATATCCGACGGTACTATAAAATTAATTCTGGTGAGCCGGCAAGGAATTTTTGTAGCTATATTAATGGTATTTCCATACCTAAAAATGTATGTACGTAGTGTGTTGATGTTCGCATTCCATTGCAGTTTTTCAGCAATAATTACAGTGACGTCTGTCGTTATGCTGGGTGACGCGTTGGGACGAGTATTTTATTTAGAATGCCAATTCCTGAAAGTTTTTGTTTTGGCTGCAATTCGTAGTAATAACGATAACCGGACGGTAAATACCAACGGCATGGCTAATTACCAAAATGTAGGTAGGCAGGCACTGGCGTACAGCTGTAGCTTCAGTTTAGCAGGAACGCTAGGTGCAGGTCCTGCCTCGTCCCCCAACTATTGTACGTAGCAGTATCTGCAGTATCCTTTCCATGCGAACGTTAATAGCAATTTATAATAAAAGTTAAAGAAACTTTTCGTAAACAAGAAAATTCTTCGAAAAATCCTGCAGAACACTTTAACTTTGAACTGTTTTAAGATTCTGGCATTATAAATCTTATTATAATTCAATGAAAATACACTGGGTGCGATATACTGTTTCTAAACTTACTTTAAATAACAATTTAGCACAATAACACGGGGCACAATGAATCGGGTAGAGTTCCAGGACGTCTCAACTCCGCTGCGATCAGACATTGAATGTCGTCCTCGCCTCGAGCTGTAAACATCACGGCTCTGTCGAAGCACGCTGTGGTGTGGGTAGACTTTTAAGTTGGTCGCGATGTCACCTCTGCGATTCATTTTATGTCCGTACCAATGACCGGATCCGACATACAAATATCTCTAGTTCGCAGAATTGGAACAATTCCTGTTGCTGCCTGAACCCCTACAGCTACAGCTTTTATATCCCCTCGTATTTTAACTAAAACACGGTTTTAGCGCTAACCACATTCGCAATCGTGATTCATGAATGCATGAATATTTTCATTTCAATATCCGTAAGAAACATCACTTCCTGGAGAAGTTATTAACATTTATACACAAATGTAAATGAGACATTACTTATACTTGAATACCTAACCATTTCTGATGTAATCTCGCCTACCTGAAATTCGCAGAAGCTGATAATTATTTCAAGGTGTAAACGGACCCTTCGCGAAGCCGTCAACCAAGCATTCTGTACATCAAACTAAGTAACTCTACGCAAAAATTATTACTGGGAAACGACTTTTTTTTTGGGGTAAAAATCACGTATTGCTGTAGGACTCGGTGTAACGCACTCAAACCATTGTGCTGATGGGTGCATTGAATAGTAAGGGGGGGTCGTGGATTTATTTAAAGTAAAGTTATAACATTAAAAAAAAAAACTTGAAAAAAAATTATAACTTTGACCCCTAATATGTCCGTAACAAGAAGGTTCCCAGGTATGATCCAGAACAAAAAAAATATAGCAATGATACATAGAACAACCTTTCGGCTTTGGGTATTTTTACACCCACTATACAGCGTGGCGCTACAATGGTGACATTAATTTAACACACGTGTAGGGCTAGTGACCATTAATCATATTAATTTTGATAGGTTAAAATAACCACTGTTTCAAGCTTTCACGGTTTACACATATACTGTCACTTACGGGATATCTTCCGTGATTGTTCATTATTTTGAGCTCCCGATATTTCGGCGCTGTTGCAAGCGCCATGATCGCGGGTTGACTGAGTCAACCGACCAAGTAAGCGCCGAAATATCGGGAGCTCAAAATAATGAACAATCACGGAAGATATCCCGTAAGTGACAGTATAGGTTAAAATAACTCGTAAATTGAAAAAAAAAAATTTTTCAAACAAACTAAATGATAAAAAAGTAACTAAAATTGGGATCACCCTTGCAAAAAATCATTCATGAAATTACTTACCTAGCTGGCTTACGTTAACTCGGAGCGGCAACGCGTCGCTTCACGCGCCGGCAACCGCGCAACGCGTTTTGTGCCTACTCGTGAGCGGCCCGATTCTTTGACGGCGTTTAATCAAAGAAACCGAGTGGCGCAAGTGATACCTACAGCGGAGGTGCTTAGTCTAAACACTTATCATGTCACCCTCTCTTGTTACTATTGGTTATAACTGTCATCACTAATCACTGCTTTTATTTGTCTTTATTTTAAATAGAAAGAAGGAAAGAGATAGAGAAAGAAAGTCACTGTCCTCTTCAATTTTACTCAGTAACCACTGACAATAATTCACTCGATCAATTTTATCACGCTATACCAGAGTATGTACTTTTCTAAACTTGAATGAGTGCCACTTTTCGCGCTTTAATATCCTATCAACGGTCCTGTGATGAAATTGAAAATGCCTAGCACTCTGGCGGAGGCTAGTTTTGGGTTGGTTTTGGAAATATAGTAGCACATTTTCAGTTAACTGCATTGGGTTTTGTCGTGTAGGTGGTCGATCAGGGCGTTGAGACCTAGGATCCACTGGCCGGTTTTCGCGGATCCGCTGAAGACCTCCTACAATAGTGCGTGGATTGACATTGTCTTGAACCGCCATATCTCTCGCGATATAATGTCCTTATCGCAAGAGCGGCATTTTGACGACATTCTCCGTAAATTAGGATCATGTCCGCATATTCAGCTGCTGTGTAGTTCGGATGTGTATTTGCCATCACGATCACAAGTTTACACAAGCACTAATAACACAAATAAAAGCGTCCGTATCGCAAGAGACGTCAACGTAGCTACTAGATTAGAAAACTAAAACAAAACAAAGCGTCTTTATCGCAGTACCTTATTCTAATTACTATCATAACACAAAAATTAATAAATAAAACAATAGGTGAGCGTCTTTTTCGCGGAAACATTCACAAAATTACTCGACGTAATTATGCACACTACTGTGAAGAAGTGTGTCAAGGACACGAGTTAGGCTAGCACTAGAAATGCAAAAAAATAATTCGATTTCGCTGCGACCAACGGGGTCCACGTCGCCTGCGCCGCCGCGCCGCCCGCTCGCCGAAAAGGGATATCTCTTGCCTTTAAAGTATTGCTTATTCATTTTAATTTCATTGATGCAATGTTATGATCCGTGACCTCGGCAAATGACCGCTGCGCGACAGTTCTTTAAGTACAGGTTGCTCCAAAATGCTATTTTATAAAACTTTAAATAAATCCGCAAATAATAACGTTTCATGGATTTTTTTTTTTTCATGAAACGAACGTGTGAAAACGTATATGTGTGTTAAATTAATGTCACCATTGTAGCGCCACGCTGTATAATGCGGTCATCTAAATGATCAGCTTACGTAGATATCGTAAAGTTGCTTTTCGTGACTTACACCCATATTCCAGAACGCCGACTTAGTCCATTTTTGAACTTAAGTCGACATTTGTTGTCATGGCAACAGGTGAAGAACGCCCACCACGGTATCAGCAACACCCACTCAATGATGTTCAAAAGGTGAGGACAGACTAGCTAGAGCTTGCATTTGCAACAAGACATCGAGCCGCTTGACACTTTGTTAAAACTTGATTTGCTAAGAAACAAGCAACTTGTGTAACATTTCATCGAGCAAAAACACGAGCGCGGGCAAATCGTGCAACATGGAAAGAGGTGCGTGGACTTAGGGGTCGTGCTGGTCGTTACTTCTCCTAATTCGCTCAGTGTTTTTTTTTTTAATATTAAACTAAATTGCAGCACACGCGACTTGCAAATCCAACATATCAACGAAGAGTACCTAAATGCCACACAGTAAGAACAGTCACTAAAGAACCCCACCGGCTTACTCCTTTTGCTTCGTTCACGTTCATACATCTGGTCATACACGCACGCAGGTCGCGAGCACTGCCACCTGACCTTTTTTAAGAACAATACCAATAATTTTTGTCCTTCTAAGGTGTTCTCTTTCGGGTTTTGTTAGTCGCCTTTTACTCGTCCTCTCAACAAGACCATCATCCAAACATATTCCACCCATAAAGCTGAATGGCTCACCCTTGGAAAGGGTGGACATTTTTAAGTACTTGGGAAATTTCGTGACTCCTACCTTGAGGGATGATGCAGACATTGAGCGGGAGCGAAGGGCGCTGTCGGTCAGAGCGAACATGGTTATCCGCAGGTTTGCACGGTGCTCAAAAGACGTTAAAATTACTCTTTTTAGAGCCTACTGCACTACTCTGTACACGTGCAGCTTGTGGACTGACTATACGCAAAAGTCGTACAGCGCCCTTCGTGTCCAGTTCAACAACGCGTTCAGGATGATGTTGGCGCTCCCCCGCTTTTGCAGCGCATCGACTATGTTTGCATGCGCGCGCGTGGATTGCTTCCACGCCACGATGCGCAAGAGAGGCACGTCGCTGGTGCGGCGAGTGCGGGGGAGCGCTAACAGCATGCTGGCCGCGCTCGCGGCAAGACTTGATTGCTCCATCGTCTCCCATTGTTGTGGGCGACATGTGGCAGGCTGATGCGACAACCAAGTTATGGGGGAAAATTGTTAATTTAATTTTGATTATTTACTTTTTAATATTATTGTGTTAAATTATTTACTTTTTAAATTGAATTGAATTAGTGATGTGGTGTTGTATATGTAATGTGACTGTGTGTGTGTGTAATTATTATTTATTTCTTGTATGAGTCGGTGATGCTCGAATTAAAATGATTTTATTTATTTATTTATATTCTTTTAATTTTTTGTCTCTACATCTCCTTTTCAAACGCAACCTTGCAGTATTATATCATTCCTCAATTTACCAACCAATGTTACAATACGTTTAATTGCTCAGATGAGTACTCACCTTAATCTACCTCCAAAACATGCTGTCCATTTCAAACCCAAAATAAGTATTTTGCATGAAGGTTGCAAGCTGCTTTGTATGCTAAAAATGTTACATTAAAATACGTCACAATGCTAGAGAAGTCTTAAATCGTTGTTCTACGGAATGCTTTTGGTTGACATCATTTGTCAAAGAACTTAAACGGATTTACTTGAAAATAAATATTTATTTTTTCGTGGTTCATTTCTAAGATTTTCACTTAAAATAATGGCATCAAGAATTTTCTTTTCGGATGGTGAAAACTCAGGACAGGAACTTGTCCGCAAGTACAAGCTCCTTCAAAATACTACGTTGCCGGGCAGCTCATCAGCGACAAAATGTGCTGTGGGCTCGCCTAACCCAAGAGTATAACTCAGTATTTAACTAGCGCGTAAGTACCAAATAACATGTATGCTGTTTTAATACCTGGTCTATGTTTGATGATCGTAATGAAAGGCAATCTTTTCTTTTTATAGAGAACCGAATCTCAGTTATAAAGGTGCTGGTCCAATATTAAGGCTAAGAAAAAGACCACCCTAAATTTAGAAAAAAAAGAAAGAATGAGGACTGGGGGTGGCCCCTATCCTTACCCCGCGTCCTCAGATCTCGAAGGAGTGAAAGATGCGCTGCCGGCCTCCACCGATTTGAAATCGAGGTTCGCAATGGACTGTGACACTATGCCAAGTGAAACTCCTGCTGACGGTACACCTATAGTCTAGTAATTTTATTGATTCTATTATTTGTATTAACGAATATATGAATAGATTATTAAAAATATTTACTTTCTTTTTTCAGTTCTGGAGTTTCGTCCGGTAGACGTGGTACCGGTACCGGTGGCTCAAGGGCCACCTGAAAATAACTCGACTGACTTGGCGTCAGCAAACTCGCAGTTTATTGGTAGGGTTGATCAAATGATTTTCAGTTCATCTCTACACGTTACAGTACATCAGAAAGTTAAATTATCTGTGTATGGCACCAATACTCTATTTGTATTCATTCGAAGCATTTTATTTTTTATATTCTCATTAGTGTTTTTTGAAGTTGCTTGTACTTAGCAAATTAATACTAATATATGTTCGCGCCCAAGTTATAATAAAGTAGGTACGGGCGAAAAATTTAAAACGGAGTGAGGAACGAGAGGAGGAGTTACATCTGCTGAAAATGGAGAAGCAGAAGTGGTGGTGAAGGCAGCAGAAGAAGCGTACCAAAAGGCAAAACTCGAACGTTTGAGTGCCGCCCAACTACTTCGATTCAGTGAGGTTACAAGGGACGAGGCCGAAAAAATAAATTAAATTATTATTATACAAGCCAACTGGTTTTTATTTTATTTAAAAGTAGTATCACGTATAAAACATATCTAAATTACACATTTATAGACATAGAAAAACAAAGGACATTTTTCATTTTCATTCACGTAGGACTACGTAAGACTGGATCCAATCTCTAGGTTAGTAAAACCCAACAACACTGCATGCATGGGGATCGAACCCATAACCTCACACCGTGCAATTGCGCTTATGACTAGTTGACCAACGAGAGAGCAAAAATATAAATATGAACATCACACAATTATAAACATACTAGCCGTTGCCCGCGACCTTCTTCCGCGATTATTATATTTAAAAATAAACCCGTTTCCGCAACATTTTTTAATGCTCCGCTCCTATTCCTCAACAAAAGGGTTATCCAACACTAAAAGATTTTTTCCATTGGCTCCAGTAGTTCCTGAGATTAGAAGGTTCCGGTCGTCCAGAGTTGAGGGAAGCATTCAGTTGGACGATGGACCGAGTAGCCTTGAATTTCTTTGGATTCGTTATCGCTTATTCTCTCATCATTACTCTGCAGAATGAGTTTGTGCGGAAGACATGGTTGTGGTCACCCAACATAATGGTGGGTTTCATATCGGCCCTTCTCTTCCTCCGTTTAGCAGTAGCAAGCCGCCTGCTACTCATGTTTAGCTTACTCCTGTCCTTTCCCGTATCATATGAAAACAAACCTAAAATAAGCCGGCTAAACCACTAAACGCAACGGCGAATAAGAATTCGATTTGATTATTTTATTATTGCAATAGTCGTATAACAGAAACTGGCCACAACAGCGGCTGACGAGCGCTACATCCAAGTTGGTTGCATCAAATTTGTATTTTTTTGTTTTTTTTTGAATCTCAGAGGAAAAGAGCGGGTTATATATAATATAAATTCCTGATGGAAAAACCCAATAACACTTTGCCCGACGCGGGAGTCGGGACCTTACGCTCAACAGTTGCGCATGCGATCATTAGACCAACGACGCAGTCTGCGCGTGTAATATTATCTGAATATTTTACATCCTACCTAGCTAGGCTAAGATTATCCATTTCTGATGTAATCGCACTCATCAGTAAATTCGCGGAAAGCAATAATTATTACTTGAGCAATGTGGTTGTTGGCTAGATAATCACAGGTTAAGTACAATGTTACAAACACAAATGTAAGAAAATGCTTTACTCATGTATCTGTGTAGTCGTAAATATTATAACTACGTGATAATTATAGTATTTTGTTTATTACAAGATCCGCAGCGCAGTTCTAATTCCACGAAGGATGCCATTTAGCCTGAATATGATAAGTAGAAAAATAAAAATTAATAGTTACAAAAATATTTAAAAAAACGAGGTCTGTAGATTTAGCGAAGCTTGTCAGGAACACGCAGGTAACTCTCGCGACAAGCTTTTATATCATTATTAAATATAAATTGTGTAATGTTATAAACTGATTTAATTTACAGTTTATTTTCTTCTTTTAAGAGCATTTAAATAAAAGCTTGTATTTTTTGTCTTGTCTTATGTTTTTTTAATATTAATTTATTTTTTAGTATTCGGGGGTATAAAAAATAACGAATCCGCCATCTTTGGGAATCGCCATATTGAATTTAGAATGGCGTCACTTAGAGAACCATGCATCCAAACAAAATGAGCTATAACTCAATCGGTTGGAAATAACTGTTTAAATTCATATGCAAGATTTGACCTAAACAAACATCGCGTCTGTGAATAATTTTTTTAGAGAGAGAGAACTACGTAAATTATTCAGGAATGAACACTTTATATACTTAGTTACTTTACTAACATAATATGTTAATATTATAAGGCAGGAAAAGTCGCAGACCATTCATATAGGGTGTACACGGACCCTTCACATAGCCGTCAACCAAGCATTCTGTACATCAAACTAAGTAACCCTACGCAAAAATTATTGCTGGGATACGACTTTTTTTTGGGTGAAAAATCACGTTTTACGGTAAACGCACTCAAAACATTGTGCTGATGTATGCTTTGAATAGTAAACAGGTCAATTTATAACCTTAAAAACTAGTATTTAAAAAATTACTTGTGAAAAAGTTGAAACTTTGACCTCAAATATCTCCGTAACTAGAAGGTTCCCAGGTATGGTCCAGAACAAAAAAATTATCGCAATGACGGAGTACAAGTGCCTTTCGGCTTCCTTAAGGGTCTTTTTGCACCCTTTACACTCAGCCGTTAATACCAAGACCTCCAGCTATTTTCTTTTTCGTATTAGAGTAATTACTTCTGTAATTTTAAGTAAAACACTATTATGGCAATTAATACGTAGGATACGTATATTGTTTTACAGAGCGCGAGCATTAAAAGCTAACCCACCGCTACCCTACTTACGTTGAAAGTGTTGGTAAAAGCATTACCGTGAGGCCACCCATCCATTAGCTATCCCGAGTAGTCCCTTACGGGACGGGTTAATGAGTATTGCCGCCGCAAATTAACATAGTCTTTTATATTTATTTATTTATTTAAACTTCATGTACAATAGTGGTACATAGGCGGACTGCTTTTATCGCGTCGAAATCGACAGATTTATTTACCCACTAGATATAAGAATTCTAACAGCACCATACCTAAGTGGAACTTTACCAGTAATCTGCGAAACAACATTTCTATCACAGTCTGAAGGATTTGGGGGAGCTCGTGGCTAAATAAAAACAGCCGCTTTGGTCGTGCTTTAGGTTAAGCCGTGCTTGCCTAGGTTGGTCTGTGGATGGGTGACCGCCCATTACATATCGAGTTTCCTCCGTGCCTCGGAAAGCACGTTAAGCCTTTAGCCCCGGCTGTCATCTGTAGATCTTTGAAAGTCGTACAGGTAGTCTTAGTGACCCAAAAAGTCTGATAACCAGTCTTATACCAAGAGGTATCATATTGTCCAGTACTATGTGGGTTGTGGAGGTCAGATAGGCAGTCGCTCCATGTAAAATACTGGTATTCAGCTGCATCCGGTTAGACTGGAAGCCGACCCCACCATAGTTGGGAAAAGGCTAGGCTAGATGAGTCTGAAGGATTTGGAACGAAATTCGTAAGCTGCTGGAAGAAGAAGTGGCCGAACAAACTGCCCAGCATCACAATGTCTGTTAGGTTGGGTTACATTGGGCGACGAACTTAGGAGTAAGTCGTCGCCTGACCAGCCAGACCCACAGAGGTGGCGTTCATGTAGAGGGTGCGATCGCTAGATAGCCCGCACCTAGTGATGGAGGGGGTGGATGGAGATGGCGGGCTGATACAGCTTGATACCAGTCGGGGTGCGCGCGAATGAAGAAAGAAAGAAAGAAAGAAAGAAAGAAAGAAAGAAAGAAAGAAAATACATTTATTTGGCACATGCCACCAGTGCACACAATATAAAAAAATAACAAATTAAAAACAAATTAAAAAATCTTAAATCTAAACAGAAAAATAAAATAGTGTGACACTGTGTGCCTCACGGCTGCGCCAAATAGGCCCAGTTCAGCAAAATGCCGGACAACTAGTGCCCGACGCTGGTTTTCAACTGGACCTGAAATTAGTGAGGTTACGGATGTGAAGCAGTTTTATATTTTGGGTCAATGGTGGTGGTGAATAGGTACTTAAATATGAGAAATAGATCTGCATACAATAAAAATATATATATATATATATTATAAACAAACAATAAAATAAACTAGAGTGACTAAACGAAAGTGCAAAACATAAATATATAAGAATATAGATAGATAAATGGGACGGACGCATGATATAAAAACCTGTTTCGCACGAAGACTTTTAACGCTCAGTATTTAATTTAACCTTACATTTCGTCCACAATATGCTGCAAGTAGCCGAGCGCGACGGACTAATTGAAATAAACGGAAAGATGTTTCCCTAACAGTGGGTTGCTGTAACAAATTAATATGATATTCCAGTGCCGCACATAAATAGGTCATTGAAATATTTTACTTGTATCTCCCGAGCCCCCGACACATAGTAGTATAAACCAACCGCCTTAATGAGTGCTCCGCCTTGCAGAGGCACATTAAGCATCCACAAAGTCCTAACAATATCCCACAGGTTGTTTGCTTTACAATAACCATTATCCACGTAGGTATTACGATACTAATTGAACCAATACGTGATCAACCTTCAGAGTATTCCACTTAAATTGACCTTCGCGAGGACTCATTAAAGCGGTCGGTCTATAGTAGGAACAATGGGATTTTAGTCAGTTCGATTCCGACATAACCTTCCGCTCGCCCCAGACGGAGGGTGTCAATGAGGATTTGCTCACTCAAAAGAAAACAAGGTTAGGCTACATTAGATATTTATATAAATGACGACAACGGCCGCCATTCCTAAACTCATCATCATCTGCCTAGCCTTTTCCCAACTATGTTGGGGTCGGCTTCCAGTCTAACCGGATGCAGCTGAATACCAGTATTTTACATGGAGCGACTGCCTATCTGACCTCCAAAACCCAGTTAGTACTGGGTAATACGACATCCCTTGGTAAGACTGGTTGTCAGACTTTTTGGGCCACTGACTACCTGTAACGACTATCAAAGATCTACAAATGACAGCCGGGACCAACGGCTTAACGTGCTTTCTGAGGCACGGAGGAAACTCGGTATGTAATGGGTGATCACCCATCCACAGACCAACCTAGGCAAGTACGGCTTAACCTAAAGATCGATCCGAGCGGCTGTTATTATTTAGCCACGAGCTCCTCCGCCATTCCTAAACTATTAAATAAAAAAAGGAGTATATCCATAATAACAATAGTTACAACGTTGCAACTAAATACGTTTTACGACAACGCCGACAGACGTCTGGTTATGCAATGAATTATTAATGGAACATAGCATTATGTCATGTCGCTCTGTGTCGATACTTGAAGGCGGATGTGAAGGTGTGAGTGAGATAAAAAATATCGTAATCATGTCCTGCTGTTCCTTGTTGTTTGCAATTGGTGTCTGTGATTATGTTCACACGCGATTAATATTGTGAGTATTATTTTACAGATGTGGCGATGTCAAGACAAAATCCCTCTGGTTCTACGGTTCAAATCAAATTAATAAAATGATATCCTAGTGTTAAATAATAATTATTATAAATACGAAGGTAACGATTTGAATGACGAATTTCACACACATGTGGACCATGGGATAATATCAGATTTTTCAACCGGGCGAAACCGTGGGAAAAATACATATACATTTTCGATCGGTAATTAAAAAAAATGCTGTTTCCTATAAAAAATTCTATGGGAGAGGTTCGGAATAATGTTCATACTATACCTACAAAAAAAGAGTTTTTTTTTTAATTTGCCGTAAATGTGGTGGTGTGGTTTAAAATCACGATTTTTTACAAATTTTACCGCAATACGCTTGCTGTACGGACTACTTGATAAACTCAGTCTTGTGACAGGAAACTGGAATTTTGACACAGTAGAATTCAAACCAAATATTGGCAAGTATCCGAATACCAAAGACAATATTATAGGACTAGGAATCTCTTCACCAACTTCAAATTTCAAATTATCATCATCAACAACATTGTAACAGTAAGAGAAGGCAAAACAATAAAGTTAATTATTGAAATAATAACATACAAAAAACTGAAAATTATTACGACCGCGGCGGATTCTTAAAATTGACCATAACTATTTTTTTGTTTCGTTATTGGCAATAAAAATTTAATCAACGTTTAAATAATATCGGCGTCGGTTTGTCTGTTCAATGGTTATGAGAATGTTTAATGTTTGATTTTAGGCAGATACTCGTATATTATGTATATGAAAGCCATTCATGAGTCACTCAGGGATTTAAGATAATAATATGAGGTCCTGGTGGCCTACCATGACGTCTTAAAGCATAAGTAATAGCAGTGTGGGAAAGAGATGGCGCTAGATGATCTGAATAGCACTGTCTCTTTCCCACACTGGAATTACTCCTGCTTTAAGACGTCATGGTAGGCACCTGGGCTTGATTCCCATGTCGGTCAAAGTGAATTTAAAGTGATTTTTGTTTTTATTTATTGGATTTTCCCATCTGGAATTCTGAAGCACATAGGAATTTGCCATCGGGAATAGGGATGTTTCCTGAAAAAATCTAATTAATCCGTCAGATAGACTTCCAAAAAATATTGAACACGTATTTTTTCTTTTTTCACGAAAACAAAAAATGAAGACGATACAGTGCGTCGAAAACTCGTGTGACGTCGTACTTGTAAGTAAAGTGTACTGACTTTATACCGAAAAGTGACATCACAGGCTCATGATCTTTGATGCGTTTTATCTTCCTCAATTTTTATTGATTTGATAAAACAAAAAATACGTATCCATTATTTTTCGATAATCTAACCGACTGGCTAAATAGAATCATATTATATTTTTTTTACACAGGAAACATCCCGATTTGAAAAAAAATCTGTTGTTCCATACATTTTACCGTGTAGGTTTTTTTTTGAATAACCGACTACTGCTTGCTACTGAAAAATGTCTATGTTCAGAATGATGTACTGAATACGTGATAACCGTTTGTAGGTACGTCGGTGTCCCATACCACCCTGTATAACTTTGTTTGATGTTCGTATTGTGGGAGTAACTGCCCACCAGTTCAGGGAAAACAAAAGTTATGTCAACGGTCTTGATTGACGTGCCTGTGGGTGGCAACGAGGCATTTAACAATAACTAACGAATGGTTTCAACCAACCCTCGCAAATATTTGAAAACGTAAAAAAAAAAAAAGTTGCCTAAAATAAAAATAGCAGAAACACGTATTTTTATAGTAAGTATGCGTAGGACGGGAATTTATTCCAGAGATATTATGTATTACAGTTTTTTTTTTTGTAGCCCGTTTTCGAGGAAGTGAATTGAAAATTACATTTCTCAGTAAGCAAATCCATGTGAAAGTTTCTGTTCGAAACCCGTTTCCAGGACATGACTGTCACATCCAGACCGTATGCTAACGCTTCGCAAACAGCCAGCTCTTCTACGAAGTCCATTGGCCAATCAAAAAGGCTCTGAAAAGGTTTCGTCGAAACAAAATATAATATTTCGTTCTAAAAATGAATAGCGTTCATTTCTGAGTATTACAAATGATTGGAAATTCTAGGAGTTTGAATGCTTATTTTGTTTTATGTGTAGGTATATTTTTTAGATCGCGTGTTCTATTGTTATTAAACATTTCACAATTTTTTTTTTTTTTTTTTAAACTATTACCCGCTTTGTAGGTGCTCATCCATAAATTCCTAGTTTATTTCTAGTCAAAGTTAGACAGAGTGCTAAGCTCCACGACCATAACGCAAATCCAGATTTCTCAGTATAATTTAACTCGTATCAGACATGAGGAACTTGTTCATACAGCATAATATTTCATGAATTGTAATTCACACTCTTATAACCTTGTGTTAATTATATTTCTGCAACATAAAGAAACCGGTTCTTTGGTTATCGATATCTGTGGAAGTAAAACATTAGTAAAAATAAATAAAACGACTGAAACAATTAATATTTATTTTGTTTTTTCGTAAAAAAAAACTATAACACAATAATTGGTATAAGTGCAACGGTTTTTCACAAACAGAATATTTAACTACCTAAGTCGTGTATCGAATAGTTCGATGAATTCAGTAAAAAAGCGAACCCACAAGGAAAATGGTCGATCGTTGATGCCGCATCGCAGAACTAACGGTTCCCTCCGCAAATTAAATAGATTACGATGAAAACCATTCAAGGGAAAGTCCAAATCAAGTGTTTGAATAAGGAAAGAACGTTTATTTTGTAATAGTCTTCATCTTATCGATCAACGTCACATGAAATTTATTGTAGACCGGTAACATTAACGACGATCTACATCTATACAAATAAAATGTGAAGCGTCTATCCTTTTACTATGTTTTTTATTTACTGTACTTTAACTTTTTATTTCTTGTGGTCCCAAGAGACTACTCAAAAATAATTATTGTACTTAAAGGGGAATCCGGGACCGCGGTCTCGGTCCCAAAAGCCCCCCGACCCCTGTTTGTAATATCAAAATAATAGTTTTATACGGAATGCATATGAAAATATATTCGGCACGTAAAACAAAAACGCATTTTTTTTTTTTTTGTCTTTCTGTCTGTCTGATTTTGTTGGACCAAAACTTGGTCACTTCCACAGCTTCGTCGGCTACGCCGAAGTCTATGCCACCTGGTTTTGGGGCTCAGCCGGCAGGATAGAGAGGGAGAATATTGTGCTGCTGGTCAAAGGACACAATACTCTTTTTGGCAGGTTCAAGCTGATGCCGATCAGTGAGGTCTCTCCCTAGAATTGTCTTACCATCTCCATTACAAACCTTCAATGAATTTCAGGAAACACGAACCAATTATATAAAGCTACCTAACAAGGTGTATCAACCGATCGCTATGGGGATAAAAGCTTTTAATCTAATTGTACGACCAGCAAATAGAATCTCTTTGATGAGCGCTGAGCACTGAGTGGCGCGCAATTAGTACAATTGAATCAATAACATAATTGGGGTTGATATTGATATTTCAATTTGCTGTCTATTCAAGGAGTCGGTAGTTGTCTTGGCATGGCATAGGTATACATGTAGCGCTATTTATGAACATACGTGGACGCAATAAGCGCAATTTCCAAGTATACTATCTATTCACATGGTAGACAATGCAGGGTGGAAGGTCCACGTGGTAACCGTATGTGCGTTGATATCACCCTGGACATATTTCCACCGAATTCACAAGATTTTCAGACGAATACGAAGCTTCTATAAAGACATATTTCTTAAAACATAAACATAGATAGGTAGCGATCGACGGCAAATGTCTCAATGTCGCAAGATTATCGTATTTCCAGCTACCGTCCTATTAAGAATTAAATGTAAATCAGGATCTTCCTTGGGACCTCCAAAGTACTCAGTTGCCATGGTAACGACGAATATTGATTCGAAATCGAATTCGTACTTATCTTGCCTCGATTTAGGATGAAAGTGAAAAAATCAGGATAAATGAACTAAAATCCTTCAAGACTCTGATACGCTCGGGATTTCAAACTAATTGATCGTTAGTTTACTAATTTCTTATCGATCTCTCGTGGCTGCTAGATATTGACTTTGTATACGTTAAGGTTTAGGAATTGAAGTTATTCCGTATGTATAATTATTATCTTCTTCTCAAATATTAAGAAACGAAGAAGAAGACAAAGAAGAAGAAGAAAAAAGAAGAAAATTAAGAAGAAGAAGAAGAAAGAAGAAGAAACAAAGAAGAAGAGAAGATTATTATGCCGCCTTTGATATTTACCATTATGCGGCTACCTTTGATCTGCATAGCCTTTTCCCTACTACGTTAGGCTCGGCTTCCAGTCTAACCGGATGCAGCTGAATACCAGTATTTTACATTGAGCGACTGCCTATCTGACCTCCACACCCCAATTAGTACTAGGTAATACGATACCTCTTAGTAAGACTGGTTGTCAGACTTTTTGGGCCACTGACTAATGACTGTCAAAGATCTACAAATGACAGCCGGGACCAACGGCTTAATAAAGGGTATAAATAGACCCTTAACATATCCGAAAGGCACTTGTTCTCCCCGTCTTTGCGATCATTTTTTTGTTCTAGACCATACCTGGGAACCTTCTAGTTACGGAGATATCGGGGGTCAAACTTCCAACTTTTTCACAAGTTTTTTTTTTAAATACATATTTCGATACCAGAAGTATCAATTAACGTAAGGGACATTTTGGCGAAAATGAGTTATATATATCATTGGATTCAGAATTTTCTGCTCTATCGATTGGTATTATTAAAAAAATTCTATCGTTAAAAAAAATTCCCTTACAGTAAAAATTTTTGGCCTGCGTAAAACGATTTATGACAAAAAAAATGATGTAACAGACGTTTACATTTTTTTTTCTCTGAAAAATAAAGTAAGTCATAGTGTTAAATAATTTACACCCTTACCTTAAACCTCAAATCAGTCGATTTAAATAACATGTCCCTTACTTTAATTCATGATTAGAGTTTTTTAAAAATTATTCTCTTACATTATTATCTCACAAAACTATCTTTATTTTAAGCTCCTTACTGTAATGATTATCTACTAAAATTATGGTAATTTAACACCATGGAAATAGTTTCTTTGCATGATTAATGTTAGTTTCAGCTTAGCTATCACAGATTTAAATGAAATTTTGGGATACAAAAATAAAACAATTTACTGTTAATATATTTTTTTTATTTTTGACTTTAATGTCTGCGTAATTATTATAAATTCAACACACTAATCAGTCTATAAAACTTTTTGTTAATTTTAAATAAATGTTTTAAAATTAACAGTGTTCTAATTAACACCTAGGTATCAATGTAAACTAATTATGTATAATTGACTCCATGATCTCTTTTAATTAACAATCCTACAAACTCTGTGCTTTTAATAAATTACGTTTAATTGGCTTTATAATTATAATCACAAAATTAATATTAAAAAATATGTTTTCTCAGACTTAATCAACAGTCTTATTTATTAAGTAATTGAATGAATGTACTGGAAACGAAAGACAGATGAAAAAATATGAATTGTCTGAAAGATGAATGAATAAAATAAAATAAATGATATGAATTGAAATATATATTATTACAAGAATAAATAATTAGGAATGGGTAGACAGATTATGATGATAACTATTAGTAAATTAAACTGTTTTAATGGTGAAATTGAAATGGTTGGAATAACTTTTTCTATTTGGTATTTTATCTAGTTAATATCATCATCAGCTGTCATCACATCTTCATGGTCATCGGTGTCATTGCGGGTATCTTTAACTGGCTATTTATTCGGAAGGTTCAAATATTCACAATGAAATCTTTTTGGTATTATACCGGTGTCGCACAATTCTTTGAGGTCATTGTATTTTGGAATGGAAATTGGGAGCCTCTCTTTAAATACAGATGGCAAATTGTCTGTGTTCCTTCGACTTATGTCTAGTCCTTTCAGCTGCAGATTTATTTTTGTTGTCTATTTTTTTTTGTAATTTTACCTCTAACAGCACTTCTTTTCCCCATCCCTTTACCCTTTCCTCTAAAATTCGTAATTCTTCGTTTGTAATTCTTTCGAGAGTTCTATGTTGTAAGTATCACCAGTCTCTAACATACTTTCAGCACAGAGTTTGTAGGACTGTTAATTAAAGGAGATCATCGAGTCAATTATACATAATTAGTTTACATTGATACCTAGGTGTGTAAGACTGTTAATTTGAACACTGTTACTTTTAGAACATTTATTTAAACTTAACAAAAAGTTTTATAAACTGATTAGTGTGTTGAATTTATAATAATTACGCAGACATTAAAGTCGAAAATAAAAAAAAAATATTAACAGTAAATCGTTTTATTTTTGTATCCCTACATTTCATTTAAATCTGTGATAGCTAAGCTGAAACTAACATTAATCATGCAAAGAACCTATTTCCATGGTGTTAAATTACCATAATTTTAGTAGATTATCTATAGTTACATCAAATTGCAACACTGTAAAAGTCCTTTACAATAGATTTACGTATTATTTTCTATTTCTCTTGCTGCTTACACTATGCTTGACGGTTTACACATAAAATATAAGCAATGTAAGGCACAACTAACCATATTTTTTTAATGTAAGGGACATGCTATGTTTTAAACCGCTGGGTATTCCTAAATCTTTCGTTTGTAGCATGAAAGAAGAGGAAATTCTAAGAAACTTTGACCTAGACACAATTAAAATTGGAGCAGACAGTAAAAAGTTATAAACAGATTTTAAAAAATAAAATCGTTTTTTGGCTCTCCTGTTAAACCGTGTTTTGTCCCTTACATTAATTGATACTTCTGGTATCGATTTTTAATGTAAGATTTTTACTTTACACACCTCCATGACCTACTATTCAATCCATTCATCAGTACAATGCCTTGAGTGCTTTCCATCGAGTCCTACCGTAAAACGTGATTTTTCACCCCAAAAAAAAAGTCGATTCCCAGCAATCATTTTTGCGTAAAGTTACTTAGTTTGATGTACAGAATGCTTGGTTGACGGCTATTTCAAGGGTCTGTTTACACCATGTATAACAGAGGTCGTTGTGCGAATTTTTATACCCATTCAATACTGAATTCCGCACCAGGTCCACTGGATGCAAGTCTTCCTCTGTCCTCAAGACCGTATGCACCATTCTTTGTAACTTTATATGGAAACCGCACAGGTGCACACTGTACCTACCCCATCTCCGCGAGCTTGCTGCTAGACGACATAGGAGACTTTATTAAGATGTCTGCAGACTTGCTTGGTCTTTGACGATCGTTATTTGTAGCTAAGATGGCGGTATGGGCTTACATTTAAGGATTGGTCTACATTAGCAGTAGATCGAGAAACGTAGGAAGAGGGCAGGCAGGCCTTTGTACTTCTTTGTTACAATGTATCTTTATAATAATAATATTTAGTTTGGAAGTCGACCCCAACATATTTGAGAGAAGGCTGAGCAGATGATGATGATACTGCTGTATTTTGGCGATTCCTTAGGTCTGTCATTTTCTCAAGATGATTTTCTGATATTTGCGAATGATTTTTTAGATAAGTCTTTATTTGCCTTAAACATGGTATATAAAGTTGCTACAGTCGGCTATTAATCTAAAGTCCACATGTTTAGCTATACAGGATATGTATCAATTGCATGCAAAATAATAATTATTAGTTAATTGTTGTTCAATGTCATTTCACTCATAAATTCCTATGATTTTGTTGAACATTATTATATAAAAAGTATCATGTAAAAATGGCAAACGAAATCTAAGTCTTAAAATTCGACATTTTAGAAATATGTAATTGAAGAAAATAGGAAATTTTTCATAAAATCTTGAAATATGCATCATCGACAACAAATAAACAGATAAAATTGACGTTTAATGGATGCACACAGGTCACACTATTACGCCACAATATAAATTGTTCGTATTTAAAATGACTCATAAACAAAAAAAAAAATATATATAACTCTCTTCTGTACTCCTTCACAGTTGTTTTACCTCTGACACCACAAAACAGCAACCTTATCTTGACGAAGGTAAAGCTCAGTACATCTTTAACAGTCTTGACAGTGGCAGCGTCTGGCAGCAACGAAAAGCCTACCTTATTTTTACAAGAATAAAGGTCAGTATAGTTTTAACAATGACGCGAGACTGTGACATTGCCGACTATTGCCGTCTTCATAGGGAATACTGGAATAGAGCTTATGGTTGCCTGCGGAATTCATCCTTTACTTGATTTTTTTTATCGATTTAACACGTGGCGTTTTTCAAAAAATGTTGTAAATCTGTAGGCACCTTTACCAAGATATACCTACTTACGTATTCTCTCGTATAACAACGCGTACTTACTTGAAAGTCTTCCCTTTCAGCGTTCGGAATGTTATTGAATATATTTCATTTGGTATCGAACGCGGAATCTAATATTCTTACTAGGAATTTGATTGAAAAGTATAGTACCTACTTTGACGCCTAAGTGTCCTATTATTGTTCTTGATATATTTGCTTATTAGTCTCGTTTTTATCTTAACTTTAGTTCTATTTGTAGTCTGTATATAATGTACATTATATAGTTTTTAATTAATGTCGGAATATTACCGTATTACAATTTTTATTGAAAAGTTTGATATAAGGTTGCTTTGATTCGATTATAAATATTATATCATTAAGGATATAAGGTTGCTTTGATTCGATTATAAATATGATATCATTAAGGTACATTAGAAACCAAGAGTTATTTGTTATTTTTTCCACCAAAAAAAGAATCGTTATATTATATCGTTATCGTTATATATATATTTTTTTTTTTTTATTTGTTTATTATCGTTATCGTTATATTTACCAATCAAAAGTATTCTGAAAGAATCTATTAAATTTTTTTTACCGACAAACGAGATTTTTTTTAATTCGTTTCAATACAATTATACCTATTTCATTAAAAAGACTTAGCTGTCTTTGTTCCAATATTTATGAAGATACGAGTGTTGTTTTTACACAGACGAACTCAAATAGCGGACGGTTATGCCTAGCCTTTTCCCAACTATGTTGGGGTCGACTTCCAGTCTAACCGGATGCAGCTCATGCAGCTGTATACCAGTATTACTCAAACAGCGGACGGTATGTCTCAGCAATTGGTGGTTATTCTATAAATCATCAGCATCACCTCAGTCGAGCTAATCACAATTCTTACAATTATTCTTATTAAACTCCATTCTGCATCGCACACCTAGGTCTAAGCATCTAACAGCATCACCTCGGATCGCGATCTGGTAGTAAAATTCAGATGACATAGTGCCGTTCGAGTGCAGTGCTTACACGTGTATTAGCTTAATGTTTTCAAATGCCAACGTTGAACGTGAACGGAACGTTGGTCATCGCTAAACTGAAAGTAAACATCAACTAACGAACAGGCGAACATCGTCAAATAGTGGCGAATCCCCTTTGTTGGTTTAAACCAACAACTGTGGCCTAGGCCCTGCGCACACTGGCGGCACGACAGCTCTACATTTATGCGCACAGTGGACTTCCACTGACGGTAACTTTGCCGCGGTATTCTAAAGTACTTGCCTCCTGGTATGCCGAAGACTGACGAAGCCACCCAAGGGACGTCGACGCATTCCTAAGCACACCATGGCATTTTTTTTCAACTTGGTTGTCATATTCCTTATATATGTGTCCTAAGTTTGTTTGCTACCTATAACTACATTCGTCAGTAGGTACCTATATAGTTATTCCATTGATTGCTTTGGAAGGCAATACCTAATATGTTCGCGTAAATTGACTCCAGCACACACTATAATTAGATTCGTGTATTCCACGAAATCCGAGATATGTATGTAGATGTATTTACTATCCTAAATATCTAGATGCCTCAATTTCTCAGTAAAAGCAAAATAGTATGCGTAAAATTGATGGAGCATTACTGCAAATATTTAATAAAATGAAGCTTTAGTAAGTAATTCGTCGAAAAACGACCGATGTTAAAATATATATGAAATTCTCTAATACCTGTGTGAAGTTGTGAACTTTCTGAGAAGTGCATTACTAGACTATTATCTACAAGCGAAGTTCTTTGAAAGAGCGGTTAATAAACTGTCAATGTCAACCAGAGCAACCTTGACAGGAATTCTGAGAGCGCTATCGGTATGATTATATCCATCTTGACCAGGGGCTCTCAAAGTTTCGTCGACGTTACGGGCCAGACAAAGGGGCGCTTAAATAATTGTATCGCCAGACGGTACTTCCTTCGGAAAACCACATTGTTGACGTTCCACTGTGTTTAAACTGGGCATGTAATTGGTAATTTATGTAATAGATTTATTATTTGATTTATTTAGAAGAATTCACTAAAATATTAGTAACTATTTATCCGGCATCCGGGTTCATTGCGGCAAGGAGAATATAGGAAGCAAGAGCGAGCGAAGGCTGAGAGAGACTTGTGGCACCCCGACTCAGACAGGTTAGGTTCGAAGTGGATGGCGGGGTCTAGTGGCGAGCGAAGTGAGCGAACTAAGACCCCGGAATCCCCTTCATGTTAGGTTACTTTACAGCCTGCAAACAGAAATAGTAGCCCGCGCTACGTCGACTACGCCTTATCTACAATCTAGTGGTTAATAACCTTGTTTTAGGTTTTTTTCAGAGTTCTTGAATTATCACACTGATCGTAATGAACAACTAGTAACTCAAATTTGTATTTTCAAGTCGCTGTTTTAAACATTTATATTCGCCCTCTGTTTGTCGTTCACTTAGTTTTTCAGTAGCCCATTTTCAATATTTTTGACACCTTTAATTTGAATTTATTTTCGCTCGTTTAAATACTACCCATATTATAAGAATTCGCATATATAATTACTTTCAGATTTTCTCTATTACTTAAGCATCGTCAACGAGACAAGAATAGGGTTTTACTTGAAGCTCGTGTCGACAGTGGAAAATTGTAATGTTGTGACTGTTGTAAGGGATCTTGGGCGTGTTGTAGAATTTTGAACGTTCGGCACTAAGTCGAATGTTCGAAATCCCACAGCACGTTTAACCCATACGTTCAATATTGTATTCCAATTTCCATAGTCGTTATCTCGTTATGCCTTCCATTTCTAGATGGCTGTTAAATTATTATCTACCGAATTGTGCAAACTGATACATGGAAACGTTTGATTACTCCGCATCACTGGAAGAGCCAGTAAGCTGTGATAGATACACTCGAAGCTACAGTAATCCTATACAACAAACATTTAGTGTGAAAATACGCTATACAGTATGTCAGCTTGAAATAAATGCTTGGAATCGGACATGAAATCTAAGCATGGTTCAGGTAACAGGTTACTCGTGATTCGTGATTAAGTCAGGGCTGTCGCACCGACGCTAACGGTTACCACGTATTCATTACATCATTTTGCAAATAGAAAATTTTCGTCATTTATTAAAAAAAAAACAGATATTTCACGGTCAAAATGCTGATAGCTGTCTTTTTTTTTTTTAAATTGATGATATTTTTTATGTGGCCGCGGTTCAGAATTATGTACTGATTACGTAGTAACAGTTTTAGCGTCGGGACCGTGTTTTTGATTTAAGTGGTGAAACTTTGTTATTGTGTTCGTGGCGGAATTAACACCCGAGCTGCTGGCGAGGGTGTTATAGAGCCGAGAACTGCAGGGAACTGCAGGGGCCTCTGCATATTCTATTTATAAACACAATTTTAATACTCAAAAAATATTTACGCCGTAAAGACACACATCTCTTTACCGAGATTTAAAAAAAAAACAAACACCGCTGACTACATTGAAGCCATTTGGACTTAGTATAAGTACCTATATAGTAACCTGTAAAAAAAAATTATTTCCGCCCAAGTGCGGAAAAATATTAAAAATCCACGGGTGTGAAATGAAAATTGCATGTTGAACCTAATCGTAGTGCGATGAGAACCAGTTATCGAGAATTGAAAAACACGTTTTAAACTAACACCAAAACTTTGAGTGCCTCTGGCTTGATAATAAAACGTGTTTTTATGTGATAATACGTAGAAGTCATTTTTTCTATTCACTTCCTAGTATTGATAAGTGTTATCGTACGTTGGAATCGCGAGTATATTTTACACTCGAGTTGTATCCATGTACAGTACAATGTACATGCCCTATATTCATACAATACTTATCTATCATTTGCATAATATTTCATAATTACCTACTAGGTTCCTAGGTATTCAATTATGTAGTTGATAAGGACTTTTTAAAACATTTTGGTTGGAGTCCCTATTTATTCAGTCATTTTAAAGTGCTTAATGTCTAACAATGATATTATAAAGAAGATATTAGGACCATCTGTCATGACGCATCCTGGAAATGTGACCTGCCCAGTTCCATTTTAACTTTGCAGACTTATCGGCGATGCCTGTCTTAGAGCGTATTGTGGTGTTGCGCATTCGATCGGTGACTTTGATGTATAAAATGCTACGCTCCATCGCTCTTTAGCAAACCTTGAGTTTGGATTTCTGAACCTCCGTCAAAGACCTAAGAAGTAATAAAGCCACGCTACGAATTTTGCTGACTGCTTGTAATCATTCCACCGTCTCATGACTTCATGAGCCGCCATATCCACTCTTGTAGTGGATTGAATAAAGAAGAAAATGCTTATGTATAAATAGCACAAAATCTGAAAGAACAAGGTCGACCTAGAAATTCATAGTAGCTACGATGAATCGATACAGTTGCCCGCTGCTTCGCTCGCGTTAATTTAGAATTTGACAATTAAATTCTTAACACACTACTAAAGTTACCATAATAAAATAATTCAATCATGATTCGAAAGAGACGTGGCGCCATCTATTATCATAAGAACGTTATTGTTGTTTCATCGGGAACAGTACTTTTTTCGAGATCAAAGGTACCCTATGTCCGTTTCTGTACACCTGACAACGAACATGCAAAAAAAATCAGGATGATCGGTTCAGTGGTTTAGGCGTGAAAAGGTAACAAACAGATTTACTTTCGCATTTATAATATTAAGTTAGGATTTCAATCTGAATTTGCTATTCAGATTGAAATCCTAACTTAATAATAATACTCTTTTTGCAATTTTGTACAGATTCGATTCCGCAGCTTACCGAAACATTCTATTGAAATTCGACACACAAAGGCTCAACTCGTCGCGGATTACTTTGGACCTTGACCTTGCTTTGATCGAGACGATATCAAAGAAATAGCAGGACTGAGACGACTGGCAAAGAAATTCGAGACATAGCAAACAACGGACAAAAATGGAGGGGACCTTTACCCTGCAGAGGAGTCCTGAGGGGTTCTCATTCAAATAATTGAAATGTATTTCAATCAAGAAGTGAATTCATAAAAAGATATATAAATTGAAAATAAATTTAAATATAATCTAATTAAAATTGTATTAAGTAAAGGCTAACTAAACACAAATCATAAATATTTACAATGAAAAATCTGCATCTGGCTGGCATTGCGCAAAAAAGTTTTTTTATTTTACTCTTTTCGTATCCTACACAAAATGCAAGAAAAGAAATGCTGGGATTACATAACCTCCCCCTTTTTTGGAAGTCTGTTAAAAAAGGAACTCTTGCGCTTTTTATGCCTTTAGTTCCCGCGGTTTGTGCAGTGCGGTGTTCGTCTAAATGTACTCACATACAAAAGCTTCCTTTGGGAAAAACTTCATACTAACCTACCTACGCGTACCTGCCAGGAAAACCAATTTGTTGAAAAAGATAATCCAGGGCTCTAACCTCCAGTGAAGCTTGAAGCTTGTAAACACATAGCCTTGGGTACTAATAATAATCATCAAGAAAATATTTTTAACTCATTCCCAAGAAAATAAAAACATTCCTTTTCAACATTTTCAGACAATCACTGCTCGAGCAAACAATAGCTCGGATTCGTAATAAGTTTTCGCGGTATTGGAGGTTTTAATACGACCCGAAGCCTTCTAACGCCTAATGACGACCGAGCCAGTCATGTTAGCTGGAAACTTTAGTAGCTATCTTTCGAAGAATATTCAAGGTAAATCTGTAAATGACATGTTAAGTTTCTCATCTATTAGGTATCTGCCTATAATAATAATCTAGGTTTACCACGCAATGATTTTCTCTTAGAATGACACACGACTCCGCAAAGCGCAAGCAATGTGACTAATTAGCTACTCGTAAGTACAAAAATGGTTTCAAATGTTATTCTCTACAGTTTAAATTCAGAAGAAAATTCCTTTTAAATATACTTTATTTTGTGTTCATCTGTGTTCTCGACTGTACGAACGAAGAAATTTCATTGACTAGGAATAAATATATCCTAGCTATTCAACTTAAAAATGAGATCAACATTTTCCAGTTACGGCAAAGACTGCATTTCGTTTCGGAATTATTGAAATGGAAAAATCTTCGTGAATTATGCGCTGTTGCCACCCTTCCCCCGCGATATGCCACCCACTTCCAACAGTTTTCTAACCTCCTTGTAACAACAAAGTGTGATCGCCATACAGTCTGCTAAGCAAGATAAAACGTGCAAATATTGGAACGAGCGCAAATACCAGGTGTGCTTCCACGATTCGGCCCATCAGTTCAGGCATGAGTAGAAGGTTACTCAATCGACAGCGAAGTTGATTTAGCAATGTATTTTGCTGTCAATGAGCATAATCAGCCTCAGTAATAATAACATTTCCAATACTGGGCTGGGACTGGAACGCGACTGGGAAATAGAAGGGATGATAAATAGTAGATTTTGATAAAAGTACTCAAAGTTTATCATTACACTCGAGGCTGGATTGATACGCATGTTCAAAACACTGCATAGTGAACCTAAGAGAGTTAACGAATCAATAAAGAGCAGGTCGCGGGACTTAAAGAATTACCGTGACCCTGGAACATAAAGGGCTATTGAAGGACACCGTGGATTTTAGTCAGTACAAGTCTGACAGTCCCTCCCGCTCTGCCCTGGGTGGGAGGACTTATTTGATGATTTTACAACGCTAAAAAAAAAAAAAAGCAATAAAGAGCAGGCCACACCGCCAGCTTGCGAGCGAGGCGAGCGAGGCTCTTTTCATACTTCGTTTCGGCTCTTCCGTCGTTCGCGGTGTAGAAACTAAGTATAAAAGAGGTGAAACGATGCTTCGTTCAGCTCGCTCGCTGGCACGCTAGCTGGCGGTGTGGCCTGCGTTTAAGAGCCGCTTCCGAGGAAGTTTGTTGTAAAATATTTAGATACCTACGACGAACATTGCATTTCCAGTTCTAATCCGAAATTACACGACAACAGACCCAGTGAGCACACAAATCCACCTAAATCCCCTTTACGACCCAATTTGCAATAGACAGAATCGCTATAGTTTGGTTCGTTAAATTGAAACGATGCTGCGCAAAGGATGTTTTGAATTGGGTAACTCTATTAATTTCTACATACGGAGGATGCGTGGGTGTGAAATTTGAACGCAACGATTTAATGGTGGAAGGTTTAGCTAGTGCTACTGTAGTGTGTTACCTCTGTGGTGTCATAACAGCCTGGTACATGATTTATGGCGAGGAAAGTGAATGAGTATAACAAAATGTTTCTTTGGGAAAGTTGTTTGTTATCATGAGTACAATCACGTGTTTAAGTGTCGGTCACTGATTACCACTCACCATATGAAATACTTAAGATGCAAAGCAAAACCACTTGAGGGGAATTTCCTAATAACCCTTTATCTTGATGTCCCAGACTTCAATGCATTAAACAACTGTGTTATCAATGCATTTGTTATCAATTACCGTGAATTACGAGTGGACGATAATAGTGATTGTAAAGCAGCAGGTACCTATCGGCTACCTACAATACACGACACGATAATTTAATAGCATATCAACTGCGTGACACACTTCGACAAAATCTGAAGATTTTGAAGGATATTCCTAAGCTATTGATTCATGGGGTTGAAAAAATCTTCTGCTCATCAACTGAATGTACAGACGCCACCACATCAAACTACTACAATCTGCCAAATTTCTTTAATAGATTTTCAACTTTATCGCTAAAGCATTAGGTTCAAGGTTGACTGGGAAAATTTGACAGTTTCGGGTAGCTTAATTTTTTGCCGTCTGTACCGTATTTGAAAAATTGTCTTACGGCTTCGTTAAGGGCATTTTTACACCCATTACAGGCAGGAGAATGATGAGGTAAGCTCAATTTTCTTTAACTCGAAAACTCCGGACAAATGCCAAGGCTGGACTAAACCAGTCAAGGACCAAATGACCGGACATGTCAAGACAAATCCGCATGGATGGTAACCCTTGCCTCAACATACTCTGGCACTCGGAACTCGACATTATGCTAATAAGTTCCTCAAATTCTTATGTCTGACTCAATCAATATGTTCCCTCCTGTTAAGAAATAAAATGTGTTAACAATTTCGCGGAAAAATTTAGGTATTCAGAGCAAAGGAAATTAGTCATTCAAGCATTTTGCTCTAAGTCTTTTTCTGCATACATTTTAGTGATGCACCAGTTACACAAACACATACATACACACACATCCATACACACACACACACACACATACATACACACATACACTTACACACATATACACACTTACACACACACATTACACGCACACACGCATACACACGGTCCACGGTCGGTCTTACATTTACGGTTCCTTTTTGCTCTCTGATTGCAGATTCTATAAACAACATACCCAAAAAGGTTATTTGTAGTACAGGCAACATGTTACTTAAGATGCAAGATTGAAATTTCTAGCTACCTAAAGAAAATCATAACTATCTAAAACATACCTAAATCATCATCTGCCTAGCCTTTTACCAACTATGTTGGGGTCGGCTTCCAGTCTAGCCGGATGCAGCTAAATACCAGTATTTTACATGGAGTTACTGCCTATCTGACCTCCACAACCTAGTTAGTACTGGGCCTAGGTAATACGATACCCTTTGGTAAGACTGGTTGTCAGACTTTCGGGCCACTGACTACTTAACGACTGTCAAAGATCTACAAATGACAGCCGGGACCAACGGCTTAACGTGCTTTCCGAGGCACGGAAGAAACTCGGTATGTAATGGGTGGTCACCCATCCACCGACCAACCTAGGCAAGCGCTGCTTAATGTAAAGATCGATCCGAGCGGCTGTTAATTGGTCACGAGCTTTAAAACATAACAAAGGTTTATAAAAATAACAATAAAAAAGTAAAAAAATGTTGGATAGTATCTGAAAGGTACTGTTTCTACGCACTAAATTCGATTTCGGATTAGCTTAGATTACCAAAGTAGTTACAAAGCCCGATTGAATATCTGCGATAAATAAAGCGTGTAAATAGACCCTTAACACATCCGAAAGGCACTTGTTCTCCCCGTCTTTGCGATCATTTTTTTGTTCTAGACCATACCTGAGAACCTCCTAGCTACGGAGACATTGGGGGTCAAAGTACCAACTTTGTTTAACAAGTTTTTTTTAAAATTCATGTTTTAATGAAGATTTTTACTTTACACACCTCCATGACCCCCGTACTATTCAATCCATCCGCATAATGCTTTGAGTGCTTTCCATCGAGTCCTACCTTAAAACGTGATTTTTCACCCCAAAAAAAAAAGTCGTTTCCCAGCAATAATTTTTGCGTAAAGTTACTTAGTTTGATGTACAGAATGCTTGGTTGATGAATGTTGGGTATGTGAAGGGTCTGTTTACACCCTGTATAATGAAAACCACGCTAGAAAATTGTTTCTCGCCTTCCATTTCATTTTTTTGGTAGTTAATTAGTTTACCAAATAACCTATTTTATTTAGTAAAACCACTTTGCTTTGATATCAGCTGGTAATCAAATTAAAATCGAATTTCCAAAGCCACAGTAAGGCTATTTTTATGTGACTATTTACAGATCCCATCGCTGGGCAAACGTCGCTCCCCATGACTTCCAGTTCTTTCGATGTGGGCCACTGGTCGTTGGTTTTGTCCAGCTCGTCCCGCCATCTTCTACAAAATGCATGGTAGCTGAAAATTTAATAAGATCATTATGGACTCCAACAGGCAAAGAAAAATTCAAGAGAGCTCAAAGGATTATCCTCCTGAATTTATGTGAAAATAGATTACCTACCTACGCAAGTTATTATTATATTATTCATTTAACTATTCTTATGATCCCTCTGCAACCCACCACCTACAGGAAACAAGAGGGAGGTTGTGTATCGATACTGGAGCCCTTGGCAACGGCACCACTTCATGGGAAAAACACGACTGAGACACAGTATAAAGATAACAGAAGCCCTAGCACGAGTTTTGACGTTTTTCGTGACGTTAATACGTCGATTTTAAATTTAAAAATACTCGATTCACAAATAATATTTTCATGATTTTAAGAATTTATTTGTATAGTATGGATGATACTGATTGTGCTTGTTGTCTATTATTAGATCTTTGGCAGTCGTAACAGGTCGCCCTAGTGGGTCGTTCCCGCTGGTTAATACCCCGTGGTTAACACTATTAACTACTGGGAATGATGCGTTCTACTGGTTAACAGTGTTGACGAACGCGACATTTTTTTTCCAGTAGTTAATACCCTCGTCTCGCGAATAGTTCAGGAGTCAGGTTAAAGAAAAGTAAAAAGAAATCTATATCCATACTTAATATTATAAAGCTGAAGAGTTTGTTTGTCACCTATCTATACTATCCAACATAAAAAGAATTTTTCAATTTGAACCAGTTGTTCCTGAGATTAGCGCGTTCAACCAAACAAACAAACAAACTCTTCAGCTTTATAATATTAGTATAGATATAGATTTCTTTAACCTGACTCCTGAACTATTCGCGAGACGAGGGTATTAACTATTGGGAAAAAAATGTCGCGTTCGTCAACACTGTTAACCAGTAGAACGCATCATTCCCAGTAGTTAATAGTGTTAACCACAGGGTATTAACCAGCGGGAACGACCCGTCCTAGTCAGTGGCCCGAAAGTCTGACAGCCAGTCTTACCAAGGGTTATCGCATTAACTGGGTTGAGGAGGTCAGATAGGTAGTCGCCCCATGTAAAATATGTACTGGTAATCAGTTGCATCCGGAAAAGGCTAGGCAGATGATTGGCTGTAGGATAATTGTATTTTCGATAAAAAAAATGGACGTACATATTTACGTTACGAAAACCGTCCAAACTCGTGCTCGTGTTCTGTACTCCAACCATTTTGGTGAAACCAAACGCGGATGCTACACGGTTGTTAACTTTTTTTATGATGCGTTACATACGTAAAACGTAACCAATTGCCTCGAGGTGACAGCCCCAACCTACTCACGAGTAACGTGTTATCTGAAGCATGCTCAGAATTGGTGGAAACGCTTTGTATGTGTGTCCGATTCCAACCATTTGTTCGTAACAGAGTTACTGTTACTGTATGTTCTTATATTCAGCGACTATGACGGAGATTAATCTGGATACGAAGGCAGGAAATTGAAAAAACTGTGTCACATACTCACATCCGCTAGCGGAAATTGGCTCCTACGCGATTTATTTATATTTGAAGTAATTGTACTTCATCAAACAGACATCAACGACGTTTCTAAGAAGCTGTGCTTTATACGAATTTGTCACTTTCACTTTTTAACCGACTTAAAAAAAGGAGGGGGTTATCAAGTCGACTGTTTTTATTTAATTTCTTTCTAAATCACTATCATCATTGGCAGCCTTGTTAGACTCACTGTTGAGTAAAGGCCTCCCTCCTTTGTGCCATTAATCCCTGATCTGCGCGAGAGTCAACGTGGTCTACCCTCTCAGCACATAGCTCTTATCAAAGACACTAACACACTACTTAAAGAAAACCTGTGTCAAAAATCTACATACATAAAGGGTGTAAATAGACCCTTAACATAACCGAAAGGCACTTGTTCTCCCCGCCTTTGCTACATGATGGATGGACTATTCAATCCATCCATCAGCACAATGCTTTAAGTGCTTTCCATCGAGTCCTACCATAAAACTTGATTTTTCCCCACAAAAAAAAAGTCGATTCCCAGCAATAATTTTTGCGTAAAGAGTTACTTGATTTGATGTACAGAACGCTTGGTTGACAGCTATGTGAAGGGTCTGGTTACATCCTGTATAGTCTGAAATCGTTAACACACTTTTGGGCGGCACCATTTACAGACTTTTTGACGCGCATTTTTTATTTCAGGTTTTATTTAAGAATTTGTTTGCCCGTTATTTTCTGCAGGGTTGCGAATAACGAATTATTTTCAATTCTTGTTTCTGAAAGCTACTAAAATGCGGTGTCTGGAATATCCTTTGAGTTATTCCCAGGTCATAATAATCCATTTCCATCTGCAGTGTATAATAAAGCCAGGTAGGTATTTCAGCGCCGAGTTTTCTTAAAAAAATTACCAAAAAAAACATCAGAAAATTCTAAATTCTCGCATTCATTACGGTTGCGACAATTCGAAATAAATTCTGCATAGTTTTTCACAACGAAAAAAACGGTTTAATTTAAGAGTAGGTACATACCATGAAAAGCTTTTGAATGTTTTCTGTGATTTCGGCTTGTGACCTCGCTGAGTGAAGAGTTCGCGATATGGGATGACCACTGTTCCAGGACTGAACCATCAAAAAGCCCAGCTCTGCTGAAACTGCTAGAGATTAAATCCGTATATGCCTTTTTAAATGCCGGTTTAGATTTGAAAATCGAATCGAATCGATTGAAATATTAAAAAGTAGAAAAGAAACCGGAAAAAGAAAGTGCGAGTCGGACTCAAGGTAGGGTTCGGTACCATCGTAGTATAGGACCGCTTTAATTTTTAATTTAGTTTTATTATTTGTTGTAGTAGCGGCAACAGAAATACACATTCTGTGAAAATGTCAATTGTCTACCTTTTACGGAGCATGAGATACAGCCCGCTGACAGACAGACGGACAGCGTAGGCTTAGTAATAGGGTACGGAACACTAAAAAGTAGAAAAACCGAAGGAGCATCTTTCGCATTAAAATTGAAAAATAGCTGCGGACACCGTACATATATTGACAGATATTTCAGTGTAATATCTGTCAGTTTCCGACTGTCCGGAGCCGCGTTCACAACGTAGCCCTACCGGTTTTACCGAACCTTTAAAGATGTATGTACTTAAAAGTCATCCATTTTCACAAATCCTCGAATATTCTGAAAACGTCGTCTTTCGAAACTGTATTAATATTTTAACCTTTTAAAATAATTTAGTGAGAAAATAATAGTAAACAAGTTTAAAGTTATTATTTTGTCAGCAAAGGTTAATAGTATTTCATGTAATTACCATTTTGAGGCCGCAATTTTGCTGTTTTAGTAAACAATAGTTGAGGTTTTAGCGTATTAAATTAATTACTGAACAATTTAGAATTCTCTCTGTGAATTTATAATGTGACAGGCAACGGAACTTCGCAATTATTGTATACTTACTGTTGGCCACGACCTTCGTCCGCGTGAAATTATTATAAAAATATTACTACCCTATTTTTTTTAAGTTTAGTTAAGTTATAATTTAAGTTATTTTTTTTATTTACAACTTTCTATTACTTATTTACATTATATACAGACTACAAATAGAACTAAACTAATGATAAAAATAAGGCTAAAAGTAAGAAAATATAAACAACTAAAAAACGACGACACTTGGCGTCAAAGTACTCCTCCGCATCACTGTCATCTGGAAAAGTGAAATCAAATCATCCCTATTTAAATCAGATTTTGTTAAAAATTTCAAGGGTTTTAATTTTCTTGCACGGAACCCTAATACTTTTCTAAAATAAAAGATAAGTTTTTAATTCAGCCGTATGCACGATGACCGCTGTGCAAAAGTTTCCATACGATGGTTGCCGGAAGACGGACGGGGCGCCGCCGAGGCCGGCCCAGAAAGAGGTGGCGAGACGATCTGGACGCGTACCGCGAAGGCTGGTTCGAGGCGGCACGGGAAAAGAGCGCATGGAAGGAATTGGGGGAGGCCTTTGCCCAGCAGTGGGACAGTATAGGCTACTAAAAATCAAAAATAAGTTACTCCTTATAACATCCGCTATCTGCTAGTAAAAGTCTCGTCAAAATCGGTCCAGCCGTTTCGGAGATTAGCCGGTACAAACAGACAGACAAAAATTTGAAAAAACTGTTTTTTTGTTATAAGTACTTCAATATGCATTTCAAAATCAATCAAAATCAAAATATTTTATTTCACATAGGCCTCGATGGGCACTTATAAAACGTCGACAAAAAGGTGCACGGTTCGGGTTGGTCGTTTCCTATGGAGAAGAACCGGCAAGAAACTCCATGGTTACTCTTTTCAAATCATTTGGTGTTACAGTATTATCATTCAGTAAAAAGCTGTTATTTCGATATTAAAAACAGAAACTTCAATTTTATTTATTTTAGACTAACTATATACATATAAACAAGTTCAAGTGTTTACTTAAATAAAAGGCATTATTTAACATACGATTTTATTGTGTAGTTTAGTAATTGCTTAAAGTAAGAACTGTCAAAAGTTATAATTCTTGCTTTGCTTTCTTTGACGGTTCTTACTTTGTTGAAATTCTTGTCTAATGCATAACATTTTTGCATAAGTAGTTACTTAAACTCAAGTAATTAATTAAACTTCAGTCACAGAGTCTGGATTTGTGCCCAGTTGATGGCAATAGACTCGACCCTATAACATGGGACTTAAACATAACTGGCGAAATGTGTACTAATAGGTACACCTCTGCTTAACCGTCGGGGATTACAGGCGTGATGTTATGTTATGTTAAAACTGTAATTGGCATAGTTTTCTCCGCTCATCGTCTTATTCGCTTATTCATAAAATTCGCAATACAACATGATACATTTATCTTCTGGACAAGATAATCATGTCAATAGTGCATACATATTATTTGTCACTGTCATTCAATGTACTTTATCAGCTAAACGATACTGGTTCCGAGAAACATCATAATTATTACAAAACATGTTTATTTTCATTGTAAAGATAAAATTATATAATTTTAAATGTCAGATTACGTAATTTATCAGTTAATATTCGGAATGTTATTCCCATAACAAAGTTTTTAAATGTGAAAGGTTAATTCGCTTTATCTACAAGATACGTGCCTGCGTTCTTGGAAAGGTTAGGGGCACCTACAGGGTGTAAACAGACCCTTCACATAGCCGTCAACCAAGCATTCTGCACATCTAACTAAGTAACTTTACGCAAAAATTATTGCTGGGAATGGACTTTTTTTTTTGGGCTGTAATACACGTTTTACGGTAGGACTCGATGGAAAGCACTCAAAGCATTGTGCTGATGGATGGATTGAATATTACGGGGGTCGTGGAGGTGTGTAAAGTAAAAATCTTACATTAAAAACATGTATTTAAAAAAAAAACTTGTGAAAAAGTTGGAACTTTGACCCCCAATATCTCCGGAACTAGAAGATTCCCAGGTATGGTCTAGAACAAAAAAATGATCGCAAAGACGGGGAGAACAAGTGCCTTTCTTTTATGTTAAGGGTCTATTTACACCCTTTATATTTGAAATTCCAAGTAATAGGGGGCAGTAGCGAAGGGTCAATTTGTAAGAGCCTAAGCCGGAGTACATATCTTTAATGTGATTATATTATTTGTCTATAGAATACTGACTGTGCCATTTTTCAAAGGGAAGCCGGTAGGAATCGAGTTCTATGGAACATTCGCCACTGGGGAAGACCAATATTTAAAAATTTAAGTAACTGGGGGTGAGTCTATGTTGTCATTGACTGGGCACGAATTCAGGCTCCAGGTTGTTACTGAAAGCTTCCTCAAGGACACTTTGTTCGACCTGGGAATCAAAGCCAGGACCCAAATTCCAGCAATCCACGACTAGAGCAACCAATACACGCAGTCAATACATTCGTTTACAGTCACTTACACTACACTACACACACACACACTTACACTTTAAATTCATGTGTGACATAATTTCCAAACGAATATGTAAATGAACTACCTATAATCTGCATAAACTGACGGAATATTTACTTTTACATTGGAATATGGAATACAAATAATCATCGAATACTTTACATAGAAACGCATAATTTTCACGTAGGCTTTACATTTTATAACATTGATAAACACGAGATGGAAAGGAATAAGTACCATTTATTTTTAAGGTCATAGCACACATATCAACTCAGAAAGGGATCGTCACCGTATCGCCGCGATTCGTGAGCATGTCCCGAGGCGAGGCGATTACGTTGCGATTCCGATTAGTGTGCATTGCAGTAGGGAGTTTTATACAAAGAATACTGAATGGCTCGAGTTGATACGTGTGCTATTCCCTTTAAGAGCGTCAACGTCTTACGGCATTTCATTCAAATTTTAAGGGATTTTTTTTTCGAAATGACTGAAGCGATTTTAATGAAACTTCGTACGCATAAGCAGAACACATAACTCAAAAAAATTTGACGGAGAACTTTCGAAATGTCTTTTTTTTTTAAAAAAGATAAGTGTGACTGACGACGACTCTCACTTGGCCGGTTTTTTTTCAGTAGCAGCACTGATTTGTGCCCAGCTTATGTTGATAGGCTCATTCCCTATTACATGAGACCCAAACATAACTAAATATGAGTAAAATATAGGAACACCTCTGCTCACCTCTCTACTGTAAGTAATTGAAAGGGAAAACCGTATTAGACGCAAGAACTTAAGGAAAACGCTTTCTCAGATAATGTTCAAGGAGGCCCTTTAGATAATAGCATTGGAGATGAAAGAGGACAAACCAAAGCGTAATCACAGAAACAATAGTCGAGTGCAATTAGACAATACGGTGGAACGAAGTTTATAGTGGTCGGATTTTCATGGGGTTTTTATTATTGAGTTCCTGGAGGAGTGGAGAAGAAAGTTAAAAAAAAAATTTCGCCGCTCGCGCCTTTTTCTTTTTTTTAGATTTCCTTTGGTATATTTTTTTTTCGTTTAGGAATAACTTCAAATTCAATGGATTCATATTATGGCGTAATAGTGTGACCTGCTTGCATCCATTTAATGCCAATTAATTTGGTCTGTTTCTTTGTTCCTTATCCATGTTACGCATATTTCAAGTATTTTTTGGAAAAAAGGAATTTTCCAAAAAATACTTGAAATATGCATTACATCGACATTAATGAACAAAGAAACAGACAAAATTGGCGTTTAATGGATGCACGCAGGTCATCCTATTCCGCCATAATACGAATCCATCGAATTTGAAGTTATTCATAACCGGAAAAAAAATATAGGTACCAAAGGAAACGAAATTTAAAATAAAAATTGTCGCGAGCAGCGAAATTTTTTTCTTTTAACTTTCTTCTTCACTCCTCAAGGAACTCAATAAAAAAAGTCCCATGAAAATCCGACCACTATAAACTTCGTTCCACCTTTTGGGTATTTTTTGTCTAATTGCACTCGGCTACAAGCTTTGAAGAAACAAAAGATAAAAGAAACGAGGTTATTCATTGTTCTAAAAAAAACCGTGTTCCCACCGCCACCGCCTATTAATCTTCATTTGTTTTAACTTAATTAAAAACATAATCAACAATCATAAATTAGATTTGGCGTTCCGCGGAATTCATTATCAGAGTCAATAAAGAGAACAAGATTGAATGGACCATTCCGAGAACCAGCAGCTATGATAAGATACTACCTACTACTTATATCATATATACCAGTAATACCAAGTATTACGCCAATATATTGACATTTCCCCGAATCAATATCATCATGTTAATGGACGAGTGTCGATGTGATGTCCAATCTGGACATAAAAACGAATATTCATTATGTACTCAATTGCGTCATAGCTTCATGAGATACTGATATGTTATTAAGTTAATGTTTTAGTTCCAAGAAATAAAAATATCTAGAGATTATACGTAGGAATTTAAATATTTTATGGATTGGTTAAGCAGAAATATGGTGTCCGATGATTATTTTTCACTTTTATTGCGTCTTTCGTGAAGGCACGAGCTACTTAGATAAGGGATCTAAATTATCTAAATAAAAATGTACTATCATTGTTTGATCAGGCAACACTCATAAGTTATGAGTGTTGTCGCCAGCCTGAAAAGTTGTAATGTATTCTTCTTCTTAGCGTGTCGATGGCAATCAAGATTGTGTCAGTCCAGAACTGAGCTACTAGTTTGGCGCTTTCGGTAGCGTCCATCAGTTCCTGAAGTGAACAAACAACAGGACACGCAGGACACGATATTAAGTGCCCCATCGTTTGTAGAACAGCACCACATTTACACTGAAATGCATTGTTATGAGTCATAACAATGCATTTCAACTTTTCAGGCTGGCGCGACCTTCTCTCATGACAAGGTACATTACTATCTTAAGTTCAGATAATTATAACTGGTTTTTCTTTTACATTTTCTAATGACAGCCGGTCCATGGCGAGAACATATTTTGAAGACCACTATTGTACGCTTTTTCAATGTAAATAAACATATTCTCATTCATGTACCTGTGAACCTACCTGTCTGTCTTTACTTTTCGGACCCAGTTAGTGTGAAATCTACAGGGTGTAAACAGACCCTTCACGTAGCCGTCAACCAAGCATTCTGTACATCAAAAAAAACTTGTGAAAAAGTTGGAACTTTGTCCCCCAATATCTCCGTAACTAGAAGGTTCCCAGATATGGTCTAGAACAAAAAAATTATCGCAAAGACGGGGAGAACAAGTGACTTTCGGCAATGTTAAGGGTCTATTTACACCCTTTATACATTTATACAAATAAATAAAACTAAAGTGTCTGTTTGTAATTTCAAAATAACAGCTTTTTACTGAATGCATTATGAAAGTACGTGTACGGTACTTGTAACAAAAAAATATATTTTTCAAGTCTGTCTGTCTACTTGTTCCGCGTCTAATCTCCAAAACGGCTGGACCGATTTTGACCGGACTTTTACTGGCAGATAGCTGATTTTACAAGAAGTAACTTCGGCTAGTTTTATTTTGGAAAAAGAATTAGGGTCTCGTGCAAAAAAATTAAAAAATTGAAATTTTAACAAAATCCGATTCAATGAGGAAAGCATTATTTATATAATAATTTCACGCGGACGTAGGTCGCGGGCAGCTAGTAGTTAATATGTTCCTTATTTGGGCTAAGTCGACAGTAGGCGCGGGCCTGTGGACGGCTAGCTATGGGCTAGCTCGCCGTCCGGCCGTCTTATTATGACGACAGGCCGTGACGACGCGCGACGGCGCGTTCGTGTTCCACGCGCGCCTCAAAGAGATGTCAGCAACGATGTAGGGGTTTGCAGGGCCCGATGCTGCCCAGAGCTGCGGGACTGTTCGAAAGAGATACCGTGGCCCTGGAACACAAAGGGCAAAGAAGGAACATGGATGGGTTTTAGTCAGTACAAGTCTGACACTCCCTTCCGCTCCGCCCAGAGTAGGGGGGTCATTTGATGATTTCCCATCCGGAAAAAAAAAAAAAAATAGCCTCACGACTCACGAGTTTCAATTCTGGCTTCGATTTTCGACAATCACGAAAAAACACAATGTGTTATCGCAAATTTCATAACAGATGTAACACCACGTTACATCATAAGTTTTTTTTATTGTATCTAAGCAAATAATATAGGTGATAATGACGTCATTTTGCAAGCGTGCCGCGCCGTCTATCCTTCCTCCAGATGCAATGACGTACACAACTACCGTATCTAAACGTTAGAAGGTAAAACATGCAAATCAAATATGTGACGTCATGACGCTGAGTCCGACACTGTCCATTAATCATAACTTCCTTTTTAATTTGAAAATCTTAACGGTAAAATGACTGACGTAAGTAACGTAGGTAGGTGACATGGATATAACCGCTGTATTAAGGAAATCCGAATCGCATGTGTGTAAAAGAGTGATGAATATAAATTTTGGTGGATCGAGAGGGAGAGGAAGACCCCTTAAAACGATGGATGGATTGTATGAGAAGTGTTATGAAAGAAAAAGGAGTAAATGATAACGAAACGGTTGACAGAGGAGAATGGAGTGGATGAGCGTGGGTAGATAGATAGCAGTAGCGAAGGGTCAATTTTTGTAAGAGGTAATATCTTACATGTGATTATATTATTTATCTAAAGGGTGTAAATAGACCCTTAACATAAACGAAAGGCACTTGTTCGCCCCGTCGTTGCGATTATTTTTTTGTTCTAGACCAAATCTGGGAACCTTCTAGATAAGGAGATATTGGGGGTCAAAGTTCCAACTTTTTCACAAGTTTTTTTTTTAAATACATGTTTTTAATGTAAGATTTTTATTTTACATACCTCCACGACCCCCGGACTATTCAATGTATCCATCAGCACAATGCTTTGAGTGCTTTCCACCGAGTCCTACCTTAAAACGTGATATTTCACCCCCAAAAAAAAGACGATTCCCAGCAATAATTTTTGCTTAAAGCTACTTAGTTTGATGTACAGAATGCTTGGTGGACGGCTATGTGAAGGGTCTGTTTACACCCTGTATAGAATACTGACTGTGCCATTTTTCAAAGGGAATCCGGTAGGAATCGAGTTGTATGGAACCTTCGCCATTGATAGATAGGTACCTTTGAGCAAGTGCACGTCATAGTTTGCGGAAAAGTGACTAAGTAAATATTATCATTATGATAGATTATTTCGAAACAGATTGCTTTAGCACATCCTTTATGACCGCTAGAGGTGTGTGTTTGATTATTATCTAGGTACTGTGAAGTCGAAGTATGAAGTCTATCCGCCTCGTCATGTCTGTTTGAAAGAGCTTATCTCCAAAATTGCTGAATTTCATTCAAGTTTTCAGTAGGTATTTGACAAAACACTGTGTCTTCCGAAGAAAACTAGTGTGCATGTTTTAATAGGTACAAGGTCTTACATACTTACACAAAAAGTAGCTTTATATGATGAGTGTTAAGACGGAATGTCAAAATACATAGGCAATGATAAGTACGATAATTTCTCCAAATGATTTTAAACCATGAAATAAAGGGTGTAAATAGACCCTTAACATAGCCGAAAGGCACTTGTTCTCTCCGTCATTGCGATATTTTTTTTGTTCTAGATCGTACCTGGGAACCTTTTAGTTACGGAGATATTGGGGGTCCAAGTTTCAGCTTTATCACAAGTTTTTTTTTAAATACATGTGTTTAATGTAAGATTTTTACTTTACACACCCCTATGACCGTTGGGGAAGACGTGTCTTGAGTGGAGGCCGCGAATCGGCAAAAGTAAGGTGGGACGCCTTCAGGCTCGGTCAGTGAGGATCTGCGCAGGGTGGCTGAAAGCAACTGGATGAGAGTTTGTTTTAGTTCATGACTTTATGTTCTCCAGAGGGCACCAAATCCAATTAATTTAATCTGACGTCACATAGCCTGATCAAGACGCTTCCAACGATACCTCATTTTTGTCAAATTATACTGAACTACTTAGTTCAGAAGATATGAGGGAACAAATGAACATACACACATTCCGGTCAAAATCATAACACTCCTTTTTGCTTCGCCGTACTCGGGAAAAAATTAGGGGCTCTGGCCAATGATTTTCGGTTTTTAAGATGTAAAAAGCAGGTTTAGAAGATGTATATATGTCAAACAAACTTCGGCTATCCGAAGTTTCGAAACGAATGGAATCGTGGTTAGAAACGTGCGACGACGTTTCGGCCCCAACTTCGTTTTTTCGTAGAATAAGAGCAGACCCCATTTCCAAAAAGTAACGGCTCTCAGTAAATTCCTAAAATATTAAGAGGAAACAAATCATTTAGTTTATTATATAACCGAAAACTTGTGCGTAAAAAGTAGGTAGGTACTTAAATTTTTTTAAGGATAAAGATTTGCTAAGGAAGGCCAACATGCCTGAGAGATATTTCTCGACGGCATGTAAAGCCAAGTCAGAGGCCCATGGGCGGCATAAAAACTACGACACCTGCACGCATAGTATGACCACCGTAGAAACGGGTTTTGTCGAAGGAAGAATCGACCAAATCGCAGATCAACAAAGGAAATCTGTCATTTTGTCGATTCTTTCGTCGACAAAACCCGTCATGCTACACGTGCTGGTTTATTCAAGAACTGCTCGATAAAGAAAGAAGAAGAATAGAATTTTCATGCAATAGGAAGGTATGTAGGTAGTATTGGTACCCACAGGGTGTAAACAGACCCTTCACATAGCCGTCAACCAAGCATTCTGATCATCAAACTAAGTAACTTTACGCAAAAATATTGCTGGAAAACGATTTTTTTTTTTGGGGTGAAAAATCACGTTTTACGGTAGGACTCGATGGAAAGCACTCAAAGCATTATGCGGATGGATGGATTGAATATTACGGGGGTCGTGGAGGTGTGTAAAGTAAAAATCTCATTAAAAACTTGTTTTTAAAAAAAATCTTGTGAAAAAGTTAGATAATATCTCCGTAACTAGAAGGTTCAGGTATGGTCCAGAACAAAAAAAATATCGCAAAGACTGGGACAATAAGTGCCTTTCGGTTATGTTAAGCTATTTACACTCTTTATATTCTAATTCCTAGTATAACTAAATTGAGTATAGGTAGGTAAATAGAGTCGGGAGCCAAATAACAATAAAATTCCAATGCAATACAATACGGGCGATATTTCTTAGAACTTTAGCATTGTCTGTTTCATAATATGGAATCATGCCAAAGCTTCGCCAAACCACAATAATTGTCCCTCGAATCAAGGTGTTTCTGCTTACGCCATAAAAAATACATTACTATATTTTACATACAATGTGCATTACGTAACAACAGACAATTGTTGCTGTGCACTTACATAACTTATGTACACACGGCGATACATCAACATATACATTTCCAGCATAACGTGGACCCGCTTTGTTTAGATTTGCCGTACAATGGAAGATCCGCATAAACTGGTTTTATACAGGGTGTAAGCAACCCTTCACGAAGCCGGCAACCAAGCATTCTGTACATCAAGCTAAGTAATTTTACGCAAAAATTGTTGCTGGTAAACGACTTTTTTTTTTGGGGTGAAAAATCAAGTTTTACGGTAGGACTCAATGGAATGCACTCAAAGCATTGTGCTGATGGATGTATTGAATAGTACGGGGGTCGTGTAGGTGTTGAATATAAAAATCTTACATTAAAAACATAAATTAAAAAAAAAAAGTTGGAATTTTGATCCCCAATATCTCCGTAACTATAAGGTTCCCAGCCCCTGTAGCATGTCCACCGTAGACAAGGATGTCTTTGACGGAAGAATCGTCAAAATTACAGATAGTGCAAAGAAATCTGTCATTGTGTTCACACAATCTGTCATTTTCTCGATTCTTCCGCCGAGTTCCGCCAAACAAAACCTTGTCTACGGTGGTCACTGGTCATGCTACGGGGGTTGGTATGGTCTAGAACAAAAAAAAATATCGCAATGACGGAGAACAAGTGCCTTTGGGCTTTTATACCCTTTAAAGCCTGATTAGTGGTCGTGAGTACCATTGCATTTGGTAAAGCTCCTATTTGAAATTATAAACAGCTATACCTTTACAATCTTCTACGCAGTATAACCTTACCAGCCCCCGTAGCATGACCACCGTAGACAAGGATTTCTTTGACGGAAGAATCGACAAAATGACAGATAGTGCAAAGAAATCTGTCATTGTGTCGACACAATCTGTCATTTTGTCGATTCTTCCGTCAAAGAAATCGTTGTCTACGGTGGTCATGCTACGGGGGCAGGTAAGGTTCTTCTTAGAGGGAGAGTAAGACCAAGGAAACGATGGATGGATGATGATGGATTGTGACATGTCATACAAATTCTTGATTCTTTTTACTGAATCTTTATGTAAGTAGACTAGAGGTACCTAACACGGCTAGTTTGTTTCGTTTCAATCATTTACCGCTGTTTTCAAAATAAATAATACTATTTATACAATGTGACCTTTTATTTATAAAACCTCTGTGTCTGTTAGAAAACTTTACAAAGGGTAGATGAACAATGGTTTTCCTTCTCACAACTAAGATATTAGGTCCGCTTTCAGTGAAGCTGGCGAACCGACGCTAATGCCGCGTGGGTACCGCGGAATAAAGGGGTTTTAAGAATACAAAAGGGGTTTTCAGGGTTCTGTAAAGGCTAGGAGGAAATGTGATTTTATATATTCGTACCATAGAGTGCTTTTCAGCACTTTCGAGATATTCTAGCTGTCTTTGAACTTTGGACTTAGCTGGTCAAAGGTAAAACTTCCACAGCCCGTTTCCAGGTATGGCGAGAAAAATAGCTCGCTCGTCCTTCCACGATGTAACTAATAAGGTTTCGTTTACGGTTACACGGCCGTTCCTGGTAAAATATTGTCTGCTATTCAGTTTCAGATGTTCTTATTCCAAAACCGTAGCAATGGTATAATACCAGATCATCAAAACGTGTAAGTATTATATCCGCCTTATGAGTAATTTAAACTTTAAAGTTTATTAACCATTCCTGACCCCTCAGCTTTGTGCATATTATCTGTGGTTTTATTAATAAAAACTAGATAGTAAAATGGGAGATGACGTAGTGGGGATTTCGGCGACAAGCAAGAAAACCGGTCCGTCATGATTATCTGGTCAAACCGCAAACCGTAGCTGAGTGGTAATACATAAGTAGATACACACCTTCATTAACACCGGGACGTTGCTAATCCGATAACGTATTTCCCAAGAGAAATATATGTCATGCAACACAATAGATAGCCTACTTCTGATAACGGAGATCCCAACTTGCAAAACCACAATGTATACCGATAAAAGTAACATAACATCACGCCTGTAATCCCCGAAGGGTAAGGCTGAGTGGCCACGTTTTGCATTTAATAGGGGACGAGCCTATTGCCGTCAAACTCACAAATAACACTTTTCCCGACAGTCAAACGCAGGACCTCATGCTCGCTCGGACAACATAACGATCATTATAAAAATCCATTTCCACAGCGCCATCTATCGGAATGTCCACGGTCTTCGGCTAAAGACTTAATTATTCCATTTTCTGCAAATAGTTTAGTGTCACTACCTTGTAATTGCAATTTTTAGCGTGTATTACAAGCGGCGCTGCTTCCCCGAAACGCGGCACATTCGAACGGGCAGTAATTACGAGTCGTACCAACAGAGAGGCCGCCGGTCTTACCGCGAACTGTTGGTAATTAGACCCTTCATTACCGCGCTACTCGGAACACTGATGGTAAGAAAAAGAGTTAATTCACTCAACCGGCTAACTACATAGTTTCGTACTTCCGAGGATTCGTTTGTGACCGTTTATCCGTCGGCGCTTAAATCCTTCGTTCCAGTTTGTGCACGTCTCCCTCATTCGTCACACTTTGGTAAAGCGTACATTATTTATTGTATAAAGATGTAAGTACGGCTAATGTGTATGTATGGTAGGAATGTTGGATCATTTCAGCGTTATGTTAATTTAAAAGTTGAAATAAATACGTCTGCATGCCATGGATTATCGACGGGAAATAGTTTGGGATAGCGGTAGCATGAATCATTTTACTCGTGTAGTCCTGTACTGTATATTCCTAAATGCAAAGCTACTAAGTATGTATAGTATGACCACTTTAAGTGTGCTGTTTAATAAGGCGTTGCTTGTCAAGAAAATTTGCATCGTTGTGTCAAACTTGGTACCTTTACTTTAGTTCTGTGTTTTACCACCTGCATAGATAGGTTGGTAGAAGTGTACCCGATGTTTCACAGTTAATGACAAATCTCTAGTACCGACACAGATTGGCCTCCTGTTTTAAAACGGCTTGTGAATATCAAAATCTTTTCACAAGGACACTTCCAGCTAGTAATGAATTATTCATTTCTTTTACCTTATTTCTTTCTTGGGACCGAGGTTTACGATACTCAGAATAACGCTTTTTCCCTTTAATGAGGTTTTCCCAGAGCAAAAGAAATATCCGACCTTGTTTCCGTTATTAACGATTAGATTTAAAAAAAAAAAACAGTATTTTAAATACCGAACGGTTTAAAAAAAAAAGTATTTATATTGTAGAAGATAACAGTGTGTTTTGTGACTTTTGTGTGTAAAAATGAATCTCAGATAGTGTACCTAGGTAACTCACACATATATGCATTTTATGTAAATATCGTCCGGATGTAGACAAATGGAAATAGCGTTGTTATCAACATCATTTTCAGTCCGAGCGCATGCAAAAAAATATAAACTTGCATAGCAGCAAACGTAGGTAGACAAACATTTTCTCAGTAATTTGATAAACACCTTGAAAACGTGTAAATATTTATTTCTTGAAATACTTCTTTGTAAATAAACTTGTTGGGTTAGTACCTAATATCCGGTCTTACTTCGAGATTTTTTAAAGAAAAGTATCCGACGTGAGCACTGTCAAATTTATATAGCCTAACCTCGTCCTAAAACACAAAAGCAGCCATGGCAGGTGAAGATTTTTTTTTCATGAACCTGCTTACAAACGACTTTATTTTTTTCAAAATGGTTCATTATTTTTAATTAATTTAACCTTTTTTTCTTACCCAAAAAGTACATTTATGAATTAGACATTCATTTACATTGAATCTTAAAATATTCATTCATGAATTTCAATTTAATCATGCATTTCAACAACAACTAAATAATAGCCCATTAACGGTTTATTTCAGTTCGGAAACTTAAATTGGCCTCCGCAAGGAACTGAACAACGATGTCCTAATTCCAAACGTATAACACAGTTTCAGAACCAATAACTCAATTATTAATGATTATAGTGGAAATACGGAACCAACAAGTGCCCTATTGTTAGTCTACATTATCGACCGTCGAAATGTGACCAATATCAGAACTATGGTCTGGTCATGCAGACCCAACATTTCCCATGTCAGTCCCTACCGAACAACGAATGGAATTTTTCAATATGGGTCTGATGAAATATGCGGAATTCAGTTTCCGAGAAATTGTATATTATCCAATACCCTTGGTTTTTCTCTAAAAGAAAGAGCAGGATGGAGGAGCTCGTAGCTAAATAATAACAGCTGGTCTGATCAATCTTCAGGTTAAGCCGCGCTTGCTTAGGTTGATCTGTGGATAAGTGACCACCCATTACATACCGAGTTTCCTCCGTGCCTCGGAAAGCACGTTTAGCCGTTGGTGCCGGCTATCATTTGTAGATCTTTGACAATCGTTACAGGTAGTCAGTGGTCCGAAACTCCGACAACTAGTCTTACCAAGGGGTATCGTATTGGGTACTTACTAACTGGGTTGTGGAGGTCAGATAGGCAGTCGTTCCATGTAAAATACTGGTATTCAGCTGCATCCGGTTAGACTGGAAGCCGACCCGAACATTTTGGGAGAAGGCTAGGCGTAGGCAGATGATGGTTTTTACACGATTGCCCAAAAATAGGAGTGTTATGTTATCAAGGTTCATATATGTACGTATGTATGTTTGTTTACTCCACCATAACTTCTAAACGGCTTAACCGATTTCAATGTATGCGGTATCGTTAGAAGCGTTGAGTTATTCCGGGTACCATAGGCTAGAGAACATTTAAAAAAATATGAAGTGGGACCCATCCATGGTTAAGAAAAAAAAGGAAATATTTTGTTTTCTTTCATGAAAATTTGACTACGTATACTATCATCGGCGTTTTAATTGCACAGTAAATATTATAATCTATTTAGTACCTACCTTGTGGCTATTCAACACTAAAATCATGTAACTTGTTTTTAATTTTTAGTTCACTTTTTTAATTCACTTTTTTTCTATAAAGCATGCAAAGCAGGCAGTATTAACCCAACTTAATTCATCCATCCGGTAATTCCCTAGATCCCACGTAAGCGAATTTATGAATATCATTTGCTTAATCTAATGTATAGGTTCTCTGTTCCACAAATGCATTTATAATGTGCCTTTAAATGTATTCAAAAGAACTAGCTTTAAGTCGTGGTTTTGCACGTGTGCCGCTAAGAAGTTATCCCACGGAAAGGAAGTAACTACCAGTAGCGAAGGGTCAATTTTTGTAAGAGGTAAGCCGCAGCACATAATCTTTAATGTGATTATATTATTTGTCTATAGAATACTGACTGTGCCATTTTTCAAAGGGAAACCGGTAGGAATCGAGTTGTATGGAAACTTCGCCACTGGTACCTACCTACTATCGGAATTAAAATTATGGTCTATGGGCTGCGGGACTGTTCCAACGAGATATCGCGGCCCTGGAGCACATAGGCCAAAGAAGGAACATGGATGGGTTTTAGTCAGTACAAGTCTGACACTCCCTTCCGCTCCGCCCAGAGCGAGAGGGATGGAGGAGTCATTTGATGATATCCCATACTAAAACAAAAGGATACGGTCTATTAATCCGTTTAGCAGTGAATATGTGGAAATATTACTTACGCATTTATAATATTAGTATGGATGGATAATGGATATGTCATCATCATCTGCCTAGCCTTTTCCCAACTATATTGAGGTCGGTTTCCAGTCTAACCGGATGCAGCTGAATACCAGTATTGTACATGGAGCGACTGCCTATCTGACCTCCACAACCCAGTTAGTACTGGGTAATACGATACCCCTTGGGCCCTTGGTAAAACTGGTTGTCAGACTTTTTGGGCCACAGACTACCTAACGACTGTCAAAGATCTACAAATGACACCCGGGACCAACGGCTTAACGTGCTTTCCACCCATCCACAGACCAATCTAGGGAAACACGGCTTAACCTAAAGATCGACTCGAGGCTGTTATTATTTAGCCACGAGCTCCTCGGATAATGGATATATGTTGCCCTCATTAGTTAAAGTCAAAGATATTGCAACTGAACATTGTGATGGCGGACAGGTAGATGCGAAATCAACTACCTTATTAAAAGGGAAATATATATTTTTTTTGATTTGGGTTATATAGCACAAATAGGTATTACTGCGCTCAGTGGCGGATTTGCAGTCTTGACCGCTCTAGGCCCCGGGCCATATGCCGCCCCTTTCTCAGCACCTATCATTGACTAGGTACATACTGAATTTACTTTTATCGAAATCGGTTCTGAAATTTAGTTAACTATAAGTGCTATGTCTTACAAAAATGAACAGTGGACCGAAATGGGACGGCTTTACGCCATCGCGGGTGATAACCTGAGCAAGGCTCGTAGGATGTATGGAGAGGTTAGATTCTCGAGTGGGAATCCTACGAAAACGAGCGGAGGCATGTGTGGCCGTAAATTAATCTCATTTGAACAGTTGTTGAGATTAATGTAGGTAAGTGTAGATAGAATACCATAATGTGCGCGAGAATTTAAAATATTTAGATACTTTGCATTTGAGTTATTTCTTATCATCAGTGAATTTTTTGTCACGATTTGCCGCCCCTAATATCTGGCCGCCCTAGGCCCGGGCCTATTGGGCCTTAGGGCAAATCCGCCACTGACTGCGCTCACTGATAGTCAACTACTTTTCAATCTTATAACTCAGGGCATAAGGGTGAAAAGTGTAGGGCCATGGGGGCCGTGGCCCGGGGCGGCAGGCTGAGAGGGGCGGCTTCGCGGCCTTCTCTCGGCGCCTTTTATTGTCAAGTTTAACTACAATAAATATTATATTTTCACACATCGGCAGCTGAATATTGCCTAGAAGCTACAAAGTGTTTTTACGATTCATTCTCGTTGGGTATTTCCAGGTCTTTAGCAGTCTTGGGACGCCCCACATGCACGGTTATCCTAATTGACTTAGTAACCTCTTGCGTTTATTAGCGTTTGTAAGTTCATAACAATATTATATCTATCATTGTAGCAGACGCTCATTCATGATTACCACAGCAAATACACTCGGTCTGGGCGTATCGCGTAATGTTTCGAGTTCTGAGTTGAAACATCTCGCCTTTAATGCCCGAAGGGTAAGGCAGTGGTGGGTTTATAGTACCTAGTACCTAAACCCACATTTGGCCGAATTTGTTTTTAACCGACTTCTAAAAAGGAGGTTCTCAATTTGGCTGTATTTTTTTGAGTGTTTGTTACCTCACAACTTCATTCGTCATTATCGTGATGTCATAGCTCCGTAATTTCTGGTCCGATTTACGTGATTCTCTGAAAAATAACTTTACTTCCTGAAGTCGGTGGCGAAAAAGTCAATGAAACAAATAAAAGTCACAGACTTCCGAGAGTAAAGTTATTTCTCACTATTTAGTGTTTTTTTTTGCAGTCGGTTGTTTTTTAAATACCATATAATAGCGGGCGAGGCTATTGTCATCAACTAGGCACTAATCGGACTGCCACTGAGAAATTCCCAAAGGCAAAACCCAACAATCCTGAGCCGCGAGTTGTGAATTGGGTTTTCAGTTAAATGCCTACAAAACAAGTCAGTTCTCGTTTTTCAGGCTATTAATATTAAATCCTTCAATATACATATGTCGTATTTGTGAGGATTTATTCCGTTAAGGTCGTACATCATGTGGGCAGAAGATGGGTTTCGTGCACTGGGTGCGATACACTGTTTCTATTAAACTAACAAATTACTTGAAATTACAGTTAAACACAATAACACGGGGCACAATGAATCGGGTACAGTTCCATGACGTCTCAACTCCGTCGCCATCAGACATTGAATGTCGCCCTCGCCTCGAGTTGAACATCTGGGCTCTGTAGAGTGATTCACCCTCATTGCGCCAGTTATGTTTAAGTCCCATGTAATAGCGGCGAACCTATTGCCATCAACCGGGTGCAAACCCATACTCCGTGGCTGGTACTGAGAAATTCCTGATGGAAAAACCCTATAACACTTTGCCCGACCTGGGAATTGAACGCAAGACCTAGTGCTCAGAAGTTGCGCATGCGGCGAATCAACCAACGAGGCAGTCCTTAATCCTTCAACTTGTTTTGAATTAGAAAACGGCACGGATCTTGTGCTCTCGGCGAGAGGCCCCGGATCGGTTTGCGCATCGTACACTTATGGAAAACCACCAAAGAGAGCCAATAGGTCACCTCTAGCAGGTGAAGGTCAGCGCACAAAATTCGTGCCGATTTTTTTGTACACACACCTTATTTTATTGCTATACAACATTAGTTTTAGTATATTCAAAACGTGAAACACGCGTCTAGTATTTTTATGTAAAGAATCTATGTACAAAATTTCAAATTCTGTATCATGAAAAATAACAAAGTTATAAGCTTGTTCTGTTACCTAGTTGTCCGCACAAAAACGTGGTCACCACGCGGCGCACCCGCGCATGCTCCTCCAGCGTCGTCTTGAGTTAATTGATAATAACAATTTGGCAGTAGGTACCTAAATTATTGCGATAGGTACTTAGTATCGCTCGGTTTCCAACTTATAGCCTTTTATAAATATTTTTGGGACAACTATAACTTGGTTTAAAAATAATTATTGGAACCGATTCAGTTACTTATTCTGAACAAACTATATTCAGGTTTTGCATATGTTAAAAATAATGCGAAACTTTGTGAGGACGTTTGTTACTCTTTCAAGCAAAAACTACTGAACAGATTTGAATGAAATTGGCACAGAGATACGTTTATAACCTGGATTTTATTCTAGTAGAACTCCACGCGGCGAAGCCAAAGCCGTGAGCATAATATGCTAGTTAAGAAATAATTCTAAGAGAGAGCTTAAATCAATATCTTGGTCAGAGCGGACCTTTCTACTTGTTATTTGTTCAGTATAAACTCCAAGTTGTCTCTGGTTACAAGTCGGACTGCAGCGGGGTTGGGGTCTATATACGATTTCCAAGTTCCAACAATAAGTTAATTACTCTACCGAAGAATTTCTGCATTTCCACAATAACGATATTGAACTTGTTACTCTTACATGTAATTTACTAAATATAATTATTAAGAAATCCAAAAGGTTCTTGAAACTTTTTTAATATTATATTATTTAATATAATAGGTAGACCAATACTGATTTTATAATAATCATGTTATGATTATTATTAATTTTAAAAAAATACCGACTAGACTGCATACTGAAATAACTCCGTGCCTCGTAAAGCACATTAAGCTGTTGGTTCCGGCTGTCAATCGTAAGTCTGACAACCAGTCTTACCATGGGGTATCGCATTACCCAGTACGAATTGGGTTGTGGAGGTCAGACAGGCAGTCGCTCCATGTACAATACTGGTATTCAGCTGCATCCGGTGAGACTGGAAGCCGACCCCAACACAGTTAAGAAAAAGCTAGGCAGATGATGGCCGACTAGATTGTGTCATGTATGATTCATTCATAAGACATAGTCGGCATTTACCTACATGAAGATTCATCTCAAGAATCTCAACCGAATGATGAACATTTTCATCAACCCTGTGTTTTTTCCCCCACTGTTATTTCAGATAGGTACCTAGCAGTAGCGAAGGGTCAAATTTTGTAAGTGGTAAGCCAGAGTACATGTCTTTAATGTGATTATATTATTTGTCTATAGAATACTAACTGTGCTATTTTTCAAAGGGAAGCCGTTAGGGAGAGTTGTATGGAACCTTCGCCACTGGTACCTAGTTTATCATAAGCACTCCCTGGACAAAGGTATCAGAAATAATTGCCATAAAACATTAATTAATTTCAAGTACCTACCTACCTACCTACTTAACGCTAAAATCTACAAAACGTTCAGAAAATTCTGTAAAAGGTCATTCGCTATTTTTACACGCGTTGCTGCAAGAAATGAATCGAAAGAAACTTTCCTCGGTGAAAATTGCTGAAGTAATGAAGTTCCAGATTTTCACAAACAAAATTTATAAAGAAAGAAAGAAAGAAAGAATAAAGTTTATTTGACGTCAGTTCATCAAGCACACATAATTAAAATAATTAAAAAAATACAAAATAAAAAATCAGTTTTTAAAAAAAATAAAAAAAATGAGAAAATAGGTACATGTGCTGTGTGCCTCACGGCTGCGCCAAATCAATTTTATTTTTAATAAATTTTGTCATAATTCTGTTTTATTCACTATTTACAATTTTAATTTTATTTAATTGAATACTAGCGCTTAGTACTTACTAAGCTTAGCTTATTTTCCGAATTTATTGTTTTGTGCATGTGGCGTTTACCTATAAGTATTGTTGCGCTGTAATTTAATTTTTAGAATGATTTATGTCGCTGTATCCAGTGTAAGGAATTGTTGGTAGACCTAATAAAATAAATAAATAAATAAACCACTTCAAAGAAGCCGCTTTTTCCTCCTCGCTTCTCGAGATTGTTAACAATCTCAAGATCCTAGAAAGTTAGTTTCTTAAGAAATGCCATAAGACTGCAATTAGTTGCTCGAACCGGTGGTTGTTCGATGGTGGAGTAATAATAGCTGGTTACCCGGTATTGTTTCGCTGCAGTAAGTTGCAACTGTTGCTCGGCTAATAACTAGGTTTTTTATGATGATACCCGGAACTATAGTAATAATCGTTTATTTATAAAAAGGGGCACATCACTACATAGTATAAAGCAAAGTCGCTTCCCGCTGTCCCTATGTAGGCTTAGATCTTTAAAACTACGCAACGGATTTTGATGCGGTTTTTTTAATAGACAGTGATTCAAGAGGAAGGTTTATAAAGGGTGTTAATAGACCCTTAACACAAACGAAAGGCACTTGTTCTCCCCGTCTTTGCGATCATTTTTTTGTTCTAGACCACACCTGGGAACCTTCTAGTTACGGAGATATTGTGGGTCAAAGTTTCAACTTTTTCATAAGTTTTTTTTTAAATACATGTTTTTAATGTAAAATTTTTACTTTACACACCTCCACGACCGCCGTACTATTCAATCCATCCATCAGCACAATGCTTTGAGTGCTTTCCATCAAGTCCTACCTTAAAACGTGGTTTATAACTCCAAAAAAAAAAGTCGATTCCCAGCAATAATTTTTGCGTAAAGTTACTCAGTTTGATGTACAGAATGCTTGGTTGACGGATATTTGAAGGGTCTGTTTACATCCTGTATGTATATTGCACCCGTGCGAAGCCGGGGCGAGTCGCTACAATGAAATGTTGTTGTAAACACACAGTTGCTTATTGCCTGAATTAGGTTGAACCTGTGTTTCAGGCTACAAGCTGCACAAATACCTACTTAAAATAAGTAAATTAACATTAAATGAAAAGTAAAGTACTGAAATTAAAACTTACATAAAATTATAAATTAAAAACTGGAATGGAACTGTTTCGATGTAGTGAGAAAGATAATTATAAAGTAGCTGATACCACCAACCACAGCTGCATGTTCCATGTTTCTGGCGTGTGTTCTGAGAGCTGTACGCAAACGTTGTTTGTAAATGACAGGCTGTCAGATTTCATTTAACTGAAATGTTTGATATTTAAACACACTGTTTACTGTTTCTATGAACGCGGTTTTACTGTTTCCATCGCGTTGATTGTTAATTTGCTGATTGTTGAATGGAGTTTAATCCATTTATCACGTTTGTTACAATTGATAGATTGCATGGTGTACATGACAGTGGCGAAGGTTCCATAGAACTCGATTCCTACCGGCTTCCCGTTGAAATATAGCACAGTCAGTATTCTATAGGCAAATAATATAATCACATTAAAGATATGTACTCCGGCTTACCTCTTACAAAAATTGACCCTTCGCTACTGGTACATGATAAAGTATTCTATTCTTGATAGCTATGATTTTGCAATAATGATTTGAAGTCCTCGAAAGCAATTTTTACCAACGGATTTACTTACAGAAATGGTGTGAATGGCTTCAAAATCATAAGCCATTTATTAAAATTAGTCTGATTATTTAATTGTTTTTTTTTAAATTATAATCAATACTTTTTGAACATCAATGAAAAAACAGGAGACAGTCCCCCAAAAGACCCACACTTCCACACTTCGAAGTGGGACAAAGATGTGGCTGAACAATTTCCCCAGCAACACATCTGTCCGTTAGGTTAGAAGAACCAGATTCTATACAATATCTACCGTTAAATAATAGGTACCTACGTGTGTGATACCATTCATCCTTAATACCAAAAACAATATCTATATGTGTCTCCAATATGACTTTGTCAATATACGTAGGTACCATCGAAGTGTAAGCTGAATCATACTGATTAACTCATTTAGCGACAAATATTCCGGTCCATATTCGGACGCTTCGATTAAAAGATGAGTCGATGAACCAAACCACAAATAACAATAGGAATATTTGTCAAACATCGTATTGTGACGTCAAGTTTGACGAAGAGATCGTCAACTTCAATACAATCATAAAAGTACTAACACACAACCCACCTTTCTCATATACAGGGTGTAAGGGACAGCCCTCGACAAACTGACAGGGTGCATTCAGCTCTTTATTTTGAATCATTTTCCACCGGAATTTTTATCCGGTTTTTTTTTAAATTTATTTTTTTCAGTTACTATTCCTTTATTACAATGTAAAATTACATTCCCTGTACGCAGCACTCCATTTACGTAAATAATACGGATAAAATAAAAAATCCGACAATGGATGTTGAAATAATCTAACGAACGACGCGTGAAATCAGCTGTTCACTTCCTGCCTAGCTACAGAGCTCATCGAACTCGTCGTCGCGCTTGCCGTTCGCTACTTGCGTTTTGCCACAGTAACGATACATTGCGTATGAGGAAATAAAACAATTCAAATTTATTGGATTCCCAAAACATTCCTAAAATAATTTCTTGTTCCGGTCATCTTAGTATGATATACTGAATTCACCCCATCGGTTTGTGGAGGGCTGTCCCTTACACCCTGTTTAAATTAAAATAGATGGACAAATTTTAACACAGCGGCGTTCAGTGCGTCTAACCTAAGATATCCAAGCAAAAAAAACACTGATTAAAGTGATTTTATTTTGACCTAAAATCATTGGGTACTTAACCAACATTTTTAGTGTATTTTCGTTAGTTGATTTTTTTTCTTGCAACTATCGAATGCGTTTTTCTTATATTTTTTTACCATTGTCCTTATTTTGGTGGTCTGAATGATTTCTAAAAGTTTGTCAATCTATTTTAATCGGATTTTTTATAGGTACCTAGGTAGATATGTAGATAGATACCTACAAGTACAATGAAGGTTTATAATGCACTATTAGTTTATTACACACCAGGGCATTATTATACACACAGCAGTAAACACGGCAATTACATAATAATCCGAATTTCAGTAGATAGATATGTATCTGCCAAAGTAAACTCCCACCGGTGCATGCTATCAACAATCTAATCCCCCGATATCTTAGACACCTGAAGCTGAAGCCATTAAATAATAGTGATACCGACAAATTGATTCACCTCCGGCATAATTAATGGCTGCACGCGGATTATATTACAACAGCGGCCCTGGGACTAGCGCGCGGTGTAAACTTAACGTAAATACGTCGATATTTGAATTGAAAGTACAATTATCCTATTGCATAGTAGCAATTGTTTGCAACAAGAACAATCAGTACCATCCATAGATATGAATAAATTCTTAAAATTATGAAAATACTATCGTCCTGCCCAGGCTTCTCATGGAAATCTATGGATAGAGTAGAGCAAGGCGGCTTGACTTTTTCCGACACGTCCAACAATTATGGTCATATTTCAACCAATTTAAACAAAACCTTGACAAATTATATACCTTCCTCATGTATCACTCTATCTATTGGTGAAAACCGCATCAAAATCCGTTCAGTAGTGTTTGAGTTTATCGCGAACAGACAGATAAACGCGGCGGAGGACTTTGTTTTATAATATGTAGTGATTAAATGTGAAACGAGTATTTTCAATTTTAAAATCTACGTATTTACGTCACGTTTACACCGCACGCTGGTGCTAGGGCCCCTAATTACAGACACACTCCGCAATAACAAGCGTGTAACTAAACCATGCAGCATGGGAGCAGTCAGTGCTGTGACCCAATTGGAACGTTACCAGATCAAACATACGGCCGGTTAAGTGATTCCCAAGAATTTCTCGTATAAACATACTGACATTACGAAATTCAGTGTCTCAAATTTTTTCTTCTCATAAAAACCTGTTTATATATATATTGTGCAAACACGACACGTGTTCGTAACTATGTCGATGTGATTTCAAGAAACCGTCTATTATTTTTTCTTTATATCTGAGAAGTACTTAGTTCATGGATTTCTGAGAAGACTGAGGAAACAAACAGTCAATTTTCTCCTATAATATTAGTGGAATTAATTATGGAATCCGCCCTGCGCCATGACGATGGCGTGACAAACGGAATTCTCGGTAGAGATATGACACCATCTCAGAATGAACAGGGGAAAAGTACGAAGGTTCATAGTAGGTACATCTGCTTCCGCTGTAAACGAGACGCGCCACAATTGAATGTTTTATGTTATAACTAGGAAATTCAGCAGAGCCCAAGAACCTCTGATTTTTCGGATTCATATGCGTATTGTATAATTACCAATTGCTTCGGTAAAGGAAAACCTCGTGAGGAAACCAAACCAGCATACCTGAGACATAAGGGTGTAACAAGACCCTCAACGAAGCCGAAAGGCACTTGTTTTCCCCGTCATTGCGATCATTGTTTGGTTTTAGACCATACCTGGGAAGGGAACCTTCTAGATACGGAGATATTGGGGGTCAAAGTTCCAGCTTTTTCACAAGTATTTTTTTTAAATACATGTTTTTAATGTAAGAATTTTAACCACCTCCGCGACTTCCGTACTATTCAATGCATCCATCAGAACAATGTTTTGAGTGCGTACTGAGTCCACCGTGAAACGTAATTTTTCACCCCAAAAAAAATCCCATCGATAATTTTTGCGTAAAGATACTTAGTTTGATGTATATAATGCTTGGGGGCCGGCTACGTGAAGGGTTCGTTTACACCCCGACGGCATGTGAAGCCAAGTCCAAGCCCATGGGCGGCATAAAACTCTGATACCAGGTTAGGCACTAACCACACGAAAAAGAAGACTAGGAAATTACCTAAAGAGGTGAGACAACTATTAATTGCACTTCATTGTTTAAGGATTTAGCTACACCTTTCAGGGCTTGGATGAATAAAGAAATAAGTGTTTAAAAAAAACCTTTTTGTTTCAAACTTGATCCAGACTTGCAAATTGCAATCACCGTCGTAAATACGTCTGTAACAAAACAAAACGATTTTCCCAACAGGAAAAGCAATCAGATGAAAACGATTTATCGTAGTCGTATAATTATATCCACGTGTGCATTGCGCAATTCAATTTATCATACAAAACGCTTTCAGTATTTCAGTTAATTTAACACACGAGAACTGCGTTGTTTATTTTCAGCCAGCTACCCAATGTATAGCGATAACAGCGATATGAATGCTGTAAGAGTAAATCTATTCATTAAAATTTCCATGACACTGCACACTGGCTTGATTGAAACCATTCATTGGAAAACGAATTTAAATTCTGAATAACTCAGTTTTCTCGCTGAATGGTGAATGAACACCTCCGAATGGTGGAAACGAAAAATACAAAAATCCAATACCGGTATTGAATGCAAGTGAACGACGATAGCATCCATAAGTTGAATAAATATTTTCTGGTGAAGGTTGCAGGGATCCGCTGGATGCGAGTTGCACGGGACCGGTCAATGTGGCGACACTTGGGGGAGGCCTATGTCCAGCAGTGGACGTCTTTCGGCTGAAATGATGATGATGATGAAGTCCAACAACTTTCCTACATATTTGGAAAACTATTAGCTCAAACAAACAACAGTTTATGCCAAGAGAAAACAGTTCATGCCGCGCCCGTTTACAATGACTTCGTAAGCATACACTTATTTCGAGTGCTTTATTGAAAATTACAGTAGGGAAATAGCACAAAGCTAAGCCAAGCGCAAAAACCGCGGTAAGCTTCTTCTTCTAAATGTCAAATCAGAGTGGTTCTTTCTTCAAAAAACCAGCTCAGACAATAATCTGCATAGTCCTCATGTGACTTGACCAAGATTATGTCTGGACTTTAAAAGAGACTATGACCTCGGAGTTTGTTTCAGCTGTTTCTTCTCAGAGTACCTAATCAGGTACGAAACACCGACCCCGTCTAGTTTAAAAAAAGATGTGTAAAAGTATTTGTAAAAACCTATTTGCAAAATCATTTATCTATGCCCCGAAAGTCCCTTCTTCTCCAGTTACCTACCTGTGCCAGTTAGAAAACTCATAATGAGGTCTGGCTCAATTTCAGCCTTTGACTACACCTACTAGGAACTTCCTCAAAAATTCAAAGTACCATTGAACCAAGGCGATGGCAAAACGAGCTAGACATTACGTTAACAGAAGGGTGTAATCCATGGGCTGCGGGGCTGTTCGAAAGAGATACCGCGGCCCTGGAACACAAAGGGCAAAGAAGGAACATGGATGGGTTTTAGTCAGTACAAGTCTGACACTCCCTTCCCCTCCCTCCCTCCGCCCAGAGCGGGAGAGGTCATTTGTTGATTTCCCATGTTAAAAAAAAACCGTGTAACCCATTGAAGTAGAACCGTATAACGTTAGGTTAGTGCCGGCCGCCTGTCCTGCCCAGCCCCTAGTCACCGAGGCGTGACGACCCACCCCTGCACTCCGAAGTTATTGATACTTTCCAAGAAAATCTTCGCTAAGTGTTGCTTGTAACGCGATCAAGTTATACGGTTTAATCTATTTTCTGGCTCGTTATTTGTGTAATGTTTTGAGTGCTGCTTTGTTTTGAAAAAGTTACATGAACTTGGATAATGTATAAAAGGTGTAAATAGACCCTTAACATACCCGAAAGGCACTTGTTCTCCCCGTCTTTGCAATAATTTTTTTATTGTATACTATACCTGGGAACCTTCTAGTTACGGAGATATTGGTGGTCACAGTTCCAACTTTTTCACAAGTTTTTTTTTAAATACATGTTTTAATGTAAGATTTTTACTTTACACATCTCCAAGACTCCCGTAGGTACTATTCAATCCATCCATCAGCACAATGCTTTGAGTGCTTACCATCGAGTCCTACCGTAAAACGTGATTTTTCACCCCAAAAAAAAAGTCGATTCCCAACAATAATTTTTGCGTAAAGTTATTTAGCTTGATGTACAGAATGCTTGGTTGACGGCTACGTGAAGGGTCTGTTTACACCCTGTATTCCTACATAATTTAAACTGGCTGGTTCGAGATGGCGCAGGAGAAGCGTACCTGGAAAAATATGGGGAAGGCCTTTGCCCAGCAGTGGGACATTAAAGGATATATTTAAAAAAATAACTATCACAATTATATTCCTGTTTCGTAAAAAATATTGCATTGCAGTTTCTCTAGCCTTGTCACAACACAACACACCCGAACGAGGAAACATCAATAACGGGAAGTGCACGTGCCCCCACAACATACTAACAAATAATTCTAAGTAACCATTGAATCATTAGAGAACTACTAAATACCGCATCATGTCGTCACTATTAAAAACCATAACGTAATACACGTGTCCAGAAGAGTAGCGCAGACGCACCGCAGCTGCCCGGCCTTCGCGCGCCGGTAATTTCGTTAATGCTATTTTAATCGGCATGTAATTGGCCCTCATTGGGGACACGGAACACAGCAAGAGACAAATTACATCAATTCCCAGAAATTTGTAAAAACACTTCAGCATAAACAATTAATGGAATTATGATACGCCCATACCCAGCGGTTCAAAGCAATCGAAGTAAAACATCGGAAAATTAGCTGACACGAAAAAACTTACTGTTAGTAATGCATTCATAGAAACTATGGGTTTCCTATAAATGCATTACGAGCCTGCATTACCTTGTTATTACATGTAATTTACTAGATACACGAAGCATAAAATTGTTTGCGGGTATTACAAAATGTGTAAGTAGTAAAAATGTAGAGCGGGGACCAAAATACAGCAACTACTTAACGTTTTTTGTATTTTACTTTCCGACTTCTGTGGAGCACTTAAACTCGTGTCGAAATGGAAACCAAGGCCGTTGAAGTTGGTTTATCGCATGAGTGCTCTAAAAAAACAATGAATGCGAAATAATAGCGTTATAAACCGGCTTCGCTACATAAATGCTATTGATAACAAGATACTCTTACATTTTGAAACTGTAGCTTTAACCGCCTTAATAGTAAGTAATAGGTATGTACATTTAGATGTGTACAAAATTCCTACTTGAGTGTTAGTTCAAGATCACACTGAATTGATTTTTCACCCTCTATCGTTGGGTCACATCCACGAACATCGTGCTCCAATCTCATTTCAATAACAGTTCGAAGAACAGAACAGATAACTAGATGTAGTTACGCGAAAAGGATCCAATCCACAACTTGGCCAAAACTGAAATAAGTGCATCAAACTGATGCTAAACATCGATACTATCAGCCCGTAAAAAAAGATCCAGGCAAAAAACAAAAGGATATAATTTTTATCAACGTTAGATCCAAGTCACATGTAGCTTGTGGCTTATAGTAACGATATTGATTGGCATCAGTTTGGTGCACTTAAGTCATTTTTAGCCATGTTGTGGATTGGATCCTTTTCACTTAACTAAGTCCTTTATGCTGTTTGGAAAGGGTTTAATGGATTTATGGCCGCAACCTACACACATCCGATTCATATCCCCGTGAAACTTGGTGAGACAGTTCCTAATGGACAGTCCATTACCATATTTTGCCTTTAGAATAATAACGTTTACGTCTATTAAATGATGAGCAGCACTTTTCTTAGTGTGTTTGTTTATCCGAAGGCCTCAAGTCGGCTTAAGAAAAATTGATTTTAGGATTACGCTCATCTCATACACAACCCGCCATTTTTACAATATTATACTCTATCTGAATTTTTATTTAATAAAACATCATGCCGACGAAAGATTTAAGAAAACTCGAGATCCAATTCTGTAATGAAAATATTTACTTTCATACTTCTTTACGACTGCAAAAAGTTCAAATGTGTTTAGCCCAAAATGCAATAAAGCGAACCTCGCCAAATCTGCGATTACTGGGAACCACGTTCAGAACAAACAAGAGAATAGTTCGGGGTGGAAGGGGGGACATCGAAGCGAAAACGATTACCACGTATTCAGTACATCATTCTGAGTCCCCAGATAGAAATTTTTCATCGGTGTCCCTTCCAGTCTTCTACATCGTATATCCGTGTAACTACCTACCTATATTTTGTGCCACAACATGATTATCGAATACCTACTACAAAAAGAGCATTATTACAATGTAATTAAAATATCGTTGTTTTAATTTACCGTATCACACGTTTATCGTGGAATTTTTCATGTTTTAATTGGTAGGTTCAATTACTACAAGTTACCAATATACATCATACGATTTTTTAATGTAAAAACAATATAATTTATTTCAAATTTTGTTGGTAAAATGAGTTTATATCTGGTATTCGCTACAAATATACCGACCTACCGACTCACCTGCTTACACCTGCTATCAGTGTGGATTGGTTGTCTTTTGATGTCAAAAACATACCTACCAATTTTTTCCTAGGACGCCAACAAAACACGTTACTTTCAGAGGTGGAAGTAGAAGATAGCAGAAGAAGTCAAGAAAACATGACTCCAAAACGTTGAAGTAGAATAAATGAATGCTGCAATAAATTGGGATAAGGGCAGGAAAACGATGATGATGATACTAACACATGAATAAACCCATTACAGTATCAGCAACGACAGCAACCAAGCAAGACAGCGAGCAAGCAAGTACATACAGGGTGTAAACAGACCCTTCACATAGCCGTCAACCAAGCATTCTGTACATCAAACTAAGTAACTTTACGCAAAAATTATTGCTGGGAATCGACTTTTTTTTTTGGGGTGAAAAATCACGTTTTACGGTAGGACTCGATGGAAAGCACTCAAAGCATTGTGCTAATGGATGGATTGAATAGTACGGGGGTCGAGGAGGTGTGTAAAGTAAAAATCTTACATTAAAAACAAGTATTTAAAAAAAACTTGTGAAAAAGTTGGAACTTTGACCCCCCATATCTCCGTAACTAGAAGGTTCCCAGGTATGGTCTAGAACAAAAAAATGATCGCAAAGACGGGGAGAACAAGTGCCTTTCGTTTATGTTAAGGTTCTATTTACACTCTTTATAGTACATTAGGTACTATTTAATACTAGCATACAACCTAAAAGCGACTTAGAGATTATTGTACAGGAAGTTCCACTTTGTCTGCACTTTGCTTCCCTCATTTTGACCAACCCGCTCCGTTCGAAAAATTGGAGACTTGCTACGTGCAATCTTCAGCTTCAGCCACTCACTATAATTGGGCTCGAGTGTTCGTTCCACTGAGGACCTGTTCGGCGAACTTAGTGAATTTCTACGAAAATATAGAACATAGATCTATGTCGTTCTAGGAAATTTGTACAAAACGACATAACATCACGCCTGTAATCCCCGAAAAGTAAGGAAGAGATCCATATTTCTATTTTACACCCAGCTTTCACGTGTCATGTGTAAGTCACATATAATACGGGCGAGCCTATTGCCATTATAATTCCTAATGGTAAAACCCGAATCAAATCTAACCCGAGACCTCATGCTCAGTCGTAGCGCTTGCAACCAACGCAGCAGCCTCTGAAGAAATAACGAATTAATATCACAATAAGAATTAAAAAATACGCGATAAGTCCGCCATTTCGTAATAAATGTTATTTTATTTAACAAACCGTACAGCCGAACAACGGGCCTGTCAATTATTAACTAGTTCTTCTGGTCTATTTATATACGATCAATGTCTATAACGAATTAATGAAATAAATTGGAGAATGCCACCACAGCCGCCGTCAGTCATACGCCGACAGATCCATTGTTTATAATGATGGATACTAACAAACTAACAAGTTGTATTGAATTATAAACAGGTTAAAGTTTATAGGAGTCAAGTGTGAGTGCTCTTAAAACGATGAAGGGAATCATTTTGAGGAAACCGGCAATATGTCCTAGATTCATCAATCCAATCAATGAATAATGTCCTGAAATTCTTCGACGTCCGCACTGGGCCCGCGTGGTGGATCATGGCCCACATGCTAAGCCTGTGTCGTGTTTAGATCCAAGTAGTGAAGGCTTATTATGCTATCTGTGATAGTTATCTACCTAAGATCCACTCGATTGATTCAAAACAGCCTAAACTATTACAGGTAAACCAAACCAAAACGATGGCATCATTTTGTATTTTAAACAACAAACATGTTATAAATACCAATTTAAAAGCCATTTATATCAATAAACAGAATTTTAATATACACATAAACGAGCAAATAAAACAAAATTCATTGGAAATGATATAATGAAGGTATCAAGGTAATTAAAATATACCACTACGCGGAATTCAAAATGTAGGCTATCGCTATATTACATATCAATTTTATATAATGTAGGTACCCGATATTATTATATTGAAAAGCAAATTATTTTTCCATCTCTGCTCAGATGTGAAAAGGAAAACTGTCAACACACCACGAAATACGCGTATTTAATAATATTGCATAGAACGTCGGTACAAATTGACAATATGGAAAGGCTATTAATTCATGACTAATGGATTGGCCAAGCCAATATGTCGAATGGCAACATTAATTTCTGAATGATTTCCAAATGAATGAGAATGCCATCCTGATAAACTGTTACAGTAGGTAAGCTGATGTGATGAGGGATTTGACCTCAACAGCAAACAGAAGCGAAGAAGTCCTCGCCCAACAGTCGTCCTATGTTGGGGTCGGCAGCCAGTCTAACCAGATACAGCTGAACATCAGTATTTTACATGGAACGACTGCCTATCTGAAGTATCTGACCTCCGCAACCCAGTTAGTACTGGGAAATAGGATACCTTAGTCATCGCCAGACAGTGTGGATGAAAATATCAAACTAATGGCGAATTTCACCAAGAAACACACAAAGCAGGAGTAATTCCAGCGTGGGGAAGAGACAGAGCTATACAGGTCGTCTAGCGCCATCTCTTTCCCACACTGAAATTACTCCTGCTTTAAGACGTCGTGGTAATCCACCAGTACATCTAAACTGCGTTCAAGAGCTGTGAATTATAAAATTGACACTGACTCTTGAACGTGGTTTAGATATTGTGTAGTAGTAGTAGTAGAATTAAATTCACACAAACGGTTTTCCTGCCTGCTATACGGTGCCCTAAAAAAAAAGGTTTTACTGTACTACATTGTGGCTTGATCATAATTCATGTCGGGTACGTCACATTACTACAAATGCCAGTGAGTTAACTTTAAAACTTGTTCCCATGACCTTTGTTCGACTCGACGACACTTTTCAAAACACTTATATAACGATAAAAAGGTGTAAAAGCTTAGGGTAGGCAAAATTTCGAAGATAGACTAGCATACTAAATGATTTTTTCCCTGAAACAGCCACACATACCGGTGACTTGCTGAATACAGAAACAGTTGATTAGCAGTCTGTAGGCACTTTTAGCCAACTAATTAACGCCATTAATATCATTTAAAAACAAAAGGAAAAGTTCATTAATTAGACGATATACCTGACTTGCATAAAGTTTGAATTACATAAACATAAAAAACATCACGTTCTTTATACGTGGGGTAGGTCTTTGAAAAAGGTTCATAGGATTTCATTATACAAATACAAGGTGTAACATAATAAACGCAAGACCTCCCGTGTGGTCTCTCGCACCATGAAACTAAACATCTTTTGTTCTACGAATTCTTGAAATTCGCAAAAAAAAAAAAACTTTTTATAGGAACTGACGCAATCAGCTGATCCACATGTATGGTAAAACTAAAAAAAAGTTATGAATTTTCAAAAGTCATGAAAACAAAAGTTGTTCAGTTTCATGGTCTGAGACACCACACGAGAGGTCTTGCGTTTATTATGTTACACCTTGTATATATATCAAATTATCCATAGACAAACAAAAAAAAAAAAAAAAAACGGTAAAGCACAACAAATAAACAAAAACTCACAACAACAACAGACAAAATTGTAGATTAATTGCGGACGGTGATGAAATAACAACAACGCATTTATGGAATAATGAACTTTAGCCTCTCCAAAACTATCGCATAAATAAATCCCCCTGGTGTCTTATTCACTACGACGAAACACGCCAGTATGCCAGGGAACTCCCGCTTACAACATTGCTGCTAGATAATCTGGCTTGAGGAGACACAAAACAAAAAAAAACCAAAGCGAGTACGCTTCAGGCAGAATCTGAGCGAAAAATGCGGCGGAATTTTGCACCGTAATCGTGGACGGAAAACTAACGTTTGTGATGTTGACACGGTTAGAAAGAACTTGCGCGAGAAAATCCGCCGAGGCGTGTCCGCTCATATTGAATTATCTCTCCCGAACCGTACCTGACTAATCCTCCACATAAAAAGACATCGTCACTAGGGCAATCCAATCGCTAAATCAGATTACATGACATTGATAAGGACTACTGTTTCCCAGCTAAAATAAAAAACCATTTATCTTTTCCTGCTAGCAGTAGCGAAGGCATTTATTGATTTCGAAATTCATCGAAGCGATAACATCGTATACTATTGTACTATGCATGTTACGATGTAATTAGTTGAGCCACAGTATCTAATCTAAGCCTATTTACATAAATGTAAATAACAAGAAACAATAACAGAGCTCGGCAGTATTTTGAGAATTGTAATAGTTACAAGGATTTAGCGTGATTCTGGGTTGTAAGCTGTTTGAATTAGGGTTCAGTTCGTCTTGTTTATAAAAACACTGTAATTTTACCACAACTTTAATCCTGTTTTAGACCTGTTTTCTGTGATTTTGTAATAAGTAAAGAGCATTATATATTTATCTAGCTTCTTCTGGCATTATTTTGCCTTTTTCGACGTGCGCTAAAAGTATGATTTAATTGTGAAAGTTCCTAATCTATGTGATACTCACACTGTATAATATTATTAGTTTTAAGTCATCTTGCCGCGCCCTAACAGGGTGATGTACTCATTAGTTTTAAGCTTAGCGTATAACTATGTGTACATTGCATTGTGCATTCAGTAAATAAAATAAAAATAAATTATTAATTCCGCCGCTGTTCTTTTAATCCGGCCCGTGTCGACGTTTCAGAGCACCGGTTAATCTTTCAGGATCTTTAATAAAATATAAGGTCCGGCCCCAAAATACCTACAATAAAACCCGAATACACAACATTTCATCGTCTATCAATTCATTAATAATAGGGTCACAGTAGTTCGTAACGTAACCTATTTGTTCCCTTGTTTCAGTTGATTTTTCATTATTGTGTGAAGCGAGTTCGATTTTCACGTGTTTCACCTGACCTCGTCATTCATTCAAATATATTTTAATAGATTAGGTATTGATTGCGCACTGTATGTATCATTAATTTCCTTTACAATTTGAGTATTTATAAGGCAAATCGCATGAAACCTAGTCACTTCACTACACTGGGGGGATCCATAACATATGACACATCGTCTGACTCAAATATCATCAGATTAATTATGATTACTAAGAGATAATGAATTTTTTACGAATGTGCTATCGCTAATTGATACCGCGCTGGCGCCAAATTCAGTATAACTAATCAAACAATGTGTTATAATACTTCAGTATCTACAAATTCGTCGTATTGTGATAACGGCTTTTCATAAAACCGTGAAACAATCAAATGGCTAAAGTGTCTCGTAGATTTATGTGGAAAGATTAACATTAATTGCGCATAGGCTTTAATCTTTTGTTTTCAATTTATCGTTTGTTTATTTTCAGATTTCAGGAAGGCAGCCATTACTTAAGCGCAGGCCACACCGCCAGCTGGCGGGCGGGCGAGCGACGCGAACGACGCGTCGTTTCACCTCTTTTCATACTTTGGTTCACACCGCGAACTATCGAAAGATTCGAACAAAGTATGAAAAGGGCGTCGTTCGCGTCGCTCGCCCGCCCGCCAGCTGGCGGTGTGGCCTGCGCTTTATGTTTACTCAAGATATTAAGTGTTTACATTCCTTTTTTGCGCAGTCAATAAGGTACCTCACGTGAACATTTAAGTATGAATTGAAGTGGTACCCTATTTCACGTAGTAAGCTGTTAACCGCGACCGCGTGAAATTATTATAAAATATTGCCTCCCACTAGGTGGACCGATGACCTGGTAAAGGTTGCAGGGATCTGCTGGATGCGAGATGCACGGGACCGGTCATAGTGGCGACACTTGGGGGAGGCCTATGTCCAGCAGTGGACGTCTTTCGGCTGAAATGATGATGATGATGATGATTACTTCCCTCTTTGAATCGGATTTTGTTATCTAACAGTTTCAAGGTTTTTTTTTTCCACGGAACCCTAATCCTTTTTCTAAAATAAAAGCCTAAGTCATTTCCTATAACATCAGCTATTTGCTGCCTCACACATCATTCCGCTTAATAAAAATGCGCGCGCGGTACTTGATCATTATTTTGCTGCGGAGTCATTTTAAAATTGTGATATCTGAAATTTTGTTCAAAATTCTTGTGATGAATAAAGTATTTATTTGGATAAGGATTAATACCATTTTTTACAAAAATACCTTCGCAAATAATGCTTTATTTCAGAACAAAGATTACCATAAAAAATTTATAGTGATTCAAACTCAAAAAAATTGACATTATGCTAACTTTTTTTTAAACTTTTTATTGCGTAACTTTAACCGTTTACGTATCTAGCGCACGCAACGGAAAAGAAGAATAACATTTCCACGTTTTTGCAACATTTTTCATTGATGCTCCGCTCCTATTGGTCGTAAATTGATGGTATATAGCCAATAGCCTTCCTCGATAAATGAGCTACCCAACACTACATTTTTTTTTTAAATCTGAACCAGTAGTTCCTGAGATTAGTGCGTTCAACCAAACAAACAAACTCTTCAGCTTCATAATATTTATATATATATAGATTAAATAAATTCTATCCGTCGAGAGTGCACCTTACCACATTTAATTAGAAAATAGAGCTTGGTACATCAACATCGTACTGCTAAGGTACATGTTATTTCGTACAGATATGCAGTACTGGCACGGAACCATACTACGTGAACGCGAGTGCGTTTTTCCTAAAATATTACATAACTTGGGATTTGGCTATATGCCAGGCGACACGTGCTGTCGATATAAAATCCGAATTCCCCGAGTTCGTGTTAGCTAGGTAGACAATCTGCACGTTCTGTAAACAATGCTAAGCGACCGGGATTCACCAACACTGGGCTGTGAAGTTGGGGCTTTCCAATCACGAATTACGTACCTATCCTTCGTATATGTATAAGCTGGGAAATACACAGACATTTAATATATATGTAGGTAAACTCGTCTTATTAGGTACTAGCTGTTGCCCGTGACCTTCATCCGCGTAAAATTATAATAAGAATATTACTTATTTCAAGGGTTTTATTTTTTGCACGGATCCCTAATTTTTTTCTAAAAATAAAAGAAATACCGTATCTGCCGTCAACTTCGGTCCAGCCGTTTCGGAGATTAGCCGGAACAAGCAGATAGACGAACAGACAAATATATAAAAAAAAAATTTTTGTTAAAAGTTCCATAATATGTATACTTTCATATGCATGAATGCATAAAAGCTGTTATTTTATAATCACAAACAGACACCTTAATTTCATTTATTTGTATGTATAGATGTATAATTTGTTAATTATGTAGATGGTTTGCCGACTGACTTAAGCCTTCTCTATGCATAGACAATTCTATCTATCAATTCTAAAGGGATTAATTGATAATCAGGCTTATACCAGGTGCTTTGAGGACAGAGGCGGCGCAAGGCGTAGGCGACGTGGGCCACCGCCTACGGCCTCGCGGTACGAGGGCCTCGCACCTCAAAAACCCAATGACAAAATTGGGACCGGAACGAAATCTCCAAACTGTACATGGCCAATTTTGGCCAATATACAGTGTTTTATTTTTTTTATTTTTCCAACACAGCGACATCCTTCGTTCTTGTACTGACAGAAAGCCATTGTAGTTTCTGATATTTTAAGCTAGATGGCGTTGTTTCGTATAGGATTACTAAAAAGGTTTTCTGCGATGGGATTTCAAGTGAATTATTTGCAGTTTATTTTTTCTGTGGTTGAAGTGAAAGCTGTTGGAGTTTTGTTTCGTACGTAATATTATGTACCATTTTGATCCTGAAATTATGGCCTTTCGAATGATACATGTGAATTCCGAGTCGATGCCGATTCCGGGCCTCGCTAAATGTACTTTGCCCACATAAAATTGTGGTCTTGCCCCGCCACTGTTTGAGGATATAATAAATATGTAAAAATATTCTGATTTAAAAGAGTTTCCATGGAGTTTCTTGCCCGTTCTTCTCCAGAGTTCTGTATACACTAGGGAATGGGCAACTACAGTACTTTCACAGCTTTTATGTCTTATGACTGGGACTGTAGCTACTTTTCATTGTTGTCTTTGATTCGACAATTCAAAAGTGCCTGTAACTGGCCTACTTGAAATAAATGCTTTGATTGATTTGATTGATTACTTAGGTACCTTTTGTAAGCAGAATACTACCGCCTACTATGATTGAGTAGATACCTACTTATTCAAGTCAATCATAGTACCTAGACGGTAGTATTCTGCTTACAAAAGGTACGAGTTGAGAAGAATAAAGACATACCCATATATGTCACATATACATGCTAGACACGATCTAAGAAGATTGCTAGCTTATCGCAGCCGCGCACCGCTGCGTTTCAAACTGAATTTTCCTTTCTCTCACAACTTTTATTTATTTATTTATTTATTAAAACTTTATGCACAAGAACTGCACAGTGGCGGACTTAATGCCGTAGGCATTTTCTACCAGTCTACCTTAGAGTGAGGCAGAGATAATATACAGTAGGTGCAATAACAGAAAGAAAGACTAGAACATATTTATAACTAAAACATATAAGAATAAATTCTTATATACATACATATAATAAACTATATAAAGTTAAGAGAGATAAACAAGAAAAACTTTTACGACTTCTACGAAGATAAGGAGCTGACATGCTTTTGTTTCTATGACCAAAACAGGAAAACGACTGGAGTATAATATAGTACACATTTCTTTACTCAGTTTTTGTTTTAGTATTTTGCAGTTATCTATAGATAACATTACTAATAAGTTATGTAACGCAATGTTGTGTTAATAAACAGGAAAACATATTTACTAAAATATTATTGCCAGTTTGCGCCAACAAAATCGACAGATAGTGTACACCAGTAGCGAAGGGTCAATTTTTGTAAGAGGTACGCCGGAGTAGATTTCTTTACTGTGATTTTATTATTTGTCTATAAAATACTGACTGCCAGCTTTTAAAGGGAAGCCGGTAGGAATCGAGTTGTATGGAACCTTCGCCACTGGTGTACACACGTATAACGCCTGTAAGCCGTAAGTAATTTAATTTTTTTTTTTTTTTTTTTTTTAATTTTTTTGAATTTTTCTTTTAATTTTAATTTTTTGACTCTTGATTTTAATTTAGATTTTTTTATTTATTTTAATTTAAATTTTGATTTTGATTTCACTTTTAATTTTGATTTCAATTTTGGTTTTGATTTTGGTTTTAATTTTGATTTTGATTTTAATTTTGATTTTGATTCTGATTTTGATTTCAATTTTGTTTTTTTTTTATTGTAATTGTTTTTGTTTTCAATTTTAAGTTTGATTTTGATTTTGATTTTGATTTTGATTTTAATTTTGATTTGATTTTAATTTTGATGTTGATTTTAATTTTGATTTTAATTTTAATCCTGATGCTGATTGTGATTTCCATTTTATTTGATTTTAATTTAATTTTAATTTTGATTATGTATTTTTGTGTGCGGTGAGTAGTTCGGTACTCATCTGATTTTAAATAGGCACCCAACGACAAATGAGTAGTGCATGATGTGCTTACCTGTAAGAGGTTGATACACTTGTCTGTGACTCTATTGAATGTATCTCATATGTTTGAAGCAGTGTATTCAATTTTTGGTGAGCCAAATAAATAAAATAAAAATAAAATAAGCCAATAAGAATTTCCTCATGGAAAAACTCCATGACAATAATAATGTCCGTCTCGAGTATAAAATCCAGGGACCATTCTAAAATTAACCTCAGATGGTTTATTTGACTGTTTACCAAAGAATAAAGCAAACCGCGTAAAACTTAGCGATAAACTAGACGAGTTTGACAGCTGCTGCAGATAACTAGAAGTCTTAAACCGGGTCAGGTGGTTGCCGACACAGGGTTTCCGAGAAAAATCCGTCGGCCGTGTAAAATGTATACTTTCGTCTTTCTTTCGAGCGATCGTCAAGATAAAATTAGCGGATTGGACGTTGTGTAAACAAAAACATGGTTTTCCCGCGATCGTTCTGCTATTAAAGTGTTGAAAGTGAACTAACTGCGCATTTGTTTCATTTGGGAAATTCAAGCTGGAATAATTCTGCGAAATGCTTTTTTTATTTTTCTCGTACATTCCTTATCGTTCGAGTGGAGCTCGTGGCTAAATAATAACAGCCGCTCGGGTCGATCTTAAGGTTAAGCCGCGCTTACCTAGGTTGGTCCGTGGATGGGTGACCGCCAATTACATACCGAGTTTCCTTCGTGCCTCAGAAAGCACGTTAAGCCGTTGGTCCCGGCTGTCATTTGTAGATCTTTGACAGTCGTTACAGTGAACCAGTCTTACCAAGGCGTATCGTATTACCCAGTACTACCTGGGTTGTGGAGGTCAGATAGGCAGTCGCCTAATGTAAAATACTGGTATTTAGCTACATTCGGTTAGACTGGAAGCCGACCCCAACATAGTTGGGAAAAGGTTAGGCAGATGATTATTTTCGTTCGAAGCAATGCGAAGGTTGTTCATCTGAAATCGTTGTCTACGATAAGATCGTCTTTAGACTGTAAAAACGTATTGATGTATTCTAATGGTGTACGTATATATACGTATGTACGTACGTTTGAGTGGTTTAGCTATACACCGTGACTTTTTAGTCGACTTACAAAGATTGTCCACTCAATGTACCCGACATAAAATAGCTCTAGGCGCGATTTGTTTTTTACCTACCATAATAGGTACATAGAAAAATAAATAACACATTAGAATAAAATTATGAAACATCCTATTAATGGTGTTTACGTGTCAAACGGGAGAACATACCTACCCAGCGCTCGAGTCCTGTAGATCATCGCTCGCAACAGGGTGTTTTAATAAAGTCATGCGTCATAATACTGAATAATATATTTTTTTTAATTACTAAAATCTCAAAATACCATTTTTTTTATGAATGTTTAGTAGTCATTGGAAACATGAAGTGGGCTGCTGTTGTAAGACGACTAAAAAGTCACGGTGTATGAATGCGAATCATGCAGATAAAATATAGTTGTATTGTAAGGTTACATGGTTGATGGCACGTGTTGTCTTCCTAACAAAGTAATGAATGTAACATTCAGACCCAACTGATGTATCTTATTAACCAAACGCCTACTACTGCTACTTAAAAAGCGTTTCTAAGAATTCATCAATTTATTAAGATATAGTAGATACCCACGTGGGACGTCCAGTGACCAGTGACCATTGACCCAGTCAATTTGTGATGATGAATATTTTTTTATACTGAGGGTTGGATTTTAACATGATTAGACTGCGCTTATACAATATAACTTTTTAGGAAAACTCAATGTCTTAATCAATTTGTGATCTTAGATACTATCATCTCACAATATATCGCAATATCCTACAAGCTTAGACAGGTATAATTTCTGCTTTAGCTCCCTGGACTAACAGTTATTTTGTGGAAATGAATATAATAGTTAAACTAGTTTATTTTTAGTCTATTTATGTCTGTAAATAATGTACATAGTAATGAATATGAATAATTTTTTTACACTTTTTCGCAACTGGACGAGCATTCCGAAATAAAATTAAGGCACATCAAGGCAGGTATCATAACGAAAATTGATTCGACGAAGTAATCCTTAACTGTAGAATCGGCCCCCACGGAGATCAAAGGAGAGCTTAGCGTGAGTACTATGTACTGTAAATCTACCATTTAGTTATCTTTCATTGACTTGAACGTGCCCTGGCGGTCGTCATGCTTACTAAAATATCTCGCTGATGGTGGCGGGGGTGACGGGTCACTTAGTTCCCTTCAATATGGTTGAGTAGAATAGCGCTGATCCATGCGTCATGTTCGTGAACGGGCGCTGTCAGTTGGGACTGGTTATCTCCTAGCTGCCACGGTTTGTTTAATTACTTTATTTTTAAATTGTTTATTTAATCTTTTACTCTGGACGCTCTTAATGTGCAACGTCTTTCTACATCGTTCTTGATCGTTCGTTCTTCATTTTATATGATGCACGTCATGTCCCTGCGACAAATAAATATTTTTTCTTTCTATCTTTCTTTCTTATATATATATTCTCAATAAGTCAATATGAATGATGTAACCAAGATTTTGTAACAATATTTTGATTTAAAAGAGTATTCATGGAGTTTTTGCCCATTCTTCTCCATAGAGATCTACGCTTTGGAATGTGCAACTATAGTACTTTCTCAAGTTTTTATGCCTTGTGACTGTGATTGTAGCTTGGCTTTTTTTTTTGGCATTCCAAAGTGCCTGTAATGGTCTAATTGAAATAAATACCTACTTTGAGTTGGAGCTTATTCTCGTTCAGTTCAACGTATTTTTAGATCCAGATCTAAAAATTCCCAAGGAACAAGCTCCACCAACTCAAAATCGATTAAAAGTGCACGAGTATGACCATTAACTTTATTATCCGTATACGTGTTTAATTAATTACTTGCCAGCGTAAAAATAAAATGTGTGCGGTTTCAGATGAGGTAAAAACAGTTTAACCGCTGTGTTTTATTAGTTTCTATTAAGTTGTTTCAGTAGTGGTTAAATACGTTTTAATCAATTGACAAGATTCAGCATTTACCGATTCAGGAAAAATTTTACCAATAAAACTGAACCGGCTCAGAACATCTAAACTAAACCAGGTTCAAACCTTTATCAGTGTCATAATAGTAATATGGATACCGACAGACGGCTCATGGTGGAATCCGCTCTTAAATGTACACAAATCATGACAAGTTCCGACTTTAAATCTAAACATGTCTGCTTTGCCACTGAAACATAAATAAAGCATGGCGCCAAATTTTAAAGGGGACATTATACAGCAAACACCAAAAGCTCTTAACTTTATGATCCGAGCCTTTATTGTCGAAATATGGCGACGTTCGGTGCACCCACACAGGCACACGTGCACGACATCTGTCCACGAGTATACACGACGGACACTCAACGACAAAAGTTTAATTAATTATGTAGGTCATTCACATGTCATGCCATCGTAACAACGATGAAAGACTTATGCAATCACAAAAAACAAGCTCAATTTACTTTATTGGTTCGATTTTATCGTGTCGTCAATGAAATTGAAATGTTATACCAATTTGTTTTAACCTTTCACGAAATTGATGTAATTTTCTGATGATATTGATTTGAAATAGGTTATAAGCTGTTTCCATTTCATACGAATTTTGAATGCAAATACTGTTACCAACCTGCGACAGTTTTTAGATAATACCAACTTAAAATTTATATTGAGTTTTTTTCTTGTAAGAGTCCGCCAATCAAAATTTTGATAGTGGTCAGGCACCTAATTTATATAAATTTTAAGAGTATTACTCTAAAAATAACAGTAGAAAGACTTTTGTTCACGAGAAAGTACGTCCTATTTGCATCTACACGAACAGTTTTGTCGTCGCCTATACATACGGTGAAGAGCACTCGTTCGTAGAAGTGTGGCGCATGTCACACGCGTTGCCTTTCCAGGAATGCTTGATTATCTCCAGCATTATTGATTACTTGCCCTACTCGGGAGACGAAATCACCCATTGTTACTGACGTCACAATAACTATATTATACGTGTCTTGCTCATCGTAATTATAGATCTCTCCAACAGAAATAGCAGAAGATGTAACAGATGTCGCTATTCATACACATAAATCATGTGACACTATAGGATGGGATGAAAAAAGTGTGAATGTGAACTTTGGAACTATTCGATAGTTAAGTTGCGTATTTTTAACCGACTTCTAAAAGAAAAGGTGGTTATGTATTCCACCAAAATTTTTTTTTCATGTATTTTCACCGATTTCTCCGTGATTAGTGGTCCGATTTAAGTAATTCTTTTTTCATTTGGTAGAAGAAGCTCGCGCGGTTGTCCCATATGAAATTTATTAACTTTGCTTCGGACCTTTATGAGTTTTCATCCATATGCATGTTTCCCTCTTTGTCTATGTGGATGATGTGCTAATTACTGCTAGTTACAATGTAAAATTGATACTTGACAAGCTGTGAGATACCACTAAAAAGTGTAAAATAAAAACGTTTTTGCAAAAATAAATAACCGACTTCCAAAACAAAAACAGTGAAAAATAACTTTATTTTCGTTTTTGAAAGCATTTCACATAATGCATCTCGACTTAACTTCTCGTTTAAAGCAATGGGTATAATAATTTCATACCAGATCATCATAGTATAGTTCAATTCAAACTTTATGGCGACTCGGAAGTAAGCTGCGAGTGACTTTCTGCGCATTATACAGTCAAAACAAGACGTTGCGTCCTCTATGCCCTGCTGATACCTAAAATTGTGTTCTGCGCAGCTTTACGTTAGATTTTCCGACCTACCGTTATACCTGCGCATACCGTCACTTGTAGCTAACTTCAAAGCCGCCAAAAAGTTTGAACAGAATCCTTTTTTGGCATGAAAAAGAAATTTTGGAAATGGTATCTACAAATATCGTACCTACCTAAGTAAATGGAAATTATATAGTTTAAACTATCAATTCTCAATGGTTTCCCGACTGTTTCAAATTCTGCATCGTCATTCATCACGTAAGTTCCGTAACCTGTTAATAAACTTAAAAAGTTAAAAGTACTTAGGTATATTTTGTCAGACTCTGAACAACATAATATGATAATGACTCTACAGTCAAGCATTTTACCTCTAAGTTAAAGTTAAGTTTCTTAGGAACCCTAATCTACAAGTGTTATCTACTTTCTAGTACCTAATGTGATAATTCCTATTGTCATCGATAATGAAGGATTAATACCTACCTACTGTAACAGTTTTGAAAGAGGTTGATAACACTTCAATTCATTCAAATTCTACCTGTATTCATACTAAAGTAGGTGTATGGGTGTGTTTGTCGACAAAAAATAGACCAAGAAGTGAATGAACTTTCCAACATTTATTACCACCATGTCTGGTGGAGGCAGGGGGCCGAGCTCGCACTTTGATTGATGGATAGATAGATACTACAAGTTACCTAATTTAACGTCGTGCGCCGGTCATCGGGGTCAACAGTACCTGGTGCACGTCTTAACGTCACTGTCACGAGCTTTCACGGCGGAGCCAGCCGGTGCCTGGTCGCAAGCCTTGGACGGAAGACCATAAGTTTTATAAATTAGTGACAATGCCTTGAGTTATTTCGTGGAAGTGCCAAGGTTGGTAGTTCTGGGAAGTGGTGGCTCGTCGGCAAGTACGCTCGGAGCGAGCCCGCTCGGTCTCGGTCGCGCATTCACATGCCGGGCCCCCGCGCCCCGCCGAGCCGCGCTCCGCCCGCCACGCGTGTTTACCTCACTCGCTCCGGTGCGCGCCGCGTGCCGGCTCCGCCGCTCGCTCAGTACGCTTTTGTACACGAAAGAGGATTGTCACGTCGAGGCGACACACCTCGCCGAACTTTCACCTCCCGCCGCGATATCGTTATCTGTGATAAACACCGACCGTTGAGTGAAATTGAATGTGCGCGTACTTAGAAAGCGTTTCTGTCGAGGCACGCGGACGGACTGCCTTCGGCGACGTCGATTTCTGCAAATTAATTTCTCCAGTGCAGTCGGTTTCTACGAAACTGCTTATAAAGAGTTTTACTGAGAAACGAAACGGCCATAAAGTGGATTTGAGGAAATATAAGTAATTATAAGTGGGCCTTTGTGTTTCCGTGTTTGTTGTTACCTAAGGCGTTTACATTGGATCCCAACCGACCACGCACACCTCCAATGGTGGTCAAACTACCAGGTGAGAACTTCCAAAGTGTTGAACCAAACGGTTTTTCAGTGACTACTAACAAATTAGTATACAAACTAAGTTTTGCATTTTCCTTCAATGCAATTCATAGGATACCCTAGAACCAAAAATTCGAAGACATGTGACATCTACCAACCCGCACTGGGCCCGCGTGGTGGATTATAGCCCATTCCCTCTCATAGAGAGGAGGCCTGTGTCCCAGCTGTGACATTATAATCTGATTATGCTTATGCTCATGCTATTCATAACCAATACGTCAGCGTGAAAGTAACCATGTAGTTTCTTGCCGGTTCTTCTCCATAGGAAACGACCAACCCGAACCGTGCACCTTTTTGTCGACGTTTTATAAGTGCCCATCTAGGCCTATGTGAAATAAAATATTTTGATTTTGAAAAAAAAAAAAAAAAAAAAGTAAATTTGTTTAAGTCTGCAAAACACATGTAGACCATACAAAATGTGAAGCGGCGCCAGCTGTTATCATTATCACATAGGCTTCGGGGTCAATGCGTTCTCAATGATAAAGCGTAGATTATATTAATGAATGACGTAATCCCTTGCCATTTAAAAACAAATGATCATTTTGTTTGTGCTGTTTTTGTTTCCTATGTATCTCTTTTGCAAAAATAATGATGTCGACAAAATAGTCAGATTGTTAACAGGAATTTTCTGTATATTTTGTGTAGCGATCTACTATTTGGTAAGTATTTCAAACTACCCACATTGATTTTCTCCGACTGAAATGATCATGGCGGGAACTAGGTTAGGAATTCAGTTTATCTTAAATACAGTGATGTAATATCAACATAACGTTATGCATGTAGGAAATGGTATAAATAAAATGATGTTTATGCACAAGCGTGCTGACTGTGTTAATGACACCTCGCCAGGCGGCGAATCGCTTCATTTGAAAACAATTATCGTGCTAGCACGCTACGATATAACGTTTCCTTAGAATGAACGATCAAGTCATAAATTGTTTGAGGAAATTTTTGCAGATTTTGCATAATTACAATACGTAACATGCAAAGTTAGCTAAGATTCGAATAGAAGACTAAATTATTTCAAGTTTTTAAGCAATTCGATTTCACGGTTTAATCTGACAGCACCAATTAACCATCAATCAGCGTTACCACAAAGGCAGCTGAATTTATTTCAAGGAATTTATGTTTTTTCGTAACCGAATTTGCTAATTGCCTTCTAAGAAACTCATTAGGAGTAAAACCGTAAAACATAGAAGGCTAGATTAGAGCTGGACTGTTTGTTTACGCTAAATACTTTCGATGTAAGTAGGATGCCTATTTCAACACGCACATGGTGAAGTACCACGTAGCAACCACTTTACCGCTCACCCACTTGGTAGCGGCCTCGCCAGTCGCAAGACTGTTGACAGCACTTAGGTCAAATCAATGTTATTGTTAACAATCCCATTGTCGACATTTTACCGGGAACATCACGCTGTTAAATCGTCTACAGGGAATCGTCGCGGCCTTTGTTTATCCTCAAAGGCAGATAATGTATTTTTTGTTGCTATTTTAAAGCTAAAAGGAGCCGTCTATTGTTACCGGTTTATGTACTATGACGATGATATGATTCGTAGAAACCTTGTAAAAACACTTCAATTGTCATTGATGGAGAGGCATAGAAAAAATATGGATTACACTGTTTTTGATATAGATTTATACGCAATTGCTGTAATCAAATTATAAGATTACAATTAAATGACATCAGTAGCCTCTTACGCAGAGCCCTACGTCAAAAAGTTCAGAGGGCAACTCCGCACTAAGCGCATAATTATATACTCCTCCGTATTTAAAAATAAACGGAGCAGAGTAAAGGATTAATAGGGTTTCCCCTAGCCCCTCATATTTGTCTGCGTACAGGGATCCCATGGGTTCTTTATGAGTAGTATAATGGGCACAAACCGAACAACGATGTTGAACTACAAACGGAACACAGCTACGTGAAAACATTGCAAAAAAAAAAATCGTTCTTTCGTAAGTTGCTCCGATAATGAGGATGCAATACTCCACTACCATGTTGGGCGCCAAAATAAATACTAACCTTTACAACACTGCTATGTGCGTATTATGTAATTATCTCTTGCTTCGGTGAAGGTAAACATCGCGAGGAAACCAGCATGCCTGAGAGATATTTTTTGACGGCATGTAAAGCCAAGTCAGAGACCCATGGGCGGCATAAAAACTCTAATACCAGGTCAGGCACTAACCTAACCACACGAGAAGAAAGAAAAAGAAAACCGAAATGAACGGGGTGTTTAAAACGAAACTTTCATTAAGAAAACTGGCAAAGTAAAAAAAGAAATGCCTGTACTTTCTTTCGTAACTAGAATCGATAACACGGATGCTTCTGATTTAAAAGAGTGTCCATGGAGTTTCTTGCCTGTTCTTCTCCATAGAGATCTACGTTAAGGAATGGGCAACTACAGTAATTTCACAGTTTTTGTGCCTTGTGACTGTGACTGTAGCTATATTTCATTGTTGTCATTGTTTCGACAATTCAAAAGTGCCTGTAACTGGCCTACTTGAAATAAATGCTTTGATTTTGATTTTGGTTATATTTTGCTAGCATGTTCGGCGCCAAAATAGGCATAATTACGATATCGCTCTAAATAGAATACGTATATGTATAACGGTCAATGTGGCGACACTTGGGGGAGGCCTATGTCCAGCAGTGGACGTCGTTCGGCTGAAATGATGATGATGATGATGATATAACGCAACGATCGGTTTTAAAATTCACTTGTTAAATTCGGATTTGCTTCTGGAACAATTCTCATTAGCCAGTCTTGATATAAAACTACCAATTTTCGAGTGTACAGAAAATACAGCTCTATTTCAATCTTATATTCTTCAAGTAGGTAGTATGTAAATTTGTCCAATATTTTATTCCACCATTCATTTCTTGCTAAGTAGGTACCTACATATTAATATATGCAGATGAGTGCGTTCATTAAAACATAACACAAAACAATTTTCCTTACAACTGTTATTGTTTTTAGAGTAGTTGTTTTTTGTCTGTAATGTGTACAATGACAAACAACTTTTTTTTCATCTGCATATTTGTACATAGGTTAAAATTGCTGTATGCATTAACAAAGGCATTTCAAGATCATATGCTTGATAAAGGGGATGCAAATTTCTGACTGTCCAAAAGAAATTAAAAAGAGTAGTCAGTATCAATGAAGGCAGTGTGCTAATTAAGTGTGCCGGCCGAGCCGGAATGGAACGAAATGTGAACAACTTGCGGTTGGATTCCATTAATGTCGCAACATGGAAAATCGCTTTTCCTATTAACTTGAGAATTAAGTAACACTTTTATCGCGAAGTTAAAACATAAAATTGTATTCCATCCTATTAAAACAAACTCAAGCCTGTCGGCAATTTAAACTTTATATAAATATATAGTCTTTCAAAGTTAGCTAATCTTGAGCAACTTGGGGTTAAAAAAACTAAAAAAATTCTTCGATTATCGCTTACATCCAACAAGTTATCTATCGTTGTCATCAACGCTCTTCCCATGTATGTATGAAATGTATTTTCTCTGAAAATAAGACTAGATACTAGTAGATATTTCTACAAGAAACACAAAATGTTTATGATACGGACTTTCGTATTTGCATAAGTCATTTCCGTGGATACGCTGGCTTCTAGTTACGAATACATTTTCTTGAACCGACCGTCGAACTCACACATTGTTAGTTTCCCAGAACTTATCAATATTAAATGCGGTACTTAAATCTGATTTCAGAAATATGATAAACTGCGATCGTAATTCTAGCATCATCAATGCTTGGAAATCGCATGTACCGATTTACATCAAATGCAATTTAAGGTGAAACCTTACTTCGTTAAAAAGCACTAGAACCAAGAGGCAGGTGCTTACTGCTTTCAAATCGAGCATAGTTATGGTATGTGCTTGGAGCCATGAACATGATCAAGTGCGCTTAAACGAATTTGTAAAGTCCTCGACTTTAGGTAAGTCAATACATTGGGTGCAGCTTGCTACAGTTTACATGATATGAAAAAGAGAAAATGTTGTTTTACTGGGGAGAGTAACTACTAGGAAAATGTGAGTTCTCTCGAATCGGCGGGCGGACGGAACAAGGTGGGATGGCTGCGCGGGCGCAGGTATGCGTGTTCTCAGAACGCGCCGCGTCCGTTTTTGCTCCTTTTTCGATTCGAGTTTACCGAGAATCGAATGGCCCGGTGGCGGGCCTACTCGGAACTCGTAATTAATCCTTGGAAGCCTCCGACCCAAGGGTTGTTATGAGAAATCGCCAGCATTATGACTTCATTTTTATTTATTTTTTGCATTGTCTCATTTTGAAAATTGTATACGGGTTATTGTTCGTCGAAGGACCAACAGCGCATACACAACATTATGCACGGCTATTAAATTTTATGCAGTGTTCGCCTCTGACCTCAGGCTCTTAGGAAACTTCAAAGTTATTGATGCGCTTCCAAGAAACTATATTTATTCACATGCATGCTAATCAAGAACGTATTAAATAATCTACTAGCAACTTTAACTGCGCAGGTTGTCTTGCACCCTGGAACTGCTCCCAAAGTTCTCATGGAGAAAGTTGGTTGCAAAAGGCAACATACGCAATTAAACTTTTTAATGAATTCTGAAAAGTGTGCTTTACATGTGAGAATATCGCAGGATCCTACAGCGATAGCAAAATAACGTTGCATGGAATATGTAACTATGCAGTTGACAAAACGACTGTAATTTAAAATTCCTTTAGCGACAAGATAGTCTTATAAAGACAAGACAGCATTACAGAAGAAAATAAAATCATATTCGTTTTTGGACCACCAGGATTCAAGAACTGTTAACTCCGTATCCAATTTGCTTTGCTCTGTGGGCATCTCATGTTTTGTTGGGCTAGGACTGAACTAACTAAAGCAAAACGAAGGAAAAATATATGGTCGCTTGCACCGCTTTCCCAGAAGAGCGGCTAGTTTAAATTTCAATGGCGGACTACTGCGAACCCGCTCGTCAGTTTCGTCTAACGAACTGATTGAAATACTGCTTTGATCTGTACCTCGGCCACACAAAATCAGCCTCTATATCGAGCATATTTAAAGTGCTCTTTTGAATATACCGTAGGCACCGATTTAATTTGCCGTTTCGCCTTTGAGATGGGACTCGTTCGTCCTTGTGTTGTTTTTTTTTTAAACTGGGGAAATTAATACAATCATAAAAAACAGCATCGCTTTTTGCTTTTAAAAAATAAATTGATTGCAATTGTTCCAATAGCAACTCTTTTATTTTATCTGAAAGGAGCGTACACTAATTGACTTTGCACTGGTAGCAACAGATATGTCGATAAACTTCTGTAAATAAGGTGAAGGCAAACGATTAGGTCACCTCTAAGGCTAGTACTACTATTCAGTATATACATACAGCGGTGTAATGCCACGTCAACATTGTATAAGTATGTAGGTAGATGTGTATATGATCACCTCCAACATTTTACGTACACTCGGCCACATGCCGATTGTAAGACTGGGCTTAAGCTTGCATAGAGTAGTAAGGAGTTTCAATAGAATAAAGACACCAGCTGATACTAATTTCGTTACCATTGACAAGCGGGCAACCACAATAGGGATGAAAAAAAAAAAATGAAATGCACCCGATTCTACAATACCTTTAAAGAACCGGGTATACCCGGTTCTACGCGGTTGTTTAAAGTTATCTGAGAACCGGGTCTATGGGCTTGTACATAAAACTGCGATGCGACGTCGCATCGTGCTACGACGCGGATTATTCTTTAATGTTTGTTTGTCTTTGCCGCGTCGTAGCACGATGCGACGTCGTATCGCAGTTTTATGTACAAGCCCTATGCCCTAACCACACGCCATATTGTTTATAATACGTATGAACATAGATAAATACAATATTATGCGGCGATGGTATGTCAGCATACGTAAAATCAATCACAGCCAGTCTATTCCTATCCGAATTCAAATCACAAAATCGAAGCTCAGTTCAAACGAAATGAAACGTCAAAGGAGGAAAGTTCGTAACGCCTAAACCTGTTTCACAAGTTCACAGTAGGAAATCCCTTTCACTCTGAAACGGGTCTGGGCTCAGGATAAAAATAGACACTCTCATTTACAGATTACACCACAACGTCTAATTGACTGTCCATAAATCGGAGCTTCTATATAGGATCACGTATAACGGAACGCATCTATTTTAAAAATCGAAACTACCACGGGTCGACGTTCCGGGAACCGCGGCGCAGCGTCGAACCGACCGGTCGGCGAAGTTCTCGGAACACGCGAAGGTTGCTCAGCTGAACTCTTACATTGAATCCGAATGGTTATTGCCAAAGTCTTTTATGTGATGTCGGACGAGCGTCAGTGATGCATTAGAGCTTTTATAGCGCACCATCAATTGCGAGATTGAGGCCAATCATTTTGGAGCTCGCAATCACTAAAGACCATAAAAAAAAACTTGAAGCACGTTTTGCGTTTATCTCGGATCGTGAGCTGACTTTCTACATAGGGTCATTAAGGAATTCCTCGAGTGTTGGTCGACGGAGCCGTGAGTGTTGATGGAGATCAGCAGACCGCCGCCGCCCGTGCGCTTGTTGGCGCCGCAGTGCCGCTCTCGTCTCGGTGTCAAAGGCCAAGCGCGGAAAGAACTATTTTATCGTGCACTGAATACACTCATGTACGACAGTTTACATTATTAAGCTTAGATAGCATGAGAAAACAAGCCTTTCTCATTTCAAAACCCTTTTCGGAAAAAAGTTTTCATTATTTTTCTCATCCTTGTGCTTACGTCCTACTTTTTCTTTCACGCATCAATCTTTATGGCCAGTTTTGTTTATCTCGCTCAAACGTGAAAGATGAGCGTCCATATGTCTCTCGTCAGAGCGCACTTCAAGTACGTTTTCAATATCAGCTGTTACCAAAAATATGTATAATGTTGGAGCGTTATTTATAGCCGCCAGAAGCTTCCGAGAACATCGTGTGTGAATACGTATGTGTTTGTGTTGATACAACGAGCATCGGGTCTCACTATGATTCAATAATTTAGAAAATATACACAAGCATCAGTGGAATGAAAACTTTTTACAAAAATGCTTCATTCATTAAATACTTCCTGCGTTAATGGTACAACAATCTTTCACGGCTGAAAAATAAATGGCTGGAACAATGAAAACTGAGCGAAATACCATTATTTCCAACCGTGACTTTCTTTTTGCCAAAAAGCGAAGCGTTGGTAAATGCGCGCTTATTAAGGCAACTGAATAAATGTTTTACTAAAGAATGGTGTTTGTCTGAATTCAATATAATTTATCCGATAAGCTTATTGTTATCTTGCCACAATGGTTCTACTATATCTGAGAAAAATTAAAGAGATACGACGATCAATTTTGAAAACACTTGACAATTAGCGGGGAACAAATTGAATTTAAAAAAATTTTTTTTTTTTTATTTTTTTTTTTATTATTATTATTATTATTTTTTTTTTTTTTTTTTTATTATTATTTTTTTTTTTTAATTATTATTATTATTTTTAATTAAATTGAATTGATTAATGTTCACGTGCGTTTAGCAAAGGCGGTCTTCTTTCAAGACGTTATTTGGCTTCTACGAATGGTATAAGTACCTACGAAATTATATTGAAAACACTTGTAAATTCTCCAATATAATTTCCATGTAAAGCAGATTCCAACGTCGTAAAACCTTGACAGCTTTAATTTCAATAATAATAGATGAATAGAGAAATATGAGGGTTATAAATAACATACATAACCGTACATGTTACCGTTACGGCTATTGAAATATAAACTAAAAGCGGTCATTTTACAGAGTCAATTAGCAGTAAATAACATTCGTAAGCGTCTCACCTAGGCACCGGAGCTGGGAACAAGATCTTCTAGTTATTATGCTTCTTCTAAAGATAAGCAAGTTTATGAACGATATTTGAAACTTGAAGTGTTACAAAGGCATTTTTAATATTTATTAGCCACCAGTTCTCGTCCAGATGGTGTTAATTATGGTCTATGTTAAATTAAATGGCAGAATCTAAACGCAATGAAGAAAGCAAGAATACTCCTATGAATTAAAATAAATGAGCAAGGTAATCCCACGTTTTTTTTAACGTCTACAAGAAGAATTTCAGGATTTCATAAATGTTTACTACTCTGGCGCTTTGTACACGAAACCGAAATGAATTCCTCAGGAAACTGGGTAAATAGTCTCGTTTAATTTATTCAGTAAGCTCCAAATACGATATGATCCAAGAAATGTGCAAAACGAATTAAATTTAAGTATATCGAAGTAACAGAGGAAAATAACAAAACACTCGAAGACTTATTTGCTTTCGAAGATTGCATAAATTTTTCTAGTTGAAGATCTCAAGAGTCCCAGAAGAAATAATAATCAAGAAACAATATATTTTTCAATTGATTATTTCTATTAGCAGCAATCTAAAGCGATTTTCTCAGTGAATTAAATATTAGTTGAACACAGTGTGACAGTGGTTTAGTACGTTTAATGGATATACAATTTCTTTCGATTATTTCTGGTTTTAAAAGAAAAAAAAACGTAGACAGTAGTTTAGTACGTTAAAATGGATATAAAATTTCTTTCGATTATTTCTGGCTTTAAATCTCTTTATGCAATTAATTACTTTTCATATTGCTTTTATTTTGTAGACAAACAATACACTGTGTAGTTATTTTAAACAGTAGGTATCTTGTCTGCTGTTCTTGTCGCGCGCGCGTCGCGTCACCATGTTTCAGACTGTACGAATTAAAATAATTACATATAAACATGCCTCTGCATGATTCCATCGTGTTCTGAGAAAGTATTTATACTTTATATTACAAGGTCGAAGTATAAATAAAATGAAGAACACTCGCGCGCCAACCTTACCCCTGCGATGACTCAGTGTTACCTGTATGGACGAGGGCTAGGTTATTTCTAGAGAACTGACGATAATTTTAACGTTCTGACACACCGTTCCTAGTATTGTTACCAAATTGCCAACGAAATTCTCTATTTTTTAACGAAATTCTCGTTGAAATTGGGAAACAGTAAAACAGTAAAGATCTGTGAAGTAAATGTTCGTTCAGGTAGAGATAAAAACATTTGATTGTTGGCAAAATTACGGAATTTTAAAAAAAGAACACGCTACGAACACAATTAACGCTTCCAATGCGCGATGTCAACAGGAAGTTTGTTTCACACCACTCTTTGTCACTTCAGCGCACTGTGACAATATTTTATTTTTATACATTCCAAGTTCGTCTCTTGATAATTTGATATACGACTACTAAAAAATTTTTCTCAAACTTCCACTATATCTGCTATGAATATTAATAATCCGACACGAAAAAACCGAGATCGAGTTTTCTGTAAGCCCCAATTTTTTTTATTACATCGTTTCGATTTTGAACGCTTAGATACCAACTTATTACTGCATTATTAACTTAAACAATCTCGTAACTTGTAAACTATGAGGCCAAAGTAAAAGTGTGTCGGTTGGTATGTCTATCCTGCCGTCCATTGTCGATTATTGCAAGCCAGCTATTTCCGGATTGCAGCAATATTCTAGAATCGAATGCCGCGCCACGTTTTGCACGCTATCTTTAGAACAGCCAGCAGCAGAAATTATTTATGACCAAATAGTTCTACTAACAACATTACGATTTGAAACCAACATTTCGAATTGTGACCCTTTATCTTTAACGTCGGTACTATCACCACAACTTCATTCATAATGTGAATGCTTTAATTAAATTAATTAATGTGTGTCAGACTGATAGCTACGAATTTCCTGCAAGCGTCCAGTCACGTTTTTATTTACGTTTGAGTTTGACATGCACGCTTGCGCCGACATATGAAGCGTATGTACACATATTAAAGTTTGTTTCGAATACGTCACAGCGGGTTGACACAATAAATACGTAGTAACAACAATTGGCCGGGAATGTCGCTTGATGAGCTGTTGAAAATTATGATAAATGATGATGAAATCATGTCCGTTCGCGTGAATGCTAGAAGTATGAAACACATGGATGTCCATGACTTGGACGCCTTGGACAAAGATTTTTTCTATGGAAAGAATCCTTTTTGTGCAGACATGGCCAAAAGATCAGAAATGATAAGAAATCTGCAAATAACATTTTTAATCAATCCATCTTCAAACTCATCTATACCTTCAAACCAGGCGAGATTGCAATCACGAAAGCGAAATTCACGATTTTTTTATTTAAATAATTTTAAAGAAGCGTTTACAAATCTTTACCAATAATACTTATTTGTAGGGACGGAGGGCAAAAGTTTAATAAAGACTTTCTATTTATTGTAGGTACCACTTAATTTCAAACTTTCTCGGAAACCCATATTCTGGAAATACATTATTCTGTTACATTACTTAGTACCTACCTTCTTTAGCGTCATTTTCTAAGTACCGTCCTCGACCTTCGATAGTGAAACTGCGTTCCTATGAAATGAGTAATTAATGTGGTGGAGCATCTACAAATATAAAATAATACCAGGGTTTATTTTAATATCAGAGCAGAGCTATTACAAAAAATATATTCCTTTATAAGTACTCAGTTTAAACTTTGAGCCTGAACTAAAATACTCGGTAATGTTGTAAACCCACAATGCCTTACTAAGTAGGTGCTTCTTAGTAGCTGGAACTTCAGCGTATTCTCAAGAAAGTTATATTATCTTCGAAGGTACACTTCGAAGTAATTTAACTTGAAATATTGCATTGCAATTAGGATTAACAATAAGTTTGCTTATGTATATGTTAACTAAACATACACATGAGTATTTTCGGAGGATTGTCCAGGTTTTTGCATGTGATATTCCCAAAAGCTCGTTTCTTCTAGAATCTAGATTAACGTGGACTACTTAATATTCCAGAAAAACTTAAAGGTTTCACGGGAAGTCAAGGTCACTGGGACCGCGTACCCAACCATCGACTCACATAATAAAACCTACCTGACCTACCTCAGAAACCCTAAGACGACTTTGACGTGCTATTAGGAACTTGAACCAAGATTACTCTTTCTAGATTCGGTGTAAATGACTGTAACTTAAACCAACACATTCATAATAATCAATCCAACTAGGGGGCATCTTACAAATGAATCATCTGACTTAAGCGTAACATTAATCATTGCTTTTTCAACGTAATAGCAGATAAAGAAAATTATTAGGTATGTTACTTTACACACGCAAACGTATCTATACGCCTACATATCTAGCTAGCTACATAGATATTGTAGACAGAGATTCTAAGAAAGATACCGTCACACGACTGAGAATTTCAAGAAAACCTCTTAGTAACAATACAAAGTAAAGGCTGCAAGAAGTGGGTTCCAAGAGACTGAGTACAGAACGGCCTTTTGGCTTCGGATAATATCCACAAAGGAGTCTAAGGACCTATTCGTTGAATGCAGGCGCACAAATAAAGGAGAGGTCCAAGAACTACTCTTAGGAGGCCATGCAAAGAATAACTTTTACGAATAATTAATTCTAATACTTGGAATATCGAAAAGGGATTTCAATTTAGAAGTTCTCGACGTAATAAGTAAGTACTTTTCCACTAATGTTTTTACTACGACCGAGTTCTGAGAAGAAAATTCAATAACGGTAATTTTCGCTCGTAACGTCAAACACTTCTTTTTACCCGACTACAGCGAAGGTTAAAGGAAGGGTTATTATTTTAGCAGTCTATATATTTTTGTATTTACGTATGCCGTAGCGCCTAAACTATTCATCCGAATTTGGTGAATAAGTTGTCAATCGATTCGTTATGTGCCGGGTAACATAGGCTACATTTTAACCGACTTCAACAATAGGAGGAGTCGATTTTACCTTGTAAACCTTGAATTTCATTAGAGCGTGATTTTTCAGTAGTCGGGTTTTTTAGTTGTTGTATACCACACACATTCTTGTTGTAATTAGGTTCTAGCTGTTGCCCGCGACTACGTCTGCGTGTTTTGATTTTAATACAAAAAAAATATATATCCCAAATTCTTCCCCAGGTCCCAGGGTACTAAACAACTTTCAAAACGAGACCTGCATTTTGGGGACCATAAAATTAATGAAAGAAAATGTTTTAAATTGTTCCACAAGAGTTAAAATTCGTGAAATAATGCTTAATCTTTGTACTGATTTTATCAATAGCCTTCGACTTAACGTGCAATGAATAAAAACTGCAAATAAAGATTTATAGCTCAACAGCGCTGCTTAATAAAAAATTTGATCATTAAAATACGTATAATGTTTTTACTTTCTACACGAGTTGAACACGTCTATGAGAAATTATATTCATAACAATGTTCCGTTAGTTCTGGTTAATTACATAACTGTATAGTTTAGCAGCAAATATCATAAAAACACGACAGCAAATATCATAAAACCTCTCACTGGAATTACTAATCTATAACCGACAATTATCTTTTGTAAAGAACCGCTCTCAACACCGTATTTACAAAGATGGCTTGTGTAAAGATTGCTGAATTATTTACTGGGACCTCTCACACTTGAAAAAACCGACATGGATATTTTAAATTACGTAAGGGGGAGCCGGCCGTAAGATTTAGATGTCGTGTAGAGGAGACGTTCAAAATTTCAGTTTACATAACAAAGAAAATAGTTAACTCATTATAACCAAGCATTATTATCATAATTCCTTACTTATTGATATTGATAAATTATAATATTTCCATAGAATCCTCGGTCTGTTTGTTTATTTGCGACGTTTATACAGTAACTAGTGGCGATGTTTACGACATGTTTTCCTAGAACAACTTATTATGGCGCGAACCCATATGAACCCATACAATAGCGCGACACTGAATACGTAACTCTTTAATGTAAAGCTATTGTCTTCATTTACAAAGCGTGAGTTTCACAAAACTATGTATGTTTAATGGCAATTCTGATAAATACTTTATATTCTTCATCATTGTTTCAGGCTATTTATCCTCAAGTAACCAATTAATACAATAAGAATAAATTCGCAGACAACCGTTTCTTTATAACAAGCAGCAATTTCCAAACTTTTAATGATACAAAATACAAATACAAATACAAAATCTTTATTTCTGAATCAAAAAAAAGTTTTACATAAGTTGGTGATTGGAGCCTCCTTTTAAGCAAGTAATGCCTGTATTAGGACACTCCGCTCTTCTACATCAATATACAATAAATAAAAAACTTAGATTTAACAGCATGCTTGTGTATGTATATGATATGTGTGAGTGTGTGAATGTGTTAGTGTGATGGTGTGTGCATGTGTGTGTGTATGTGTGTTTCATTTCGTGTGTTGTAATAATGCCTCAGTGTCTGCGTAATTCAGTGACTTTATCCAACTGGTTAGAACTTTTTTACACTCGTGTAATTGTTTATTGTGTATATATATCTTCTTATTTATTCTATTATAAAGTTGACAAGCTAGTGTACTGTACTGAATGGCGGCAAATTTAGTTTTAGTTCGTGGAACCTGTGCTATGAGATCTTTTCGTCTTCTTGTTGTTGTGCTTGGATCATATGGTAGATTTTTATGTTTTTTTAGAACGGTATCTATAATGTATAGCTTTCTAACAGAGAGCAGGCCACTGTCCTGATAGAGAATTTCAGTAGGGCAACACATCCTTTTGAAATACATTATTTTTATTACAGCACGTTGTCCTCGTTCAACATGTATAAAACCAGATTTTGCCGCACCGCCCCATATTGTAATGCAGTAGGATATTACAGATTGTGCTATAGAGATATATATTTCATTTAACACGTTTCTGTCAGAGCCTGATTTCCTCTGAACATTTGTAGGCACTATGTGTCTCAATGTTTTAAAAATCCATCCCAACTTCCTCATCCTTCCAGTGACATGTTCAATATGAGAGTACCACGATAATCTGTGGTCAATAATTACCCCTAGATATTTTGTTTCTAAAACTTTACTAATAGAGGGACAAGCGCAATTATTAGATGTAACTTTATCACATGAGTGTACTCTAATGTTGAACAATTCATCTGGTTGTGAATTTTTATAGATGGAGAAGCATATGTAGTTGGTTTTCGCGGTATTTAACGTGAGAAGGTTGTTATCGAGCCAAGCCGCAATTTGGAGCATACCTTTCTCTGTCTTACTTTTGACATCCGACCAACTGTGCCCATGAAAGACAACGGCAGTGTCATCGGCGTAGGAAAATATATTTGCATTTTCAACTTTTAGGTTACAGAGGTCGTTAATGTAGGCTAAAAATAGTGTGGGGCCAAGTACACTGCCCTGCGGCACACCAAACAACACATCAGCATCATCACTAATATAACCTCCAATCCTTACCCTCTGTTTCCTGTTTGTGAGATAGTCTGTAAGAAAATTGAGAGGCGTTCCCCTTATTCCAACTTTTTCCAGTTTGTTCACCAAGGTGGGAACGGAAACGGTGTCAAAAGCTTTTTTTAGGTCTAAAAATACGGTCAGGCATTTCCTCCCTCTGTCCAAATAGTTAGTAACTAATGAGGTGAGGGCCTCAACCGCATCCTCGGTAGAGACACCCCGCCTAAAGCCGAATTGTGTCGAAGATAAAATTTTAAACTTGTTTAAATAATCTATTAGTCTAGAGTTGGTTAATTTTTCTATTACTTTGGACAGGGCTGGCAACACCGAGATAGGTCTATAATTATTGACATCGCTTCCGCTCCCTCCCTTGTGGACTGGAGTAATAACAGATTGTTTCAGGGGGGCTGGGAATACTCCGTCCCTGAAACAGAGGTTAACCAGATGGGCAATAACAGGCGCGAGTTCTTTAACAAAGTATTTTAGGAATCTCGTTGAGATGCCATCCCAGCCAGGGGCACTATCAGACTTTAAGTTCCTTATGATTTCTTCCACTTCCTTTGTGTCAGTATCCAAAAGCACGAATGAATTTATTTGTGTATTTAAATCATTTTGTTGGTGATCAGGACTGGTATTGATTCTAGGCTGTATCTGTTGAGCTAATTCTTTTCCGATATTCGCGAAGTAGTGATTTACGTAATTGACTGACTCAGACGGAGTAGGCTTGATATTTAGTAATTCTGCACTTTGATTTTTAGATTTATTTGTATAAGTAATTGATTTTATATTTCTCCATAATAACTTTGTGTTCGTGACTGAGTCTGCTAGCAATTCTCTTTCGTATTTTCTTTTAATTTTTTTGATGAGGCTATTACAATAGTTCCTGTATCGAGTGTATGTAATTTTTAGAATGTCGTTATGTGGGTCAGCACGTGAGTTTGATTGTAGTTTGTTCCGATTCTTTATACAGCGAAGTATTCCGGGTGTAATCCACGGTTTGATGAGACGTTTGCTGTTGGGGATATTTCTTATTGTAGTATTATTTTGGATAGTTTCAGTAAGTTTTTCTATCAGTAGATTGGTTAGTATATTAGGGTCATTACAGTACAGCAAATCGTTCATATGTTTTTCTTTAAGATAATTAAATGCTTGTTCAAAGTTCAATGAAGTAATGCTTTTATGTTTAATTTCACTGTTTTTTGTTTCCGATATTGACAAAAATGTAGTAAAGTGATCGGTGATAGAAGTCTGTAAGATAGCAATTGATGCACATATTTTATTTAAATTGAATCGTACCATTATGTGGTCTAGGCAATTTTGTTCTCTGGTAGGTAGTATATGACCAGGTAATATGGCATAGTTTGAAAGGGTGTTAAGGTAATTTAAGCGGTTATTTTTTTCAGTGGGCCCCTCAGTCTGTTTGGGTCTAATATTAATATTTATGTCCCCAACTATGACTAAGTTTTTTCTTGAGTCTATACATTCTAAATGTGAGCTGAGTGAGTCTAGGAAACTACTAATATTTGTATTTGCCGGAGATCTATATATGCATAGCACTGTAGTACATAATATATCTACTTGAAGACATGAGGCCTGAGATAATTTTATTTCCTTAATTTTTGGTTTTAGTGTATTTTTTACGTATACAACAACCCCATCATTTTGATTGTATTGGCGAGATGTGATATAAGACTGATAATTGGCCAATTGTGGTATAGGTTTATTAATATTTAATCTACATTGATACTTGTACCTTTTACAAAAATGTTTCAGATTTTATTTTTAACGAAAAAATAACTGAGAGAAACTTTCGTCTTTAACTAGGTATTACTGAAATCGAATACAATAGAATGATTTATGATAATTGGGAAAGGCCGCAGCTGAGCGAACACTGAATAATATTAGCGAGAAATATAGCTAAGTAGAAGCCACACACAGTCTTCTGTTCCTAGAAATATAACAATTACATGGCTAAACAACCATAAAATTAAGCGTATTACTGAGTTGCCACAAGCGCCACGTTTTATTTTAAAATTCCACAACAAAGTAGATTCGATATATCTTTCGTAATGGTACGCTATTTGCATTTTTATTGTTATTTATGTATTATCGGTGATTACCTTAGTACTCGGCTAGTAGGTCACCTGTAAATGGACAACTTATAGGATTTCTAGTGCGGTAACGTGACACATGGAGGTAGATTAAAAGTAGTTTAGTGGACTTCAATGGATGTTTAGAAAATACCGAGGCAATTAACGGTCACCGACCAAGTTCATAAATAATTTCATCGTGATGGCCATGGCCTGAACGTAACCTTCAGGTTACTGCTTTACGAGCGCGAGGTTGCGGCTTCGAAACCGTTAAGTACCAAAGTGACCTTTCGATTTCATATCTACTTAAATATTTTCTAAATAATTGACGAAAGATGAAAAACCTCATCAGAAAATTGTAACTCGTAACTGCACGATATGAGCCAGTGTTGTGGTCAATTCTCGATCCTCTGCGGATTTCTCATTGGCGAAGCCACCAGTGGCGAAGGTTTCATACAACTCGATTCCTACCGGATTCCCTTTAAAAAATGGCACAGTCAATATTCTTTATTTTATTATTATTAATATGCTTTGCTTTAGTTTGGTTGCTCGGATTAGTCCAGGAATATGGTATTAAATAATAACCGATTCTATGAAGACGTTCAGAAGCGTAGTTTTGAATTTCTCGGGACTCGTTATTTGCAATGCTGATTGGAGCGCAGACATACCGAAATTTCCCGGAAGTCGGGGCATGTGACCGGCCTGAATAGGCACAGTTCTGCGAAAGCCGCTCAATATTGTCCCAAACTTTCTATCAATACAAGACGGAACTGTTACTTTTTGAATACGCATCCATTTGGATCTGTACTTCATTGAGCCATACCGTTATCTTTACTGGGTAGTAATGGACATATCGTTTGCAAAGTTAACCAGTACGTATATGAGTGATAAAGCATTATCGGTATGAATTCTGCGAATATGTTTATTCAGCCCAACTCTTCACGTCTAATAAAGAAGTACCGAGAACAACGGTATTCACTGTGAAAATGAAATCGGAGTGTGCCAGCCAAGTTCTACGAAACGGCATGACCTCCCTAAATACATACTTGGTTCGGGTTTTCGCTATCTGAATATGTCGGTACGGTAAGTCACCTTTGTCACCTTTAATGTAACCTTTTCTAAAAGGTGAGCTCCGACTTCTGATTAAGTACCTTCTACATAATATATTTTAAAAGATGTAGCATTAAAATGAGCGTATTTGGCATTATGCTTAACATAAAACGTGTATTATATGGGTGGAGTATGTGAGATTTCATCTGTAAATGGACCTAATGTGAGACATCTTATTATTACAATGAGATAACGTGTCGTGAATTGAGTTTTATTCACGACTAGATGTTGCCCCCGACCTTCGATCGCGTGAAATTATTCTAAAACATATTATCTTCTTTTTGAATCAAATTTTCTACCGATATCAAGGGTTTTTTTTTTTTTTTTGCACGGAACCCTGATTTTTGTTCTAAATAAAAGCCCTTATGACGCTGGCTTTAGTTACTCCTTATGACATCAGCTATCTGCCAGTAAAAGTCCCGTCAAAATCGGTCCAGCCGTTTCGGAGATTAGCCGGAACAAACAGACAGACAGACAGGCAGACAGTCACACAGACAGACCGACACATGGACAGACACAAAAATAAAAAATTAAAATTGTTTTTGTTATAATTAAGTAGGTACCTACTTCATATGCATTCAATAAAAAACTTTTATTTTGGTATTACAAAGAGAAACTTCAATTTTATTTATTTGTATAGACTAGCTTATGCTCGCGGTTTCGCCCGCGCCGAGTTCGGTAATTACCTCACGGGACCGTACTACTGGGATAAAAATTATCCTATATGTTAATCCGGGTTATGAAGTACCTGTGTGCCAAATTTCACCAAAATCCGTTCAACCATTTTAGAAAAACCGTTAAGAAGTAGGATTAACTAAGGGAGCACGTTACGAAACAGTGCAGGTACCTACATTCCTGACAATACTTTAAAGTAAAAATAGCGACTGTAATACTGAACCGTTACCATCTGCATCCACTACATAAAGTCATTAATCCCACGGGACAACGAAAAGCCGTCTAATTGCGCTAAATTGTATAAAATAAATCATCATTGGGGGGGGCTTATGCTTATTCAATGGTTGGCAGCTGCGCTACGAGTCCGCGTTCGCGCCAATGACAGCCGGCAGATGGTTGTGAAAGCTGCGCAGACGCAGGTAAGGGATTCCGAGAACGCCGAATATAATCGCACTACGAGGAACTCGCTCTCTATGGCACGCTCAAATGCGAATCGAACACCTGCGCGCGCGACCACGCTAAGGCCTTTATACTCGCAACGCTTTTTATTGCGCCCTGTCGAAACGTTGAAGAGGACTTTAATTGAAACGAATATGCATTGTTGGACGTAACCTTTTGTTGAGTTACGGGGGGATCGAAGCGGCTATAAACTTTTGCTGCGATGTGCTATTGCGAACTTTTATTTATAAAATCACTATGTAGTACAGCTACATAGCAGTGGCGAAGGTTCCATATAACCCGATTCCTACCGGCTTCCCTTTGAAAAATGGCACAGTCAGTGTTCTATAGCCAATAATATTCTATACAGTAAAGATATGTACTCCGGCTTACCTCTTACAAAAACCGACACTTCGCCACTCCTACATAGTGAAGCATAGTGAGCTATGTACCACGCAGATGTTGAGTGAAAGTGAGTCACATCACAGTCAATATCTTTTGTCCGTTTTGATAAAAAATGACAATTAAACAATTAAAGACAAGATATAAAGTGTAATGAAACTTAATAGTTTTCTTGGAGAGTGTTTTTCATCGCAGATCATTTTGTCTAGAACTTTACAAACCCTATTAACAACGTTATTATTATATGTATAACAGCAAGAACATTATGACGTGGGAACGAGCTGACCGATTTTAAAACTTCAAAGTTTCAAACCTCTTGTTAATTTGTACCTACCCGGAATTTCACATTTTGCGAACAAGCCCCACAAACGATCTCGGAAAGTAACTACAAAGTTTCGACTTCCCGTAGATCCACAAGGTTCTTCCGCCTAATTTCTTATCTCGAATTTCAGAAGATGGTTTTTCTTTTTCCTGTTTCATGAACATCTCTTTATGTTCCATTTAACAAAATGAAACTTAGTAACGACTCATCTATACATATAATAAAATCGTAGACTTTCCGTGTCTGTACATTAGATATTTTTACAAAAAAATCACTGGAAGGTGCTTGAAATAAGTAGTAGAAAGTAAAAAAATATTTTTTTTAATTTTTGTCTGTTTGTCGGTTTGTCGGTTTTTCGGTTTGTCGGTTTGTCGGTTTGTCTGTTCGTTTGTGCGCGCATCACGTAAAAACCCCTTATTGTATTCAAAATCGAAATATTACAAAATAAGAAGCATTGTTCTGGGTATTATTTAGCGTTTATTTCATCAAAATCGACCAACAGACGCAAAAGATATTAATATTTAAAATTTAGTTGATAACCTCATGCGCGATTTCTATGATAAAAATAATTTACGTAAATAGGTTTTAGTTTCGCCAATTGTGAACCGATTTTGATGATTCTTTTTTTGTTTGGAAGAATATTATTTCGCAATGGTCGCATTTTTTATTTGGTGAAGATTTGATGGTGATCTTCGGAGATATCAATGGAACTCTTCAATAATAGACAGCAAATCTGTCGTGATTGCTGCAATCGCTTGGATGTTTATTGTTTACACAACACCATAACATAATATCGCGTCTGTATGCTTTGAGGGGCTACGCAGATGTGTTCAGTGCACCCACATTTTGATAATTAGGTATGCTCAGTTCCATTTTGTTGGGGATAAGCCTATTACCATGACATGTATTGTTAACGGTTATCTAATGTTTCACCAAAACTCCTTTGACAATTTTTAACCGACTTCAAAAAAGGAGGAGGTTTTGAAAATTCTTTTTTTATTCGAAAGTCCTCCTGATGTGGTCCCATTGTCATCAAGTCAGAATCTGATGATGGGGTCCCAGGAAAATTGAGGGCAACCCTCAAATTTTATGGGCATTCATTGATACAGTATACTTCCCATGTGGTCCCATGGCCATCAGGTCAGGATCTGATGTTGGGATCCTGGAGAAATCAAGGGAATTTTGTAAATTGTATAGGCACACATACTCGCAGGCATTATGCCTGGTAATCATCATTGTGTGTAAGTTCAGCGATACCTTTGCCAATAGAGAACCTATTTCAATGATTTCTTTTTTATTTGGAAGAATATTATTCGGCGGCGCTGGCCCCGTTTAAATTTGGTGAAGATCTGATGCTGATCTTCGGAGATATAGGTACAATGGAACTCAACAAAATTAGGCAGCAAATCTGCCGTGATTGCTGCAATCGCTTAGATGTTTATTGTTTACACAATATCCTAACATAACGCCTGTATGCTCCGAGGGTGTACACAGATGTGTGCAGTATAACCAGATTTGTTTATTTTTGTTGACAATATAAAATAAATGCATAGCAAATATTAATTGTATAGGATATTACAACTAAAAATGGAAAAATAAAAAACTTTTTTGCAAAAAATAAAACCGCCTTCTAAAACACAAAAAAGTGAAAAATAACTTTAGCTTCAGAAGTCGGTGACTTTGTTTGTTTGATTCAGTTTTTGTTTCCTTTTGTCTTTACTCTTTGCACTAAAAATTTGGTACTGAACGAGAGGTTTAATTATGAGAAATCTATCTAAATATATGAAAGCGAAAGGTCGAAAACCGCTTGACGTATAAGATGAAATTTGGCAGGCAGGTAGTTTATAGTTAGTAGACGTCCGCTAAGAATGCATTTTACGACAGGGCCGAATTAAAGAGGTCTAAGGGCTCTCGCAAAAAGTCATTTAATGTTGTATACAGAACGGTATTAGAATAAAAAGCGCTAAAGAAGGTTCACTTTCAAAAAAAGTTGTATGGTGCCAAAATACACCGATTTTTGAAGCCATATCGTCGCCTCAACGCCATTTAATTTTGTTTCGGACCTCTGCCGCCCTGAATTACAGCACCCAAAAGGACGCCTTTTGTAGTCATCAGTACGTTATCACCTTTTGATCTGGCAGTCAGTTCTCACACATAACATAACGTCACGCCTTAAAGCCCCGAAGGTTTGGGCAGACGTGTACCTAATCGTACACACTCATTTCGCCAGTTATATTGAAGTCCCATGTAGTAGGGGGTGAGCCTATTGCCATCAACCGGGCACAAATCCAGATTCGCGCCAAATATCGCCCAATCTCATGTTGATAAATCTCACGTGAGATTAGGAGGGAGATGAGGGGGTCAAGCCAAATCTCACGACATCCATTAATGGATGCCCCCTAAAAGAAGTATCTCCTTGCTTAAAAGGTGATCTTCCAAATCATGTGTGTGATAACTTTATGTAATTGAAATAAACATTTTTTTTAACACTGCCCGACCCGGGAATCGGTCCCCACGCTTAGTAGTCTCACACATGCACACCAAAATTTCCACGCGAACGAAGTCGCGGGCAACAGCTAGTTCCTTAATAATTTTGTCTCCTAATCAAAAGTAGGCTAAGTTGCTTTATGAATCATTTCTCACGTTGAATGAAACACAAGAGCAAGGTAGACGACTTAGCGTGCTGATGACTGATCACTTTATCTAATCATTTTATCGAAACGGAAGCTCTTTTTGGCATTTGTCATTGTAATCAGGATTTCGATTTTTTTATTTTGTATTACAGTTAGGTTGTGTTGTACGTATTTATAAAGCTTTGTCCTCGAAAGGGCCATACTTACATGTCTAAAGGCAGAAATGGAAATGTCAAAATTTCAACAACGCTTAGTAAGCGTTATTGAAATTTTCCTTTCTTTACTTTTCAATACTAAATAATAATACATTGAAGAAACAGAATTCCTCAAGCTCATGCGTCTTCTATAATATTAAGAAACTATCGAGCAATACCTACCATGTAAAATCTAGTTTGGTACTAGGAGCGTTAGCCAAATGGGATCCAAGAATTTACATTCTTAATACATAAACATCGCAATACCCATATGGGTAACATTCGCAGAACCAGAGATCGTGACGAGTAGTAAAAGGTAAAGCCATTCAACTAACAGGACACAAAAGATTGCCCATAGAGAATAGTTGCTACCTAACTATACGCGATGGAATTCGCTAATGGAAAGTAGCCAAACACACGACAATACGTCAAATTGCGATGTTATTAAGTTTCTCCACAACGCCACCGGAATATTTGGCAGTTACGCCTAAAATACATCGGTGTTCGAAAGTTTCCAATGAATTTCACGTAAACGATTTGATTCTACAAAACACGATAATAAACCGCGTACAGTGGAACAACAGATCTCGGAAATCGATATATTTTACTACAACTACAGTACTGTTTGAACCAAACGAGTGAGAGTCGATTACGGAATTACAAGCAGTACGTCGCTGCCCACATACTTTTCTATAGTCACACACTAACGTAGAAACCATGCATTAATATTGTAACCACGTAGAAGCTCTAAAAATTGAACATTGAATTGACGTCAGGATAATAAATGAGAATTCGATACCTACGATTAACACATACAGCGGCAGTGCCTACGATGGCATACATATGTAAAACACTAAAAAATGAATGTTTTATGGGATCTTGTAAAACACAAAAAATATAATTGCTTGTACACGTCTACCTATATTTATGTTATGTACCTATAGTTAAATATAAAAGACATCGTGCCTGCTTTAAGTTTTAGCCATTGGCATGGTCATGTCCCGTAGCGTGGGTAGAAGCACGTAATATTCTTAGAACCTAATTTAGTTAATAAAGACCTCAAGCCTCAAAGGCCTAATTTAGGTACCAAATACTTATCTAGTTTGTTAAAAACACACGCACTTATTTCTGAATCATATAAGACTTAAACTTATTATTTTTAAACTAGTTGCATCGTTTTATACTTATCTATAAGTTTATTGTTCTGAGCGTAGGAAGATCCGTACCGGTCTGGCTACTTTCACAAACAACGTTCTATTCCGAAGACCTTGTATTTCGCTGGCTGCAAGCACAGTATAAATATATATTACCGTGCTGCAAGTGTCTAAAAATACAACGAATAATTACCAAAATAATTATGAAAACCAAACGAACTTACCCTAGTCTTGTTTCCGAATAGTACCTACACAGTTCAAAGTTTGACGGTTGAAATGTTGATCTAAATTCCTAATTAAAAAGCTAGGCATAAGTTACACAATTTAATAACAAAACTCTTATAAAAATCAGTCAATAAGACACAAATTCATGTTTTTAAACATTTTATTTATTCAAAACAACGATAACACCGACACTGGTCGTATTGTGAATGTGAATTGTGATAGTGGTCTTATTTTTAACTCAAAATGAATGAATGAAAACAAAAAGTGTAACTAGAGTTGCACGCATAACCAACCATAGTCAATTCGCTCTGGTAAACGGGTCACGCGTTACTAGGAATTTTAATATTCAGTCGTAATGCATGAAATATTTTTTGTTTAGTACATACATATACCTCTATTCACACTCTCTCATATCACTCTCACATATTTATCAAATTCTTACGTATTACCAAAAAGGCGTCTAACTTACATCATGCAAATGAAGAGTTGGGAATACTTCCTGGACACTGTTATATTGTATGGGTTGGCATGCATTTTAGTTAGTGTTTGGGCGTAAATTGTCTCAGCACATCCTCTTTAAGAACTTTATTATTTTTATCATTCTGCCAATCTAATTGTAAATGCTTCTTTGGTTCGACATCAAAACTTCGTAAACAATTGTTAATGATTAAAGAGAAATAGTTTTACGCAGAATCGCCTAGCCACATATTACTGAATACAACACAATGTAGATAGCAAATAACTAGATAACTAGTAATTATTGTCGGTGAATGAATTCTCAGAAGGCAGTGAACGTTCGAGTTTCGTATCACTGGCTGTTGCTCAGCCTCGTCCACCAATCCCCCCCATCTGTTATAACGTCTACACTCTACAGAGTAGCGCTGGCGTCGCGTCAGTTCAGTCGAGTCGCATAGCGCGACGGTCGCACACGGTTTCGCACTTCTCACTCATTCCGCTTTTAGCGTTGCACATAATTATTTTTAAAACTTTACAATATTTCGTTACAATCACTTGGTGTACCAAAGGGACTACTCTATTTTAGTGTGCGTGAATACTGGATGACAGTAAATTGTGACAGTGACATTTGGAAAGTTTTTCGTGGAATAGTTTATTGTAAACATTTCGGAAAACTTTTTCATTAGGATTCAACAAGGAAGTGACTAAGTTATATCAATTTAGTTTTATATTGTGCTCATATTTTGAATGCGGACGTGGTTAAGTGTTGTTTTATGAATGTGTAACTTGGATTGAATCGTGGCCTCCTCACGACAGGTGGGAGTACCTCACACCAGACGTCAGTAACCAGTCGTTGTTTGAACAAATGTGCTTTATTGAAAGGCGAGAAACAACAATTTGTCCTTTAAACATGACATTAGCAGCGAGGTTATCTCCACAAAGTAAGTGGTTTGGTTTTAGCGGTAAATTATTGGTGTGGCGATAGTTTAGGCAGTGTTAACAGATCAAAAAGGTATTCGGGTTAGGTTATTTTTTAGTCTATTTATCGAAAAACGTTATCAGAAAATACACAAGAAATATAAGTGAATTACAATTTACAAGTAAAAATGTAGTAGACCGTAAAAAGATAATTGAAACTATAGCAAAGGAAATGCCAGAAATGTCTATGACTACAAAAATATCATACTAAAAATTTCGTTCAAGACGTGTTTACAATATTTGCATGTGGTTCATACATTGTGTGATTAGCACAATTCACACAGCCTCCTTATCAGCAGTATGTATCTAAAAATAGTGTGATAAAAGAGCAAATATGTTTGTGTCACCACTGATAACAGCAGAGAGCTTCATAGGAAAAATCCGTATTTACCATATGAAGAATATGAAAATATACTGATTTTAAGGCACTTCAGTTAATTACTAAAAAGGTAGTTTAAATCTTTGACATTTTGTTATCAAACCCTATTCAGTACTTGCCTCATGTGAATTATTTTATTTCAATCCCATTTAAAGAATAACCAGTTCTTATTTCATTATTCATTGTGTTCTATATGTAACAATGGAACAATATTCATAATATATATCACATAAAAAAACTAATCACATTATCAACAAAAAGCTATTAATTTCCACTGTCAGTCTAGCAATCTATCTATAATAACTAGTTCCATAGAATTTTATACCCCCAACATGTAAAACCATGTCTGCCATATCAGTTTCATTGTCTGTAATCAGTGACAGATGGCAATCATGGCCATTCACCTTTTATGAATGTAGTTCCAATTAAATGCTAAAGATTGCACTAATGGCAGATTAAAATGCATGTTATGAGGTGCTATCACCACATTTTGCAAAACGGAAGAGGTCTTTCATTAAGGAAATAGTAACTTCAACTTATCTTAAATCTCATTTCCTTAGAAACTAAAGATAACTAAAACTGGAAAATGATAATATCCCACTGATGTATGGATTGTAATGTTACACAAATATCCTAACCAAGATTCTCCATCTTTCCAGATGCCTGTGTGGAAGTGGCGGTGCCGCTGAGTAGTTGGTCGACGGGAGTAGCATGCTGCCCCAACTGCAGGCACGAGCTGCGGGTGTCACTGGCCCCCAACGCCGGCAAGTGCCACGCCGCCCACACGCCACCCCCCTTCACGGTCCAGCCAACATACTTGCCACACTCACCTCTCACAGCACCGCTGTCACCCCTCATACCCTCACCATACAATGATGAGCTAAGACGGCTAGCGGATACCCTGAGAGCCCTGCGGCTATCGGGCTGGTACTACGGCAGTTTGGACTGGCTGGTGTGTATTTTTCTGCATCCTAGCGCCATCTGTTGGCATTATTGCAAACTAAAATTACAATTGCAAATTACACAAGTCTGAATTCTAAATTTGTAATACCTCAAAATCAATATTTATCCTTACTTAACAAGTTTCCCACTGGGCAAAACTTGAGCAGATTTCTTATCGTAATTATGTTAAGTTTAAATTCAGTTTTCCTTATAAATTATTAATGACAGATAATGGCTCAGACATTTGTGGTATTCTATGATCACCACTTGATTGACGACTATGGTACAATGTAATAATAAATTTGCATAAGTATTGCACAAAGTTATTTCTTTTTCTTGAATAAACTGTTCATTTAAATGAAGTCATCTTGAGATTAATTAATCAAATCGTTATTTGTTCAATTTCTTAGTACTTGATCAAAGATAACGAAGGTTGAAGTTGGACGACCTTTGAAATCTTAATCACTGTAAAATATTGGTCAATGACTTGTGTATTGCAACTTTTATAATTATAATAAGAATGAAGAATGAGAACAATAAGTCTTTATCTAGTTATTTTTAATAAAGTACAAGAGAGAGATTAACAGTTTCTTATAATTGAACTCATTACCATGTCTGGGATATTTTAGGTACTAATTTAATTTGTTTTGCATATAAAGCTCATGTAAATTACTCCACATAATTTATAAAGTTCTTCTTTCTTTACAGGGCGCCCGAACAGTTCTAAAAGACGCGAGTGTTGGCGCGTTCGTGATCCGGGACTCAGGCGATAGGAACTTTATATTTTCACTGTCGGTACAGACTGAGCGAGGGCCCACGTCCGTCAGGCTACACTACGAACAAGGTTTCTTTAGGTAAGCCGAACTTTTACTTGAATTACGTTCGTATATGGCAGTAAAGATATAAGATCAAACAAAATAGACAAAAGTCGACTCTACGCAGATGGAAAATAAGTTCATTTCATAGTGTCAAAAAATTTAAATGATAAAAGTTTATGGATGTTAATGAAAACTGAACTACATACAATATAGTTAAGGTTCATAATTCCAAATACGTTTATACTAATGACAACATTAGTTAGTAGGTAGCTCATGAATTCGGAAAATTGGAAAGTGATATTGATGAGTCAATATTCAACAAACAATTTACCTAAACACGTCATTTGAAACTATGTATCCGGAATTTATAATTAAATGAATAATAACTCGGGGATATATTAACACAATGGGAGAGCTCAAGTATTCCATTATTCTGCCTGACTACTGTATCGTTGCGTCATAATAACGTGTAATGCTGTTACGTCACAAGTTCACAGTAATTCGGTCGCGAAGCTACTTGTGCCACTGTTGACTCAGCTCTCACAGTTTTCCTTAATTTTATTGTCACATTTTTTATCGGAACTTTTTTGGCCAATTTGTTCGGCTAACCACGACGATTAAAATCAATGCTCACTTTATCCGCATTCATCTTAAATTGGTATCTCAACTAAAGGTTTCTGAATCCACAATGTCATTTATAATTGAATATTAAAATCCATTGACTGCCATGAGTATTTATTTAGGATTACCAACGAGTTACATTAAAATTTATCTTCTACATAATGAAACAACTACAGAATACATTATCCTGTAACACACACTCAATGACAGTTGCTAATCTTGTTGTTTGTTTGCAGGTTAGACTGCGACAGACCCCTGGCGAGGTACATGCCGCGCTTCCGCTGCGTGGTGGAGCTGGTGCAGCACTACGCGCGCGTGGGCGAGCGCGGCGCGGCGGGCACGGTGTGGGTGGACCGCGAGGGCTGCCCGCACTCGCCCGTCATGCTGAGCGCGCCGCTGCGCAAGGCGCCGCCGTCGCTGCTGCACGCCGCGCGGCTGGCCGTGCACAAGGCGCTCGACTCCAACCCTCTCACGCCAAAACTATGGTGCGCCCCCAAACACAGGCTGCTTCCACTACCTTCCACATTAATAGACTATCTCGGAGAATATCCCTACTCGATCTAACGCTCGGAATTATTTAATCTTAGTAATTTATTTAGTCCAATCTGAGCAACGCCTAGTGAAGATATTAGTTATTATGGATTGAGAGTGATCATCGCTCCGGCTGATTGTAGTTTGATTCCTATGATTGGGTGGCGGACGGGTCGACGTACTGAGCTGCTAGATTCCTAAGGTGGACTTCGTGTTTGCATTATCATAATATTATAATCTTATTTGTACAAATTAATACGCATTGTAATGTCTAGTACAGGTTGCTAGAAAGGGCCGGATCCTTTAAATACCGACTAACAAAATAATTTATGAATAGTAAAATTAATAATGTTAACTGTATTATTTGTAAGTATTGAATATGGGACTCAACTATGGTATTTAGTGAAATGTTTACGCAGATTATTTTTATTAAGCCAATTATTCTGTGTCTGTATATAAAGATGTTTTGAGAAAATAACGCAAGACTGATTCCTTGAACTTCAACTACTGTTTGTGTAATAGTTGCCTGTATACTGTCCTGATAAATGTACGTATCCTCCATCGTATGCCCCGCGGCGCCGCGCTCCGGGTGTACTGAGCTGTCGCCGCCGACAGTGCGCAGCGACTACGACAAATCCCCTGCTGATATTATTATTGTAGCAAATTGTTCACTAATGCCTATTCTTGTCCATCGGCTTAAGAAGTCATCACATTATATAATAGAGCTATATTTTTATTTATTTATTCTTGGTTAAGTTAGAATTATTCATCAACCTTACATTATAATTATTAGTTTTCTTGTTCCTATCCATGGTTGGTTTAGACACGTATCTCTTCACGCCGCGCAAATCTCGGCACACACAGAATGCATAGTTGTAAAACAAAGTGCCATCAAAATAATAATGAACCATGTTGAGAATTTACTTTGTCATATTTAATTCAAATGGAAGTGTTTTTGAGGCTGAACATGTACATAGTTCTTGTTTTGTTTTTCTATTTATTTCCTTATTGTAATAAGTAATGAGAAAGTATGAGTATATAATCGGCAAAGGTTGTAAACCATGTAATGGTTTGGTGTATCATATAATGCTTGTTTGCGTGAAACTTAGTAACTTTCAACTAAATTATTGAACATCTTGAAATTAACGATGTAGTCTACTGAGAGTGGATTCGCTTTTGCAAAGTTTCGCGCAATCAGGCGCTTTAGCGTGCGGTGGAAAGTTCGGCTAGTGACGTTTACTAATATAGGATAGATCATGTATGTACCTTGAATAATCTCAATTAGAGTAAACATAAGCTTCACACTATGAATATGTTTTATTAGTAAAATACGCATCATTAAAATAACGTTATAATGAGCCTCAAAATTATTTTAAATAACTTTTAATTATAACTTGTCCGTTGTCTTCGTGTTTAATATAACCAACTGTCTACTTTGAAACGGAGTTATTTTTGTACCATTTTGTAAGGGGAAAGCACCAATTAAATAAGTGTGACATAATAGAGAATACTTGTGTTTAAATGTTTGTAGACTAATGTATTGAAAGAACTGCAAATAATTTATATACAAAACAAAATATACATTCTGCCTATAGCTTCGCATTTCATTTATAAGCAACCCTCTGTCCGGCCTTGAGTAACCCTTGGTCAACACAAACGGCTACAATGCCCCATGTATTGGGTCCTGCACCTTGTTTGGAAGCTAAGTTGACTCCCAGGGCATACATACTAGCTAGCTGCTGCAGTGGCGTAGCTAGCATGGGTGGCACCCGGTGCGGATATTGTAGGCCCCAAAAATCAATAAAAAAATAAATTAAAGTAATAAATCAAGGTAACGTTGAAGATTGAAAAGGAACGGTACATCTAATGTCACCTGCACCTTCCTGCATCGAAAGGACTATAGTGCCGGTTATGCAATCTGCCAAAGTTTTACGAAATTTTATAGGTGGCACTACTGATTTTCACGGTTGGGGCCACCCCTAAGTGGGTGACACCGGTGCGGGTCGCCCCCGCCGCCTCCCCCTGGCTATGCAACTGAGCTGCTGTCTTGATAGTAGTAGAAAGGGCCTATTCACACGGCGCAAGGGCATCGCCAGCTTTTGAGCCAGGGGGGTGGGGAGGGCAAGATCTCCGTGATTACCGCCGGACCACCAACGCCAATCGCTTCCACATTTAGTTCTCAATTGGTGCTAATTAGTACTCGAACAACAAAATTGGTGTTTTCTTAGTAGTTTTCGACAAAATCGACTTTGAAGGTGGTCTGGCGGTAGTCACGCTCCCTTCAGCAGGACCACCATGAGCGCCGAAAAAGAGGGCATGCTACAGCTATTCCAAGTATACAAATAATTAGTTCCCATAAATGCAATTCATTTCGTAAAACTAAAATGTTTGTATTTACCGAGAAATCAACGATGATAACTTTCGCGATATACCTGGCATGGTATATCTCGTAAGATAAACTACCGGACTAATATTTCTGAATGTTGGGCAATAATTTTTATCTTGCAGGGCAGTAATTTTATATTTTTTATACACAGGGTGTAACAGAAAGGGTATAGTCATATGAAAGGATATGCTGCAGACCATCAAACTGAACAACTTTCTCCTTGGGTCCAATATCGTAAATGCGAAAAAATTATCCGCTGTCCCATACATTCGGGTCGAGTAGGTACCTATTGAAATTTTGTACGGGACATACTGTTGAAATGTGGGTGTACTGTACACATCTGCGTACCCCCTCCGAGCAAACACGCCTGATGTTATTTATGATGTTGTGTAAACAATGAACATCCAAGCGATTGCAGGAATCACGACAGATTTGCTGTCTATTATTTTAGAGTTCCGTTCCAGATCTCCGAACTCCACTTGGGAGTATATATTCTTTCAGACTAAAAAAATAATTTTCCAAATCGGTCATGCGTCTTCGAGTAATCGGCGAAAATACATGAAAAAAAAGATTCCGACGAATTGAGAACCTCTCCTCCTTTTTTGAAGTCGGTTAATAAATAATTTTTTGTATAAATCAAGCTTGAATACTATGTACTACAACTAGCTTCCAGTCGCGAAAAAATATGTAACTACAACTAACTTTCATAGAAAATGTGGGTGTACCCTGATATACTGAATACATCTGCGTAACCCTTTCGAGTGTACAGGCGTGATGTTGTTTATGTTGTGTGATTAACAAGAAGTAAGTGTGACTGGTAAAAAATGCATATTTATGCGATAGCAGCAATAGCGGTTGATTTGCTGTCATTTTTTGAAGAGTTCCGTTGATTGTCTCCGAAACTCATCATAAGATCAATATGAAATTTAAACGGGACCATTTAAACCCCTTTCGAACAAAAATAATTTTGCAAATCCGTCTGTATATGACGAAGTTATGCCTGAACATACATAAAAAAAAAAACATCCGAATTGCTAACCTCCTCCTTTTTGAAGTCGGTTTTAAAAAAAGAACTAGGCAAGAGCGAGAAAAGCGAGAAGAGCTTTTTGACCCTTCCTACAGGAGTTACTTGATCAACTCATAGAGACAAGTTTTTAAGGTGGAAGCGCCAGGATAGCTCTGACTATGTCATGAAAAAGTCGGAGCAAGCTCGAAAATTTTAACACCTCGCCTCGAATGAAAAGCCAATGACCAAAATTTGATACATATTGCCCCCAGGGGACAAACTAATAGCAGTGAGCTAGCAGCCATTAGTGGGCAGGCTCGATACGGTTACTGGAGGAGGAGTAAGCTCAAGCTTGAAGCTTAACACTATAATAGCTTGAGCTAAATAAATAAATTCCCTTAGGTGGGTAGTTCCGGTAGTTTCATTTTGTTTACTTTCTTATAGTAGGGAGATGGATGCATGTTTTAGCCAGTCATGTTTTATTCTGCACATCAATCATTCTGGAAATAATCTAAAATTGAGACATGATTGAGTACAAAGATTTATTTTCCACGCGGGAACGCAACTGTCCCGGAACGCATCCTCTTTGGTGCTCGAATGAATGAACGGAACGTTGAACGCGGAGGGACAAAAATGACAAATGAAACGAAACGCAAAAGTGGTTTTGGATGGAAATTTGGGTTGTAATTTTATTGATTGAACTTGTATCTTCATAATTATTCATAAAAACTTATTAATTTGTAGAAATACAATGTGAAATCAAATAATTTTGGACCTTCGTCATGTCGGCTAATGGGAATGGTGGCTTTTATGCACCTTTGAAACAAATCCTATCCGACTCTGAATCCGAGGACGACAAACTCGAAAATGAAATGCATATCAAAGCTACGGACAGTTGCAACAACCTGGACTTCAACAGTGGCTTACAATCGTCGAAAAACTACAGCATAAGTGACATGGACGAGTTCAATACCAACGTGAACACGGTGGAAAGCACAATGGACAACGTAAGCTTCTTACAATCTGATATCTCCACGAAGATGTCATTCCCGCGCCGGTGTGCGTTTATCGCCTCGATAGTAATGTGCATATTCACCGTCGTAATATTTCTGTGGGGCATACCTTGTTCTGAAGTCGGCAGCTGTGCTGCTAACGAATGGCAAGATAGGACGACCAGCTGGGAATTGCCTTACAACGAAATGGAACTGTCGGGGGCCGTGCAAGTTGTCGATGGTGCTATACCAAACACAAAGAACTTAATATTCATATACCGCGGCAATCACATGAGACTGGAACCTAAAAGCAGCAGTGACAATGTGAATGGCGTAGTCCTCATTGTAGGGAATTCTGGAAAGGTTGGCTGGTTCACCAGAGAGAGTAGGATACCAACTGATATTAATTGTCATCTACTTGATGTAAATCGGGATAAACAGAAGGACTGTATTGTGTCAGGTACAGAGGGATTACTGGCAGCTTTAGACTCTGTATCCGGAACATACTACTGGCACATACACAAGCAAGGCAAGGACTTGAGCAAAGTAGTAGCTATAGATTTCCCTGTTATGGTGAAAGACATGAATGATGATAAAGTCAATGACTTGCTGACTGTTGCCACTGTGTATCCAAGCACAAACCATAATTCTTTATTGATGATATCTGGTGCAACAGGGATTATTATGGCTGAACCAATTCCCATTGATGATTGCCTGTCTGTAAAACTTCTGGCAGAGATGGACACAGTCACATACATTTGTAAGAATGGCACAACGGAAGCTGTGAGACTCATATCATTTACAGTATTAAAGAAAATGCTAAAGAAGGATCTACCTATCAATCATAACCAGCCTCCACCTACAGTCCTTAAAAGAATCAATTTAAGCATGAAAAAGAATATTGGGAACACAATAGAAACATTCACAAATGGTCCAGGAAAACTGAAAGTAGAAAATTCTGGAGAATGCCCAAATTCTTGCCGAGTCTATCTAAAACTAATGTTGGAAAGGAACGGCACAACTAATGTTAGCTGGGAGTACACTGCCAACAACGTGTATGCTATGCGGCCCAGCTCTTTTGCCTTTGCAAACTCCATACGAGGGTTTGTGTTAAAATTATGACAGTGGAACAGTGCACACCTGGCAAAGGGTGCACTTAAAATTGACGAAGTCAGATATAATGTTCAGAACCAGAGTCCAAAGAACATCAATGACATGTTCTATCGGTCCACAATAGACGTTGCTTCAATATCGGCTTTCATCAAGTATACTAACTTTACAGTTCATGACATATCGGAGAGGATAGTTCTGGTGTTATTTGATAAGCTGCAGACCCACAATGTGAACATTAGTCAGACGGATATTGTACAGATATGTGTGCGAGGACCTATAGAGAGCAAAACACCACTTCCACTTTGCCAGCCGGACTTAGAATACCAGGAGAAGTCTTTGATGATCGCAGACTTGGATGGAGATCAGTCCCATGAACTTATATCATACTACAGTACCTTTGTGGCTCCTGAGTACACACCAAAGAGTTCTAATCCCTATGATAACTGGAGCCTAACCTCGTTAGTGAGGGTTATTCGTTTAGAATCTGAATTACCTAAACTGTTTATTACTGATGTTTAAACTTACAGTATAACCATATAATCATCTTGCTTTACAATGTATTCTGCTGATATATACAGTTTCAATTTGCCAAAATATGTAATGCTAGTTTGCTGTACATGTAGCTTGGGCAGCTAGCAATAAGGTGTCTAGTCATTCATCTTGTATTTATATCCATTTTAAAATATTGTCAAAAGCTTTTTCTGGCTGCATTAAAAATCAAATGACTTATGCATCAATTTTGAACTCCACCCAATGTAAGGGACAATGTTTTGCTCCCAGTGATCAATTTACTAGTCAGTTCAATCAGGTTTTTCTTGACATATAATTCTTCATATAAATAATTAAGATCATAATATTCATGCATGTAGTTTTACAATCGTTTTCGCCTGGAGTGTTCAATGTTTATTATAATTATAATCATACAATATTAACTATAGTAACTAAGTATTTCATGTACCTATTGATATTTATTTCTAGTCTTGTAAGAATTAGGTAGTATACAGGGTGGAAAAGACACTGACACACAAATGGTTACTATGTACTCAGTACATCATTCTGAAACCCCTATAGAATTTTTTTAAGAAATCTGGCATTCCATACATTGTAATAACTTGTATGTGTGGTGTAAACTGTAAGTATAAGTTGGTTATAAATCAATTTTGACCTTGTAGGTATTGCACTTTTCGAGGAGAGCTGTTTAAAAAAAAATGTACTGCTTAAGTGGTAACCGTTTGTGCACCCTGTATAATTATAACTGTATACCAAATAGTAATGTTTATCAATCTGTTTCAGGTATTAAAGGGGCCTCCTGTAGGACTGTGATCTTAGGTTCATAATACAAGATATAAGGGCCAGATCCTGGGTTTGATTTTGAAGACTCAGACTAACTACAAGGAATGTAAAATAGTAAACCCAATTTTTAGAGTAGCCTGCTCTTAATTCTGGTATAAATATCGATTTTGGAAGTATGGGCTGAACTTTCACAGATTTTATTGACGTGATATCGCGTGTCGGATTCTATTTTGGCCCTCAATACTTGAACTATGGGCAAATGAACTCAAGATCCTAACAACATACCTGTAATCCCCGGAGGGTTAGGTGGAGATGTACCAGGATCACCCTGGGTATGCATACAGGTATCTAGAATCTCAATCTGTTTTGGTCTGGTTATGGCACATCAAACTGACCAATTGTAGTGAGTGTTACCTTCACTGGGTGTCGATTCCATTTCATTTGTGTTAGAAAATAATATGCGGAGTGAAGTGCCTTAACGCGGGGGCTATGGAGTGGTTCTTTTGCGTGGATTCGTTGAAATAAATTTCTTATTACAGTATTCTGCATTTTTCTTAAAACCTTACTAAGGCACGGGATGTCGAGGTGTCAGCTCTGTAAGTACGTATCCCAAAAAACAAAACATTGTTTTTAATTTATACAAAGCTTTATTTCAAACTACGTTCTAAACGCGGCTTCGCTCGCGTAAAATCAAGTTTTTACATAATATTTGAAAATTAGGTCGAGAATGTTCACGTCCAGAGCGGAGAGAAGAGGAGACGTGTGGAAACCGACCAATCACATTGGTAGAAACCTACATCGCGTCTCTCCGGCGATTGGCCGAATCTTGTATCTCTGCTCTCCGCTCTTCTCCGGGCCCCGTCCGGGCCTTATGCAGCGCCCGCCAAGATAGCTCTCGGATATCAGGGTTTTTTTCGACTTGACACTTTATCTATTACATTTTGGCCAATTGACACAATATTATCTATACAACATTAGTTTTAGTATATGCGAAACCTGAAATACGTGTCTAGTATTTTTATGTTAAGAATCTATGTACAAAATTTCAAAACTATCATGAATAATCACAAAGTTATAAGCTTTTTCTGTTACCTGGCTGTCCACACAAAAACGCGGTTACAACGCGGCGTGCCCGCGCGCGCGCCTCCAGCGTCGTCTTTAGCTCATTGATAATAATAATTTGGCAGTAGGTACCTAAATGATTGCGATAGATACTTAGTGTCGCTCGGTATCCAACTTGTAGTCTTTTTTAAATATTTTTGGGACAAAATATAACATGGTTTAAAAATTATTGAAATCGATTCAGTTACTCATTCTGAACAAACTATATTCAGGTTTCGCATATACTAAAAATAATGTTGTATACATTATATCATCATTCTGCTGTGTAAGCTATATTGCTGGAGTTAAGTTTAATTAAAATCCGTTTTAGCGTGAAAAAGTAACAAACACATACATCCATCCAGCCGCACAAACCTTTCCGTTCATAAAACAGTAAATAAAAGCTCAACTGTCATATGATCCTACTCTACTAGGTTCATACAATAGTTGAGCTTTTTACAATTAAAAATTACTACTTATACTAATTTACCATAAAAAAATAATATCACTAAAATAGGAATCTGCCCCACAAGCAACTTAAAAATCTTAAAAAAAAAAAAACTAAAATTTAGATTCTATCACGTAAGCGACGCGACTTACCTGAGCATTACAAGTGAGTGATGAGAATCGAGTATTACTTTGCGTAACCGATACAATTTGTAACAATCCCTGGTTTCTATACAAAATAGTACCATGTTACACAAGCGAATGCTCCCTTACCGGGAGCGTCTATTTATAGCTAAATACTCAAAATCAAAGGTAGGATTGTTACATCATTACAGGCGAAATAGAATGCTTAAAACGATTGGCAGGTGTCATAGGCAACTGGCTCGGTAAGGTACACTATAAATATAATATTAAAAATTGTTAAAAATACAAAATGTATTTGAAATTCTCAGTGGGTTCACATTGTGTAATGCAAAGTAATATTGACCCTCGAGAAGCATCGACAAAAACGCCATTATACTCTTAAAATTTTAAAAATCTGCTGTAAAATATTGGTGTGCAATAAAATCATCTATTTAATTGGCTAGTTATACGATAATTATATTGTAATGTTAATTGGCTTTGATTTAAATTGAAAGCATTGAATTTGCACTAGCATGGAATTTCGGAGTACGAAATTATGCAGTCTGTACATCTACTTAGTTCTGATACTATCGGCACTAAGTACACCACGCAATCATAATCACACTTTCATAGCATTTTGGCATATACAGGGTGTAAACAGACCCTTCACGAAGCCGTCAACCAAGCATTCTGTACATCAAACTAAGTAACTTTACGCAAAAATTATTGCTGGGAAACGATTTTCTTTTTTTGGGTGAAAAATCACGTTTTACGGTAGAACACGATGGAATGCATTCGAAGCATTGTGCTGATGGATGGATTGAATAGTACGGGGGTCGTGGAGTAAAAATCTTGTATTAAAAATATGTATTAAAAAAAATCTTGTGAAAAAGTTGGAACTTTGACCCCCAATATTTCCGTAACTAGAAGGTTCCCAGGTATGCTCTAAAACATAAAAATGATTGCAAAGACGGGGAGAACAAGTGCCTTTCGGCTTCGTTAAGGGTCTATTTACACCCTTTGTTCCACGCATCATTGGATGCTTAAGAATCTGCACTATGGACGATAATTTATTTTAGGGCTGACTTAATTTAAATTGCCATCGACGCGCGCTTTATGAAACATTAATAGTTCAATTAACTTCCGCGTAAAAAGTAAAAGCATTGATCGCGATTTGAGCACTAAATATTAGTCTTTAAAAATCTTAATCTGTTGACAAATGGTTTCCGTCTTTGCATGTGCCTATACGTAGTATCAGAAATAAATATTTAACAATAACAACATAATATTGTGTAATATTCGAGACAATACAGCTTGCTATGATTCGAGAGACATTACACACTCACACAGTTTATAAAAAACCTAAAATATATACGACTATCGACTATTATATATGCCGTGTCTTACACAAGCTCATAGAGAGTTCGTCACTATTATCACAACATTTTATTTCTCAGCCCCTAATCACAACTCAATACGTTTCTATACTTGGACTTAGGAAGCAAATAAGCTCTTAATTAACAAATACTTTCCTTTTTATAACACCGTTTCACTATCTCTTATAACAGAATTACTTTAATGTCACTTCAGAACAGAGATGGAGCTATGCAGGACGCCTAGCTCCGTCTCTTTCACACACTGTAGTAATATTAAAACATTAATGCTTTAAGACGTCATGGTAGGCCGCTAGAATCATGTTTCAACATACAACCTGACACTGACCTGCTTATTGCAAAAAACCTAAGAAAATTTGAATTTCGCGTGCTACCCTCACGCTTCTCCTTAACGGCGAGTTTTATTACAAATATAGTGCACGTGCATTTAATTCTACACGCAGACACACTATATTTATTAATTCGGTAGCGGCTTGTACTCTTATATATACAAAAATCACAAATATGCACCCATTCTTAGAATCTTCTAAAGGTGAAAACAAAAATAACATTAACAAAACAACAAAATTAAAACGGTAATCTTAAATTTTAGATAAATTTGTGTCAATTCAATACTCAGTAACTTTGAGAGTACTGTACTTTCATTGTTATTTTAGCTCTGATTTTGCATCGCAGTGACTTTTATTCCCTAATCATAGGGCTTATGTTAGCGGTACAATAACTGCGGACTGCAAAAGGCATAATTACTTTGACTTAGGCCTGTCTCTTCGTGTGGCAATATTACAAGCTGGATATCTCCAAAGAAGGCTCGTATGTTTATATCACAATATTCACTTGTGAGTTTCGGCATACAGGGTGGAAATCATCGACACAAACGCTTACTATGTATTCAGTCCATCATTCTGAACCCCCCACATAGAATTTTTTCATGGGTAATTAAAAAAAACAGCTGTTTCCTACATTAGTGTAATACCTACACCGTCAAAATGTATGGAACGGCTATTATTTTTAAATAACGAATGAAGATTTTCTATGTAAGGGCGTTCAAAATGATGTACTGAATATGTGGTAACCGTTTTAGTGTCAGCGAACTTTCCACCTTGTATACTAATGAGATTTTAGTGTATATATACCTATAATCATTATGCTCGATAATAAACTCGTCTTCTACAAGAACAAAAGGCATGTCCATATTCAAGTGGAGTTAGTTTTGTCTGTACATGCGCTTCTGTGCTAGATATATAATTATGCTTTCGACATTGTGTCATGGGTTATAATTATTTTTTAAGACTAAACTATTTCAGTTCTACCATAAATCCTGAAAACTATAAAGTACTGGGTTTTGTAAGTTAGATATGGAGCGTCCTATTAGATGTAGCACGATCGATTTCTTCCACGTTTTAAAAATATTTTAATTAATAGAAGGCTCAAATATACTACTAATAATTTGGAACAAAAATGTAGAACTTAATTTTTTTTTAAATATATATTTTGTAGTACTTATTTCAATTTTATGTTGCATATTTCGAGCAATAATGACTTTATATTTCGACGAAAATAAGTTGTATATTAAAATAATAGCAGAGAAAGGAGACTACTTATTACTCAGGGCATAAGGGTCGGCCGTCAGTGAACGGAGCGCGGTAGTACAAAGCCAAGCTCGTCTAAAACTGGATGTGTACTATAGTAGGTCAAATGAAATTAGGTTGCGTAACTCAGCTGACGTGACTCATATCGATATCTAAACACAAAAAAAAAAGAAGATTTTTTTAGCGCGAATAGACGATCACTGGTCCAACCGTATTACAGAAAGTCACCCAATACTCAAGCATTACTTAAAACTAGATTCAAGCCGTTTCATTAGTTGAAACAGCTGTTAGTGACGGTAGTTAAATTGAGTGACGTTCTGTTATACGGGACTTGAGTATGAGTAGAGTAAATCAGTTTTTTTTTTTATATATTATCATGTTTAGATACGTCTGCGGAGCTTTAATAACTAATTTAACTTCACTATGTATAGCAGTGGCGAAGGGTCCATACAACCCGATTCCTACCGGCTTCCCTTTGAAAAATGGCACAGTCAGTGTTCTATAGCCAATCATATTCTATTCAGTAAAAATATGTACTCTGGCTTACCTCTTACAAAAACTGACCCTTCGCCACTGATGTATAGTATATACGGCTTTGCGCTGTACTTTGTAATAAAAAAGGTATTCTTATGCCTAAGTCGTGTCTAGGGCACGACTACCTTCCTGGTGACGGCTGAGTCGTCGACAATGTTGTATTCCGTCAGCTCTACCATGTCGTTAGCTGCTAGCTGCTCCGCTATGCTGTAGCCTTCCTCGTCAAACAGTTCCACTGATATCTCGTCGTAGTCTCGGGCGCTGGAAATAAGTTATATCTAAGTATTAAAACAACATTTAGTCAATTGTGCACATAATTATATATTGACCACACAAGTCTCTTAGGCTGTTGGTCTGCTAACGCTTCTTCTATCATTTCTCGGCAACAGTGGTTGCCGAAAAAATGGCATAAACGCCAAAAAACAGGAATTTCCCAATTGAAATACCAGTTTTTCCAGTTGACGCAGTTCGGCTTTTAAAAAATCAAGATAGGTTTCTAACATCAACAAATTCTACGTTCACAGTAAATCAACACCAAGTAGCGAATATATTAACTTGACAAAAACTTTGTTATGTTACTCACATGACATGTGCATCTAGTTCCTTATCCAGCACCATGTCCTTGAGCGCCTTCTTGGCCTGCGCCCACTGCTGGCTCTGCCGGCTGCGCGCGCGCACGCCCGCCAGTAAGCAGCGCACGGCCTGCATCGGCAGCGTCACGTGTCGCGGCTCCAGAAGGCGCAGCTGGTCCTCTTTCACCCACAGGGTTGTGCCGTAATCTACGTAAATCACCTGGATCGAGTAAAAGACATATCTATACATATAATAAAATTGTAACAGGCTGATGTCCGCATTTTGAAGATATTGAAAAAAGCCAAAACAACAGTTTTTAGATTTTTTGTCTGTTTGTCTTTCTGTTTGTATGTTTGTACGCGCATCACGCAAAAACTACTGCATGGATTTGAACGCAGTTTTCACCGCTCTACTGCTAGATGCTTAACTTAAAATATAGGCTACATTAGATATAGTTTTGGACCCGATAAGTGGCGCCGTGCGAAGCAAGGACGAGTCGCTAGACAGAAAATATTTACAAAATATTACTTAGACTGCCTCGGTTGGTCTTAAGAAAGAAATAAAGAAAAACATTTATTTAGCACAAAGTAAGACACTCCACATCCTCATGTTCTGCTGAATACACACAGGAGATACACGGATAAAAGGTCTAGTCCATAAAGTAAGTTTACTTTTTTTTCTTTCTCATCGTACAGAAAGTAAGCTTGCTTTCTGTATCTCATCTGAGATCGAACCTACGACTTGAAACTCGTAAGTCGTGGTTTTTCTACTGGGTCAACAAAGCTTAATCAGTTATGCTGCACCGACCTAAAATAAATTGAAACAACGGGAGTAAGAAGATGTCGTATTAGTGAACATTACCTCAACGCTCTGATCGGACCTGGTGATGGAGAGCACTCGCGCGCGGTACCAGTTGTTATCCAGCGGGTACAACGCCGCCACCAACTCGCCAAGTGCCGGAGTTATCTAGCAAATAAATTAACATTGTGAGCAGGACAGACTGATGGAAAGAAAGTGAGAACATGCTAGCTAGACAATACACGGCCAATTTTTTTAGCTACAACGGGACATACAATACAGGTACAAGACACAAGACAAAGTTTTAGTGCCCCACGCCAATGATTATGTTTACCTTCTTCGGTATTGTCAATCCTTTGATAGGAAACCAGCTCATCCAGTGGTCTCCAGCCAGCAAAGATTCCGTTTCCTGCTAACGCAACAGGACTGTCACTGTCTGATCGTATTCAAGGTGTAAACGGCCCCTTCACGAGGCCGTTAACAAAGCATTCTGTACATCAAATTAAGTAACTCAACGCAAAAAATATTGCTGGGAAGACTTTTTTTTGGGGTGAAAAATCATGTTTTACGGTAGGACTCAATGTAACGTACTCAAAACATTGTGCTGATGGATGCATTGAGTAGTACGGGGGTCAAGGAGGCATTTAAAGTAAATTTATGACGGTAAAAACTTTTATAATAAAAAAAAAACGTGTGAAAAATATCTCCGTAACTAGAAGGTTCCAGAACAATACAATTATCGCTATGACGTGGAAAAAAAATGCCTTTCGGCGTTAAGGGTATTTTTACGACCATTTGTTCTAAGACGGTCAGACTGACAGTCCTATTGTGTTTGGCTAGCAAAGCATAATCCGATGCAAATAAACGATTAATCGAATAAATCTAGTTACCGTAAGTGGTTTATACGCTACGCGTGTGGCGGCGCTGTTCATGTCGAGTAGTAAGGCTCGCAGCGTCGTCGGAGGCAGCACCACACCGAAGCTGGGTATATCTCGATCTGTCGTAACACAATAATTTAGATTTGTATTATAATTATTTGAAACAATACCACAAATGATCGAGAAATGAGGAAGAATACTTGATTTTAACACGGTTTTATTAGCTTCACATGTAACTATGAAAAAATTCATAGACAATGCACGGTTAGCTAAGTGACGTCATTCTAAATCCAATATTGCGGGCTACCACAGACGTCAGAATAGTTATTTTTATGCATTCCCATGATATGGGTATCAAATGAAAGAATTTGCTGAGAATACGAGAAATAAAATGACGTCACTTCAAAGCGTGTTTTTAGTTTTTGTTTAATATTATATTTTTCATATTATTAAATCAGAAAGGAAGATGCACAGTCCTCGCAAACGGTGTGTGTATGTATGACCAGACGCATGAACGGCGGTGACCACAGATATAGATAGACTTACATCTGTGGCGGTGACACTCGCGCCACCGAGATGAATCTACGAACGTATTATTTATCCAAATCGGTTCCCTCATTTATGAGTTACGAGGGAACAAAGAAACAGACATACATATACAGGTCAAACACACACCGCTCCTTTAAGGCTACGCTGCAGTCGGGTAAAAAGCAAGTAAACTACACAACAGCAGCCACTACAGCCGTGACACTGTGTGCTTGTCTAGGTATATGAGTCTCACCCTGTTGCTCGTCTGTCACCATTTGCACGTAGATTCTGTCATAGTGACAGATATAGGTCACTAACACTTTCAGCCAGGTGTTCGGGGCCGGTAGTGGTAGTGACTTGCATTTTCCTACAACTGGTACGCGGTCTAACGTCCAGCCGTCTGGAAAAAAAAAATCAAATCGTTTATTTGTGATACATGGGTTACATGCAGGTGTTCATTACATAATTGACGACATTGGAGCCAGAGTGATCTAGGGCACAACAGTATGTAAGTGCACCTCATTACTTAGATCAGTGTGGTTGGCCTTCGCTTTGCAAACCGCACCAATTGTATAGTGACAATGTTGGGATCCCTCAAGGATGAAAGCACTGAAGAGCACTTAGGTCAGTGTGGCATGGAAGTTTTATGATGTTTCTATGCCATTGTGTATTGGAAATAATGTCACTTAGACCAATCTGGTTCCAATGTCGTCAATTATATCCTAATAATGTTCACTCTAGATCAGCCACTTGGACAAAACTATTAAATGAAAAAAAAAAATATATATACAAGGTGTAACATAATAAACGCAAGACCTCTCGTGTGGTGTCTCAGACCATGAAACTGAACAACTTTTGTTCTATGACTTTTGGAAATTCATAACTTTTTTTTTGCGAATTTTAAGAACTCGTAGAACAAAAGATGTTTAGTTTCATGGTGCGAGAGACCCCACGGGAGGTCTTGCGTTTATTATGTTACACCTTGTATAATGAAAATATGAGTCTAAAATTCTAATGATTCGATATAAACTCCATTTCAGATTAAATATTAGTCATGCATGACAGACACAAGACAATCAACAACAATAAAATTATCGTCAAGTGGACACGAAACATTCTAAACGATAAAAATTCAGCAACAGAGTAATAACAATTTTCTATAAGAATTTGGAACAACTTATTTTTAAAGACATGAATATTGCTACATTCTTTTATGTCATTAGGAATCTTATTGTAGATCATTGTGGCCATAGCAAACACACTTTACCCAAAGAGGGTAGTTCAATATTGATTGGTAAGGTTATCATACAAATGACTTCTATTTCGCAATCTGAACTTTTCTATTAGCTTACATTACATACTCATGTTAATCATCATCATCTGCCTAGCCTTCTCCCAACTGTGGGGTCAGCTTCCAGTCTAACCGGATGCAGCTGAATACCAATATTAACAAGGAGCGACTGCCGTTAGTACTGACTGGGTAATACGATACCCCTTGATTAGTTTATAAGAATAATTTTAGTAGTGTAAAAACATGGTACATTAAGGTCTTTTATATAGGTTTGTGAACTTACATGTTTCGCCATAAAATGGCATACAAATATTAGAACATCTTATCGTTTAGTTGTCAGACTCGGTTACCTGTAATGACTGTCCAAGATCTATAAATGACAGATGGGACCAACGGCTTAACGTGCTTTCCGAGACACGGAGGAAACTCAGTATGTAATGGGTGGTCACCCATCCATGGACCAACCTAGGCAAGCGCGGCTTAACCTGAAGATTGACTCGAGCGGCTATTATTATTTAGCCACGAGTTCCTCTTACTTACACTGTCATGTCTTCAAATTTTTGGTTCTAGGACATGCCGGATTCCTCACGATGTTTTCCTTCACCGTTTTGAGAGCAGTAGAGATGTTAAGTTCAAGTATAATAGTTGGAATAATTTTCAAACTGACCGGGATGCATGCGAATATGCTTTTTGTTACACCGATTTCCTTTGAAGCATTTTTTTTCTGGCTCGCCTTTATAATGTTTGCAGATATCTATTTCGTCTCGATTTCTGTAGCCCTGTAAATAATATTTTGAATTTAAGAAGTGCTTCGCTTGGTATCTCACACACCTACAGACCTCCCAAGAAAATTATGAGCCTCGGAAATCATAGTCTATCTTCGTTCGTTAAGTATGAACGCTCGATGATGAAATCTTATCTGTAACAACAATTACAACCCTGTTTGAAGTAATTGCCTTTTTGTTTAAAGTATGAAAAATATTTTTTAATAAGATTTTAAACTATCATGGTCACTAACATTATTATTAATACTAGAAACGGGGTTTTAACTATGTTTACTGTTTTCTATGAGTTCCCGATATTTCGGCGCTGTTGCAAGCACCATGATCACGGATAAATTGATGTTATTGCGGATGGGTGTTTATGAGCAGACAAATCGGTCTACCCTCTTTCTTGTTCGTTTTTGCACTCAGTACCGCTACCACTAAACAGTACACATGGTAAGTATCCCGTTTCTAGTGTTAATAATATTTTTTTAACAACCTTAATAAACAAACATAATATTACGAATTGGTTGCCTGAAGACATTGAGACCCTTCACTCAAAGTCGATCTCGGAATAACTATGCAATTCCCACAAACTGTTTAGCTTTTGAGCGACAGATTCGTACAAACGTGCATTAGATAGGTGCACTTCTAAAAAGCGCGATAGGCGTTAAAAGTTTTACCTCTGTGGGACGTTACTCTATGGGGTAATGTTCGTGGGATTTCGGGCACACGAAGAGTACCGAAGCGTGAATCTTTTCTGGTTTAACTGTGTATATAAAAGTTTTATATATTACCGTAACAGCCTCAACGGGGTCTTCATATTCGGGAGAGTCAGTCATCTCAAAGTCGGCTTTGCTTGGGGTCGAACTTTTTTCAGGAGAATGCTTAACTTCCTCCACAGGCTTGTCTACTGAGGGAGAAACAAACGTTTCGTCAATTTGACGGCACAGACACTTTCTGTCTTGTTGTACATATGATTCTTCACACAATCCATCCATCGTTTCTTTGGTCTTCCTCTCTTTACCCACTCAAACTCGAAATACATACATACTCGAAATTTTTTTAACGACATTTTCCTGATTTCTCCGCATCACATGCCCATACCAAGTTCTTTCCAGTGGAGATTAAATAGTTTACAAAAAAGCACCTGCTGGTTTCAAACTTACGATCTAAAATTGACAAGTCGCGACTGTTTTCACTGGGTCACAACTGTTCCAAATAGAGGTGGCTACAGTGAAACTAATCGCGCTAGAGTTTTCGGTTCTAAGCATCGTCGTTGGTTGAAAATCTGGTAATGTCATGTTATATTTCAAAACTAGCTGATCCCCGCGGTGTCACCTGCTGCTCAGTCCCTAAAGGTCATAGCTTGATGTTATATAGCCTATAGCCTTCCTCGATAAATGCTCATCCAACACAAAAATAATTTTTCAATTCGAAAAAGTAGCTCCTGAGATTAGCGCGTTCAACCAAACAAAGTCTTCAGCTTTATAATATTAAGTATAGATAGCTTGACCTCATTGGTCAGATTCAGACCGAGCTACGGTCGCGCCATCTACAATTAGCTTTTAACAGTCTTCCCTGTTCTTCTAAGCTTATAAAGTAATCTTACTTGGTAGAGCTAGTCCTTGGCTTACGATTACTTCATTGAGCGTTTCGCCTGAAGATAACACGACGTACACGCCATACGACTCAGAGACACTGTTGAATAGACAATAGGTATTTTTTAGGACTTTGCTGCAATTTGTTGGTATACTCTACAGTTCAATAAATATTTCAATTTACTTTTTACTACGTGAAAACTAACTTTTTACAAGCTTTATTGCAATGTTTGTTTGTTTAGGTCAAATCTTGCAACTGAATTTTTGCATACACGTTTAATTTGGATGACAATGCAATTGCATGATTAGCTAAGCGACGTCATGCTAAATTGACGGCACGGTTGGCGCAGTGGCTGAGCGATTGACTGCTGCGCTACGTGTCGCGGGTTCGATCCCCGCACGGAGCAAATATTAGTATGATCTACAGGTAGTTTTTCCGGGTCTGGCTGTTTGTGTATGTGAGTTTAAATGTTTGTAAACGCACCCACGTTATAGGAGAAATTCCTAGTGTGGGGCAATGTTTAAAAAAAATAAATCCAATATGGCGGACTAGTTATTTTTAATGCAACCCCATGATATGGGTTTCAATTAAAAGGGTTTGCTGAGAAGAATACGGAAAAAAGATACTATAGGTATATATTTTTTTAATTTATATAAATAAATTTTTAAAAGCTTGTTTTTAAAAATGTTTCTTTTTTCAGCTTGTTTATATTTGTTTGGCAAAGCGAGTTCAGTCTGTAAAAGCTATTGGGGTCGGTTTGAATCCGCACAGGCCGGGTGGCAATTATTTTGCCACTCGGCTTGTGCGCAGACTGAACTAGCAGTATGCTTTGCCGACCACACGACACACATTCAGGAGGGTTACTATGACGTATAAAAGCAGGAGTAATGCCAGTGTGGGAAAGGGGCAGAGCTATACAGGTCGTCTAGCGCCATCTCATTCCCACACTGGAATTGCTCCGGTTTAAGACGTCATGGTAGGCCACCAGGCCCACGGAACATTCGTGCGCTTAAAGGTGTTTTTTTTTTCTCTTAAGCGACAAGTAATTGAGTGGAATCTTCAACGTCACAAATTAAATAGACGAAAGTGTAAATATTTATCACTAGCTGACCCGCGCAACTTCGTCAGAAGAATGAGAGAGGGTTTATTTATGTGATTGTAGCGTGATGTTACATAGCATTCCTCGATAAATGGGCTATCCAACACTAAAATATTTTTTCAATTCGACCCAGTAGTTCTTGAGATTAGCGCGTTCAACCAAACAAACTCTTCAGATTTATAATATTATATATATTAGTATAGATAATACTAACTTGTCATCGATCTCAATACTGCACTGCTTGCCGACGTATTCCATCATGAACGCCTTTTGTTTCTCCATCAAGTTCTTGTTATAGCTGATTAGGTCCACCTGCCAAACAAATATAAATTGAATACTGTTTCATGATGATTTTTTAAAGGGAATGTGACTGTGTTTCAGAGGGGCATTGATGACTCTGCCCAGGAGTGTAAATGTGGTGCTGTTCCACAAACAATGGGGCACTTAATATCGTGTCCTGCGTGTCTTGTTGTTAGTTAATTACAGGAACTGATGGGCGCTATTGAAGGGCCAAACTCGTGGCTCAGTTCTAGGCCACAAATTAGATTGCCATCGATAAGCTAAGAAAGACAGCATTGGCTCGTGAGTTTGGCCAGTTACTAGGCCAGAATGTTCGCTAATAGGGGCCATAGCACTAGCGCGCCGTGTAAACGTAACGTAAATACATCGATATTAAAATTAAAAATACTCGTTTCATAAATATTTTCATAATTTTAAGAATTTATTAATTTATATGGATAATACACATTGTGTTTGTTGCAACAATTCTAACTGAAATGTTATAAGAAAATTGTATTTTGGATTACTTTACGTTTACAGCGCGCGTTCGTGCCAGGGCCTGTTTCCCGATTAGTTAGTACTCACCCCCGCCAGGTGGCATAAGCGCGCGTAGGGCGGCTTGCTGCAGTAGCGCGGGTACAGCGGCTGCACGCACTCGATCGGCACGGATCTCGTCTCACCTGTATCTACCACGTATATCTCTGTTAGTTCGCTGTCTTCATCCTGGTAACGATAAAACACATAATATTGAAGTCAATAAGTCTAAGGGGCCTCGCCCACGGCGACTTTTTGTAGCGATGCAGTCTCGCATATGTATCGATACAGCCGCGATGCTGTCGCTTGCTGTGTACAACAGTGGCAGTGTACGCGCGATAGTAGTGATGTAGAAGCGCGTTTACAAAACGCGCGACAGCATCGCTACAAAAAGTCGCCGTGGGCGAGGGGCCTAAGGGCGTATACATGTAGAAAACAGGCAGGTATAACCTCTGCTTGTACCCGCTTGGTAAAACAAATGGAATACTGAAAACTGAGCAGGTCGTAACTTGTCTCCCACGTTCGGCGTTCATCGGTTCAGTACAAAGGGTAGGAACTCGGGTAACTTGGGAGTTTTCCACCCTACCAGTGGCAGTGGGAACTTGTAGATCGACACATGCTTCCTGCTTTCAACCATTATGTATATATGTAGTTTCAGTTCAAACTTTATGGCGGCTCAGAATATTTAACGTAAGGCTGCGCAGTAGCAGGGCATGAGTGAGCGAGACAATACTATACAAGTCCCATTTTCAACGAAATAGAATAATGAACATTATTGGGCCAAATTTTTAATAAAATATAAAATAAACGAATAATTGTTCAATTTATTCAAGTCGCTTTCATTGGACGAACGAACCTGATCTTTCATATTGAGGAACAGTCCCCTGTAGAAACACTCGCTCTCCTCGTCGTAGAACGCGCAGCAAGTGAGCGCCTTCACCTCCTTTCTGCTTATGCCCTTGTGGTTTTCGCAGTAGAAGTTTGTCATGTCTATCATTAGGCTGTAAAGGGAAAGAACACAAAGCATAATGAGCGTATAATGTTCTCATTGCTGGGACAGAGGCCTCCTCTCTAAGAGAAGCAATGGGCTCTAATCCACTACGCGAGCCCAGTGCGGGTTGGTAGATGCCACATGTCTTCGAAGGTCGAGGTTCTAGGATATGGCAGTTTCCTCACGACGTTTTCCTTCTATGTTTTGAGAGCAGTCATCATCATCTGCCTATCCTTTTCCCAACTATGTTGCGGTCGGCTTCCATGCTAACTGGATGCAGCTGAATACCAGTAAATTTATAGGACAATATTACGACTATTCTTAATTCCTTTAACAAGAAGTGTATCAGAAGAGTGCGGTTACAGTTCAGTCTCAGTTTTTATGCCTGTGGCTGGACTGTAGGTAGCTTATCTTTAACTATGCAGAAGTGCCTGTCATGGATCTATTTGAAATAAATGCTTTTGAGTTTGAACATTTAGTAGTCAATTATTAATACTCGAAACGGGATATTTACCATGTTTACTGTTTTTTATGAGTTCCCGATATTTCGGCGCTGTTGCAAGCACCATGATCACGGATAAACTGAAGTTATTGCGGGTGGGTGTTTATGAGCAGACAAATCGGTCTACCCTCTTCGAATTTCGTGTGTCGGGAGCAGAATCGAGTTGCGAGTGACAGTGGTAGCGGTACTGAGTGCAAAAAACGTACAAGAAAGAGGGTTTCCGTTTCGAGTATTAATAATGAAGCTAGTGACCATGATAGTTTAGAATCTTATACAAGGTGGTGACGACAATACGACAATAAATGAAAACACTAGTTGATAGGAATATTTTTAAACCATCAAATAAACCCTAACATTGAAACTGACATACTAAATAGCATAAAACTGCTAACGAAATAGAACACTATTAATAAATATTGATTTACCAACCTAAGGTACAATTTGCACTAATTCGCATCTGGAAATTAAATTTAAGGAACGAATTTGGCAGATGTTTTTGAAGGGTAGCGAGTTGGCAACATGTTTAGCGATGCGGGGGTCGTTACCGCGTCAGTGCTAGCCTATTAATCTACATCATGTAGATAATGCTGATAATACAAAATAATGTCTTGTGACTAAACTACTGGATATATTCAATTGAATTTTTGTTTGCAGACTGGGAAAGTCATGAAGTATAAGCAGTTACATTTATTGTCGTATTGTCGGCGCCACCCTGTATTTAGTACTCACTTCTGAACCTCCTCAGGATCTTCAGTAATCACCCAGAAGCTGGGCCCGTCGGCGTGCATGATGGTAGCGCTGTACACATGGTCAGTTTCCAGCATCTGCTGTGCAGGCAAGTTTTTCACCTCACAAGAGATTGGTGAGGGCGGATCTGGAGAAGTAGTAAATAGAAGGGAATATAGTAAAATGTTATGCAAAATAGATTATAATTAAAAGAAATAAATACTCTTTTCCTGTTTTACTGCATTTACTTAGTTTTTCTCAACTGCACAATGAATTTTAATGCGATTTTCACTATCATTTCATTCGCCAAAATTAACTTGATTAATGACAGCTGTCAGAATGTACATAATTAAACCCGTTTTTTTATAGTTTGCTTTAATTGTCTCTAATTTTAGCGTAAATACCGCTACTAGTCCCTTTGGTTTGGTAACTGTCATTTTAATCAAATTCGATTTCATGGACTATAGAAAATGTATTGCGGAAAATCATTATAAAACATTAAGATAAGATTGAACGTATCATTTAACTTATCGTCGCATAAGTTCGCAGAGAGCATTCACCATCCCTTAGCTTAAGTGTTGAAAGTGCTTTGTGTCGAATTATAATCTAATACATCAGTGGCGAAGGTTCCGTACAACTCGATTCCTACCGGCTTCCCTTTGAAAAATGGTACAGTCAGTATTCTATAGGCAAATAATACAATCACATTAAAGATTATGTACTCCGGCTTACCTCTTACAAAAATTGACCCTTCGCTACTGTAATACATGATAGAAATCTCAATGTTCTACTAACGCGTCGCCACAATCCGCTAAGATTGCAAGTCCTAAGCATGGGCTGGTCGCACCAATCGATTCTAATACCGTTCCGGTCTAGATACGTTTACGCTCTAAGAATCATTGAGAGCAGTTACATTATCCATAATTCTTTATCAATCAAGACACAACTCGACACACAAAAGTGACAGTTTAATTATGCATGTAGTTTATAACAGACACTAATTCTATTTTCAATTGCAAAATTATAACAATTTGGAAAGTTTTAACTAATAAATCTATTAATACCATACCTTCAATCAAAACATTGCTCAATTCCGCTTCCAATTCGCACTGCACCTCTTTGACAACCATCCCACTCTTCCCCTGAGACACGGTTTCCTCGGAGGATGATGTACTTGAAAACACTATCAAAGCTTGGTCAGCTTTAGGAGTTTTTACTCTCTTGGGTTTCTCTGGAGGGCAATGGTTTGAGCATGCAGTGGAGGTCGAGGGGGCAGGCTCACTCAATGCATCAATGAGGTTGAATGGGGCAGGAGGAGCTAATGGCATCAACGGTTTTGAGAACGAATCTTGCACCGGAGTGTAGTCTATGTTTTCTTCTTCGTCTGTAATGGAAATGGTGGTGTTCGACGTTTGAATGCAACTAATGGTTTAATTAATCCTCATTCAGATTTTCAACGCTCAGCTTTGCGCAGAGAGTAAAATTTTTTGTAGTGTAGTTTTAGTTGAAGTCATTTAAATTGACTTCAACTAAAACCGGCTAAGTGCATGTTTCCGGGAACACGCGCAGTGAAGGGTTAGTCCTGTTATTATAAGACCATACTTTTTATAGGTTTTCCTGTAATCTTTAGGGGTGTAAAATATACGAAGTCAAAAAACACTGCTTGTGTTGCTACAAAACTACTGACCTTATAACTTAAAAAAAAATACAGGAATAAATCTTTACTTAAATATATTTATCGTTAGCTGGTATCAATACAAACAGTTTTGTATGAGAAAAAATGTTCTAAAGTGTCACATTTCCGAGATATGAGCTATCAAAGTTATAGTCCATTCACTGATGGCCATCTTCAGCACAACTTTGATGTGATTAGCCATGCATAAAACATGTATCAATAGCTGATATCAATACAAACAAGTATTGTTTGAGAGAAAATCTTCTAGTCACATTTCCGAGATTTAAGCTATCAACTAGGTATAGCTAGACAGCTTCTAGCTATCCTGGTGAAGGTTGCAGGGATCCTCCAGCGGATCCCCGCAAACGCAGATGCGAGTCGCATGGGACCGGGAATGTGGCGACACTTGGGGGAAGCCTATGACCAGCAGTGGACGTCTTTCTGCTGAAATGATGAAGCTATCAACAGTTGAATTGTGACATTTATTGATTGATTGGTTACCAAAAAATGTTTAGCTTCAGAAGTTGTTGACAAAAAAGTGAGTTAAACAAACAGTAGTCTTTAACTTTATAGCTAAAATTATTTTACACTTTTTCACTGATATTCTCAGAAGTTGGTTGAAAGGCTTTAAGGATGGACTCTGATTTTCGGTTTAGGTCGTGAGTTTGAAATCCAGTGTGCTTTAAAAAAACTTTCGCATTAAAAAGCCCCTTTAATTGTGGGCTTATGATTTTGTCCACAAATGCATCATGCATTTTCATCCGTGAAATGAGACCTCATTAATGATTGCCCATTAATGAGGTTTACATTTTAAAATGTTTTTTTTTTAGTATTTATGATAACATAATATTTTACAAAAGAAACTATGGGTTGATGACATCGTAAAAACTGGATGAACACCGCCCAAGACAAACAAAAATGGAAAAAGATGGAGGAGACTTTTTACCCCACAAGGGCCATACAATAATGTATGTTTTATGTAATTTCATTAGTAATTAAGTATGTAATTCTATGGATAAATAAAGCTTAAATAATAAAATATTTTAAAAATGAAAAAAAAAAAAAAAAGTAATAAAAATAAATGAAAGAAACAATATGGTGCTATTAAATTTTTCAAATAATGAAACCATGTTGCAAACAGTACAATTTAAAACAGAGTTTCAATTCATCAACTAGGAAAACATAATACTACTACTGATTACTATTGAGTTATTTGCAAGATGCAATATTCCATAGCTAGTATTCTACCCAAACTTGAATTTGAAGAAAATATTTAACAAAAACTCACCAAGTTTAGATATAGAAATATTGAAGTCTGTCATAAGATACATGTACTCATCAAGCTGTTTCATGGAGCTCAGGAACCGCTCCTTGAGCTCCGATGGGTCACAGTTGAGCTGCAGGACAAGGCCTTGCGTCTGTAATAATGGCAGAAAAGGAAAAAAAATAAGTAGATGTTTGACTTTTTTAACCAACAGAATAATTTTTCTGAAATTAATTTTGTGCATTTTGAAAGTATGTATAATTATAAAAGAAGAGTAACATGAACTAACTACGGAAAGCAGGTCTTACTTTGTAAAAGTAGAAAACTGTTTTACCGATTGTGTTACATATTACAATAAAATTCTAAGTACAATTTAAACTTATTCACATAACAATGATTTGATAACTTTTTCTTAAAAAGAAGTAGTATTATAAACCAGTTAGGTACGATATCTGAATACAGATACCTTTCAAATTTAGGAATAAAAACTGTAGTAGCCAATTAAACTTAAAGTGAAAACTTCTTTTGTAAGTCAACAGCTCTATTATTCTTTTGTCCCAGACAAAGTATTTACGTTTTATTGTATTTAATACAATATAACGCTACCCACAAATACTGTTCCCACAAAATAACGATTTACCTTCATTTTTAACTTTTTTATATCGTCAACCGCGCGATCACATTTCTCCCAAAAGATACTCAATCTGGCTTCTAGTTCGTTTCGCCGATGCATAGTCAGCGTAGCAAGGTCCACGAAACTCCTAGAAGAAAGTGCATTTAAGTTAAATTAGGCATAACGAAAAGCAAAATAAAATTTAGAAAGGCACTATGAAAGTACTTACATTTTGGCTTTTACTTTTAACTTTTTGTCAACCTTATGGCGAAAAAGCCTACAGAAATATATTCTGCTGGAATGTTTAATTTGAGTATGCTCAATTTTTAAATTTGCATCCCTGAAGTAAAATAACAAAGCAGCTTTTGTTAAGTTTTTTCTCGATGCAAAAATTGCACTGACTGACAGAAAACTGAAACTTGATGACCACAGATAATGTATGTTTGCCAGTGCCAACAGACTATAAATTATTATTTTATAGTTCATTCATTTGCTCCAAAAGTTTCTCTTCAGGCTTATGTAAAGTTAATGATTATTGTCAATAGGATTGTTTACGATGTGTAATTAATTGGGATTGTAGCTTTGTTGCTTCTTAATTGCTAAAAATTCAAAATCACTGGCATCTTGTGGATAATCATAAGTTACATTTTGGATCTCCTCGATACTAGATGGCGTTTTCGGTGGTGATTGTGTAGAATCTATTCTCTAATAGATGGCGTTAGGAGACTATTTCTTATAATATAATGTGGTTGCAGAGCAGCATGTACCTATGTAACCGTACCAAATAATTGAAAAAAAAAGTACATCATTGAAAACAAACCAAACACCTTGTTAATTAGCATCATAAAAAGTAAATAACAGTAACAACATGTTTCGTACAGAAATATTTAATTCAATTAAAATTTTAATAGTCTCAATAGGTAATTCAGACATCATGAACAATAATATGATAGTGATAATATAATTACATGCAGTTTAAAATAGCTGAATAATAATTTAATTTAATATAATAGAATACAATCTTGATCACAGCTTGATTTTTGATTTTAATAATATACTGCTTGTTTAATTTGTATTTCGTTTTATTTACAATACTAATTCTAATAATTATCTTAATTACACCCGTCTGTGTGCCTTTTGTTGGCAAAGGCCTCCCCCAACTATCTCCATATCTCTCTATCATTGGCTGTTGTTGTCCATCCACCACCCGCTATAGCTTTTATTTCGTCCACCCGTCTTCTTGGTGACCTGCCTCGTTTCCGTTTCCTATGACTTGTGTACCAGTGCGAGTATGTTATGTCCTGTCCATTTCCATTTGAGCTTTCTGATAGTTACTGTGACATCCTTTGTTTTAGTACATTTCTTTATATCGGTGGTTCTTAATCTATCCGAAAGTCTCTTCCCCATAATGCTCCTTTCCATAGCGTTTTGACAAGTTTCGAGTGTCTTAACATGGGTTTTATTTAGTGTCCAGGTTTGATAGCTACATGTAAGGACAGGCAATATACAGGTGTCAAATAGTTTACGCTTAATAGCCATGCTCATTTCTGGGTTTTTCATGACCTCTTTTAAACTCCAGTACTTACTGTTTCCATGAATTTCGTATGCGTCTACTAATTTCTTTGGAGGTAAGGTCTATGGGCGAGATTGTTTGACCTATGTAGATATATTCGTCTACATAGTCAATTGTGTTATTGTTCACGCAAATTATGTTTCTAGTGCCCGTTCGTCACGGCGTTCTTTTTTTTCTGTGGTCATGGTTAGTCCTACCTTACGACTTCAGAAATATTACCAATTGTTATTTCATGTGTTTGTTTTAGTAAAATTATCAAAACATCTTTCATTATTTTGATAGTCGAGTGCAATTAGACAATAAGGTGGAACGAAGTTTATAGTGGTCGGATTTTCATGGGGCTTTTTTATTGAGTTCCTGGAGGAGTGGAGAAGTCCCATGAAAATCCGACCACTATAAACTTCGTTCCACCTTTTGGGTATTTTTGTCTAATTGCACTCGGCTATGATGCAGAATCTCAAAGGTCAAACATCGACACAGTAGTTTTTGCAAAACATTGTTTCGTACATAAGAAAACTCTCAAAGTAGTTGTATTCATTAAGCGGGCAGCGGGCGGGCTACGCACTACGTTTCAATTAAAAAGGCCAACAAACTAAACAAGGTCCACATAATAAATTCAGTGCACCCCCGCTCCGCTCGCCACTAATTGGATTCAGCGGCTCAAGCAACCAATTAGAGCGAAAGAGTCAGAGTCACGGGGGTGTTTCTGGTCCAGGAGGAAGCGAGAAGGAAAATGTCTGCGCTAAATTTCAAAACACCTATAGAGCATCGTCCTAACCGTTAAAAGTTTTTCAGGAAAAGTTCCTGTGTGCTAAAGTTGAATGAACAAGGAAGCTTTGTCCTTATTGATGCATGTAAGTGATATTTATGAGAATAGTTTTTTATCTAAAACATACATATAACATCTAGTTTGTTTCCCCGTAGGTTTAGGCAGAGATGTACCCATAGCACACCCACATTTCCACAGTTGCATTAGACTCGTCCTCTATTGATTAGAGGGCGAGCTTATTGAGACCCCTAGACATATCAACAGACAGAATTTCGATCACTGATATATGATACCTATAATACAGTGATCGAAATTCTGTTGTAGCTTTTAGAAACTCTAAAAATTACCCTATAGTTGTCTCCTAAAGATTGTAGAATAATTGCATCTTCTAAACAGAATCATCCGTCAGAAATCCACTGTTGGACATAATGGCAACTCTGCTCTTGCTGCTACCAGCCACTCTTCGAAGATTTGAGTGAGTTTGCCGATTCGTCGTCTTGACTCAACAACATGTTAAAATCCAACGATCATTGGTTCTACTGCTATCTTGGCCGGCTTTGTGTTGGTTGATATGAAATAACAAAATGTTTTGGTAAAGGTAGAAAAAATGGGTTTCCGCGAACATTCTTGTCTTCTGGTTTAAAGCCACGTGTCTGAATACTGTATTCGTACTTCGTACACACTAATTAATCTCTGAAACCACCCTACGGAAAGTGTCTGTCAGACTTGTACTGACTAAAACCCATCCATGTTCTTTGCTCTTTGTGTTGCAGGGCCATGGTATATCTTTCGAAGAGTCCCGTAGCCCTGAGTATTGTTACAGTCAATTTACATACGAGAGAAGACCACGGGATGTTAGAAACTGAATATTCGTGATTTATTGAGCGGTGGATGAGGTCTGCGATGGAACTAACGTGCCCAGAAGAGGCCTATTCACTCTTGTCTTGAAAGCTGGCAGGTTATAGGGAACTAGTTACTAGTAGTAGTGGTTGTAGAGACTTCCATATTCTGGCGGTGTGAATAATAAATGTATGAGTGTGTACTTCATAGACTGACGGCTTTTCTTCGAGGCATCGAGGTTTCCTGTCCGTGTGTCGCCTACAGAAGGTATTCTATATTGATCCAAAACTTCACCAATTCTTCAGCTTCACCAATGGCAGCGCTGAGGTCACTTTGCCGGTATGTTTTTGCAATCGAGGCTTGAAAGTCTCGATGTGAGGAAATCTTTTCTAAACTTGATGTTAACAAACGTTTCCATGGAGAGAGTAGAATTTGGAATAACTTCGAAAATTTGCTTTAAATAGGTAATATTCGTCCGGGGCATCCTGGGCTGTTAGCATCACTAGCACCTTGCAGTTTGTGCAATATTTTGACCATGGCATGAACGATACAAAAAGGTTGACTGGTAGAGAATGCCTAAGTGGCATTATGCCTGTCTATTTACAGACGCCAGCACTAGCAACCTACTACAATGTGTCAAATTTCTTTAATAGATTTTCAACTTTATCGCTAATACATTAGGTTCAAGGTCGGTTGTGAAAATCTGACAGTTTCGGGTAGCTTGATGTGCTGGCGTCTGTACCACTTTTGTACATGAACTGACTGAAAGTGGCGCCAGTGAAAGAAATTTTGAAAGGAAACCGTTGGGCATAACAGACTGGAAAATGTGGGCGCACGAGTGAAATTAACGAATGCTTGAAGTTGAAAGCAATTGAGAAGAACTGATGTTTGGTTTTCACTTAACTTTTAAAGATTTGGTAAAGATTCGTATGGAGATGAAACATTGAAGAGATTCTTATGATGACGATGAAATACGTGTGGCTAAAAGAGGTGTGACGCATATAAATGCTGATGGGAGAAGATAGAAACGAAGGCATATGAAAGGATCCATGGACTGTGCGACAAAGGAAAATGGAAGAAGAAAACGTGTTTCGTAGACCCTACCATTTCCATGTTTCTTTTGTTTTCTTCTCCCAAGACAGGATGGTGACTGTGTTCTTATTTTATCTCTACCGATCGTAAAATATATTTCCTCTTCTCATCATCATCATTTCAGCCGAAAGACGTCCACTGCTGGACAGAGGCCTCCCCCAAGTGTCGCCACATTGACCGGTCCCGTGCGACTCGCATCCAGCAGATCCCTGCAACCTTCACCAGGTCATCGGTCCACTTAGTGGGAGTCCTTCCAACGTAACGTCTTCCGGTTCGCGGTCGCCACTCCAAAACTTTTCGGCCCCATCGGCCATCCGTTGTGCGAGGAATGTGCCCTGCCCACTGCCACTTAAGTTTGGCTATTCTTCGGGCTACGTCGGTAATTTCCTCTTCTATTTTGGTTATATTTATGAAAACTATTTCGGTTTCGAAGTAAGCCATCAGCTCCACAGTCGTGCGTTCAATTAGCTGGCTCCGACTTTAGCTATAATTAGTACAGCAATTCCTTAGATTGGTTATCGATGTAATATTATGACATCTTAATTCTAAGAGGGCAGATAGTAATTCCTCTTTGCTGTATGTAACCTAAAGGTTAATGGAAATTAAGATTGAGGGTCTAGGCTAACGATGGTAGAAAGACAAATAGATATGGTACTGACTTCAACTGACATGACACAGCTTATTTAAATCTCGTTGGAAGTCGTTGTTGAAATATGAAACGGGATGAAAGCGATTGCTTGTGACCTTCAAGTGTTAGGTAGTATTCTTTCATAGCCTTCGATCTTCTTTGAACTTCATAGGTCCCTACATGATGCTTAATTTTCGTGATAGCGGGATGTAAAGTGTAGTTAAGTACTAATATGGTAAGTGGCCATGCTTTCATTACATGTAGATCGAGTAACCCATACAATAAAATTACCAAGGAATTAAATAAAACCTCGCAACTCTAAATTGAAGCTATCAACTGAAAAACGCAGAGCAACACATTAAAGTGAAAACTTTCCATACTGGACAGCGAAGGGTCGGACATATCGCATTTGGACGTCATTATCGCGTTGTTCCCGCGTATCTGCCGGCAATTCCCCGCGTCGCTCCCGGTGTCCGGGACCGGACGACTGTCGGACGGCCGATGCCGGCTCGCGGCGTCCACGAGCTGTTATTACAGTCGGGCGGGGCGTTTAACTCAATTTGAGGTAATACTCTGGGACAGATACTTACTCTGATCGATGCTAATAGCTTTTATTGATATAGCCTAGGTGTTATTAGTTTACTAGTGGGGCGCTATCCGGTATAGTTAGCCGTCGTAAATAACGTTAATATCACACTTTGACGCGGTCGTGAGACCCTCAAATTGCCGCCTGTTGTGCATATTGAGTTATTTGATAATTCATAGGCGTTTGCAGCGGTTTATTATATGCCGTTTACTCGTTTAACTGTATTTTCGCTCAGTGCTGGGTGTGGTTAGAAATGTCGAATGCAATGAGATAATTTACACGTCTTCGGTTGGCGTGCGCGCATGCCTTGGTGCGGTGTGAAGCGTCATATTATTCTGTTACTTTGTAAGGAAGGACACGGTAATACGGTGTTGACACGAAGGGCGGTGGAGACTATACGAAGGAAGAGAAATGAGCGAGGTTAAAATGGCCAAACTATGAAATCATAATCGTTTTACATTTGCATTACATGCCTCATGGGATAAACGTTTAATCAAATACGTTTACAACAGGCCATACATGACTAACATTACGCTGTTTTAAGCCGTCACGGTTTAAAAATAAACTTATACTGTAACTTACGGATTATCCTCCATGGTGCGCGTAGCAAAAGACAATGAAAGAGGGTAGACAGAGTTGTCTGCACCTAATTATTTTTTCCATCCAACATTCTCCAGTCATCCCGCATCATATCATCATCATCATCACTGGTTGTCATCTGACAACCAGTCTTACCAAGGGGTATCGTATTACCCAGTACTAACTGGGTTGTGGAGGTCAGATAGGCAGTTGCTCCATGTAAAATACTGGTATTCAGCTGCATCCGTTTAGACTGGAAGCCGACCCCAATATAGTTGGGAAAAGGCTAGGCAGATGTATATATTCTCCAGTCATCCCGCGATCATGGCGCTTGCAACAGCGTCGAAATATCGGGAGCTCAAAATAATAAACAATCACGGAAGATATCCCGTAAGTGACAGTATATGTTTTTGGCTAACATAGCTGTAAGATTGAAGTACCTATTCCGATTCATTTGTTTACATTTTAAACAAATACTTTTGAAACATTCCCTAGGCATGACATGCTCTAACTCATAGAGGGGTTATGTGTGTTGTGTTCTTATCATATTTTCCAAAGAAGATTGTAATGCACTATTAGATACTGAAATATTCTTCGTTGATATAATTATTATGTCTATCAACACGAGATTTATCCATTCATTTCTTCCAAATGGAAGTTTTTGGAACTGACTCCTCAGCTTCATGACAACTTTCTCACCCACATGAAACTTAGAGGAATTGATTGCATCTTTGGTTTAGTGGTGGCTGAACAAGATTCGATCGTGATCCGGGTTCGATTCTCAGCTCGGGCAACGCGTTATTGGGTTTTATAGGCTGAGGAAAAACGAGCGTAATTTTTGGAGCTGTGAGTCGCGTAAAATGAGTCGCGGAATTTATGCTGCATACGGCGACACAAAATAAGTTGTACCACACGGCGACGCATTTTGTATCGCCGTGTGGTACTCATGAAACCGAATGCAGCGTAAATTCCGCGACTCATTTTACACGACTCACAGCTCAATAAATTACGCTCGTTTGGCCTCAGCCGTAATCAGAATTTTTTTAGTTGCAGCTGATAGTTTGGATTTGTGGCCGGTTGATGTCAAAAGCAGGTTCTCCCCCTACATGGAGCTTAAACAAACCTGGCAAGATGAGGGTGTGCTATAAATATACTGCCTAACCCTCCGGGGATTACAGGCGTGATGTTATGTACGGTACAAAATACAAAAAAAAAACTCAATCAAAAATCTTTAGGTGGTCAAGACATAGGTAGGTGTTAAATCATAAATATCTAACAAATCGGTGCGCCCACGCAGTTCAGGTAGGTGTCGGTTGTTAACGTACGATTTACAATGGCGACGGAATAATAAATTGTTTTGTAAATTTTCCATACAAATATCCATTTATTGCCTTGACAGAACTACCTAAGTAAAAATGTTTTTTTCTCACGAAATAATCTTTTCAGCTACCGTGAAAAAATAGTGAAAATATGTAGTGAATATACTCAATACTTTATTGCATTCCACAATGTGAACTTAGGTGGTAGGTACATACATTAGGATATATACATTCGTTTTGGATCGTTGTGGGCCCTGTCGGGCATAACAAAAATAAGAAAGGAGGAGTGCTATTATAAATATTTGCAATTTTAATACTAACCTACTCTTTTGTGTAGTGTAGGTTTATAAATAATTGTATACATATAATTTTATTACTCATGTATTGAATTTATACATTAATATTTATTTAAATTATTATAATTATATAATATTATTGGTATTAGTGAAGATAATGAAAAGATAGTGTGAGTGATGAAAAAACATTTGGTACCCATTACTGAAAATTCTAATCCTCAAACGTTTCTGAAACTTCTGATTGATTTTTCTCGTAAATAATACCGGCTGCGGTGGTTGAATGTATCTAAGGCCTATTTATGGCCTATCCACCCTGAATACCCCTAGCTTTTATATACTGATATAATATTTTATATACCGACTGAAATAATATATAGAGGACGTTTAATTTTCTTTGTCGTATCTATCAGTATTTAGATACATAACTATGTATCTAGGTATTTGTGTTATACCTACCAAAAGATACGTTTATAAAGCTTGCCTTCTAATATCTATATAATGTCATATGTATTTCCTTCAAGGGATCCCGCTGCACAAACAGTTGATGATGATGGTGATGATGATGATGCCATCTAGCTGATTTCGGCCACAGCGACTGCATCCGATGGCTTTCTAGGGAGGTTGTCGAGAGCTTTGGTGTGCTGCTCTTTCATGGGCTCTCAAGTGGCTAGCATACCCAACTTTGGCCAAGCGTGGGCATGTCTCTAGAATGCACGAAGGGAGACTGGCAAAGCGCATCTTGTATTCTGAACTCCAGGAAGGAAAACGGAAACGTGGTGGTCAGTTTTTACGTTTCAAGGATGTTCAGAAGAGACACTTCAAAAGATGAGAAAATTGACCCCTTAGTGTGGGATAAGCAGTCACAAAATCGACCCGATTGGAGACAAATAGTTACCAAGTATTCTGTAAGAAAAATTTTTATGTGGGGGGGGCCAAACTTCCTTCCACCCTGTATATGAGCAAAGAAACACGATACATACATAAACCACTTACATCCACCATTTACCACGACCATCTCGGATGAATCTCGCAATCTTTCATAGCGAGCGAATGCTAAACGTTAATTAGTTTATAATATCTAACGTGTTACGTCTCACGTTTAATGAGTAATTAAAGAGGTTCGAACATCACTCCGGGGCTAATTTCCTCACTAATTGCGATTACAGCTCAACCAGGAATCGTAAGTTGTACGCCGAGGCGTCAATACGCCCCTGACGTGCTGTGTTGGAACGTCGGACTGGCAAGTCAAGTTTGCTTGGTAGGATAGTGGTCGAGTTCTGTTTCCACTGTTCGAAATAAGGGCAACTAAATATATTAAAAGTTTGATCATTTCAATATTAAATTCAACTTTAAGTAACTGTTTGAAGACGACGTGATTATTTATTCTATGACTATAAACTTTATACCTAACTTAAGTTTGCAATATACATATACAGTACGTATGCCTGTTTCACTTAAATCTAAACTGGCTCTGACAGCGACGAAAATGATATTTTTGAAGTACAGGTATGATGATAATAGACAGTTGTTCGCACCTCTTTGTTTTTAAAATTTCAAGCATTATCTATTTATTAGTTGTCTATTATTTTATTTATAATTGAATGATTATAGCTTATTGTTGACAAATGTATTCTGAGGTTTTCGCCTGTTCAGTTTATTTCATCTAAATACTTTTAATTTCAGTGGTCGTCTTTAAACTCTTGTTTTATGTGAAGGTATACTCACATGAAACAAGAGTTAAACGAAGCCTTCGTTTCTTCAACTTGCCAAACCGCTAGCACACGTGGCCATACGATCTAAACGAGGCACGGTCGGCGCGATCCCTGTAATTATTATTAACATTCAGCCGTTTCGCCCGTAGTCCGTAATTAAAACATAGTTAGGCCCAACTAGCAGACGCCTTGCCAGATTAATGTCTAATAGAAATGTACCACATGATTACGTTAATAAACTACGAGGTATTATCGCGTTTTTACATACTATTTGAGTGATTGATGGCAAATAAATTATAGACTTATTTTACTGGAACGTGTTAGATATTTACATAGTTACTCTACTTGTACAAAGTAGGTCGTGTAAACGAAGCTCTAATTGGAAAAAGTTTAGATTTTTTTATTGTTTTTGAGCTGATTTTTAATGGCTGTGTAATTTTTCATAAAGTATTCTTAGTGCACGGATATTTGAACGGCTTTTAACAGCATAAAGGGTCAGCACAAAAACATCAAGTAGGTATGAGATTATCCATATTACATCTCAATGCTCATGTCGACCATCATAATCACGCCAGGCGATAATTTTCACGCCTTTGATTTTAAACAGTCAAATAACCATGAATATTATTCTGAAAGTCTTCAAATCTCATCTGGCATTCGAAATAACTCGTAAGCAAAGCGAAATTGCGTACCAGCCATAATAGGGCCCTCTTAAAGTGTCTGTAACTTCAAAACGTCTGCGGCGTGGGCGGGGCGCTGCCTTCAAAGACTATATTAACATGTCATTGTGAGAGAGATAGCACTATTAACACGTCGCGTGTGAGAAAGGGACGGCAGTAAACAAGTCTGGGCTTCTATGCGCTCACGCACCACAAAGGAAGTATTGTTTTCAGTTGTTAACGCCCGTTGTGTAGTTATTGATGTAAAAGGATTTGTTTATGGTTGTATTGTCTATGACCGGCTACTGTACTGAACGAGTTGGTGTTGTAGTTATTAGTGGGTGGAACCGAAAAAATATCGGTTTGTTAGTATTTTGAATGGTTAGGAATTTTTTAAAGCAGTCTTTTTGTTAAGCTTTCATTGTATTGTCACTGAAAAGAACAGTGTTGATCAAAATAATAAAAAAAAACAACTGAAAGAAGGTTGCATGTTTTCTAGATCTCTTTAAATACTCTAAGTACAACGTTTACTCAAAGTTTAACGGGCCTTTTATGGTATACTTTTACTATCATCATCTGCCAAATTTTACCCCTCTACGTTGGAGTCGGTTTCCAGTTTAATGGGATGCAGCTGACTACCAGTATTTTACACGGAGTAACTTTTTATCTGACCTCTACATATCTACAAACCAGTTTACCCATTCTCCTGCCCTTATTCCAATTCATTTGGGATCGGCCCAGCATGTCGTCTTCTTCCATACTTCTCTATACTTGTCATCTTATCAGACACCTTCTTTCTTGCCGTATCATCATTCACACAAACCATCCATCGTTTCGTTGGTCTTCCTCTATTCTTATCTCTTATATCCGCATTCATACTCAAAACTTTCCTCACAACATTTTCTCATTCTTCCGCACCACATGCCCATACCAAGCCAACCGATTACCACACAACTTTTCGGTCACCAGCGTCACTTTCAGACTTCCTCTCTCTACAAACCAGTTACTACAGGGTAATATGATACCCCTTGGTCTTCTTCGTGTCGCTGGCACGACAAATTTTATATTTTGCTAGCCCAAAACTTCGCCACTTCCATCGCGTCGTCGGTGACAGCGCAAAGGTCACCCCTTGGTAAGACTGGTTTTCAGACTTTCGGGTCACTGACTACCTGTTACGACTGCCAAAGATCTACAAATGACAGCCGGGACCAACGGCTTAACGTCATTTCCGATGCAAGGAAGAAACTCGGTATGTAATGGATGGTTAGACAGCAAGCAACTGCTTAACTTTGAAGATTTACCTTAAGGTGTGGTTTCACAAATGGCTGAAAAAATGGAGTTTGTTTGCAACATAAAGTATCTCCTCCAAAGCTCCATAGGTATAGTCTTATGTATATAACAGAAATCGAGAAATTCTATTAATCTTATTTTATCTAATTCAGTTGAATAAGCAAAACGTCACGTACGAAAGTCTATGATCAGTGTGTGTTGCCAGTGATTACACACGGGACCGAAACGTGGTCGCTCACAATGGGCCTCATCAGAAGGCTTAAAGTCACCCAAAGGGCAATGGAGAGGGCTATGCTCGGAGTTTCCTTGTGTGATCAGATCAGAAACGAGGACATCCGCAAGAGAACCTATGTTACAGACGTAGCCCGAAGAATAGCTAAACTTAAGTGGCATTGGGCAGGGCACATTGCTCGCGGAACGGATGGCCGATGGGGCCGAAAAGTTCTGGAGTGGCGACCGCGAACCGGAAGACCTTACGTTGGAAGGCCTCCCACTAGGTGGACCGATGACCTGGTGAAGGTTGCAGGGATCCGCTGGATGCGAGTTGCACGGGACCGGTCAATGTGGCGTCACTCGGGGAGGCCTATGTCCAGCAGTAAACGTCTTTCGGCTGAAATTATGATGATGATGAAGCAATACGTTGTCTAACCAGCCAATACTCACATCACTGCTCCACATAGACGAAGAATACAAAATTAAAACTCAAAACAATGCGACAAAAAGTCGTCAATATCACTTGTCATCCCACAATGGGTCTGTAATGACACTCGTTACGACAAATCGCTGTTCGTTACAACTGTCAAGGCAGAGTGACATAAACTGAGAATTAATATGGGAACTCGATTGATACTTGGAAGAATATCTTGTGGGTCTGATTTGGGGGGAATTGGAGACTGGTCCTGGTTCAAAAAGCAAATTTTCATATCGATACTAGCTTTTGCCCGCGGCTTCGCTCGCGCCCTAATCACCTAGAGATGTGAAATATACTTTACCTACCAAATATACCGAAAAAAATTCAGAAAAATCGGTCGAGCCGTTTCGGAGTAGCGCGACCGCAAACACCGTGACACGAATTTTTTATATACCTATATAAGATGAAAGTTAGGAGAGGAGTTCCCTTAAGTTCAGAGGAGTACATGTTCGGGCCTTCCGGTGACCTGTACCTCATGGTAGGCCACCAGGTCGACAAAAAGGACACTAGCGACATCTATAACGCAACTGAAGGACTAACAGCAAAAACCTAAATCGCGATGTTAATGTTATCCAGGACTTAATACCATATGGAAAAACCCGACAATAACCCTCGGGCCTACCACACCCAGCACCGTCTGGTAGGTGAGGACCCTCCGTTTTCTATGAGGAAGAAGACTTTACACCGTGTTCTTCATACTCATAAAACATCTCCTAACAATTCATTGTGCTTGTATTCTTCAAACAATTTATTCGTACATACATCATAAGACTAATAAACCACATAATTCCAACCACACGCTATTTTATCAAGCAATTTCAACCATTTATAGCACTTTAAGCTCATTAAATACCTTCATTAGAACTAATCGGTCACTTATCCGAGTGATGATGATTTCTTGCACACCCTATTAGCAGATCGTGAACGAGTGAACGAATGAACGAGTGAGTGGAGAGCGGTTCTCACGGTGAACGAGTTACACAAATAGCTTTAATTCAACTTTAATGATCTGTTCGCGTGAACTAAATTGATTTGGTTGTTGTGACTCTGAGTTTCGGTCTTTTGATTGTCAATTGCGATTGACAGTGATGTCTCAATTATGTGCTTGAAATGGTTAAAATTTGATCTCCATTTAGCAAGAATATCAAATGAATCTTCTATTTTTTATTCTAAACCTCTCTCTTACCTCCTGTGGGTGTAGTGGTCGCAGATGGTACTGCTGAGGTCCTGAGTTCGATTCCCGTGTCGGGCAAAGCGGTAATGGGTTTTTCACCTGTTTTTTCAGTTTCTTAGTGGCAGCCACGCAGTCTTGATTTGTGTCCGGTTGATGGCAATGGGCCCGCTCCTTATTACATGGGAATAAACGTAACTGGCCAAATGTGGGTGTACACCTCGGCCTTACCTACTCTTCTCTCATACAAGACATACTGAATCTAGGATGAATATCCAAGAGCTTCGTTATCACTACCGAATTGAAGTTTTAATTGTGGTGCGCCCAGGTCCTGTTTTTATTTCCGGACGGAATGTTCATGCAAATCACTGGCAGTAGGGATCATCATTATGTTCCTAAACATGTGTTCGTCCAACATAATTATAGGGCCAGCCTTTCATCGATAACTGATTTACTAGTCTAGTCGTCTTCCATCTTGCAATGCACGCCACAACGTGTGTTGCCTCCGTCATCCAGTTTAAAGGCTTGCTAATAATCTACATGAACACTTTTAAGCCACAATTATTTATCAATTAGCACCTCTTGCCTCCCATTAGTCCCTCATCATGTAAGGACATAATGACGTAGACGACAAATATCTTAATCTACACTGTGTTTGTGAGACAGTTTCCAAATTGATACACAATATCTGTTCTTGGAATAACAACTTTAACGCTCACTCATAAAGTTCAATCGGCGACACAATTTAAAAAAAATATTTCGTTTCCAATAGTGTAAGTCATTGTGAAATCAACTCAATTTTCCCAAAAATAAAGTTAAATTTCATTTCACATCAATATGAAACAAGCCACAGATGACAAACATCTCAATCTAGCAGGTGCTGCGGAGGCTGCGCCTGCGCAATTGCCGGCGGCGCGCGGCCAGTGATTATAAACACATTTGTAGCGATGAAAGTGTTGTTGACGGTACTTGGGCTTTTAGGAGCAGGGAATATGGAGTACGTGGGATGAGATTCTTTGGTATAATAATAATAATAAATAGTTTTTTATTGACACAAAGAAAAAAAGTTATACATATCCATTTGAAACCCTGACTCCTGTGCTAGGTGAGACCTGCCTGTGTTACAGGAGTCAGTGTCTTCACCCGTTATTGGTACTAATGTTACAAAGAATCAAAAACAAAAACAATTAAAAAACAATAATGTATGCGTGCTCTTGTATGGTGTGTGTGCGCGTGTGTTTATGCGTAGGGGTGAATGTGTGAGTGTGTTGTGTCTATGTGTGTGTGTTTGGTGTGTGGTGTAAGTGATCGTGGTGGTGGCTGGACTAGGGTTGTATGAGACATGTTTGCCTATGAGAAGTAATTGCCCGTCAAGGTTATCTTAAACACTGTTTTAATCTTTCACGGTTTATAACTAAACTTATACTGTCACTTAGGTACGGGATATCTTCCGTGATTATTCATTATTATGAGCTCCCGATATTTCGACGCTTACAAGCGCTGTGATCATGGAAGATATCCCGTAAGTGACAATATAAGTTTAAGGCTATCTTAGCCTAAGCTCTGTCTCCTGCTTGATATGATAATTTTATAATGTAGGGTTTCTTTCTACTCCGGTTGTTCTGTTTCAAAGACTTTCAAATATCTATGACGGGCAGTTCGAAGAAAATCGTTATTCAAAACTTGTTAATACTTGTAACAAGTAGCTCTGACTAGTGGCATACGCCCGCTTGTCAGGTAGCATTCGTGTGTCAAAACTCAAAATCGAAAATGTTTGGGATGAAAATTATTGTATGACAGTATTCCCAATATAAGTTTTTAAACTTTTGTTAGTATTGTTAGTGACCATGTCATGGTCAATGATAATGTTAGTATTGTTAGTGACCATGTCATGGTCACTAACAATACTAACATTATCATTAACACTGAAAACGGGCAAAGCAGCGGTGGCCCAGTGGTGGCGGCTCCGACTTACAAACAGTAAGTCGTTAGTTCGAACCCAGGCAGGCGCATTACTTTGTGTAATTTATTTCATCACCATTGCTCTCAAAAACGGTGAAGGAAAACATCGTGAGGAAACCGGCATGTCTTAGAACCAAAAATTCGAAGACATGTGACATCTACCAACCCGCACTGGGCCCGCGTGGTGGATTATAGCCCATTCCCTCTCATAGAGAGGAGGCCGGTGTCCCAGCAGTGGGAACATTATAGGCTGATTATGCTATGCTAAAGAAAAGAGAATGGACTGGGATTGTTAATGTTGATATATCAATATCTGATCTACATATTTACAAAAGACATGTTATATCTAAGCATCGTTTTTTTTACACAGGAAGAGCACCAGGTCTTACAAGATTAATACACGTCTCACAATCAATAAAAACACAAATTAATCAAGCCATATCGCCTCGGCTATCAAAATTTAAAGTAGTTAGTTAATAAAAGGTGTTTACATTATTTATATACTTGCGTTATAAAACGATAAATTAAAAAATCTATTTCCCGTGCTGCCGACGAAACATTATAGTTTAATCGTAACAGCCGCATAATAAAATTAGGATAAAACTCATTGGTTCGAACGCCAGCTTCGAATTTTCAAATTTGGAACGAGCACGGCCATCTTCCAAATTGCCGCCATAAACGCGATAATTGGATCTGCTCATTGGCCAGTAGCTAACTGAAACCAATTTTTAATGGCGACTCTTTTATTGTGTCGATTTAAATAAAAATAAAGTTTTATTTTATAAGCTGTGATGAATGGTTCGATACATCATTTTCAATTTAGTTGGTAGTTATAATTTTGGTTAGGTATGACTATGAGGTACCTGCTTGAGGCTAGACTTTGCAAAAAGGGCAAAAATAACATGAAGCTGTCATATTTAATAAATGTATGCAAATGAGTTTGGGGATCAGGTGTATAATGTTTACCTTTACCATCGCCGAATTGTCATAATGATTAATCGCACGTACCTATTTCATTAGATTAAGAGTTCTAAAATTAGTTTCACCAATTCTAGGTAAAGCTATTGTATAGGGTAACGTAATTAATAACGACAAAAAAAGGTAACAAGAGAAACGATAGCATAAACAACAAAATTCTATCCTCAGTACAAAAGCGACAATAAATTATAACACTGGCCGCAAGCTCATTTCGTTCGTAAAGCCAAAAAGACTCGGAAAAAATGAAGCGTTCGAAATTTAATTTATTCAAAATTGAAACGTCACGGCACACAAAGGCGCGCGGGCCACAATGGCGCAGTGCCGCGCTCGCGAGCCACACTGTTAACACGAAAATTAAATGCTGATATCACAATTAATCAAGGGCCCATATTAATAATTGGCTATTCACTACGCCGTGAGGTGTCAAATTATATTGCTCAATTAACCGCTCGTAGAATAGAATAGGGCGTGTTTGGCTGTTTGTAAAATACAACACACATTTCCTATTGTGATTCTCTGCTAAACGAACATTAATTTGTATGGAGTTGTTCAAGAACATGAAATATTCGGTTGTTATGAAGAGGATCTACAAAAGCATTATTATGAACAGAGAAAGTTTGGAATTGTGTTTGTTGTTACGGTAATTTCTAAAATGACTGAAACGATTTCATAAACGTTAGAAATTGGAACGTTCATGAATACTCAATGTTTAGCCAAGTAAGTTGTACTACAAACATCCTTTTTAAAACACCGTTAAGGTGCTTCTAAACGAGCAATATTTTACTGCAGTTTGTGGTTGCAACACAGTGACCGGCAACATTGCCAGTAATATCAGCCAGACTATGCTATATTGCAGTAATGTCCCGGCCATATCCACACATATTTGGTATGGCCAAGCATTTTCACGTGTAGCCTTCAATATTGCCTAACGATCGCTTGACATTCGAAAATACTGAAATATTGCTGGGCCAATTATATTGTTGTTTCGTTTTCCGGTATAAGTGCATCACTTTCTGTCGCAATTGGCATTGCTTTCCTCATATTTGTATAATTTCTTTTTATTTTTGATCTAATTTTGTTTAAAAGAAACTCGAAGTCACTCTGTGACATTTTAGTAAAGTTCCTAAATAATTTTTCATCAAGGCTTACTTCTTGATTTAAATTATCTAAAGTTTCACGCTTATTGAAGTTCGGTCTAATCCACAATCTTTTCTTTTTCTTTTAAAACAATATAAGCCACTGCGACGAGTGTCATTTCGTCAGCCATTGTTGACTGATTGTATAGCCCGTTTACGAGTGTGAATCACGGGCCAGATAATTGCAGATTTATTGCAATACATGGCCTAACCATCGATTGCTCAGCCATAAGCTGCAATAAAATGTTTTCGAGATGGCCGAGCAATGGTTGCCAAAAGTACAGCCACACATTGCCGGGAAAGTATAGCCCGTTTAGAAGCACTTTTAATAACAAGACTAATGATATAATTTATTATGAACCGATACGTACATTCAAATGTTTTTATAGGAAATATTCAGAAAAAGTATGTAAATTATGAAGATTGTTTGACACTAGTAAAGATTTCTAATTAGACTATATTCAGGGATTATCCTTATATGTATTCATACTAAAGCTGTTAAATATTTGTTTATTGGAAATATACTTGAGCTGATAAACAAACTCGTTAATCATGATCTCCTTAATTCTGTGTCTATTAAATTTGGATTAAACTAGAATAAAGTAAATTGTCTGTGGTATGTCTGGCGGCGGCGTGACATTTGTTTAGTTCCTTTTTCAATGTAGTAATTTGAGCTGTCAAAAGTTTATAGATAATGTGCTTTTATCGAAAACAAATTAGGAGTTTTCAGCACTGTAGGTATTTAATTTTCAAACAAAAGTCAGTTAGATATCTGGCTGTTTGTGTATGTGAGTTTAAATGTTTGTAAACGCACCCACGATACAGGAGAAATTCCTAGTGTGACGCAACGTTTTTTTTTTAAAAAAAAAAACCTAGATTTTCGATTATTAGCTATTCTAAGTTCAGTTAAACCAATTAGATTGACTGAACTATCGAATGGTTTTGGTAATTCGTCATACTGTTATCACCCTGAACAACATGTCATAGGATCACCATAACTCCAATATAGGAACCTAACAGTCACACTAAATTATAACACTTCTAGGTAGGTACTTAATACTTCACAACATCAACTTACCTCTGCCACAGGGTAACCGTCAGGTAGACATATTATGTTACTCTAAATCCTCAGACGAGTAGGTATTAATGCAAAGCTTTAATGTAAAACTGATCCACTCTCTACCGTCATTAGGTCATCTTCAATGGACATAACAGGTGGTCAGGTAGTTTCGTGTAAAAGAGATCAAAAGGAAGGCTTCTTTGATTTCTTTGTGCGAAACATAAAACTGCGGTAAGCTAGGTCTTTACTCACCGAATAGGTATGAATGAATATCCGGTCAAAGGTTTAATTATATTTTTTATGAAGATCTTTGATGAAGAAAAGGTCGACATCATCAGGAAAGTTTAAGTATGAATGCCGATTCCTATTAGAGTAAGTGAAAGCCAAAGAAGCATTAAATGCGAGTGTTTAAAAGATGATATGGCCAGAAAAGGTTTGTGTACTGCGCTAATCAATAACATTATAAAGAAAGATGCGCTACGTTCATACTGAGCGGCGTTCAAATTTCACGTTGTTTCGACTGCGATAGATAATGCGGAACGTATGGTACAGAAAGAGATAGCTATTGCGCTTGAAGTACTTAAATTAAGACAATTGTCTGAATTTGTCTGCAACAATTTGCGCGCGCTAGTGCGATATCTACCTCTGTTTATTTGTAATAACTTTGGCGCTAACGATTAATAGAGACGTATGAAAGAAGACATTCTGCGTCGACCCCAAATAAATTGGCATAAGGGCAGGAGAAACCTGGGGTTGACTATGACCTCTTAAAGCAGAAGTAATTCCAGTGTGGGAAAAAGATGGCGCTAGACGACCTGTATAGCTCTGTCTCTATCCCACACTGGAATTACTCCTGATAAATAATTGGAATTACTCCTGTTAAAAGATCATGCATTTAAGGGTTAAGACGTCATAGTAACCCCCCTGATGGGTTTTAATAAAATCTACCTATGGTAGGTTTTTAGTTACTGCAAGATTAATTCCAAGAAATCAGCTTACAAAAACGAACTAACACTCAAACCTTGATCCTTACTATTTTTATTAGTTATTTTCCACGTAGGATTAAGTTCAAAGGTTGTAGAACTTAATACGGTTAACCAATGAGAAAGTGCCAGGGTTACGCGTAAAAAAGATATATTTTAATAACATGTAATACATTAATAGCAGAAAATATATTATAATCTATACAAACGTCTCATTTGGATGGTTGCGGGGTACCTTTGAGGGATGTAGCACATTGAGTTACAGTAGTATCGATATAACAATTAATCGATGACACCAAAAGCTCTGTAACCATTGTTTTGTACGATTAAAAAAAAAAACACGATTTTTTAGCTTTAAAACAATAATTAAGCTGGGATTATATTGTGGCAAACTTGGTTTTGACTATGAAATAGTTGATATTAATTAATACGAAGTAAGTAGTGGTGACTAACGATTGACCACAGATTGCCTGACTCGGTGAATAATGACCGAGGAAAGCTCTTTGCACTGACTTCAAGTAAAATGAGACTGAGGCATAGGTACATAAGAGTTTTGTAGCCTTTAAACTAAATGGAGCATTTATTTAATTTAACTAGTTTGAGATCATCAAGAAGAAGTCAGTAGTAAGTAATATCGAGATACATTATTACAATTTGACATCAACATTTACCTACAAAACTAGGAAAAAGATTTTAATTACTAAAGCAACTTCTCAGAAATGTGTATTACATAATTTCATCGTCAAAATGACAATAAATCGATATCGTTTATCGACTTCAGCCACATCACTGTAATAGGGTTTGGACAGGCGGCAATTCGAATGATTATTTACGGTCGATATATTTTTAGGATTAGTGAGGAAATTATTTCATTCTCGATCGTATTAACGCGCCTGCTCCGCTCATGACGTGGCAACGGCCATGTCCTGATACGGCCATTAATATTATTTTATTCGTGTCAAACAAGAAAAGCTACCGTTAAAGGGTATTAGGAATATTAAAAATTTTACGAGCCAGCCTGTGATCTTCAATGGAATTATACTTTTATGAGGTTACGCCGAGTTTACTTAAAACCTCTTTTTAAATGAAACCGTTTTCAATTTGGTTCGATTTTTAAAAGTTGTTTAAATGAAATTAATGGCTGGAAATGCTTTTGCTGGCTGGATATTAAATTATAATGTAGATAGTTACCCTTGCTGTCCCATTAAATTCAGTAAATAAGTTAGATTTTAAGTCAACGACATTTCTTGCTTTTATTTCTCCATTTCTTTGAAAATGCTTTAGTTGATAATCTTCAGATTCAATCAAAGTTAAGTTGCACATTTTTTTCAACCATTCCTACTTATTGGCAAGTAAAGTTATTGGCCTATAAAAGAAAGGATGTCCTAAATTATTTGCATAATGTAGTAATTTTGGGTTATATTCCTAACTATACTGTTAAAGATATAAAGGCGACACTCTGACCGAATAAATTTCTGAATATTTTAACAGATCTGACAAATTTCGTGTTGCCAATGTGTTCTTGCATACAATACTTAGGTACTTATAATATTCTTTCATTAAGAAGGTACCATCAGATATTTTCCATAATCGTTCATCACTAACCAATCATACTCCATGTTCTGTCACCAAAGGTACCACATTCATTTGAACCCATAAAACATGTCGGTGAAAAGCCTCGGAAAAAACGAGAATGCAGAAATGAACAATACAACGTGTTGACTGCAGTGCAGTGAAACATATTATTGTTACAGAGTTTGCAGACTGGGCCCGGCTGTACTGATAGATAGTAGAAAGTGACAAAATATTTCATACTTTCTTTAATTAAATTATTGATAAAACACCTTCACTTTGAGCTTTTCATAACTAATAATTTAAATGCTTCTGAAGTTGTCTTGAAAGTCTCTTTTTTACAAAACGAAGTTTTAGTTCCCTTTCTCAAATTTTAAAAATGTACGAATATTCTTCTTTTTATTTATTTAAATACACACACAACACACACACACAACACACACGCAACACAATTGCATTTTGAAATGTACTTTTCCCAGCCGCAAGTCAAAACTTTCTGATAAATACCTAATTTAAAGTCACTAAGCAATTCTATTAAAAACGGGCCCATCTCGTGTAATTAAGATAAGATCTGTCACAGAAGCTAGCACGATATTTTTTGTTTTTATAGTCGTTTACGAATAGATTAGAATTTGCTTTATTGCTTGTTCGCGTGTCTGTAGGACGCCATCTTTGTTCCCCACATTCCTTGCTTGCGCCTATTTAGAGGTTCGACTGGTTGCTGCGATTTTTCGAAAATTGTTTCTGAGGATAATTATAGTGTGTGAATCAATAATTGCACGTTTTGGAAATCGAAAAATAACGCTAAAGGTATGTTTTTGAGATTGTTTGATTTGTGGTTGCGTGCTTTTATTGGTGTTAGGAATTTGTCCTAAAAAAGGAAAGTATATCTTTAAAAAGTGTGTGTGTTTTACTAAGGTCTCACACTCGTTGTATCGCATTGAAGTAAACAATAGAATGCTTGAAATACCTGCCCTTGTTGTTACGATGATAAATTAGTCAACTATCTACCAGTGGCGAAGGTTCCGTACAACTCGATTCCTACCGGCTTCCCTTTGAAAAATGGCACAGTCAGTATTCTATAGACAAATAATATAATCACATTAAAGATATGTACTCCGGCTTACCTCTTACAAAAATTGACCCTTCGCTACTGCTATCTACCATTAATAAAATAAAAACCACTCCATGAAACCGCACCTTAACTAGGCTCAGCTATTAAAATATTTCAATGAATTCAACATAAAGTTTCTAATTAGTCCAGTTTTGCTCGCTCAATTTATTTATCTCCACTAGATATTAATAATTTATGTTTCCTATAGTCTATATTACGAGAAGTACTAAAGTACAACTAAGTTGTTGATGTATTTAACATCATAACACCATCGACATTCCTGAGATACGAAGCTATGAAGTTAATTTTTAACACTCTAAAATATTTCTTCTCTTATTGATTGGGTATTAATAATATTTTTCTGGTTTTCAATAGAATGCGTTGTAAATTAAATTTTCAATGGGACCTCTTAATTAGATAGATATACGATCTCAAAGAGGCTTGATTAGTATGAATTACCATAGATTTAAAATAACTCGGAGTGTGGACCGAATCGAATCCGCGGGGTGTTTGTAGGGCTGCCATGTGGGATACTGAAACTAATGTGTGAATGTCAACCACATAATAACGTAGGATAAAAAAAAACCTTTCAAAAAGTATAAAAGAATTAGTGAAAATTGATTGAAAGAATTTAATATTATAATAACATTACCCCGTAATCCCCGACGGTTTAGCTGTCCAAACCGTCGGGGATTACAGGGTAATGTTGTACTAATAGTACCCTATATTTTGCTAGTTATGTGTGTCTCGTGTAATAAGGGGCGAGCCTATTGCCATCAACCGGGCACAAATCCAGACTCCGTGACTGCTACTGTTGTAAAAAATTCCTGATGGAAAAACCCAATAACACTTTGCCCGACCTGAAAATCGAACGCAGGACCTCATGAGAACTTGAATATGGGATTTTATAACTAGTCAAAGGACGATTTATAAAATCCTAAAAAAGTAAAGACTAAATCATTAAGTGCATTTCGGCACTGTACAAATATTTATTTATTTTAGTACATGGACGACTTACATCTAATAAAAACAAACAAAAAAGGAAACCATAGTCACCAGAAAGCCAATAAATTACAAATTTATTTCAATGTAGAAGATAAGCATTATCAATATCAAATTCAAAACATTCATTGCATGAACCTTGGGCATGATCCATGGAAGATAGATTTAATATATTTTATATTTATAGTACACCAAAATTGTTACACAGCTCTCTTATTATAACTGAAAGAAAGAGTATTTTGCTAAAAACTACCGTACTTATATTCCTGTTTCCAACATCTGGCAACCCTACGTGTAACGAACTATCGATAACATTATTAATTAATTGAATATTCGATATTCTCATTATGAATTTTAACGCGGCGCGTTAATGAGCTCAAACACGTAACGATTTGTCTTCGTTATGGACATCCACGCTTAGATGACCAGGTATTTAATTAAAATTGAATAAATTACCCAGTGATTTACTGTAAATTAAGTTGCCGTGATGAAAAAAAGATGTTACTTCACAATTTTTTTTTCATTATATGGGAATGCTGTCGAAATCGGTTACAGGTCTTCGGTTATTGCTGTTTTCGATTACAACTATGTTACTGTCGAAAGATGGATAGTATTGCAAAAAATATTAAAGTGTTCATATTTGAGACAGGAAGTGATAATTTGTAACACTGATTTATCACCTAAAGGCTCTAAATTCCAGCAATTACACCGTCGATGTGTAGTTTAAAAATCCCGTACCCCACTGTAGATATTATTTTCGCAACAGGTATCATTAACTTTAAAATATAGCCCCAGAAAGAGTACTTAAAACAATTGATTCAGTGATTAATGTTGATTTAAAACGCCAAAAGGTTTTAATCGACTTAAAAAGTTAATCTTAAGATTTCAACATATCGAACTTTAAAAACTATTAGTAGTAAGTTCAACCAAGTACTTATAATACGTAATAATATATATGCTAGGTGTTAATAGGGTCACAACGGTAAAAACACGAAAACTAAAAATATAAAATAATAACTAATGGTGTGGACAGCTTAAACTCGTGAAAAATTACTATCATTTTTATATCGGCTACACTTAAAAGATACAGTATGACAATTCATTTTGTAGGTACCACTATCTGAATGGAGATTAATATTTTTGACACCTTTGTTCGTTTTCTTGATTTTTTTTTCAAGAAGTTTTTAAGAAATTGTTTACATTATAAAAATATATTGGTTGTGGTTAAAAATCGAGGTTTTACTCCAAAGGAGTCTGCTTTTTCACATTCGTTATTGATGTAATAGTATAGGGTATTTCGTAGCCATCTCGTGTATAAGACCTTATGAATAAGACCTCGCCAAGATGGACGAAAAAAAAATGAAGAACAGGAAATGTGGCGTTGATCTTGGAGTCGAAAAGGCCGTTGATGATGAGGATGCAGACTTTTCCCAGGCTTTCGTAAGAGGACTATTAATTAGCATGTCTGTCTACCTACATGCTTAGTTATCTACTTTGTTGTACAACAAACTAGATAACTATATAACAACACTTTGGTGGACGACAATCAAATGTACAACCCTGCCCTTTTAGTAGGACAGTGGTGTCAGAATGTCGAATGTCCCCGTTCAAATAAGCTTACTTTGATTTACTTAACACGTGGACCCAGGACAGAACGGTGCCGAGCTTTTCACCTCCGTAAGATTGTTCTATCGCATTAAATATCAAAATCAACAATTTATCGCTTTTTTCACAATCGAAGCCTGATAAAGAATAAACAGGCAAAGTGTTAACTGCATTATTTGTTACAAGCAACATATATCATATGCCATTTGAATAGATTTCTATATGTATAAATATTAATTTGAGCGGACGGCTGGCCCGAATTCGTTTATAGGTAGTAAATCTTTCGTACTTGTCCAATGTCACTTGGAACGAGAGTATATGTTATTTAATGCCTTCAGAATTAACATATTAACATATTTTAACACTTATTGATTGTATTCTTATTTGTTTTTAGATTTACAAGCTCGGGTTAGGGATGTGCCGGCTATAAATTACGTTTTCGTTACCCCATTTTGATGAATGTGTTTTCTATGAATGGCGGTTTTACAATAGGATTTAATAATGACATCTTCGGTTTTTTAATGCTGGACTCGAGTATATTTGTTCAGGTTTCGAAATTAAGCAGAATGCGGCGTTTACAAATAACGTTTTTCATTGATAAATTGCCAAGGTGCGGTGTATATGACGAAATGAATGACTGAGTAAAAAAACCGCCAAAATTCTAAGTTGACAACTATTTTAAGTTATTCTCTCATAGGTGTGGCTCATTCATTCGAATCAATCGCACCTTTTTTATGTGATTAATTTGCCAAATACATTTAAAGAACGTAATAAATCAATATCTCATAAAAAATAAGCTACTGCTAGCGGCTTTGTTTACAAGGTTGTTGGACAAAATTAATACTGCGCTGCCTTTTTAGACGGCGTGACACCATAGGTATTATAATGGAAAATATTATGGAAAATCGGTGGTCAAGGTAAAAAGAAAAATTCTCCGTGAGGTGTGAAAAGCTGTCAAATTATTTGAGGTATTCTTAAAATAACCTTTTTTTACTAGTATTCAAACGTAATTGTTACAGTTTCAACTTAATTTACTCCCATAACCCTTCAAAGTATTAATAAAATTCGAATAAACTAGAGGTAAACAACTAACGCTGTTATTATGGATATATTTTATTCACACTGTTCAATTAGCCATTCAAAACAGCTCGCTCGGGACCAGGCAATCATAAAATTGAAAGGCTATCGTCTGGCCGAGTGTCATTACTCACAGGCGTTTCCATACCGATGGCACGTTCGCTACGAGAGCCCTTTCTTATATTTATAAAGCTGTCAATTCCCGAAGTCATTTCGGGTTAGAGTGGAAAGAAGCGCAGATGCTCGCTCGGTCGTAACTCAGGAAAAAACGTTGCTGAGTCGGTGCCGGCGCGGGAAAGGCTCGGCCCGCATTAAATTATTATGATTTATGTGTTTTAGCGAAGCCAGCTCGCCTCCTTAATTATATGTGAAGGTTTAACGAACATAACCTCATCGGTTTGGTGCGTCCGATTTGGTTGAGTCTACTGATGTCTCTATTGTAGTTCGGGGGACGGTTTGAAAATTATAGTGCCTTAGATATTGTCGGAGGAGATCGTGGTTTAATAATATCAGCCGCTCGGGTTGATCTTTATGTTAAGCCGTGCTTGTCTAGGCTGCTCCTGCCGTTTTTAAATATCAAGTTTCCTCCGTACCTCGGAAAGCACGTTAACCCCGCTTGGTCCCGGCTGTCATTTGTAGATCTTTAACAGTCGTAACAGGTAGTCAGTGGCCTGAATGCCTGACAACCAGTGTGACCAAAGGCTTTTGTATTACTCAGTACCAACTGCGTTGAGAAGGTCAGATAGGCAGTCGCTGCATGTAAAAAACTGGTACTCAGTTGCATCCGGTTAGACTGGAAGCCGACTTCAACATAGTTGGGAAAAGCCTAGTCAGATGATGAAGAGATATAGACGGAGACTTGCTGTTTTAGATCTTACACGAACTGAGATGTCAGTTGCCTTACGGTACATCTAGATCGGTTTAAAAAAACGCTTTTTAGAACTTTGAGCCTTGTTACTCGTATAAATATGGAAGGTTATTGAACTCACAACTGTTTCCTCACTTTTTCATTTTTTTTCCATCGCCAGATGCTTCCAAGATTCTACAATACTAGAATTCAGCTACAGTGCTATACAGGGTGGAAATTTCAGCAGTAAGGGGAACTACCTTAACTGTTGTAGCTACATGAAAATTATTTTAGGAGACCATCTATAATTTTTCGTAAAATTTAGATCCCCATTCACAGATTTAAAAAAAAAATTACAGTTAGCAAGAAAATGTCCATTTTACACATTTTTTTATTGATGCCTATCGATTCTGTTTTAATACTGATCAAAAACTTCTATGGGACCAACCCAGGTTGGAGTACTAAAAAGTAAAAAAATGCAAAATTCATCCATTAATTGCATTCCGTACGAAATCATTGCAAATATAAAATTGAAATACAAAAAATAAAATAGAATTTGCGAAATCTGTGGAATATGGAGTCTCCTAAGGCCATTTTCGTGTAGCTGGTTACAGCTACACCGTTGGGTTAAGATAGTTCCCCTTACTGTCCCGCTGAAAGTTACCACCCTGTATAGTCTGGGCACGTACCCATGTTGAATTGTCACAAAAGGAAATATCAGAACATCGATTGTGTAGTGATGCTTGCGGGATCTCATACATACTGAAACTAGGCGGCGTGCTTGCAACTCATCAATACAAGACATCTGTCCAGTTTGTTTACATTTACATAAGTGTGTATGTGTCAGTTCGTGGCTAAGCCTTGCTTGCCTAGGTTGGTCTGTGGATGGGTGACCACTCATTACATATCGAGTTTCCTCCGTGCCTCGGAAAGCACGTTAAGCCGTTGGTCCCGGCTGTCATAAGTAGATCTTTGACAGTCGTTGCAGGTAGTCAGTGGCTCAAAAAGTGTCACAACCAGTCTTACGAAGGGGTATCGTATTACCTAGTACTAACTGGGTTGTGGAGGTCAGATAGGCAGTCGGTTCCAGAAGTGGGAACATTATAGGATGATTATGATGATGATCTTATTTTACCTGCCGATCCGTCGATTATTTATTTATCTACATTTATGTATTTACTATTATTTACCAACTTCAGGCTAACGGCTGAAATATTCAATTAGCATTTTCATAACTTTGTCAAAGTTACCTTCTGAATTTTTTTATTAATTTTGGATACGTTTAGTTATTTGTCAAACTTACTTATATTATGTTCGTACATAACATCACGCCTATTACACCGAAGGATTAGCCAGAGGTGTATTTACAGTACACTCACATTTCACCAGTTTTGAACCTATTGACATCAACCGGGCATAAATCATTAAATCCAGACTCCAGACCCGATCCGACCTGGGAATTGAACACAGGACCTCATGCTCTAGTCTTTTGTCAATTTGTTAATTAACTTACTGCCTCGGTCTCGGTCTTGGTTTAGTGGTCGCAAGCGCAACTATTGAGCATGAGTGCCTGGGCTCGATACCCAGGTCGGGAAAAATATTATTTGGGTTTTCCCTCAAGATTTCTCTGTAGCAGCCACGGTGTCTGGATTTGTGCCCTGTTGATGGCAATAGGCTCGCCCCCTGATGGGACTTACAACATAACAGACGAAATGTGGGTGTAGTTTAAGTAACACCTCTGCCTAACCCTCCTGGGATTACAGTCGTGATGATTTTATGTAACTTACTGTTTTATCGCCTTTATAACCGATTACCAAGTGTTAACTCGTTGACGCGTCAATTTCAGCGTCACACTTTTACAGACGCCAGCACACCAAGCTACTTCAATCTGTCAAATATCTTTGATAGATTTTCAATTTTATCACGAAAGCATTTTTTTTTTCGGATTGGAAATCATCAAAGGACCCCAGGGACTCTGGACGGAGCGGAAGGGAGTGTCAGACTTGTACTGACTAAAACCCATCCATGTTCCTTCTTTGCCCTTTGTGTTTCAGGGCCACGGTATCTCTTTCGAAGAGTCCCGCAGCCCTGGCAGAGTCCCGCAGCCCTGGCAGATCACTAAAGCATTAGGTTCAAGGTTGATTGGGAAAATCGACAATTTCGGGTAGCTTGATGTGCTGGTGTCTGAACATACAGGGTGTAAACAGACCCTTCACATAGCCGTCAACCAAGCATTCTGTACATCAAACTAAGTAACTTTACACAAAAATTATTGCTGGGAAACGACTTTTTTTTTGGGGTGAAAAATCACGTTTTACGGTAGGACTCAAAGGAAAGCACTCAAAGCATTGTGCTGATGGATGGATTGAATAGTACGGGGGTCGTGGAGGTGTGTAAAGTAAAAACCTTACATTTGAAAAATGTATTTAAAAAAAAGGAACTTTGACCCCCAATATCTCCGTAACTAGAAGGTTCCCAGGTATGGCCTAGAACAAAAAAATGATCGCAAAGACGGGGAGAACAAGCCTTTCGGTTATGTTAAGGGTCTATTTACACCCTTTATAAATGAAAATATTCTACGTATAGTCAAGGATTTTATAGGCCTACTGTATCAGTAAAACTGACGGCACGGTTGGCGCAGTGGCTGAGCGTTTGACTGCTGTGCTTCGTGTCGCGGGTTCGATTCCCGCACGGAACAAATATTTGTATGGCCTACCGGTAGTTGTTCCGGGTCTGGCTGTTTGTGTATGTGAATTTAAATGTTTGTAAACGCACCCACGATACAGGAGAAATTCCTAGTGTGGGGCAACGTTTTTATAAAAAAAAAAAAAAAAGCCTCACAGACATTCCCAACAGTCGGTCACTAGCAGTAACAGTACCGTTTTCAATTGCCTTTCCATCAGTGCCATCAAGTACTCAATATACGCATTACACACTAGACGTACGTAACGTACGACGTAGCACATACCAGAGAGGCTGTATGACTGATTGGCTGTGCCTGATGTATTGACGACTTGGTCATTATCGACACGCTTTGGGATTGTTGTGATGTTAGTAGCTAATTAGTGATTACTGTCTTTGGATGATGGGTGGTATAGAAGGAGTTTTTAATTTAGTTTTATACTAGTCATTGCCGGCGATGTTCGTCCGCATGAAATTATTATAAAATATTACTTCCGGTTTTTAACCCAGGGAACCCTAATCCTTTTTCTTAAACAGAAATAGCCTTAGTTACTCCTTATAACATCAGCTATCTGCCAGTAAAAGTCCCGTCAAAATCGGTCCACCCGTTTCGGAGTTTAACCGGATCAAACAGACAGACAGACAAAAATTGAAAAAACGGTGTTTTTGTTATAAGTACCGTTTTTGTTATCAGATGCGTTCAGTAAAAAACTGTTACTTTGAAATTACAGACAGACACTTCAATTGTATTTAATTGTACACATCAATAATACTTTTTTCTTATTAGATTGATCTGAAAACTTTGACGAATTGCAGCACTAAGTTATTTCCCAACATTGTACGCTAAGATCAACTAACACACACACAGACACATACACAGACACACACAGTCATAGGCACACACAGTCACAGTTGCTAAGTCCAACTCCCCTTTGCATATACAAATACATAGTAGTATCTAGTTAAATGTTAACAATAACATTGTTGTAACATAGTATGTGCGGGTAATTTCAAACTGCACCCGTGTGACATGTGTTGTACTTGTACATTGTCATTTGATTCCCTTTTAGGGTTCCGCGTATTTGAATGAATTCTTGAGGCAGAGAGTCCTTTGGTCACCATCTTGTTTTTCTCCAGAAAAAGTTACAATTTTCCGGAGAAAAACAAGATGGCGACCAAAGGACTTTCTGCTTTTGTCAGTCTTCGAAACGTTTGGCTAAAGTAGTTTTATCTGATGAGCTAGAAAGCTATCATTGTGAATTTGAGTAAAATAAGATTTTTTAAATAATTATGCAAGTTATCCCTATCGATTTGCGTAAGAATTACCTAAGTCCTTTATATTTTCGCGTTGCGATATCCACGGGCCGCGGTTCAAACATTCTCAAATAAGTATCTAGTTTGATATTCCACTGAATTAAAGTAAGCAAACAGATTTTCATTATCTTGAACCTACAATCATAATATAATTAAAAATAAAGTATTCATACATTACACGGAACTGCGTACCAAAAAAAGTAATTATTTGACTACTTCACATTATAACGATACCAAACATTGCTACAAATTACACTGCGTTTTATGTAAATGCATGTACTCTAAGTAAAATGTGATAATAATAACCTTCTTACCTGTCAATCCGATTCGCCATGCAACAATCAAGTGGAAATTCTGTGTGCTCACCGCGATTTATGTGAGGATCCTCTCCATGGGAAAATGAACTTTAAAACTGTGAATTTTAAACGTTGAATTTGAATGAAAACTTTGTAGCATGTGTAGAAGATGTCATAAATAAGCTTTATGTGGTAAATGATAAGGTTGGTTTTATGTTGTGTGCTAGTCATGTGTACAGTCAGATAGAAATCTCTCGCGAGCCGGTGACCGCGCGTTATAATGACGTTGTCGGCAAAGAAGTCATTATTCATTTTTTTAATACAGTGTTTTGTTGAAACGACATTTTCACTAGCGTAATCACGATTTGTACAGGCAATATATCAAGGTAATAAAAGCCACATTATTACCGCGCGGTTACTGTTGATGGTTTTCAATTTGATGTCTTCATCGGCATGTTGTTTTATACGATCGCTCAATCAGTGAGTAAATTAAACTCGGAATTATTGCCGCAAATGAGGGAAGGAAGATGTTATGATTGACGATTTTTTTGCTGATATACGTGTTTAAATCAACACGTTTTTAATATAGCTCGTGAATAAACAGATGTGCGGGGTAATTATGAAATCGGTTTGCGTAGCAACGGGTGAAGAATCCGGTAGCTGCTTAATTGAGATCGTAGTTTCATATAATTAAAAATAATTTAATGTTTTATTTCTTAGAATGAGTTCGGAATTATTATCGCAATTTAAATAATTATCACTTGCTTCGGTGAAAACGTCTTGAGGAAACCAGCATGCCTGAGAGATATTTATCGACGGCTTCGGCTTATAAAGCCAAATCAGAGGCCCATGGGCGGCATAAAAACTGTGACACCAGGTTAGGCACTAGCACAGTAAATAAGAAGAATATCGCATTTTTTAAAGTGGTAAATTCATCTAGCAAGTATCAAGATTGTTTTAAATGATCTCTGGTTTATTACATAAAGCCAAATATACATTTTAATAATACGTACACAAAAACGTAATCTCCACAATCCAAGATACATTGCGGGTGCAATACTAAAACTTTCTCATCTCATAAACGAAAGACTGCAAGCTTTAGCTCATGAATACAATGTAAGGAAACCGCAACAAATAATAGTTTCCGACTGTACATCTGAGTTACGACAACATACTTCAGGAATACCAACATCCTTTTTCACATGTACTTTCAAACATCCAACGAATTTCCAACCTTATACCTTCAGCTTTACGAGCTTCGTGTGCATTTTCCCAGTGTTAAAGTTAAGTTAGTAAGATGCGTAAACTCGCTGAAATAGCGTCTGCGATGGCTCAATCAATGGAGAACGACTGTGGGTGTTTTAGACGTGTCGTCAGTAAAACAATTTCGCTTTACAATGTACGTCGAGCTGCATTCTTGTTCGCGGTTTTTTGTGACGACTGTACTTCTTTTTTTTTTTTGTTTGGCGTTTTATATGGAGAGAATGTTATTATGGTCCTTATTGTTGACGTGTTAAGAGTTTTGTATGAGTCTGATGTTGTTTTCTTTGACGGATCAAGTTTTTGATAGCTTTTACCTGATATGTCTGTTATTGTAAGGACTTTGGTTCCGAGAGGCTTGACAAAGAGGCCTATAAAATAATTATCTCTATCATGGTCGCAAAGGACAAGAGACTGGAAGAAAACCTGAGGAATCTTTGTTTAGGAGTGGATGAATAAGTAATGAAGTATCTACTGATAAAGAAAAAAATGTGGATTATCACACATCGCGCCAGCGTTATGTACGTTACATAACGCTGGCGCGATGTGTGTGTACTATAGGGTACATAGCATAGCATAATCAGCCTATAATGTTCCCACTGCTGGGACACCGGCCTCCTCTCTATGAGAGGGAATGGGCTATAATCCACCACGCGGGCCCAGTGCGGGTTGGTAGATGTCACATGTCTTCGAATTTTTGGTTCTAAGATATGCCGGTTTCCTCACGATGTGACTATAGGGTACACCTCTGCCTAACCCTACAAAGATTACTGGCGGATGATATGTATGTGATTTATCCAGTGCCAAGTATGAACTCTTCGTAAGTAGATCTCGTACGAATGTGGCAAACCGTCGAGGATAGTGCAAATCCGCGAATCTACCGTACGTAAAGTGCGCGTACCTTCACTACGTGTAGGTTTACAGGGGAAAGTTATAAGTTTATATTTTTTTTTATTTCAACGATTTTTGACATCATTTTTACATGAATAGTAACAATTCATGTGTTCAATGTATTGTTAACAGTAGAAATCTATTAAATTCATTAATTTAGTCGCACGACAATGCGTAATTGAAATTGGCTACATTTGTCAGAAACGCGGAATTATCCAATGCTAATTCCGTGGATTTGCACTATCCCCGACGATATGATAAATATTTTATTACACAAGTGACTTCGAAATGTATGTCTGAGCTAGTACCTAATGATTGAAACAGTATGTAACCTGTACGAGTATGTGCTCCAGTTCATACATTACAAAAGTGAGCATAAATTATGATAGATTGCTACAATTGCAAGCGGTAATACTTTACTCACTTTTTGCAAATTGCGCTCCCTGATATACGCTGCAAGCTACTACACCTGCATTTTAGTTAAGTCTGATCGAAGTTATTTAAGATGCTTTTAGTTGTAGTTTAGTTAGACTATACCTAGACCAAACCAAAAATAAAAAAAGTAAAAAACAGTAGGTGAATTGAAAAAAAAGGGAATTGAAAATGAAAAAATAAAAGTAGTAAATGGAACTTGCACTAAAACATTGCGTTGCTTTCTGAAAACTCGATTTTTATTTCAAGAAAACTGAAACGTTCTGAAATGGCTGATTATGCTTCTGACGTGGTTGGAAAATGATATTTGTGTGACTACTGGCCATACCTTGTGTAATGCTGGTAATATGATCATCATCATTTACAGCCTGACGCCTCTTCTCCTCCGCTGGGTATAGGCCTCTCTTTGCTTGTGCCCATCTCCACGTTTCTGTGCCAACCTCATCCCGGATATACCCACCATGGCAACAAGATCGTAATAATGGGTGTAAAAATACTCTTAACGTAGCCGAAAGGCAGCTGAGACACTGGATCACCTGAAATCCAGAATCAACAGTGGCGATCGCCAGAAAAGCGCTCGACGACTCCCAAAGAAACAATTTTAACATATAAAAACTTTGCTCCACACTAGGAATTGTATCGTGGATGCGTTTATAAACATTTAATTTAAAACTCACATACACAAATATCCAGACCCGGAACAACTACCTGTAGGCCGTACAAATATTTGTTCCGTGCGGGAATCGAACCCGCGACACGCAGCGGAGTAATAACTAAATGTTTTGTAAAAAATAAATAATTTTACTGTTTTGTATCCAGCAGGAGTAAGAAAAACATAATTTCCATGCTGAATGCGAAAAGCTATCTGGAATTTTACGAGTAGTATTGACCCCTGTTATGTAAACTACGGCATATGCTCATGGTAGTACTTGCATCAACCTGGCCATCAACCCCAATGACACTTCCTCATCACCAGGGCCGCGGCACCAATGTATTTACACACTGGTCGCAATTGGTATTCATTTGATCATGATTGATTAGACATTTATGCATACCAATATTATAAATGCCAAATTAATGCTGTCTATCGGTCTGTTCGGCGGCAGTTTTGAGTATGAATGTGGATGGCTGATATGGCTAGAGCCGAGTGACTGCTGAGATGACGAGTAATAGAGAAGTATGGAAGAAGAAGACATGCTGCGTCGACCCCAAATAAATTGGGATAAGGGCAGGAGAATCGACTCGCTGTCCGATCATGGACCATGCCCGGGTCGACGGCGCGTTGTGTTCCACGCGCGCCTCAAAGAGTGTCAGCATAATGACGGGGCCTCTAGAGGGCCAAAGCCTGCCGGGGTCGCGGGACTCATAGAATTACCGTGACCCTGGAACATAAAGGGCTATTGAAGGACACCGTGGATTTTAGTCAGTACAAGTCTGACAGTCCCTCCCGCTCTGCCCTAGGTGGGAGGACTCATTTGATGATTTTAAAACGTTAAAAAAAAAAAAAGGGCAGGCGAATGATGACGGTCTGTCATCTTTTCATGCTTCAACGACTGAACCGATTTTGGAAAAAAATGTCTCACAGGCAAACTAAGACCTGGGATAGGACAAAATATTTTTTGCCGGTAGTATATTTCTGTGGAATAATTTTCAAACTCCACGCGGGTGAAACTGCGTGCAATAACTAGTTATATTCTTGTTTAGAACTGTTGTGATTACTAAACACATAGAATTGAATTTAATTGATCAGCCAAGGTGAGAAAGATTAAGATTTTATGTGTTTGGTTTTAGATAAGTAGTTATTTTCTTGTTATGTATACGTGTTTTATGTACTGGATATAAGATTAAATTATAATTTATATTCATGTGTTAATTATAGTGATTTTAATCAACACTGCTGTAATCAGACTTGATACGAGTTAGTTTAATAGTTTTTATAGATGTTTTTTAAAAAAAACTTAATTAATCTGTTGGTTTCTATACACGATTTGTTTGGCAAAGCATTGGATCTAACGCATATATTTTGGGTCATCAGCATCATCATCATTTCAGCCGAAAGACGTCCACTGCTGGACATAGGCCTCCCCCAAGTGTCGCCACATTGACCGGTCCCGTGCGACTCGCATCCAGCGGATCCCTACAACCTTCACCAGGTCATCGATCCACCTAGTGGCAGGCCGTCCAACGCAACGTCTTCCGGTTCGCGGTCGCCACTCCAGAACTTTTCGGCCCCATCGGCCATCCGTCCTGCGAGCAATGTGCCCTGCCCACTGCCACTAAGTTTGGCTATTCCTCGGGCAACGTCGTTAACCTTGGTTCTCTTGCGAATGTCCTCATATTTTATTTATACACAAACGCATTCCACGGATATTATGAACGCATCATGAAAACTGGGTTCAGTATTAAATTCCACCCGCGGGTACAAGGTAAAAATGGCGAGTTCTTCAAGCACGGATAACACCACCATCATCACGGAAATACTTTTTCTATGGCTCTGTAACACAACTACACTGAGAAAATAAAATACCTGCAGAGGCGGATAGATCTATAGACTAGTTACTCGATTTGTCAAGTATTTGGAAGTCTAAGAAACTATCCCTCCAGCTGAAGATTTTACTGAACATAATTTTCAAAATTAAGCAGAGTAAACTAACTAAATACATTATTAATTAAAAACTATTAAATAACCTAAATAAATAAACTAACAAAACGAAATTTAAACATAACGCCTAGTTGACGCTTCCCGTGACCCAAGGGCTGGCTTTTACTTTGGCCAGAGGCTAAGTGTTGCCATACAACGTGGCAACGCCGCCAGTCTCTTGGGCATATTACCAGCTGACAGCGTTGAGGAGGAGTTTTTTGATGCCTTTTATAGTTTGTTGTTAGTTTATTTTCAAAATAATTTAATCTCCTATAAAGGGTGTAAATAGGCCTTTAACGAAGCCGAAAGGCACTTGTTCTCTGCGTCTTTGCGACCATAATTTTGTTCTAGACCATACTTGGGTAACTTACTGTTATTTTAGAAAGTATTAGGGTTCCGTACAAAAAAATGAAAACTCATGAAATTGTTAACAAAGTCAGATTCATATTTTTATAATAACTTCACGCGAACGAAGCCGCGGGCAACAGCTAGTATCGTATTAAGATTCTTCATTTCAAGACCGTTAATCAATCGTTCCCTGGAAAGTGTAAACTGTGCGTCTGCGCAATAACGCGAGTGCCTCTCACCGCGATCAAATAGATACATTATATTATTATATTAGATTACGACAAGTAACTAGGTGTAGTCTACGGCTCCGTTCATGTTTAATTAAATACGTTTTCTGGGATAAAGGTAATCTAGATATGTATCAGTGGCGAAGGTTGCATACAACTCGATTCCTACCGGATTCCCTTTGTAAAATGGCCCGTCAGTTTTCTATATTTAAATAATATAATCACATTAAAGGACAAAAATTGACCCTTCGCTACTGATGTGTATAAATAAGGTATCTGACTACCTAAAAATAATTTCATGAAGTAATGCTTTATTTCACCAAACCAAGTTAGTTTTTCATATTAATATCTGTAGAATGCATCAGGGCTGATGGGCCAGAGTCTTCACGCAGTGGGTGCAAGACGACGGGCTTCGTCGCCGAGGGAGTCCTAGAAAACGTTGACGTAACGACTGACGTTTGTGACAGATTATCGGAGGGCTGCCTTTGCTCAGCTATGGAACAATAAAGGCTAAGAAAAAAAAACCAAGTTCAATCAATTTACAAAATTTACTTTGTCTGCTGCTGGTTTTTAAAAGAGTGTATTCAACGTGTAACAGAATAAACGAAAGACCCGTGTGGTGTCTCAGACCATGAAACTAAACATCTTTTGTTTTACGAGTTCTTGAAATTCGCAAAAAAAAAATACTTTCTATAGGAACTGACGTAATCAGCTGATCCACATGGTAAAACTAAAAAAATTGTTATGAATTTCCAAAAGTCATAGAACAAAAGTTGTTCAGTTTCATGGTCTGAGACACCACACGAGAGGTCTTGCGTTTATTCTGTTACATGTTGTATATAATAAGAATAAAAACTTAAAGAAAAAAACCGTTAAAGATTAAGTACTTATCGAAATGACAAAATATGGCTTTACGAGTACACCTTTACCTACCTAATTTTTCATTGGTCACATAAAACAAAATCTGCTGTTTCCTACAAAAGTTAAATACGTACACGGTCAAAATGTAAGCAGCAGATTTTTTTTTAAGTACCAAGGAAAAACTCATAATTATGTGGGGGGAGGGGTAACCGTTTCGATGGCCCTTCCACCCCGTAAAGACACTATGACGGTTTTGAATGCGGTTAAGATGTACTGAACTACTCACGTTTTGTTTTAGAGGTGAATTTCTCACATAAACGCAAGGTATAGTCAATCTCATAAAATCACATAGAACTCCAGAATATAATAAATAGCTAATTACCTAACACATAGGGTAGTCACAACACTCGGTAGAGTCCGGTGCGGTCGTTAATCAACTCGTGTAGAGCCGGAGCAGCGCAGGCGCAAGTCTATCGTGTGATTATACTTAATAGAGACCGGCGCGGCGGCCCAGATATCTTACTTAGAGTAGGGTGAGGTGGGCTGTTGTTGGATGTTGAGATATTTAAATAATAATAAAATGAATCTTTATAATAATAGTAATAAATTCGAAAATACCTTATTGTTATTCTTGATGAATGACAATAAGTTATAGGTACTTCATTTATTTCCGAAAATATACTAGGTATTACTTCTAATCGTGTGAAAGCCACGGGTACAGTTAGTATTTCAATAAATTATTTAGATTTTTTGTGTTTATCTATACTAATATTATAAAGAGGTAAAATTTGTTTGTTTTTAGGGGGTAATCTCCGGAACTAATGAACCAATTCTAAAAATTTTTTCACTGGCAAAAAGCTACATTATTCGTGAGTGCTATAATAGGCTATAAATTATTTTTATATCATGCAATTTAGCCGAGCTATCACAATTTTCGCGGATGAAGTCGCGGGCGGAGTGCTAGTTTTCAGTAATTTTATTGTAGAGGTCAGATAGGCAGTCGCTTCATGCTAAATACTCGTATTTCGTTTTTCTTTTTGCTAAATAATCATTACTTGCAACTGTTGAATACATTTTAGTTATAATTTACTTATAAGTACTAATTATACCATTGTATTAGAAATAATACTACTGCGCCTAAATGTAAACTTATTATAATACTTTAAATAAATAAATTATTCTATTATATTTTGCTGCGTACGGTTAGACTGGAAGCCGATGCCAACATGGTTGGGATATAGCTAAGCAGAGCATCCTCATTGCATGATCGAACCTGGATTTAGGTAATTACTTAAAGGTTTTAGCCCTACCAGTAAACATCTCAGTAGAAACAGTGCTAAATACTCATACTATAATCCGATTTGAAAAGCTGGAAAAAGTTTAAATTGTTTGGTACAAACATCAGAAATAAGGGTATACGAAACTATTAACATCACACTCAACAACAACTTAATCCAAAACTACCCACGTTTACAATTTACAAGATACATGTACCGCATCGCTTCCCCCACATTCCCGCACAGCGGGGCGCGCGCGCAGCGGGACGCCTCGTTATTAGCACCTCCGTGTTCAAAGCGCGAGCCGACACACCCCCCTCCCGCCTTACCGTACTTCACCCCTGCAGACACGCAACTGACAGCTACAGTAAGTGAAATAGTTTTTAATTTTGGATATAGGAACTTTTTAGTTCCTCATCAGTGAGTACATTGTTGTTGAATTTGAGATTTCTAGTGTTGTCTTGTCTAGTTATTTGAGTTAGAAACAAGTTTTTAAATGGGGATGTTTCCTGTGCACAAAAAATTTGATTCTATTTAGTCCGTCAGTTAGATTATCGAAAAATATTGGATAAGTACGTATTTTTTGTTTTTTCAAATCAATAAAAATTTACGAAGATAAAACGCATCAAAGATCGTGAGTGGGGGCCTGTGACGTCACTTTTCGGTAAAAGTGTACTGAAATATGACGTCACACGAGTTTTCGACGCACTGTACACCGTGCACCGTCTTCATTTTTAGTTATCGTGAAAAAAGAAAAAGACGTGTCCAATATTTTTTGGAAATCTATCTGACGGACTAATTAGTTTTTTTCAGGAAACATCCCTATTATGCTGTGTATGATAAAACCTATATGGATATATGGAATCCAGCTCTGGGGGTCAGCTAGTAACCTTGAAATTGAGGCAAAGCATTGAGGGTAATCTCAAATTCACCATGGTTTGCTAGAAATGTCGAGATACATAAATACTTGGAAATGCCAACGGTCAAGGAGGAGGTAAGCAGATACTGTAAAAGAGTGTCCACGGAGTTTCTTGCCCGTTCTTCTCCATAGAGATCTACGTTAGGGAATGGGCAACTACAGTACTTTCACAGGTTTTATGCCTTGTGACTGGGACGGTAGCTATTGTTGTCTTTGTTTCGACAATTCAAAAGTGCCTGTAACTGGCCTACTTGAAATAAATGCTTTGATTTTGATTTTGATTCTGTGCTAATACAAGGAGAGACTGCAAAACCACACAAACCAACTCGCCAGAGATCTAATTTTCACCAATAAGGACACTACAAGACTGAAAAGATGGCAAATACTACAGTTGGACCAAAGATGCTAGAAGCCAGACACTATTATGGGAAGGCCAAGGGAGGGAATTTACTAAAACGCCCCTCTGAACAAGAATGAAAAAGCCAAAACACCTGATTATGCCCCACACTAGGAATTTCTCCTGTATTGTGGGTGCGTTTACAAACATTTAAATTCACATATGCAAACAGCCAGACCCGAAACAACTACCTGTAGGCCATACAAATATTTGTTCCGTGCGGGAATCGAACCCGCGACACGAAGTGCAGCAGTCAATCGCTCAGCCACTGCGCCAACCGTGCCGTCAGATACGTCAGGTCAGTTGATAGCAGATATAAAAAAAAAAAAAAATGCTGTGTCAAGAAGTCAAGAGTTTTTGATAAGAAGAATTTACCCTCAGGTTCATGTTAGGGTTGCCCATTGACCACATAACCTTACATACAAACATTTACATCAGTATTGAAGTCAAACTTAGAAACAAAAAGACTGAAAATTCTTTTGTTAGTTTCTCGATTCTTTGATCAAAATATAACAGAACCCATAACATATCATCACGCCTGTAATCCTGGAAAAACCCAATAACACTTTGCCCGACCCGGGAAACGAACCCAAAACCTCATGCCCAGCAGTTGCGCTAGCGACCACTAGACCAAAGAGGCAATCAAAATATGTTTGTAGTAAATATATTGAATTCAAAATTAAATTGATATTTATTATTAGTATTATTTCGTTTATTTATTTTCTTACATACGATTTACATTTTTAAATATTTCTTAAAAAAAAAAACATAAAATTTTAAAAAATATAAAAAATAGTGGTCCGCCGGTATCGGGAGCAGGGTCCAAGCTACCAGTGGTTAGGGCTCCAGAGACAGGAACCTCCTCACAATGCAATTATTAGTATATTTATTAGCTAAATATTATATACATTTATAAATTTAAAAAAATTATATGGTTAAGTTTTCTGCCTAAAATATATTTTGTTGAGAAATTATCGAACTCTATCAGCATTACTTAGGGTGACTCTCAATTGAGAAGCCGGGTGCAAGCCGTCTTCCATAACTGCCCCTATTTCCATCTCCGAGGTACTTAAGTTTATGTAAAACAGGCATAAGGAGTCAAAATAACAGAGTCTTTAATAAAATGATGACGTTTACGAGTAACTTTATAAAGTTTTTGTATTTTTTCGCAATTCACTTAAATCCAATTATAGTGAAGCCGTAAAATGTACAATTGCACATGATAAAATAAAATAGTAGTTGATAGTAGCCAAGTAGGTACAGAAGTATCGCCCTGTACGCACGGCGGCCAATCAAGCTATACAGACCAAATTAAGCTGATCTCTCATCATACGGGAAGCTCTTACAAAGCGAAGTCAGGTTATACTGGTTATTTGTAAATTGATGTGCCGCCGCCGTGTCGTGTGTACTATCTGACTTATGTTGAGGACAGGTAGGATAAAGACGCGGTTTCAGGAATACTGTTGTCTTACTCGATCATTATTCTTTTGCCCTTATCCTAAAATGTCTTTTTCTTTCATTCTTCTCTGAGTTGTCATCTCAGAAGTCACCCTTAGCTATATACTCATCGTGCGTGCCGTCCACGCCAAGCCAAATTTCACTTACCATTTTCTCTCGTTTGGCGTATAGGGCACGCGCTTGCTTGTCACGTATATGTGACAGTGGCGTTCAAAAGGTTAAAATAGTTCAATCTTTGTTTCTTTGACCTTCCCCTATTCTTATGCTACCCACCACAGATATAGATAGACCTAGATAACGCGAGAGCAACTACTTCGCGTGCCTAGCTTACGTACAAAAATCGTAAGTGGCCAATTTCGCGCTCAGTCTGCATCGGAGCATAGCGCTAGTCGGACGTCAGTTAAAAATATTAAAATGGTTAATTGTGCTGTTATAAATTGTAAAAACTGTACAAATGCGAGGAGAAAAAATAAAGTAAACGTTTCCATCCATCGGTAAGTCATTTTATGATTAATATTATGCGTAATTAATTTAAAAAACAATTATTTTTAATCTAATACCCTCTGTATACCTGGTAATACCAAATTTGAGAAAAACAAAACATTCCTATTACAACGTAGCTTTTACTTGGAGCGGTCGATGAGACGTTTTGTTTTAACAAGTAATGAATATCGAAACAAGCGATACTATCGTATATCGTTTCGATTTTGTAGTACAGGGACTTTTATCATTTTTCTGTCAATTTTAGCGATTAGTGCTGTTCATCATATGCAACACAAATCGATTCTCAAGAATCGATTTCGGAAACAGAGGAATGATTTTGTATTATATAAGTACTTATTATGTAGACAATTTTAATAAATAATCGTAACGTTTCGTGATTTTTTTTAGTTTTCCACATGAACCCAATTTGAAACAAAAATGGATTGAGGCGACGGGAAATGGAAAGGCGACGTCCTGATCGTTTTCATTGATATTCACGTGGAGGGTTTTTTTCAGCTTCTGCCTACGTCTGTAATATGCTCTCGAATTTTTACGCCATTGATCTCGCTGTTTTTGCTGTTCATCTATGCTCTTGTCCTTTATACTATAACACTCTTGTTTTGCTTTTTCTTCAAGTAATTTTCTTTATCTTTTTGTTTTCGTAGCTCATGTAATTTTGGATCTATTTTAATATTATAACGTATTTTACTTGCTTTTCGTTTTGCTTCTAAAATTTCTTTTCTAGATTTTTTCTTTGTTTCCGACATTTTGATAGTCTACAACAATTTACAAGAAATAATTAGGGAAATACTAACAATTTTGTAAAAAAATTATATTCCTAACTGCCTTATAAGCAGATCAGGAATTTTATTTTATGTCATTCGTTTTTCTGTTTATCTCATTCCTCTGTATATCTCATTACTCTGTCTATCTCATTACTCTGTCATAAAATCGATCCATAAATCGATTTGAACGATTCTTAATAATGCTTTAGGTACTGTACACAATTACTCAATAAATAGTATTCGTATAGTAATTGAGAAATAGTATATACAAAGGCGAACTTTATTCAAAATTGACTTTTCACCCAGCAAATCTTTAAGTAATAGAAAGAAATGAAAAAGGGTAGAATCCCGTTCCTTCTTGTAAACACTAGAACTAAAAGAATTCGATCAAAACACCTTATATTGAAATATAAGGTGTTTTGATCGAATATTAACGTGTTTATAATGGTAAACTTACTAGAAATTATGGCAAAGGTATCCAAAAACTAGCACGTCGTCGGAACGCAAGCGCTCGAGCACGCAACCTCTCACGGGGTGGGACGAGGGGGGCGCCGTACGCGGCGGCGTCTTTGAATCGATTTGATTTTCCCATCACTAAATAGTGATTGTGACGTCATAGTAGGTAGTCAAAAAATGGCACGCTTGGTTTTCATACAGATCGTGATACTTGCGTTATCTAGGTCTATCTATATCTGTGCTACCCACATTCAAACACAACTTTCCTCATTCTTCCGGATTCTTCTTTATCGTGTAGTTAGTGCCTAGCCTGGTGTCAGAGTTTTATGCCGCCCATGGGCCTCTGACTTGCCTTCACATGCCGTCAAGAGATGTCTCTCAGGCATGCTGGTTTCCTCACCATTTTTCCTTCACCGAAGCAAGTGATAATTATACAATACGCAAATGAATCCGAAAAATCAGAGGTGCGTGCCTTGGGTTCAAACTCTAGCCTTTGCAGTCCGAAGCGACGGTCACACCGCTAGATCACTGCTATAAGCTTCCGGATTTATGTCAAGCGATAAGACTGGTTGAGCGTTTTGATTGAGTAGGTATTCTAAGAGTTCATAAGATATCTTGACACACATTCGGACGCCATCGTTGGAAGTTCAAAGCTTTCAAAAATTTGACGAAATGCAATGTGGAAATCAAAAGCCAAGTCTCTCTCTGCAATATGAAGATTGTCGTTAATTTTAATGTAGCAAGCTTGTTTGTTTATAGTCTTTACCTACTCCTACACAGAATGGTTCTTCTGCATCTATACATATCGTGAGCACCATCGCGTGCGCACACCGGGCGCCGCGAACTTAAGCGCAGGCCGCTGATTGGCCGGCCGGCCTGCCCGCCCAGTTCACACGCCGATGCGCCTGCACACAAAACAATGAACACAAGCAACCAGCAACCACACATTAATTAACCAACAGAAAAAATATAGACCTGATAGAAATTGTGGCATAATTGTAGGAATTATTAAAATTACCTTTCAAAAGCACTCTTTCGGATTTAATTATAAAGTCGTTGCTCGGAATGGTCATTATGAATAGTTTTTGAGTAAAAAACGCAATTAAAGATGTCGTTGTTCTATGAATGGAGTGTATGAATTAATTTTCATGTTTAATTGCACGCAAGGTTTCTACTTTCACCGGATTGTTTTTTTGAATGAAGAGTAGATCTTTATTTAACTGCCTCGTAGTCACAAGCGCTACTGCTGACCATGTGGTCCTGAGTTCGATTCCTAGGCCAAGAGGCACTGGTGATTCCATCAGGAATTCCTCATTAGCAGCCCAAAATCAAGACACATGCCTTGTTGATTGCAATAATCTCGGCTCTATTACATGGCACTTATACATAACTTGTAAAATGTAGGTGTACTATGGGTCTTTTCAGAGGAAACGGTGCCTCCTCTCATATGCGGATGGTGACCACCGGGGTGGTTTTAGTGCGGTAAAAATCCCACACTCCCCGGTCTTATCCCCAAAGACCTGTCGCCTTTTGAAGGTTTCCCCCTGAAAAAAAAAGGTGTACTATGGGTACTGTCTTGAGTCGTCAGCCTAAGTTTTCGAAGATTACAAGCATGGTGTTATGTTATATCTTTATTTCGAATTTATTCTTCCTGAACAAATGCCATCTTGTATGACATAATTATCTGTTTAATTTGGATCTTAAATATTTTTTTAATGGTCGTGACTTTGTGAGCGTTGATGTCTAATGTTCGAGTGATTGAAACAATGAAATATTCATGGCTATATTTGTACAGTCATTGTATGATTACAATGACTGTATTTGATGATTTTGTCCATTAATTTAACGTCGGTAATCGTGAATCATTGGCGGTTCACGGAATCACATATTACAGCACAGGAGCCAGGATTACCTACATATATTTCGTGTTATAGTGCACCGCATTTTTTGTCACATATTTATGTCGTTGGCGTACAGGGCACGCGCTTGCTTGTGACGTATATATGACAATGGCGTTTAAAAGATTAAAAGCGACGTCTGCGTGAATGCCTAAAAAAAATGCATTGTTGGTTTGTCAATACTTGACTTTGGGGCTTACATAACTGCCCTAAACGATAGGGACACCTCTGGAGTTACAGGCGTGATGTTATGTGCTCGATTGCGATAGTGCTGAAGCTTTAAGATTATAATAATTGTAACACATGACACGTGAAGGGCATACGAAACCCGGTTTCGATCCCATATTAAAATCCGGGAAAATCCGGTTTTACTATGGAACTGGAACCCGATTCCGCATGTCGTAGCCCCACGTGCAGAAAATCCGGTTTTGCTTGAATGCGATAGTGCTGAGGCTTTATGATTATAATAATTTTAACACATGACACGTGAAGGGCAGGTGAAAGCCGGTTTCGATTCCATAGTAGTATCCGGGAAAATCCGGTTTTTCTATGGAACTGAAACCCAGTTCCGCATGCCCTAGACATATAAGTGCGGATAATCCGGTGTTTCGATCCCATATTATTAAATCCGGGAAAATCCGGTTTTACTATGGAACTGAAACCCGGTTCCGCATGCCCTAGACATATAAGTGCGGATAATCCGGTTTTATGATGGAACCGAAAACCTGGTTCCGTATGCCCTAATCATAAGTGCGGAAAATCCGGTTTTACTATGGAACCGAAACCCGGTTCCGCATACCCGTAGTTCGCAACCCGTAGTTCGCAACCCGTTCGTGTCGCATCAGGAGTAGAACGTAAATAATAACGGTTCATTTCAGCGAGGCGTGCAAACGTCGCCGCAAATTAAAAACGTTTACATTTAATCATACGCAACTATTACTAACTGTGTTGGAATTCAAAGAGTATTTAATAACTGTTGTTTATTGGTTATGTAACTGTCTTTTGTTTAACGTTGTGTAAACGCTGCCCGTACTACACCTGTACCTACAAATAAATAAAATTGAAATGTCTGTTTGTAATTTCAAAATAACAGGTTTTTTTCTGAATGTAAGAGTATATGAAAGTATATATTATACTTGTAAGAAAAAAAACGGTCCGGTTTTTTGAGGAATTATTTAAGCAACTTTTATTTTAGAAAAAGAATTAGGGCTCCGTGCAAAAAGAAACCCTTGAAATTTTTATCAAATAGGGAAGTAATTTTTTTTAAAATAATTTAACACGAGCGATGATCGCGGGTAACATACTACATAATACGATAAATACGAAAGTAACTCTGTCCGTTACTTTTCGGATTTCGATACGATTTGTCTCAGAGGTAAATCGTAACTTGGACAAAAGATACTAAGAGGTAAGCCGGAGCACATATCTTTAATGTGATTATATTATTTGTCTATAGAATCCTGACTGAACCATTTTTTTAAAGGAAGCCGGTAGGAATCGAGTTGTATGGAACCTTCGCCACTGATGTACCTGTTGAACAATTTTTGACCTAAACGCGGGTGAAACCACGGGTAGAAGTAGCGAAGCATTGTATACTTATTTAGTACTTACGTATGAACTGAGGGGTTGCTATGACATCTTAAAGCAGGAGTTATTCCAGTGTGGGAAAGAGGCAGCTATATAGGTTGTCTAGTGCCATCTCTTTCCCACACTGGAATTACTCCTGCTTTAAGACGTCATGAATAAGAATAATTTATTTAAAAAAAAAAAAAAAAAAATTAAAAAAAATATAGTTTATTTAAAAAAGTATTACAAACGGTGTACATTTAGGCGCAGTAGTATTATTTCATGGTAGGCCACCTCTATGCCCTGACGAGCATGAAAACATAGATCCTAGTTGTATAATACGTTTGTTTTCATGAGGGTGCTGAAGATTGTCATTAAAATAAAACACACGCTTCTTCTTAGCGTGTCGATGACAATTCAAATTGACTCGGTCCAAAATTTGGCGACGAGTTTGGCACTTTCAGTACCGACTCTCAGAGATGTGCAAACAACAGGACAGGCAGTACATGATATCAAGTGTCCTATTGGTTGTGGGGCAATACCACATTTATACGCCAGGGCAGACTCATCTATGAATCTCAACCTGAACAGGTTTTTTTTGACACACCGGCTGACCTGTAAAGATTACAGACCACTAATTGAAGTCTGGATCTAGGATAGATACAAATGTAAGTAAATCACCATCTTGGACATTAACATTGAACCTTAGTAAGCCTAAAGTGCAACGCAGGTAACCCAAAAAGGGAAAAATCAACAAGAGCAAAAAAAAAACCTACCACCGCATCTTTTATTACGCTGTAACATTTAATTACATCTTCGAAATCTGTATCCAACATAAACAACCCGTATTCAAAACATATCAATAACTAACAAAGGAAATTCGAATAATAGTAAAACATAACTGTAGCACGCCCACAAACAACTACCAACCCTAATTAAATACACACACTCACACAAACACACACACACAACTTATTAACACATCAAGCCTTTGCAACGGGACTCGAGAATTATTATTTAGCCGCTTAATAATGGAGTCATCATTTCGTCCATGACAGCTTCACACCTTGAGACGCAAGGCGAATTGACTCTCTTTATTATACTCTCGGGCTGTTTTTGTTTTTTTTTTTACTTTTTTTTATTCACTCAATGTTGGGTTTACGATCGCGCTTTGAGAGCCGCGCCGCCGCGAGAGAGGTGTTAAAGAGACCAAGATATAAGAAGATAATCTAAATTGTTATACAGCTTTAATGAATTGAACGTAAAAATAATTAAGATAATGAACTAAGTTTAACGATTTGTTAAGAATGGTCGACAAGTTAGAAGATAATAATTTGATGCAGCAATAATGCCATTGTTGTTATTGATTCGGATTAAGATTTTGATAACTGTTTTGTGTTTTTTTTCGGTTCTTTATTAAGAGTTTTTACGTTTCATTATGATAGATCAGCATTTTTTTTGTAATTTTTTCATAATCTAATAGAAACAACTTGTTAGTAACCTGTTAAAAGATGTTTCTTGACGATTTTAGGTGTCGTTTCAAATTCAAATTAATTTATTATATTTAACTTACACAACAGAATACTGACAGGTTTAACAACGAGTCCCAAACTAGGCATAGCCTGTATTTTGGTGACCCAGACAATACACAAAGTTAAAAAATTACCTAAATCTATCAACATCGCTATTGATTTTGAGTTTTTTGTAATAATCCTACTACCGTATAAAGTCTTATAACGCTCTGGCCTAACTGAGGCAAATCCCGCACAGTATGCGGGGCAAAATTCTCTCTCATCGACTGAGCCGGCTACTTGTATGAAAGTGTTCAAATTGGCGCAAAATGGTTGTGTGACTTCTGAAGTTCTGAGAAAGAGCTCCTATCAAAGCTGAGACGACCGCAGCAGAGCTCGGAGAGGAGTCGTGCAGCATTCGACTAACTAGAGGAGAGATTAGAGAAGCGATGACGATTTCAACCAATGCTTGGTCGATTCCTGCAAGTCTCCTCTGCTGCTCCTGCTTTAATAGAAAAACAATCAACACGACTATTAGCATGGCTGACCATACTGAAACGCCTTAGGATCTGCCAGTGGATAAAACTATAGCTAGATATTCCAATAATTCCTTGTGTTATTTATTATTAAGCCCCTATTACATGGGACCGGGTACTGCGCCTCAAGTGGACCTGGGCAGGACATCTGGCTTGACGCGGAAATGGCCGATGGAGCAAGGCTTTGACCGAGTGGTGGTTGGGTCGGCAAAGCTCGTTGGGTCGACGATATCGTCAAAATCGAGGGAAACACTTGGATAAGGGACGCACAGAACCAGGAAGTGTGGTAGAAAAAGGAGAGGCCTATACCCAGCAGTGGGTGATTCCGGGCTGATTTGATGATGATGAGCACCTAGGACTTAAACATAACTGGTAAAATGTGGGTTTACTAATGGGTACACCTCTAACTATCCCTTCGGTGATTGCAGGGATTATGTATTACTGTCACTTACGGGATATCTTCCGTGACTGTTCATTATTTTGAGCTCCCGATATTTCGGCGCTGTTGCAAGCGCCATGATCGCGGGTTGACTGGAGAATGTGGGTGGATGGAAAATAAATTGTTAAGAGCAGACAAATCTATCTACCCTCTTTCTTTGTCTTTTGCTACTCACACTACTGGAACTCGACACCAAGTCACGGCAAAACACACTCACAGTATCACCAGGTTTTGTTTTTGGGTTTGAGTAAGCTCAAAAGTAGCAGCCGGCATCGTAATAAGGACTCCACAAAACCTGGTGATACTGTGAGTGTGTGTGTCAAAATAATGAACAATCACGGAAGATATCCCGTAAGTGACAGTATAAGTTTAGTTGTAAATCGTGAAAGCTTAAAACAGTGTTTATGTATTTATTATAAAGCTGATATTTAATCAATAAAAACATTAAAATCTCTTTCCCCCCCGAACATCTGTCACTTATACGGGGTGGAAGGGACACCGATGCGAAAACGGTTATCACGTATTCAGTACATCATTCTGAGCCGCCCTACATAGAAATTTTTCATCGGTTATTTATAAAAAATCAGCTGTTCCATACATTTTAACCGTGTAGGTATTGCACTTTTGAAGGAAACAGCAGATTTTTTTTTTTAGCATCGGTATCGTAGTTTCATTGGTGCAAATAAGAATAATTGTGGCAAGCTGAATTAGAATTAAACGCTACAAAGTAAAGTATAAACCGTCTGAGAGCCTATTTGAAAACAATGAAAAGAAAGAGATAGATCTTTTAAATAATAAAAGCGAGAGTTAGGTCAATATTTGGAACTTTAATGTTATGAAACGGTAATGATTTTACAAAAAATCTAGTATTTAGCTGCCATAACTTCTATAGCATCTATTAAATATATAACACAGCGATGTAAACAACATAGATCAACAAAAACTACAGCCATTTCACAGCTCATATCTCAAGTGCACTGCCGAGCACAATAATCTCACCATTTAAATACACTGTATAGAAGATTTCACGCCTGCTCCAAACATTTTTATCTTCTAATTTATTTCCGAAGTTGCCCGAAGGTGCCCGAAGGTCTCCGGAGATGTCCGAAGGCGTTCCGAGCGGCTAATCGGTTCAATTGTTGGAATCAATAAGGCACCGCTCGCTATCGGAGATCGTTATAATATATTGTGATTCTACATCGCGTTTCTTTGTCAACTTTTGTATTATTAGCCGACGATTTGTTAGGCTTTCAACTCGGTCAGATGGCCGAGATTTGTATTAAAATATATTTTAGTTACAGGTGTTTGGGCTAGTGAGAGAGTACAGGGGGTTCTTATCTATATGTATAAAATGGTAAACTGACTGACTGACTGAATGACTGGTTGATATATCAACACACAGCCCAAACCGATGGTCCCAGAGACATGATACTTGGAGTGTGTGTTCTTTGTGATGAGTAAGTCACTAAGAAAGGATTTTAGGGAATTCCACCCCTAAAGGGGTAAAATAGGGGATGGAAGTTTATATGAAAGTCCGTCAGTTTTGAAGTTAGGATCTTCAAATTTTATGTTTGATAATTCTACCCCCGAAGGGTTAAAAACAGGGATGAAGGTAAGTAATTATGTTTTTTCGGGTGGGATATTTTTCGACATCCACGCGGGCGAAGACGCGGGCAAAAGCTAGTTAGGTAAAAGGAAATATTTTATATGACAAATTGTTGGTTTTAATTTGTATGGTTTGATTTGAGTTGGACAATACAATACTGGGTGCATGCGATACATAAAACACCACTTTCAGAGATAAGTTTTTAAACTGTCATGGTCACTAACATTTTCATTAACAGTAGAAACGGGATATTTACCATGTTTACTCGTTGCTTTGAGTTCCCGATAAAGAAATATCAAAGCAATCAGTAAACATGGTAAATATCCCGTTTCTAGTGTTACTGATAATACTTTCAGATATGTTCGGATTTCAGCAAGATTCTAGTCTTGCCTAGACCAAGAATATAGATAATTCTGACCAATACCTTGCCTTAGACAGAAATTATACAGTCAAGTCCTGTAGCCGTAAAAATCAGTAGTTACATACTTTTTTGTTATGATCAGCAGCAGAGAGTAGAGACAGAGAAAGCAGCAGCAGTAAAAATGAAGGAAGCTGAAGTAAGTTGTGCATCATCACTGGATCAAAATCGACTTAGCCGTTTTCAACCACACTAGATATACAACATTATTTTTAGTATATGCGAAACCTGAATATAGTTTGTTTAGAATAAGTAACTCAATCGATTCCAATAATTTTTAAACCATTTTATATTTTGTCCTAAAAATATTTGAAAAACGTTACTAGTTGGACACCGAGCGACACTAAGTACCTATCGCAATCATTTAGGTACCTACTGCCAAATTATTAATATCAATGAGCTCAAGAGGACGCTGGAGGCGCGCGCGCGCGGCGACGCCGTGTGGTGACCACGTTTTTGTGTGGACAACCAGGTAACAGAACAAGCCTGTAACTTTGTGATTTTTCATGATACAGTTTTGAAATTTTGTACATAAGATTCTTTACATAAAAATACTAGACACGTGTTTCAGGTTTCGCATATACTAAAACTAGTGTTGTAGATGCAACATAGGCCCAAGCAACCATAACACCTTGTTTTATAATAATTTTATTAAGTTATTAAAGCAGTAATTTAGCATAATTACAAGCAGCTACGATGGATTAGACAAGTCTTGAAAGTAACGAGTCGAGCACCAATCTAGTTACGTATTTCTAGTTGGTGTGAAAACCAGTTAGATTTATTAATAACTGGCTACAAGAGTCTCGTTAGGTTTCACTTATTAAAATTAATAAAATTAATCTGTTGGTTCAAGGGCGGACACTCCTTCATATACCCAAGAATTGATATGCATTTGCCTATCGAAATTAATTTTGAAGATTTTATAAATGTTGCTATACTACACCGTGACTTTTTAGTCGTCTTACAAAAGTGGTCCACTCAATGTACCCGACATAAAATAGCTCTAGGCGCGATTTTCTTTTTTACCTACCATAATAGGTACAAAGAAATATAAATAATACGTTAGAATAAAATTAAGAAACTTCCTGTTAATGATGTTTACGTGTCAAACGGGAGAACATACCTACCCAGGGCTCGACTTCAGTGGATCATCGCTCGCAACAGGGTGTTTTATCTACGTCATGCGTCATAATACTGAATAATATTTTTATTTTTACATTATTAAAATCTCATAAATACCATTTTTTTTTATGAATGTTTAGTAGTCATTGGATACATGAAGTGGGCTGCCGTTGTAAGACGACTAAAAAGTCACGGTGTATAAATGTACCTAGACTCGCGACCCGCCCCGTATTAGCACGGGTGCTATTACTTTTTTGTGAGACATTCATACAAAAATACCATTAACCGACTTTAAAATTTTCTATCACACAAACCTCGTCCTGAAGGAGGAGCTCGTGGCTGAATTATAACAGCCGCACGGATCGATCTTCAAGGTTAAGCCGCGCTTGCCAAGGTCTGTCTGTGGATGGGTGACCATCATTACATATCGCCATACCGAGTTTCCTCCGTTCCTTGGAAAGCAAGCTAACCCGTTGGTCCCGGCTGTCATTTTTAGATATTTCGTCGTTACAGATAGTCAGTGACCCAAAAGTCCGACAACCAGTCTTACCAAGGGGTATCGTAGTACCCAGTACTAACTGGGTTGTGGAGGTCAGATAGGCAGTCGCTTCATGTAAAATATTGGTATTCAGCTGCATCCAGTTAGACTGGAAGCCGACCCCAACATAGTTGGGAAAAGGCTAGGCAGATGATGATGATGACATAACATAAGCTGACAAGTAACTATAGACCAGGGGTTCTCAAACTGTGCGCCGCGGCGAGCTGGTGCGCCGTAGAGAGTAAAGAGCGCCCCTCTTTACTTTTACTTCACAGTGAGGCGCTCTTGTTTATTATTCTCCCGAAACTAATATTAAGTATTCGATAAAAATCTAATGAGCTTGTTGTCTCACAAGAAATAACTTCCATATTTACGGAAAACTTTTCGATGGTTTTTAAAATACTTTTCCGAAGACCATGTCGAAAAATTTTCGTGAATCCAAAATCGTTTCCATGCTCAAGATCCACCAGATTTCACTTCGTAAGAAGAAGAGAGTCTCATTGAACTCTTGCGACAGCAGCCTTAAAACAAGGTTCACGTGTTCCGATTTGGTGGAGTTTTGGATTTCGGTCCAAAATTAATTTTCAAACTTTATATTCAAAACTTCTAAGAATTCTCATTCCTCTTGCAACATCTTATTTATGTGAAGCCGGATTTTCAAATGTATTCTTGTGTGTCAACATAATTATAAAAACTGCATTTTCGACGAGTTAGGGCGCCGAGGCAAAACACTAAACATGTAAGTGCGCCGCGAACTGAAAAAGTTTGGGAACCCCTGCTATAGACGTTACGTTGAATTTCTGATTGCCTTGAAGAGCTAAAATTACTTCCACTTGAAAAAACAAAGTAAAAATACTTTTCAAGATAATTAAGTTGATTAACGATAATTAACATCCAATATGTACTTAACACCGCATTAATTAAAGATCGCTCGCTTGATTTGCATCAATTAACATTATTAACATACCCAATTTCAGTAAGACATACTTTAACATTACACTTTATGTGGGAACCCAGAAACTCACAAACAAACTGAACATCTACATATTTATACTAACTTATTATCCATTTATTTATAACAGTCATCATCGAATTACTATTAATAATTTATTTTCCATCTTCAAGTAAATTGCTTTCCAATATCTAACGTCAAACAGGATTGAGAAGTGAGTTCCTACACACGTTCAAATGTTACCAGAATAAAAAAATATGACATCAAAATTGTATGCTTATTGAGAGGCTTAATACAAAAATGGTTAGTACAAACGTTATGTCATTATGACACGTCATATGGACTATTTTTATGGCGTCGTCGCCGAAAGGTTTCTGATTATGTCATTATTTATAGTGATAGAGAAAGTGTGGTGTTGACGGTGACCCATGACTCCGGACGATAAGTTAGGATGATGTCTGTTCTTACATTCGGTACGCTGACAAATTAACTAAGAATATGTTTTGCAAGAATTGAGGAGCTCGTGGCTAAATAATAACAGCCGCTTGGGTCGATCTTTAGGTTAGGTTGGTCTGTGGATGGGTGACCACCCATTACATACCGAGTTTCATCCGTGCCTTGGAAAGCACGTTAAGCCGTTGGTCCCGGGTGTCATTTGTAGATCTTTGACAGTCGTTATAGGTCAGTGGCCCAAAAAGTCTGTCAATCAGTCTTACTAAGGGGTATCGTATTACCTAGTACTAACTGGGTTGTGGAGGTCAGATAGGCAGTCGCTCCATGTAAAATACTGTTATTCAGCTGCATCCGGTTAGACTGGAAGCCAACCCCAATATAGTTGGGAAAAGGCTAGACAGATGATCATGTTTTGCAAGAATAAAGGTTTTATCTGGTGTGGTGTTGCTGGGTTAAAAGAATAGGAACTTCAAATAATCTATTCTTCGTAATAATTTTATGTTACCAGAATAAATGTGACTGCTTTGTTGGTCTGGAGTGCCTCGTTAGTCTAGTGGTCGCAACCGCGACTGCTGAGCATGAGGTCTTGGATTCGAGTCCCGAGTCGGGCAAATTGATTTGGGTTTTACCATCAGGATTTTTTGTGCTCTGAGAGCACAAATCCAGAGATTTGTGCCCGGTTGATGGCAATAGGCTCGCCCCCTATTACATCGAACTTAAACACAACCAGCGAAATGTGGGTGTACTATTGGGTACACCTCAGCATTACCCTTTGGGGATTACGGGCGTGATGTTATGTTATGTTACTATAGACGGATCATAGAAGTTGCGCTTGCGCTCCAGTGGACCAACTGGCAATCCGAGTCGAGTCGAGGCCGTCTGTAGTAATAGGCTTTAAATATCTTTCTATGTGCAACTTTGTCATAACAATGAAAATCAATTAACAAAACACATAACACGTATTTTAATTATTCAGTCGCATGTGTAAACTTAAAAGCGAAACTCGTACAGAAAATGTAATTAGCAATAAATTTAATATTCAATTACTGTAGTCAGTTAATTAACTCGTAGCCGTCATACAGTGTAATTTAATTATGTCTGTCTGTTGGCTGCGTCGGCGCACCGTGGTGCACTGTATGTAGACAATGTTGTTTGTTCTGCTGGACTTCTATTAGTACTTATTAGATAGATGATCAGGAGTATGTTTGCGTGGATTTATTTCGAAAATTGAAGATCCTTTGTTTTCGTTTGGAATTTTAATCGAGGAATTTGAAATTGTTTTGTGGTTGTGTCACATTTCCCGCGTGTTTTTTTTTTCTGTAGTTTAAATTTTTAAGTTAATTTCGTATTTTCTTTCAAAATGCTTACTGATTACTTTCTCTACGTCGTTTCGTACGTCTTGTCGTATTATTACCGATTTTTCATTCACATTATACAGGACTAGCTTATGCCGCGGCTTCGCCCGCGTGGTGTTCGATAATTATCCCGCGGGGTCATACTACCGGAATAAAAAGTATCCCATGTGTTAATCCAGGTTATAAACTATCTGTGTGGAAAGTTTCATACTAATCCGTTCAGTAGTTTTTGCGTGAAAGAGTAAGAAACATCTATCCATCACACACATCACATTCACAAAAAATTTCTCATTTATTAGATTATAATTAGTAGGATTATAAGTAAGATCAATGGCAATTTGGTGCTTTCCTGGAGTTGGGTGATACTTGAGTTAATTTGAAACTTTGAGCCTTATAACTTGGGGTCCAAAATGGGTTTTCCTTTCGATCTTACGAATACATTAGAACTGCTATTTAATCCTCTTCGAAACAGCAAGGTGCGCATAAAATTATGAACTTATTTATTTTTTGGTGCGCATTACCGGGTGAACTTTTAATTAATAAAGGCGATACTAATTATAATAAAAAATGACGTATTATAATTGTTGGAACACAAGACGGTGCGAGCACGCTCGATGGCAATCGTAAAAAAGAGCCCCGCCTCACTCGGTGCACAGTGCGCTATGGGAGAGCTGTGTGGACAAAAAATTACAAGTTACGAATTCGTAATTGTTTTTCTGTAAATAAAATCGGCTAGACTAACTGTTTTCTACCCAATTTAAGTTATTCAGTAAGGGCAGAATGAGCAGATGACTGACTTGAATGAAAATATCTCGCTGATGGTGACACTTGTGTTGAATCATTCGGTTGCCTTAAAAATGATTGAGCTCAGTTGAGCTGGATTGGTCATGTTCGTGAACGCGGTCAGTAGACGCTGGCCATCTCTTAGTCATCCATGGCTTTTTAAATATTTTTATTTTTTTTTGTATTGTTTCATGTTATACATATTTGCTCTGGACCTCTTTCAAAGTGCACGGCTCGTTACATTGTTCTCACATAAGTTTCCATAGATCAAAAAAGTTACCGATGTAACCCGAATTTGTTATAAATGTTTGATTTCCATCGAGTTTCTTGCCCGTTCTTCTTCATAGAGATCTACGGTTTGAAATGGGCAAAAGAATACTTTCATTGTTATTATGGCTTGTGTTGTGGCTGGGACTATAGCTTCATGTTTTTGTTTTTGACAGAAACGTACGTACTTTGACAATTCAAAAGAGCCTTTTAATGGTAAATAATTAATTGAAATAAATGTTTTGAGTTTGAGTTTGCAGAGGCAGTTTTAAAAAATATCAGATTACTTTATCATAAGAACCTAAAATATTTTTTTTTTTACGGATTCGCAATAGTTTGGTATTGATTTGCACCACAACGTACACCAAGCTTGCTACATAAAACGGGCAGTGGTTAATCCCCGCTAATATTTAAAAGAAAGTATCTAAGACAGATTTTTTTTCTACAAAAACGTACGACCTTCACTCCAAGTTTAAACTGTATGTGTTTATCAAACTCACAATAGCGTTTTGTCTGGCCAACTTCACTGCAGTCCCAGCGTGCGCCGGCAACATCGGCCAATTACATAAAAGCGTTTCATTTGCCGCTGCAAAGTGTTATTGTGTGACCCCGCGCGATACCATCGACCATGGTTCCATGCTGATTTACTCCGCTTACAACCAACCTACATGATTTTTGAGGTCCCTATCTCAAAGAAGTATTCAGGAAAGAAAGAATTCAGTTGAACAAAGTTCAAAGCTTACCGCATGGATGGACTTTTATCCTGACAAGTAACACGGTAGGTTTGACAACGTGGCTAATGATACTGTGATATTTTTCACATCTACAGGCTGGACTTGGTATCAAAAGGAAGCAATGTAGTAAGAGATAAAGATGAAGAGGTTTTAAAAAAAAATATGACACAGATGTTCTCATCATCTTCCCGCCCTTGTCCCATTCTACTTGGTGTCAGCGCAACACGTTTTCTTCGTCCATTCTCCCCTGTCAGACGTCACGGCATCATTTACTCCTTTCTATGTAAAAAGTTTTGAGAACTTCTATTTTTAAAGGAACAACTCGGTCGCTAAGCTGCAACTATACCTCGGAAAAAAAAGAATAGTAAGCAAGATTCAGTCATGCAGTCATGGCTCTTCTGCTGCCCAAGAAACCAGCTGAAGATAAACCACAAAGAAAACGTTAATTGGTTTTGCATTTAAGTATTTATTTACCACTTTAAGCACACACATGTACAGAGGCTGACTTAATGTCACAGGCATTTTCTACTAGTCAACTTTTAAAATTTTGAAAGAGTCCTGGATTCAAACACTGTTTCAAGCTTTCACGGTTTACAACTATACTGTCACTTACGGGATATCTTCCGTGATTGTTCATTATTTTGAGCTCCCGAAATACAACAGCGCCGAAATATCGGGAGCTCAAAATAATGAACAATCACGGAAGATATCCCGTAAGTGACAGTGAGTCCTGGATTATTTAAAAGTACAGGATGGAACCTTCCAGTCCCTGGCGGTCAGAGAGTGAGAGATCCGAAACAAATGGTCACGTATGCACGGTATTAATTAATGAATGCCATTATTCTTGCCTTATCCACCCGTAGTGCAGTCTTTGGAGCCAGCATTGTTTTTGAAGCGAAAGGCCAAATATAGGGACAGAGGAACCAGAATTTTGTATTGTTTTTTTTAGAGATATCTAAAAGGAATGATGCAGATTTGTAACATAAACCATTTCTTCTCTTCTTTGCGTGTCGATGGACTGAAATAATACTCGACCGGTTGTTTAACTGACTACACAGCTCTTTCGTTGGCTTCGTTTAAGCGTAGAAGGTGCACCTGGCTGTTTAGGATGGGTAAAAAAGGAGGTGGACATATCCTGCAGACGGGGTCCACACTGGCATTATTTATTGTCATAGGACGCTTAATGCTGCGTTACCACCAGAGATGAGCGAGGATGCGTAGCGAGGGATGTGTGTGGAACTAACCAATCACATAGCTAGAATAGCTCAAGCTGTGAAAAAGAAGCGATGTTATTGGTTACTTGTACACACATTCCTCGCTACGCATCCTCGCTCATCTCTGGTGGAAACGCAGCCTAAGGCCATCAGAATGGTCATGGTCAAGATCATCAACATTAATCGTAGACTTGTTACCACCGGTGAGTATTTTTGGCTTACTCCCTTTCGTACCCTGCTTTCCTGGTACTCGCTAGTTTCGACAGAGAAATAAAGACACAGAGCTAATACAGGTCGTCTAGCACCATTCCTTTCCCACACAGGAATTACTCCAGCTTTGAGACGTCGTGGTAGTCTACCTGGTCTTTCCCACGATCTTTAGAATGACATTCAACCGTCTGACTGTTGGTCTACCAACTTCTTCTACTGTCTTTCGGCAACCATTCAGGGCTTTCGATAAATGATGGCGGTCAATTGGACTCGGCCAATAAATATTGAAGTCCCCTTTGCTCAGTATTGGGACACAATATGCAAAAGTAAACTCAGACTGCCTCTGCCTTACTGACATAAAGTTCTTTGTTCACAAAAACCTTTTTTGTTATTTTTTTAGACCTGTGTAACTAATGAGATTAGGTAGCAAATTAAAAATAAACTTGATTCAAAGCAGTCGTTTATTTTTCAACAAGCTACTTGATTGGTTTGCAACATTACAATGTGTCAGAAGCTGGCAGATAAATAGATAAAGCTCTGTTGTGTAATTGCTCTGATTTACTTGACGTGTTGAGCTTTGTTATAATAAAATAGTGCAGTCAATGATGTGTCACAGTTATTGCATTATAGAAAAAAAAAACACTCGGTGAATCTCAAAATACAGGAAAAGACTGGATACTATACTATAATTATTATTTATACAAATTTTATCTATGCGCAGTTTGGATGGATGGATGTGTGTTACTTAACCACGCCAGAACGGCTGAACGAATCTGGATGGAATTTGTCACAGAGATAGATTATAGTCTGGAATAAAATATAGGATACTACTTTTTTCACTCACTTCAAAATTTCCACGCGAAGTCGCAGACAACAGCTTAATGTTATAAAATGACTCTAAATTCACGAAATAATGTAATAAAAGTGGGCTAAAATAATTAAATCTTTCAATTTAAACTTCTTGCAAAAGGCCATCTTTCAAAACCGCGCTCCATTCTCTCCGGGAGATTTCATTGTTTAAAAAAAGCCGCATTCTCGGACAATCGCGCGGATTTATCATAATAATAAGGCGTTAAACAGAGTACCTTTAATAGTTTGTTAAGCGTGGTAACGCCGGCATAATAAGCGCACTGCTGGTAATAACAGTAACAATGAAAAATAATAACCAGTCGGTGTGATCGGGGTGATAGCAGCCGCAGGCGCGATTAACTGTGCATGCTTTTTGTTTTGAAGTTTATTAAAGAAATGTTTAAGAAAATTATGAGGAAATGTTGAAGATTGGGTTAAAGGTCAGTGTCTCCACATTCAGTCTTCTTCAGGGGAGTGATTTGTGCAGTAAATCTATACCATAATACTATTAAGAGGTAATATGTTTTTGTAAGTTTGTATGTAGTGGTTAATCTTCGGAACTACTGATCCGATTCCGAAAATTCTTTCACTAACGGGAAGCTACATTATCCCCGAGTGCTTTAAGCTACATTTAAAACGTTCCCGTGGGTTAATTACCGGACATAACCGGAGCGAAGCCACGAGCAAAATCTAGTATTTAATGATTTGAGAGTTAGTTTTGAAAAGAAGCTGAAAATTTTCAAGATGAATTTGAATCAAGGAGAGTGAGATATAGGCATCTAAACTTGCGTCTATTATAAGGTTTCGTATCAGAATATATGCTTCACCAGCCTTCTGAGCTTGATATTCTTCTGACCTCGCGCATTACGCAAACACAATTTTTGACCGACGGATATCTTGAGCCAAACTGGTGGCACGCCTGGTCGGAGTTTCTGCGGCCAAAAGTTGTAGTCGTGGGCGTGTACTGCACTAAGCCCCATAACGTACACCTACACATAAGCAAAATTTATACGTACTCGTAAAATTAAATGGTTTTATAGGTAATTGCTAGATGAAATGTTATTGAAATGAAGGTGTTGAGATCCGGTCTTGCAGGAAATAACTACTCAATTAGGCCAGGCAGTCAGTATAGACATATAATTTTTATCACCCGTAATACGTTTTAATGCATATTATTATTTGACCGATACTTTACCTGGCGTACTTAACCGTCCAAATAATTTGCAAGTAAATGCCGTTTTGAGTTACAAGTCACGCGCGCGTCTGGGCATCGTTTTACAAAATGGTTTTTAATGAAATTTATACATCATCACGGTATTTTTTTGAGCATTACTTTTATGGGCTAAAGGAAAGTGTTGAAATATGTAAGAGGTATCCTTATATGAGGGGTTCAAATTATGCTGTTTTTTGTATGGGGTTAAATTGTTTAATTGGTATAATGTACCTGTACTTAAAATTTTTATTCTTGTCTGTTTTGACGTTACAACGTCACAAGGGGTATTTGAAATAACTGAAAATTTGAAACGGGATCATTAAACTCTTCATTATTAACGTGTTTTACGATGGGATCGACCCTGATGAGTTTACCTTAAGTCCTATGGTTATAATCAACTTCATGGTGGACACAACTTGGGTCAACGTCCCATAGAGTTTGAGCTTGGTTCTAGAAGCTCTTCATTGATGTGATGGAAACGAATATAAGCTAAGCAACATAACCTACTTACGCACTCATCCAAATAAGTCCTGAGCTTGATGCTAGAGACTGAGAAACCCATGATACAGAAGTATTTGGAATTTTTTATGTATACACAAAATACTTAACAAGACATTCAAGATAGAAGAGCACATAGGTACCAGTGGCGAAGGTTCCATACAACTCGATTCCTATCGGCTTCCCTTTGAAAAATGGCACAGTCAGTATTCTATAGGCAAATAATATAATCACATTAAAGATTATGTGCTCCGGCTTACCTCTTACAAAAATTGACCCTTCGCTACTGATAGGTACTGCTTATTTCATTGATATATTAGTGCACAGGAGTTTTCTTTTTTGAACTAATTGGTTAAGTCATTCGTTGGGAAGTCTTGGGAATCATACTGGGCCGTGAGTCTTCAGACATTGATTTGAAAATGTCATTTATTCGAGCAGGAAGTGATCTCTTAACTACAACACCACCTTGCATTCTCCACAAAACACTTTCCATCCGTATCCATCTGCGGAAGAAGCTTGGTTAATAAATAATATAGTTTAGGCGTGCAATCTGCGCGGCACACGGGATACAAATGGCGGGGCGTCGCGGCTACGCCGCTGCGCCGGCGCAGATGCGCGATAGCGACGCGGTTCCACGCGGTACTGTAAAGAATATTGTATGGGATTTCTGTTATTAATGGGTTATTAAATTAGAAAATAAGATTTGGTAAATGTAGGTAGTAAAAAAACAAATCGATATGGTAAGAATCGTTTATGTTCTAAATCTGTCTTCGTTTAGAATAATTAAACAGGTACAGTCATGAGCACCAAAATGTAGCTATACAGACTAACCTAAATTCAAAAGCGATTTCCTAGTATTTCAAAATAAAACTGCAGTCAAGGCAGTAAGAAAAAATCACTTCTAGTAGTAACTAAGTGTAAACCGTGCACGTGACTGTACTATATAAAATGTCCTTACTGTGCAGTAAATATTTTATTATTAAGTTTGGACATTCCCGTTAATGCAAGAGAGTGGCCAGACTATTTTTTTCGTCTGCTATCAAAGACATTCAATTTACGAGCGACGGAACAAGAATCGTGGCAAAATAATAACAGAAGCTCGGATCAATCTTCAGGTTAAGCCGCGCTTGCCTAGGTTGTTCTGTGGATGGGTGACCACACATACCGATTATCCTCCGTGTATGAAAATATCTACAAATCCCCTCTACAAGACTTTTAAATCTGTTTGAATGTGATAATACCTTCATCGTCATCTGATCCTATTAGACTTATCACATTCCCATCTAACACGCTTCAATAACGAATCAAAACTCGCCAATAACCGCACAGTATTTAGCACTGGCAACACAAATCACAGCGCTAACCCCTCCACTGCCGCGGGGGTATTTATCGGCACAATAAACTTACGTAATTTATAACAAGCAATAACAATGTGTGCTGTATCTGAGGGGTAATTTCTCAAACGCACACCTCGCCCGTAGCGGCGGCTATCGGACAAATTAAATAGCCGCGTACGTCCGTCCGGGAACGGACGAACAATCGGTAGGCTCTACTCTTATTAAATGATAAGCCGTGTAATATTAATGTTATCGTGGTGCGGCTAGCGGAGGGTTAAACTGTTTTGGTTTTTAAATTGCTGTGTTCGGATTTTTTTGGCTGGCGTTTTGGAGTTTAATTTTTTTTGTGGAAGTTAACTTTAAAGTTATTTCTGATGCAGTAAGTTGATATTTCCGTTCGTCACATAACGTTTACTAAAAGTAAAAAAAACACAATTATTCTTAAGTTCCTTAGGCTCGTCGGACATGTCGTTAAATTACTTGGGCACGTGATCATGCGGCATGGCGAAAATGTGCGCAAACGTGTCGCACATTTACATAAATATTGAAGGACAAAAATAATTTAATTAAAATTTTAATTCCTACATAGTTCTGGACACGCATACTATTTCTCCCAAGTCTATAAAACCCTTTGACTCCGTTACATCAATGTCGGAATATGCCAGGCTCGGAGTTTTAGCGGCTTGAGCGAAACGTCTTCACATCCCACCAACATTTACTACTCTAGCACTTCGTAATATTTTCAACTCAAGAGGAATAAATGTCGATTACTTCATTAGCGTTATGAATAACTTAAGTAGAACCAAACGACCATATACAAGACTAGCTTCTGCCCGCGGCTTCGCCCGCGTGGAGTTCGGGAATTGCCCACGGAATGTTACTTCTGGGATAATAAGTAATCTATGTATGTGTAGTATATACATAGATTTACGTGTACTTGCTATTGTAAATATTTGTTCATAGTAATATCAATTAAATTACATATGTGAAATATCTTGGTTTGAGATTGGACACCGGAACACCAATCAAATGATTTATTAGGAATCTATTTATAAATATAATACTTTGACATAATATTTAATATCAATGTCCCGTATCGCGAGCCAACGCGAAAATCGGTGGAATAAACCATATTCACAGACACTTCTCTACCTCAGAAAAATCCTACCTACTTAGTAATAGGTAAATACTCGCGCGCCCCGCACGCCCCACGCAACGCTGCGCGGCATGCGCCCTTCTACGTGAGCTTCGAAGCCCTATTTAACTATATTGGGGGATGATTTTGGAAAAACTGATACATATGTCTTATAATTTTAATTGAAGAGTGTGAACATCAATTTTCGAGTCAATCGACTCAGTAAATATTAAGTTTCACAGAAAATTCAACACCCCATTTTACCCTCTTAGGGGTAGAATTTCAAAAAACCCTTTCTTAGTGGATACCTACTCTTCACAAAGAATACATCGTCCAAATTTCATTTCTCTCGGACCAGCGGTTTGGGCTGTGCATTGATATATCAGTCAGCCAGACAGGACATTAAATTTTAAATTGGGGAATGATTTTGGAAAAACTGTGATACACGTATCTCATAAATTTAACCAAAGAGTATGTACACAAATTTTCAAGTCAATCGCCTCCGAGAATAAAAAGTTTCACAGGAAATTCAACACCCCATTTCACCCTCTTGGGGGTGGAATTTCGAAAAGCTCTTTCTTAGTAGATATCTACTCTTCACAAACAATTCACCGTCCAAATTTCATGTCTCTAGGATCAGTGGTTTGGGCTGGGGGTTGATATATCAGTCAGCCAGTCAGGACGTTTAATTTAAAATTGGGGATGATTTTGGAAAAACTGTGATACACGTATCTCATAATTTTAACTGAAGAGTAAATACACAAATTTTCAAGTCAATCGACTCAGGGAATAAAAAGTTTCACAGAAAATTAAACACCCCATTTCACCCTCTTAGGGGTAGAATTTTGAAAAACCCTTTCTTAGTGGATACTTACTTGTCACAAAGAGTACACTGTCCAAATTTCATGTCTCTAGGATCAGTGGTTTGGGCTGGAGGTTGATATATCAGTCAGCCAGTCAGGACGTTTAATTTAAAATTGGGGATGATTTTGGAAAAACTGTGATACACGTATCTCATCATTTTAACTGAAGAGTAAATACACAAATTTTCAAGTCAATCGACTCAGGGAATAAAAAGTTTCACAGAAAATTAAACACCCCATTACACCCTCTTAGGGGTAGAATTTTGAAAAACCCTTTCTTAGTGGATACTTACTCGTCACAAAGAGTACACTGTCCAAATTTCATGTTTTTAGGACCAGCGGTTTGGGCTGTGCGTTGATATATAAGTCAGTCAGTCAGTCAGTCAGTCAGTCAGTCAGTCAGTCAGTCAGGACTTTGAATTTTATATGTATAGATTACAAGTATTAATATAAACATCTGTCCGAGACGATCCAATTACCATTTGCAAGTCATTACACATAAATACAACTCTTAATCTCGCTCGAAGGAAATTAAAGACTTAATTAAATTACGGACCAAATCAATTTGTATCTTATGAGAACTAAACAGAAATTTAATTAGCGATACGCAACAGAAGAAATGTCAAAAAGGTATTAAGAAAAAACGTAAAAATTAATACGGGTCTGCATACCTGAGCGACCGGCACCTTGTGGCAAATTGAAAAGGCCGCGCTTGCTCTCCAAGCTAATAATAAATTCTCAAATAATAATAATTCATAAATAATAATCGTGGAAGAAACAAAATAAAAATATTATACACGTCGAAATAATAAAGGATTTGCCCGGGAAGCAGTCGACACGGGTTGACTTTTGTTGAGGATAACAGCGTCCAGATTATATGCATTCCGATTTGAGCTTTAAAATTTTCGACTGAAGTCGAAATAAAAAATTAGTTTACTGAAGAAAGCTATGACGCATTGTTTGTAAACTGACGCCCAAAACATGCGTTGGACCAACACTTAAACGCAGAAATTGCGGGTTAGGTCGTTACGTTATTTTTATCATAGTGTAATAGTCAAGTTAGTGGCAGCATGCTATAATCAACCGCACAAAGGCGCCAGTGTGCGCCGGCCCGCCGAACATAAAATTGTTTTTTCGTCCGACAGCTATAATTAGGCGATGCGTTACGTTTTTGTTTGGCCCACATTTCCCGATCCTCTAATTTTTGTGTTTTTTGCCGCTCCTTTTGTAGTCGTTAATATGATTACACCGTTGGGATGATGGCTTCATACGTGTTTTAGGTTATAACTTAATTTGCTCGGGTTACTTATTTGTTTTTTTATTGTTCTCCGACTTCCTGAGAGTCTGTCGTGTGTTTTTTGCGGCCGGTCGTTAGTTGGAGGTGATTGAATGTGATGGTGGGCAAATTGTGGGTCGCCGTCTCACTGGTACGTCGCGTCGTGCGTCGTGCCGTCCACTGCGACCACGTCCCGGCGTCACGTATTTAGTTTGATTCGAATGTTGACTCAGTGTGTCGTAATTGGATCGTAATCTGTTAGCAGAAGTTTTTGTTGAGATGATTGCGTTCTCGCGCTATCACGTACACTCAAACTTTCGACGATATTGACCGTTTAGCTTATTTTGAGCGTAAATTAATTTCTAATGAGGTAGGCAGGCGGCGGGGCCGGCGCGTTAGGGCTGAGAATGTCTTAATAATGTTTCGTGTCTGATGCAATCAAGCGGTTAACGCTTCGTGCAGCGGTGATAAATGGCACGAGTTATGTGAGCGTTTAGGTTTAAACAACCGATTTTAAGCGACTCTAAGCATTAGATGCTTATTGAATGCATTCTTACTAAATCTCTGAACACCACCACCTTAAATCCACCTCCTTTCACTTCAAGCCTTTACTATCCCCTACCAACTCCCACCAAAACTCTTCAAAATCTACAATTTCCTCAGCACTTCTCCATAAAGCGCTGCACTCGCTTCACAAGTCAGCGGTAATGGCGTGGCTCGGTCTGACAGGTAAATTGAGCTTGGACGTGCGACGTGCAAATTGGTCGACACCGCCTGCACGCAACGTGCTCCGTCCCGACTGCCCGTGCGTGGCTCACGGAGCTGGAGTGACACTTGGGTAACACGCCGCCGTGAAACACTAGCTTTGACAACTAAATTATTAATGGAAATAGTGCGAAGTAAAATTGTGAGCAAATTATTTCTTTGTTTCAAGTTGGTTGATGTTTTATTTATTTGTGTCCTGTCTGTGTTTCTATCGATTGTTTAGATTTGTTTCCAAGTCAAGTTGTTCCAAGCTCGAAGTGTTTTTTCTAACTAACTGCAAAGAACGAAGCATTAGATTTTGCTAGAAAGAGCGTAGAGTCTCGTAGCCTGTAGGACCACTAGGAATTCGGAACTTTCGGTGACTAGAAGACAGCATGTGGTGACGAGGAATGAAAAGGATATGACCAAAAGAGTGATGGGTAAATATTAACGGATTAAGAGGAATAGGAATTTCAAAGAAAAGGTGGGTGAATTATGCGAGAATATGGAGTAATTCATAGCGTACAGATAGTGATAGTTTCGTGCCACTTAGTACCAAGGTAATGGTATAAGGGCAAGAGAATTTTGAAGAAGACTATTCCAAAGCAGTTAACAATTGGTAGGTACAGCTTCAAATAAGAAGAACTAGAAGTTGTCAGCCAGCTGAGCCAACGACTTATTCGTCAACTGGCGAGTGTGAAACTCGCGAGTGCGCGCGAGTTGGCACCTTCCGATTTTACCTTTGTTTTTTTGTCGTCAACTCGCTCGACTTTGAAAAATTTGACGTTAAATACGTCAGATATATATATATAAGATAGCTAAAAAAAATTCTTATAAAATGTATTATATAGGTACCCACTTTAAAAGTATAAGACATTATATGCATGCTATGCTTGGGTATCATGCGTCGTCGGCCGCATTCCCCTTGCCTCATTTTGCACCTCCAACATGGGCTTTAAAGTATCCCGAAATCTAAGTAGATAGTCGGTACTTAACCGAATCAGCCAGCGCAGGCAAGTTATTTATAGATATTGGTTTCAATCCGTTTTCATTTGACTGTACTTTATAATGTGCGAGCGAGTTAACGACAAAAAAATAGGTAAAATCGGAAGGTGTCAACTCGCTCGCACTCGCGAGTTTCAGACTCGCCAGTTGACGAATAAGTCGAGCCAACTATAACAAAACTAAATCATAGTGCCTAAAGCTTAAAGGCGCATTCCTATTTAGTATTCAAAACACGGCTAATAGACCAACAAATAATTACAAAAACACACATTATAAGCCACAAAGACCACAATTACACGTAGGTGTACACATGATGTATAAACCGAACACAATTGCTTTCCGTGTATCTAAATCAATTTTATTGGATTATAGCACTTGTTATCTAATTATACTTCACCAGCTTATAAACTGACCAAGAACATAGACCTGTGCTTTAAGCCAAGTTGGTCGTATCCAGGGATCGTATAATATTGGTTATTCAGACTACTTCGTACCAACTGCCCAGAAATGGAGACCTCTGATTTATGTCAAGTTGGTTGAGCTCAGAGGTTTTGTTGAATTGGTTGTTCGGTATGCTTCGCTTTGTATGATAATTTTAAAATCGACCTCGGCGATGAAAAATTGATTTCGGCTGATATGCTTTTGATTATATGGTTGGCAGTCGTTAGATACAATTATTTGGATACAGGTACGGGATTGTTTTGGGCTATTATGTTTTGATGATAATAAAGACGTTAACGTATGTGGTGGAGGCGTCCTTTTTTTTTGAGGATTTGTCGACCTCCTTTTATAGTTCACATCTTCTATCTATATATATAAAATGGTAAACTGACTGACTGACTGACTGACTGGGTGATATATTAACACACAGCCCAAACCGCTGGTCCTAGAGACATGAAACTTGGAGGGTGTGTTCTTTGTGAAGATTAAGTATCCACTAAGAAAGGATTTTTGGGAATTCCACCCCTAAAGGGGTAAAATAGGGGATGAAAGTTTAAATGAAAGTCCGTCAGTTTTGAATTTAGGATCTTCAAATTTAGTGTTTAGGCTGACGATTGAAAATTAATTAATACGTGTCTCAGCGTTTTTGATAATTCTAGCCCTGAAGGGTTACAAAATGGGACGAAGGTAAGTAATCGGATATTTTTCGCCATCCACGCGGGCGAAGCTGCGGGCAAAAGCTAGTTAATGTACAAACGCTGCAGTTTATTGATCAGTAGTGTTGCCACCTGCTAAAGAGCCTATTCCCGCGAAAATGGAGGTTTGACAGTGATGTTATTTCCTTTATTTATTTTTACACATATTAAATATTCTAATATAAAACAATATAAAAAACATTTAAAAATATAAAATAGTGGTCCGCCGGTATCAGGAGCAGGGTCCAAGCTACCGGTGGTTAGGGCTCCAGAGACAGGAATGTTATTATTAGTTCGTTATTATATAGATCTCTAATACCTCTCTTGTCAGTAGGGCTGCTTTTTAACTTAACCTTTCCTAAGTTGAAGAGTCCATGCTAAAGGGGATTCTAAAACATAGACAACCTGTAACTGTATGTTACCAATAAAATGCCTTATTGAATATTTTTAGACGATTTAAATCAAGATGCCATTGTAACTTACAGTTGTAAGTTACACTTATTTCTCAATATTAAATACAAATCATTTCTACCTCGTCTTTACTAATATTTTTATGAGGTAAAATTTGTAAGTGTTTTGTAAGTTTGTATGTAAGGAGCAATCTTCGGATCTACTGATCCGATTCCGAAACATCGACTACTACTGCTTCGAAACTTTCACTTACGGGCTACATTATCCCCGAGTGCAATAGATTAATTATTATAGATTTCTAATTTTTAATATTGTTTTTAAATAATTATAATTTTATTTCTGCATTTAATTAAATATGTTATCGTAATCTTAAATTCCAGTTCTTATATAACAACTTCATAAGATATTGACGGCATGCAATTGTTTTAAAATTAATATATTTATCAGTAGCGAAGGGTCAATTTTTGTAAAAGGTAATCCGGAGTTCATAATCTTTATGTGGTTATATATTTGTCTATAGAATACTGACTGTGCCATTTTTCAAAGGGAAGCCGGTAGGAATCGAGTTGTATGAAATCTTCGCCACTGATATTTATTTCATTCATATTTGTACGGCTTCACGGCAAAACATAGAGAATCTGACTTGTATATTGTGACATCTCACACACCGTGTTTACAAATAAAAGTTTCTTATTCTTATTCTTAAAAATAGGCTACATTTAAAACGATCCCGTGGGTTAAGTACCGTACATAACGGGAGCGAAGCCACGAGGAAAATCTAGTAATATAAACCTAAGCTAATATTAAGTTAAGCTGTTTACACACTAGACGTGACCGCGGCTCTTGTAAACGACAACAGTACTGGAGATCCGTCACGACCATGTCACGACGCACGGTACAATATCTGTGCCGCCGGCTCCTACCTAGACGGACGATTCCTTATAGAATAATAGTTTGGGTAAAAATCACGTTTCTACTATAATAAACGGTAAGAGTATAATGAAGTTTCGCATTCACTAGACTGCTCTAGTGAATGCGAAACTGATATCAGACCCATCACTTGAGCGAATGATTCACTCGAGCTAATGTTAATTTTTGGTTAACTTTAGTTTCATTTTGGGTTCAAACGTTTCACCTCTAGTTCTAGCAATCAGTTATTGCAGTAATCAATAAGCTAAATACAAAATCTTCCACATTTCGTAATATAATATTAACATAACATAACATCACGCCTGTAATCCCAGTAGGGTTAGACACAGTTGTATCTGATAGTACACAAGGCGGCACATCAAGCTGTACATTTCCAATATAACATGGCCTCGCTTTGTATAAATTTTCCGTACAACGAGATATCCGTATAAACTGGTTTTGTATAGCATGATTGGCCGTCGTGCATACACCCACATTTCGCCAGTTCTGTTTAAGTCCTTTGTAATAGGGGGCGAGCCTATTGTAATCAAACAGGCACAAATCCGGATTCCGTGGCTGCTACTGAGACCAATAACAATTTGCCCGACCCGGGAATCGAACCCAGGACCTCATATTCAGCGGTCGCGATTGCAACCACTAGACCGACGAGGCAGTCCGAGGTAGTCAATATAATGATATTAAATGTTAAGTTGTTTACACACTAGACGTGACTACGGCTGTTGTAAATACTCCCGGAGCCGTCACGGCGCACAGTTGCTGTAATTGAAAAGTCCGCCTATAAAGGGTGTAAATAGATCCTTAACATAGCCGAAAGGCACTTGTTCTCCCCGTCTTTGCGATCATTTTTTTGTTCCAGACCATACCACCATAGACCATATGGGAACCTTCTAGTTACGGAGATATTGGGGGTCAAAGTTCCAACTTTTTCACAAGTTTTTTTTTAAATATGTACACGTTTTTAATTTAAGATTTTTACTTTACACACCTCCACGACCCCCGTACTATTCAATCCATCCATCAGCACAATGCTTTGAGTGCTTTCCATCGAGTCCTACCGTGTCACGTGATTTTTCACTCCCAAAAAAAAAAAGGTCGATTCAGCAATAATTTTTGCGTAAAGTTACTTAGTTTGATGTACAGAATGCTTGGTTGACGGCTATGTGAAGGGTCTGTTTACACCCTGTATACTACTATTGTTCATTAAATTTAAATAAATGAATAATATCATCGTAATTATGTGTATCGAAGTACGTTGAAGCAATCCAAAGGATTAACATTCCACATGAAAACTATGAATAGTGTACAAAAACACGAAAGCCGTAAAAATATCAATATTTCATAGCATTTTTCTTGTGCTTATTGGTTCAGCAAGTGAAAATGGTACGATTTCGTGGCGGCTGGCGCTCGCAGGTGAGGTAATCACTTCATTATATGCCACCGCCGTCTAGCGTGCTGTGCAGCGTGGTAGGGTGCCCAGGAGTCGAGGACTATTGGAGGACAATCGTTGCATTGTACGAAAAAAATTAGCAGAAGAAGTAACAAGAACTTTTAGAGTTATGTCTGCAAGAAAATAACGTTTTTTGAGAAAAATTAATCCGGAATTTCTCAGTAGCAGCCACGGAGTCTGAATTTGTGCCCAGTTGATGGCAATAGGCTCGCCCCTTATTACATGGGACCGGTCACTGTGGCGACACTTGAGGGAGACCTATGTCCAGCAGTGGATGTCTTTCGGCTGAAATGATGATGATGATGATGAAACATAACTGGCGAAATGTAGATGTACTATTAGGTACACCTCTGCCTAACCCTTTGGGGATTACAGGCGTGATGTTATGTTAAACACAAACCTTAGATTAAAAAAAAAGGGTGGATGGATTGATGGAGGTTTGTTACTCTTACACGCAAAAACTACTGACCGGGTTTGGATGAAATTTGGCACACAGATAGTCTGTTCATACATTTAAAAAAAATCAGTCATTTGTAGAATCAGTCCATTGTAGAATCGGTAATTTATAGAATCAGTTAATTTTAGAATCGGTCATTTGTATAGTCAGTCATTTATAGAATTGTACATTCCGAGAATTCGTCAAAATATGATAGGCTTTTTTTTCGGATGGGAATCATCAAATGACCCCCCCCCACTCTGGGCGGAGCGGAAGGGAGTGTCAGACTTGTACTGACTAAAACCCATTCATGTTCCTTCTTTGCCGTTTGTGTTCCAGGGCCACGGTATCTCTTTCGAACAGTCCCGCAGCCCTTGCAGGCATCGGCCCTTGCAGACCCCTACATCGTTGCTGACATCTCTTTGAGGCGCGCGTGGAACACGAACGCGCCGTCGACACGGCCTGTCGTCATAAGACGGCTGGACGGTGAGCTACCCCATAGCTCGCCGTCCACAGGCCCGCGCCTACGGTGGCCGGGAGCCACCACGTGACCCCCGACGCCCAGGGCGTCTCCCGCGGCGGCTGGGACGCGAGGTTCTTTCCCTCTCACGTCCCGCCACCTCCTTCACTAGCATGACTGCTTCGCAGAAGGAGGTGATGGCAATTATAGGCTCTGTAGTTATTTCGCGAATCAGTCATTCCTAGACTAAACTGACAATTCTGTCTCAGGACACCATAACACATGGCCACCCCAATGCTTCGTATTATAGAAAAGAATGGAAAATTGTGAAAAATTGCTTCTTGTTAAGGTAGGCCTGATCGTGGGCGCCGATACAGCTACAGGGGAACTACACTAATCATTTTGGAACATTTCCCTTTTATATTTCATGGGAAACGCGCCCCATGAAATATAACCTCATTATGTTTATGGGAACGTGAATATATTTAATGTAAGCCGTAGGTTATGTTAAGGGTTGGTGGGATGGGTGCTATTATATATAGCTATATATACAAGTACTATGAAGTATTGCATATAGAATCAATAGTCTCATTTATTAATCTTCTTCGTGTCGCTGGCACGACAATTTTATTATTTTTGTTAGCCTAGAGTCTAGGAGTGCAGGTGGAGTATAGTCTAGGCCCTAGACTATACTCCACCTGCTATCCTGCCCTCTCAGCCCGAAAACATGCAGCCCAAGTGACCTTTGCGCTGCCCCAGAGGACACGGTGGAGGTGGCCAAGTTCTGGGCTAACAAAACAAATATTAATTAATCTGCAAGCCGTGAGCCTGATAAAATTTTCCGTGGATCTAATTGGTAGAATTGGACAGGACTGTTTGATTGTGAGTTTGGATGTTTGTAAATGCACCCACGATACAGAAGAAATTCTTAGGCTGGGGACACGATAAAAATAAAGAAAAATTACCTCCGGTTAAAAATGCGAATGAATGAATTTGAAATTAAATTATTTTTTTTTTCTTATAACATACACTTTAAAATGCACTAGAATAAACTGGAGTATTTATTTATCTATTATTTTGGTACTTCCTTAGACTCTCACGAGTTGATGAGTTAAACTCAGAAGGAAAATACCATATTATTTATAATTCGGAGCAAACAAGTTAGCCATTTCCATTACTTAAGGAGTAATGTAATGAGTCAGTAAATAAAATAAATTAAATAAGCCATTTGCCTATGAATTGCGAAAGTCAGAAAATGTGGCTTCACCTATACACGAGATAAGGCTAAGTTAAGTTATGCAGACAGACTCAAAACGGTAAAGGAAAACATCGTGAGGAAACCGGCATGTCCTAGAACCAAAAATTCGAAGACATGTATTGTGACATCTACCAACCCGCACTGGCCCGCGTGGTGGATTATAGCCCTTTACCTCTCATAGAGAGGAGACCTGTGTCCCAGAAGAGGGAAAATTATAGGCTGATGATGCAAGCATACAGGGTGTAAACTGACCCTTCACATAGCCGTCAACCAAGCATTCTGTACATCAAACTAAGTAACTTTACGCAAAAATTATTGCTGGGAAACGACTTTTTCTTTGGAGTGAAAAATCACGTTTTACGGTAGGACTAGATGGAATGCACTCAAAGCTTTGTGCTGGTGGATGGATTGAATAGTACGGGGGTTGTGGAGGTGTTTAAAGTAAAAATCTTATATTAAAAACATGTAATAAAAAAAAAACTTATGAAAAAGTTGGAACTTTGACCCCCAATATCTCCGTAACTAGAAAGTTCCCAGAACAAAAAAATGATCTCAAAGACGGAGAGAACAAGTGCCTTTCAGCTTCGTTAAGGTCTATTCGTGTAAATAGTGCACGGCATGCGCGCAGCCTGTTGCTGGAACTTGGCCTGCGCACTACCGTGCCCTTAGATTTACACCCTTTATATTTTACAAAAACATTCAAATTATCACTGAAAGAATGTCCTTCCATTCATTCCATATCTTCGCCAATTTCCCTAACTCCTAAAAATCTCGTCCGCTCCCACATACACCATGGAATCAGTCATTATACCCCTGGAACTCATATAACAAATTAATACAATTTCCTGCCCCGACATTTTCATTTCAGAAACATTTTTATCGTACACATTTAATTTCCTGTTGAAACATAATTAAGTTATGCCGTTTTTTCATGTAAAACACTTTTTTCTTACAGTCACGAAATATTATTTTCTATTAGGAATGCTGGAATGGCCGTTTTTTGAGTAAGTATGATTTTATGCTACTGTTTAACATAAGTAAGTAGTAAGTTGTGAACTTGAATCTTAATGTGATCTTTGGAGTAATAAGTTTGATAACCTGTTATGTTTTGTTTAATGTATGTGGAATGGGTAGGTAGGTACCAGTGGCGAAGGGTCAATTTTTTTAAGAGGTAAGCCGGAGTACATATCTTTACTGTGATTATATTATTTGTCTGTAGAATACTGACTGTGCCATTTTGGTTTAAAGAATTTTATTCTCATAACAACAATACATAGGTTCACTTACAATGAGATACTAAGTAATTGTTTATATCTAAATAAATACATTTTGCCTCCGATGCATGTTGGTGAAGTTATACAAAACAAATTTATAGGAAGTATATAAATTGCTAACATTTAATATGAGGTATGACTACATTTCATAAACGTAATTTCTCAGTTTTAGTTTAAATCTGTTAATATTATCACAATCTGTTACGTCATTTTGGGTCGTTAAACAGCTGTTCTCCTACGAATAATATGGTTTTTTTTACCGTAGTTTGTGCGAGCTTGTCTTCGTTGTAATATATTTTTATTTCTCAGGTTGTGTGATATTGTTTTTTTATGTAGTTGTAGCTTTGATTGTACGCTGTTTGTGGTGATTTTTTTTATTAGAATGTAGGTATTTTTCAAAGGGAAGCCGGTAGGAATCGAGTTCCATGGAACCTTCGCCACTGGTAGGTACATTGATCACTTTTTTCACCCAACACATTAGTTCGAAATGGCTTTTTTGGTTGTAGTGATTTATGTTTCCCTTTTAACTTAACAAGAATTTTTGTGGTATACTACAACTAAAAACCCAACTAATGAAAAATCACGCTCAAATTAAATTCGGGGTTTACAAGACAAAATCGACTCCTCCTATTGTTGAAGTCGGTTAAAATGTAGCTTATGTTACCCGGGCCATAATAACAGAATCGATTGACACCTTATTCATCAAAATCGAATAGTTTAGTCGCTGTAAATACAAACATATACACGTAGACCTCTAAAATCATAACCCTTCCTTTTGGCTTCGCCGCAGTCAGGTAAAAATAATCACAATATACTCTCGCTTGTTCCTATTTTATTTGTTCGTTATTAAAAGGCTAACTTTTTATAATTGTGCAAGTTTCCCTTCTGACAATCTTGCGCCCAGTTTATATATACGAAAATAAGTCAACAAGTTCTCAATCGTGCGTCTACAGCTGCTGTGATTGCTTGATGAATTATCAACAGACAATCGTTACACTTGACTTGCGTTCAATTTTGACAAGTCGAATAATTTATAGCTACACAAGCCGATCATTCTTCTATACAAACGGAGAAAGCTAACTAAAAGCAAGCATTATAACGATTTTTCTTGACATAAAAACTCTAGCTCTCTCTACTCTATCTCTCGCTCTCTCTCTCTACTCTCTCTCTCTACTCTCTCTCTGTCTCTTTCTTTTATCTAGTTTTTATTTTTTATTTTCTTGTATTTTTGCTAAATAGGAAACTTGTGAACGAACGTGCGAAGTTCCATATTATAACACTAATTTTAACACAACTTTGGGCGTCAATAAATGACATTAGGCTTATGAAAACTTCAAAACAATTTACCAATAGGCATAGTTTCCTATTCAAATAATTTATTGTGGATCATGGGTTCATAAGATGTTGCGTTAAATACAGGTAAGTCTGCTATGTCCCGCCATTGAGGCATACAAAATTCATTTCACAACTGACGCTAAATGTGTAGTTACAAACTTAATTTATACAATACATCCAATTGTCATGCAATACAAAAATTGTCATGCATGCAGTTTATTTATCAATATGTTCAAATAACTTTATTTTTGCAAAGATATATTTAGTAGTTTATTTGTATGAACCTTTTTTTTTCCCGAAGGACTGCTAAACATTTTGTGGCAGGCAGGAATATCACTTCCTCATACGGGCGCTTGGTGAATTAGCATTTTGGTCGAGTTTGACTGACGCTCTTTAGTTCCAGAAACCGAGTGTTTTCTAAAATATACTAAGGGTTCATTAGGAATTCTCAGTAACAGCGCGCAGTCTAGATTTGTGGCCGATGATAGAACTTAAACATAAGTGATAAAATGGGCGGACTATGGTACACCTCTGCCTCACTCTTCGATGATTACAGGCTTAAATTTATGATATATCTATACTATATCTATTGTACAAACCATATCTCTTGTATTATTCAGAGTAGACCCATTAAATAATACAACATAGAACATACACACAAAATAAAGTCATAAATATAACATAAGTGTATACAAATTGTTGTATCACGCCTAAAAGCGTCATTAAAAATAACTTTTAGTTTCTCTTAATGTTCAGTCTGATCAGATAAGGGCACGTCCACACGGGTGAACGGGCGATCCTGCAATTATAAAGGAATTAGCTCAAAACAGGGCCTTCAATGGGCACAAATTGATATAATAAAAAGTAGTGTGGTTAGCGTTGACGCAGAGCTAGGGCTGCCATCATCATGCGTATCAAGTGTAACTTTTAAATGTTGTAGGAGTTTTCGCGCCCAAACAGAGCAGACAAACAAGGATATGCCTGAGAAAGTCAAATCCACAAAAGCTTTGTTTAATGTAAAAAAAAATATGGGCCTTGATGCCTGACAATAAAATATAAATATTTTTTTTATTATAAACAAGGTTTTAACTAATGTAAAAGTTGCAATGCTGATAAAATTGTTTTGTATCTACTTGTGTTAATCAATATTATTGACAAATCATTCTCAAACAATTATTATTATCATCATAATCAAAATATTGGTTGTAAAACAGTAACTTTATCGGCAAATTAAATTAGCAACATTTATAATCAACAATACAAAAATAATGTTAACATGATTAATGACATGAAACTTGATTTGTCTGAAACTAAATAGTGATTGTGTTCTCGTGTTAATTTGATTCAGTGTTAATTTCTTGCAATCATAGTTATTAGAAATAAAATAAGCAATCAAATACTTTTTATTTTGTACTGTGACTAAACAGATTAATCGAATTTGATCAAGTTGTTTGTTAACAAATTTCATTATACATGCTTGTTGCATGCTAATTTACCTGGGGGCCTAAAATGGCCGCTTTAGCAGAGTCATAATAAGATAATAATAATATAATAATATTATGAATTACGTCAAAAAGTATCTTCCATGTCCTAATTTGAAAAACGTGGTAAAAACAGGCAGACAGTCAGGCATATTTATAATATTTAGTATGTGAATATAGTATTTAGTCATAGTTACATTAAAGAAAAAATGCGTCAGCACATCAATTAAAAATCGAAATAAAAAACTAAACAACTAATTTATATAAGTTAAAAAAAAATCTTTTAGTCTTGTGTCAGCCCTAGCTTTAGGTGTCGCCCAATAATTAAGTGATTACGTTAGAAATGCGTGTCGCCGGCCGCGCGATTTGTATCTGCGTTTCGGGCAATCATTAGCGCAGTGTGGAATTGCCCTTATTCGTGTCCCGATTGAGACGTTGCGTAATTATTGTAATGTTCTGAACGTTTTAGTTAGGTGAAGCCTGAGATTTTGTGGGAAAATGGAATGTGAATGTGGCTTTTAATAAAAGATTTCAGGCCATCGTTTTCACAGTTTTTATTGCTTATATTTGATCGTGTAAAATTGACCTGGATTTATACTTCATAATGATTGTATATGTAAACACTTGAACAGATTTAATGGGTAGGGAAAGAGGATCGACAGTGTACCGTTTATCATTTCTACCTCCACAGATTTGTTACTAGGCAGTGTAACCTATGTAAGTTGAGAACTCTCCAGTAGCGAAGGCAACATTTTTGTAACAGGTAAGCCGGAGCACATATCTTTAATCTGATTATATTATTTGTCTATAGAATACTGATTGTGCCATTTTTCAAAGAGAAGCCGGTAGGAATCGAGTTGTATGGAACCTTCACCACTGGAACTCTCAATACCCAATATAATAAAATGATCAAAAAAACACTATATCCATTAAAATAATAACATTAACAAAAATCATCATTAAACAATGACAATTACACGAAAATATTCCAACAAAAAAAAAATCCCAATTAATATAATTTCCCTCAGACGTATTAATTGCTTACCCCGACTTAGTAAAAAGATTAATGTCGGTGATAAGGAAGCTAAATGAAAAGCTGGCCGAATTGAATCATTTGGATATGAATGCCTTCATTTGCATACACTATAATTAGTGGTTAATTCTGTACTACTGTGCTCACCGGGGTTTGGACACTGCGCAAGGAAGAGAGAGAAGGCTGACTTGGTCAAAATCTTGTACCTGCCTAGTGTTTACAGCAGTCAATTTTTGTAAGAGGTAAGCCGGAGTACATATCTTTACTGTATAGAATATTATTGGCTATAGAATACTGACTGTGCCATTTTTCAAAGGGCTTCCCTTTGACAGGAATCGCGTTCTGTGGAACCTTCGCCACTGGTTTACAGCTTGTTTTACCGATCCTGTAAGATGAATCACCTCCTTCTGGGCCAGCGTCGTCGATGTGTATCCTGCCTTTTATAATCTACGTTGCTCAAACCAGAGGTAGAGCGCGCGGTGTAACGTAAAGTAAATACGTCGAATTTTGAATCGAAAATACAATTATCCTATAGAATTTTAGTTAAATTGTTTGCAACAAGCATAGTCTGTATCATAATAAATTCTTAAAATTATGAAAATGTTATTATGTGACACGGGTATTTTAAATTAAAAAATCGGCGCATTTACGTAACGGCGTGCTAGGGCCTCGGGTCACTCATCGAGTTGCAAAAGTTCCGCCTTAGAGTGAGCCAAACAGCAATGGAGCACAGTATTCTAGGTGCAAACAGATCTTACAGGTAGGGAAACCACGCTGTGTTTCAGAACAGGAACTATTGAAGGCTGCCAGGCACAAAATGAGACTAGGCAGGTGAGCCGCATGCATAACGACCACTGGCAAAAGTGTTTAGTTCGCTACGCAATGAGTGCCTATAGATGGGTCTTACTTATTAGTGAACTAGCTGTTGCCCGCGAAGTTCGTCCGCGTGAAATTATTATAAAAATATTACTTTCCTATTTGAATCGGATTTTGTTAACGATTTCAAGGGTTTTAAGTATTTTTCACGGAACCCCAATCCTTTTTCTAAAACAAACGTAGCCTAACTTACTCCCTATTACATCAGCTATCTGCCAGTAAGTCCCGTCAAAATCGGTCCAGCCGTTTTGCAGATTAGCCGGAACAAACAGACAGACAGACAACATTTTTTTTTTGTTTTAAGTACCGTATATACTTTCATTATGCATTCAGTAAAAAGCTGTTATTTTGAAATTACAAGCAGACACTTCAATTTTGTTTTATATAATAATGCCCCACTCTAGGAATTTCTCCTGTATCGTGAGTGCGTTTACCAACATTTAAACTCACATACACAAACAGCCAGACCCGGAGCAACTACTTGTAGGCCATACAAATATTTGTTCCGTGCGGAAATCGAACGCGACACGCAGCGCAGCAGTCAATCGCTCAGCCACTGCGCCAACCGCGCCGTCATTGTTGTGTATTTGTATAAATTAAGAAGCCTCTAAATCTTTAAAGGAAATACAAGGCCCGTTTACATTCCAAGCATCCGATACAGCAGACGTTTACATTCACAATTCAATACGTACAAAAAAATATATTCATAGGCGTAGCACGCTGCATTGACGTAGCAGCCGTTTTCGCTACGTGTTGTGCTACGTAGAACGTAGACGGCTACAAATGTATTTTGGCTTAATAATTAGGCTTGTCGATAAATCATCAAAGTATCTAGGAAACTCAAATGACTAATACATACATACAAAGTGTAAACGGATCGGTCAAGAAGCTGTCAACCAAGTGTTCTGTACATTAAACTAAGTAACCCACGGCAATAACATATTGCTGGGAAATGACTTTTTTTTTGGGATAAAAATCATGTTTTAGCGGTAAAACTCAATGTAACGCAATCAAAACATTGTGCTGATGGATGCATTGAATAGTACGGGGATCATGGAGGTATTTAAAGTAAAGTTATGACATTAAAAAAGATGGAACTTTGACCTCGTAACTAGAAGGTTCCCAGGTATGGTCCAGACAAAAAAATGATCTCAATGATAGGAAGAACAAGTGCATTTCGGCTTCATTAGGGGTATTTTTACGCCCATTTAATTACAACAAATATGTCCTAAACCATCTTTCATGTAAAACGTTGGCATTGTAAGTCCTACAGATCTACACATTGCGTCCATCAGTCTGCCAGACGCCTTAAACTACTGCACGAGCTACTTATATACTGTATGACGTTTTAACAAATGAGATAATTTTTTTGTTTATTTTACGCTCCGTAACTCAACTAGGCTGTATGTATATTAAGAATAATAGAAGAAGTAATAATTTCTGGCTGTATATAATTTGTGGTCGCAATTAATGTAAATAACTATGTATGAAGTAATAACAAGACATTTTATTTGATATACATTGTGTTTAGGCGACGTTGTTGATGTAAACTGTGCTGTAATGGTCAGTTAAATGTGGGCTTAGGCCTATTCCGTAGATATACGGTCTTTTAGAGCTTTTAAATGAACCTTAGAAGTAATTTATGATGAATTTAATTACGATTTAGAATTCACCGAGAAAAAACTGTCGAATTGAAAACTTTGAAGGTTAGACCATAAAGTTTCTTTTTGATTTACCGACGACCATTGTTTCTGGTTGGTCGTCACTATAGCTTCTTGTTTATGGAAGTTATATACAACTACGCACACAAATAATATAAATACGTTGGGAATGACGAAAAAAGATAAATATTTTGCCTGTAAATCAAATAGCTTTTTTGAGTGTACCAAAACCTCTCCTCGAGTGCCCTGGAGTCTACTTCTTCTTTTGGTGATCCTTCAATGACTGCCTTACATTTTACTTTAAATATTTCTCCATGTCCGTTGTGCGGTCCATTGGTGAATGTTTTTCAACTAAGAGTTTTTTCTTCGGCCAGTACGTTTCCTAAGTTGTCTAAAATTATTATTTTGAAGTATCTAAGTCATTTCTTGTCGAAAAACTTGTTTGAGGTAAACAACCTTTTCTAAGACTTAAGAAAATCCGAATATTTAAGTTTTTCACTTAGATTCAAGTTAGAATATCGAGGTTAGTAAACCAGCAGTCATAAAATTAATTACTCGCCTATTCTCAGATATGAATGTGAATTATGTGCCTTATCTCTTAAATCACTCTTCCAATTTGCAATATTAATTTAAATTATGACGTGCAGTAAATTATAATATTAATATTTAGTCATAATTTATGGAATGGAGTTACAATTATTTATGTGTGGTCATTGGTCATACGGTTTATTTTTCGTACAACTTTTTTAAGTTTCTTAATTATACTTTAATATTTTTTTTTGTAAGAAAATAACAGTTTCTTCTGTAATGTTACAGTATTCATTCGTTTGGATACACCAATCTTGTCTTTTTAATTTTTTGCAAAACAAATCTTCTATTGACAGCTATTAGCGTCGCCAGCCTCTGATGTGTGGATAACAAAAGTTTCAAAATTTCCTTAATTTTGATACATTTCCGAAGATTTTCCATAGAAAAAGAAACTTCTGTACCTAGGGGAAAATACCCTGAGGTGGAAACGGCAGCTATGTTTTCATCGTAGGTACCAATATTGTTAAAAGGTACCTATTATGTAGGTAACTAATCAGTAATAAGTGCAGTGCTTCCTGGTCGGTATTATTTGCTCATCCAACTAACATTACCCCCTAGGAGAAGACCACACGCCGTTGCACAAATATCATCATTACCAAAACTAAAAGCCTCCAATTGAAAACCACGCCAAATAACACTTAACTCATAAACGCAGCGAATTTTTTTAACACCAAGATGGCGAAAATCGCACCAAATGAGCGCGAAATGCGCCTCTTAATATAAAATCCCGGCAATTTACCTAAACACCCGGTTATTACGTACTTCATCCTCACCGCGGGTAATATGTTATACGAATGGGTTATAATAACAGAAATGGCTAACGATGATGCGGCCATGTTGGAGAATGGCTTGGTATATCCATTACTCATGTAAGATAGATTGCTCTGTGAAAGTCCGAAAGTAACTGGCCGGTAATCAGTTTTAATCTGTGCAATGTAACTGTTCTGTCGTATTAGCGAGAATGTCAGTGTGTTCTTTTTTCTTTTTGGAATTTGAGCTGGGAACGTAGTTAGATGAAGGTTTTTTTTTTGTAACGTGTTTGTAACTAGAGTTTTGTGTAAGCAATGCATTAAGAGTCACGTATATTTTTGAATTGATATTTATCATTTCGTAATTCTCTCAAAATATTTCAACATCATCTTCATTCGGAACGATAGATGTCAAAAGTGACCAGCTATGGGCTTTTTGTGTATTTTACCGAAACAGACAAGAACATCAGTTTTCAGATTTTTGCACATCGTCTGCAAACGTTGCATAGAAAACTGAGCCAAGCCTATCTTACCTTTTTTGAGTGGCGTTTTGCGAATAAAGAGGTCTTGTTAAATGCACTCAAGTGGGTCCAGACTAGGGGCAATCGGTTTGAAAGCAAGTCATATTCTTACGAGTTACGCCTGTAATCCCCGAAGGGTTGGGCAGAGGTGTACCTTATAGTACAACCACATTCCGCCATTTATGTTTAAGCCCCATGTAATAGGGGGCGAGCCTAATCCCATTTACCGGACACAAATCTAAGTACCGTGGCCGCTACGGAGAAACTTCTGATGGAAAAACCCAATAAAAGTATTTCCCGACCTGGAACTCGAACCCAGGTCAAGTCGCGCTTGCAACCATTTGACCAACGAGGCAGTAATATTAATCTTTTTAGACCTTCTTCGCTTATAAAATGTCTCGCTGCCCAGGTCCTCAGAATAACCAGGCCCTAATCGTTGTCTTTAACAATAAAGTTAACAATTCTTAACTCTAATCTAATGCTCAGAAATCACACACAGTTTTCCAAGATTCAAGTCGAAATGTGTCTAGGTACACAATAAATACAATCACGCGCATGATCTTTGACTGCCTGCGCGGACGCATGAAATATGTGCTTTATTATGCTATTTGTCCTTATTATGTGGTTCAAGTGATTATAATTATGACTGCATACTTAGGCTGCTATCTTTCGGGCTAGTTCGTAGGTATTTGGATATAACTTAGTTTCAAATGCATCTACCCTGTTGTCAAGTATACAAGGTGGAAGGGAGACGACTCTAAAACGGTTAGAATTTTTTCATCGGTAATTTAAAAAAAATCAGCTGTTCCATACATTTTGACCTGTAGGTATAGCAGTTTTGTAGAAAACAGCTTTTTTTTACCGACCGACGGACGAAAAATTTCTATGTGGGTTCGGAATGATGTACTGAATACGTGGTAACCGTTTTAGCGTCAATGTCCCTTCCACCTAACAAAATGACGAGAAAAAATACATATAAAGGGCATTTAACTCATCACGTTGCTATCAGTGGCGAAGGTTCCTTACAACTCGATTCCTGCCGGATTCGATTGAAAAATGGCACAGAACCTCTAGACAAATAATACAATTACACTAAACATATGTACTCCGGTTTACCTCTTACAAAAATTGACCCTTCGCTACTGGTTGCTATTCAGTAATAACAATGTTATGTCTTAAATGCCTTTTAGCCCTTTTAGCTACTTGAGCAGGCTCAAGTAGCTATCATCATGGAGGTAATTATTACATTTTAATGACACGCAATCATTTTATTACTATCAGAGTAATGCTTTACTTTACGATTATTATCGATGATTCAATACGGCACCTGTTATAATCTCTTTACTTGAGCGCACTCGATACACATTTTAGTAGGAAACAGCAGTTAAAAAAAAAACCGATGATATTTTTTTTTTTTTCTTTTTTGATATTATATGTGGTATTCAGAATATACTGAATACGTGGTAACCGTATGTGTGCGTCGGTGCCTCTAGATTCCACCCTGTATAGTGTTAATTGTATTTATTATCTACTGCGTCGTTGGTCGAGTGGTCGCAAGCGCGTCTGCTGAGAATGAGGTCCTGGGTTCGATTCCCGGGTCGGGCAAAGTGTCATTATAGTTTTTCCATTAGGAATTTTTCAGTAGCAGCCACGGAGTCTGGATTTGTGCTCGGTTAATGGCAATAGGCTCGCCCATATTAAATAGGACTTAAGATATAACTGGCGAAATGTGGGTGTACTATTAGGTACACCTCTGCCTAAACCTTCGGGGATTATAGTCGTGACGTTATGGTATGTATTTATTATGTACTCTATTCTATTGAATTGTATCATAATCAATCTATCATCTCAGCCTTTAGGAGTCCACTGCTGGGCATAGGTCACTCCCAAGTTACGCCAAAACAACTCACTCAGCTCCTCCTTCCGCAGTCTCCATTATCAACCATCGGTCCTTCGACGGATATAGCCAGCCCACCGTTACTTCAGCATTCTTACTCTGCAAGTTACGTCAAGTTTATGTTTACGTTTAATTTCATCTCGCATTTTATCGCCTATTAAAATTCACAATAATATCACACAACTGTTCACTCAGATTTAACTTTTTGTTTCATTATCTCGTGCTTGTTTGACCAAAACAACACTCCCAAACAACTAACTAAACGTGATTTCCAAAAGATTAATTTAGACTCTTCTAGGATAGATGGTGGTTTCTGGTATACCAAGTTACAAAGCGAAAGTGAATCTCGCACTTGACCACTATGTTTAAAAACTAGCACTTCGTCCGCCACTTCGTCCGTAAAAATTGTGATAGCTCGGTTAATATTATGCATAAAATATATAAAATTTATAGCCCATGGCACTTACGAATAATGTAGCTTTCTGGCAGTGATAGAATTTTTAGAATTTAATCATTCGTTTCCGGAGATTACCCCCTACATACAAACTTACAAACAAATTTTACCTCTTTATAATATTAAGTATAGATAGTTTTAATTATCACAAAGATTCGATCAACAATATTGAAATTACCGTTGCAAGTGAATATTAAAAAGATACGATAATATGTGATAATTACACCCTACAATATACTCTAAAGTGATATCAGCCATCTATAAACGAAGCCTGTCAATCAGATAACCCAGTTTTTGCGACAAAACGCGAAAAATAAAATAAAAACTTTACGTGACATTAGTGAACTTCAAAATGTACAGTCGATAAAAGAACTTGGTATGCAGGCACACAGGCAGCACATTTCCATTATTATTGCATTCGGTTCCAAAGCTTTTCAAAAGAAAACATGATTTTTAAGTGAATTTGTATTTACTGTAGTGTCTTCTTATCACATTGTCTGTTACACGAATCTGTTGAGACAAAATCTGTTAAAAACAACAAATTTTCGGCAAATTAAATGAAATTAAGGGTTGCTGACATCGTTGGCATGAATAATTTGTGACAGGTACCGTTTTGGTCGAAATATGCACGTGCAGGCTAAAGCATCGTTTATAAGAAGTAAGTAATTCATGGGCAAATCTGGAAAAGTTATTTAACTGAAAAGCTAGCTGAAACGTAGTTTACTGGTTCGCTGCCGTACATTGTCATGCGCTTGTACCTTCAGCTATATAGAAGATCAATAGGAGAGTAGGAGACGCCAGGCGATCGTGCACCAACTGCAGCATCATCCTTTGCTCAAACAAAAGCAACCGGCGATCACCAATCGTTGCTCACCCTGGTTATTGTTAACAACCCATATGGGCACTTGGGAAAAACATAGTTTAATTAATAGTTACTTATTATAATCAAGTCTTCTTCTTAGCGTTTCGATGACAATTTAAATGGAGTCAGCCCACAATTTGGCGACGAGTTTGGCACTTTTAGTAGCGTCTTCAGCTTCTGTGATGTGCAAACAACAGGACGGGCAGGACATGATATCATCGTTCCCACCCATCCTTTGTGGGGCAAAACCATATTTACATTCCAGGGCAGAGTTATCTATGAATTACCACCTGAACAGGTTTTTCTTGCTTCGGCCAACCTGTGTCCTGGGTCTATTTAAAGACTTCCAGGCCAGCCATGGCAATTTGCGTCCAGATATAATCACGTAATATAACATAACATCACGCTTATAATTCCTGAAAGGTTTGGCAGAGGCTTACCTGTTACCTACAGTAGGCATTTCACCATTATTGCAAAATTCCCTTATCTCATTTTGATCAGCGTACGTCGACGGTTTGACATAACGATGACGAAGCACGCGCTAGTTCCGATTATCTATTAATCCGTAATTATATTGTAGTGACAGCTTGTTAGCTGCGTGATAAGTGCGATAACGTATCTTTTAAGAGTATCGCAATTAGCCAATGTTTTATCAGCATTTTGACATGACATAGAGTTTATTTTTGCAGATCAATATTGAAAATTAGAGACTCGGAGGTTTATGTACAAAACGATTGGTTATTGGACCAGTGCTGGCTAACAGAATTGACTGAAGCGTGGAGAGAGCGTTTCAGTTTTGTTTTGATACTTCTGATGTCGCAGTGACTCGAGTTTATTGCCATGGAAATGCTCGATACAGGATTTGTAGATCCACATTTTTATCAGTACCTATGGACAGTTTTTAGAGCGACTGTCTAGCGGTACAGTGAGGATAAATAATTATTTAATACGTGGCAAAAGGTCGTTAGTTACCGTAATAATTTAAATGAGCCTTTCGGCCTTAGGTTAAATTAGTACAAACATCGAAAACATCAAGAAATCAATGACAACATCGGCCATACAAAGATTTGAGAAAAAGGACCAAACATAACTTAGTAAAAACAAAATAATTAAAACATTAAGTTCATTTTGCGGCCGCCATTACACGGTGTCGCATATCAGAGGCGGCGAACATTTGGTGAATAATTTGTTCACGTTTTAAATTATTAACGCAAAACCATTCGTCATGGCGGCGTGGAGGTCTCATGGATTTCTGCCAATCTTCTTTTTTTGCTACAACATGATATACAAGAGTGTTCGCACAAGAAAAAATACAAATTAATTCTTTTTTTGTTGATTGTTGAAGATAAATCTCGGTTTCTACAAGCTTTATTAATTTAATCTTTCGTTAAAAGTCATGTCAACTTTTAAGATGAGGGTTGATGTTTTTGGTAAAATATTTGGAAGAGCAAGTTAAACTTGCTTTTAAACTTCTTATTCTTTCGTGTCGGCTCGTTATATTTCTGCCTAGATTCGCTGAAAAATAATATATTAAGTAACATCACACCTGCAATCCCAGAAGGGTTAGGCAGAGGTGTACATACATTTCGCCAGTTATGTTTAAGTCCCATGTTATAGGGGGAGGAGCTCGTGGCTAAATAGAGGAGCTAGTGGCTAAATAATAACAGCCGCTCGGATCGATCTTGAGGTTAAGCCGTGCTTGCCTAGGTTGGTCTGTAGATGGGTGACCACCCATTACATACCGAGTTTCCTCCTTGCCTCGGAAAGCACGTTAAGCCGTTGGTCCCGGCTGTCATTTGTAGATCTTTGACAGTCGTTACAGGTAGTCAGTGGACCAAAAGGTCTGACAACCAGTCTTACCAAGGGGTTTCGTATTACATAGTACTAACTGGGTTGTGGAGGTCAGATAGGCAGTCGCTCCATGTAAAATACTGGTATTCAGCTGCATCCGGTTAGACTGGAAGACGACCCTAACATAGTTGGGAAAAGGCTATGCAGATGATGATGACGATTTTATAGGGGGGAGCCTATTGAAAAAAAAAGTATTGTAATAGAAAAATTGCTACTATAGGAAAAGCTACAAGCTCAATAAGCAAAATTAATTTTTCCTCCAAATTAGCAATTCAATGTGATCACCATTACGATTTTATTGCACCAGGAAGAAATTAAGCTTTAAAAGCTTAATTATGTGTTTACTATTAACAAGTTTGTAGTAAAACCATACATTATTATATATCGATACTTTAGACTTCTAATGCCTAGCCGTTCGGTGTCTTTGTGTTTTACAAAATGGCTGTTTAACGCCTTGTTAATGACACGTTAAATATTTTGTTGAAATTGTAATCACTGTCGGGTTATGGTTTGCGAGAATTCAATTGTTATTAGAATTATGTTGTTTCCCTTATTTATATAGTTGCCGCGGACAATATGGTCAATTACGACTGGTTGTCGAGAACTGAGCTCGTGGCAGAACGCGGTCTATAACTTTATCAACGTCTCGTTTTGTTCACAAGATAATAACAGCGACAAAAAAGATTTATCGCTCATTTTGAGGATGCGCGGCTATTCAATAATTGTTTAGCGCATCTAATAGCTGTCTCGGTCTGGTCTGCGTCTAGTCACGAATGAAGAAATAAATCACTAACATGTGTGTTTAATCGTGTTATATTTTGATTCAATAAATTACTCACGTAACATACCTTTTTACATCTTACATACAGTGTGATAGTCAATTTACAAATATCGGTTATCCACCTTTCATTCGTCTATATAAATATAAATTAAAACTTATTCAATATATTTTGTACCTAAGATATTGTTTCCGACTACAAAAATGTACAGTTAGTAACCATTTATATTTATTACTACATTACTTTCAATATAAATCAAAATTAAAATACAAAGGATGTGACGGAGAAACTTATGAAGATCGTATGTTCTTAAAATTAATGTCCAGGTTGAGAATCATAGTTGGTCACCCCTGAATAAATTAAGTAAAATTAAATCACTCCGTATAATAATATTTTCTTAAATGTTAAAGGTGATTGACAAAACAGTCTAAACTGATGTATTACCACTAACACTTGGCTGGCAAAAATAAAAACAAATATCTAAGTAAAATATTAATCTTAATCAGAGAACTCTAGATATATTTCTAATACATTGTACTGTTGGATACAACTTTAGAAAAAAAAGAGATCAAAGAGTTTTTTTTTATTTTTATCAGAGGGTAAAAAGCTTATCAAATGGGAATTATCATGATATGCTGATTATAAATTGGTGTCAGTAGGTTACAGCCGACAAATAATAAGCCGACGTCAAATGTCAATTGCTGTAAAATTAACAAATGACAATTATAATAAGTAATAAACATTATTTGTCTTGATGTTTCCATAACAATGTACAAAAACACATTTTTATAGGTGTCAGCTTATCTAGGGGTTACTCGACACTTAATTTTGAATGTCACTTCTTTGCGGATAACAGTGTTTTTCTTTTGCTAAATTACTTAAACAAATTACTTTGTTCCTTGAACAGTAATTAGGCTTATCAATTACTAAAATAGTTTGCTTATATAATTGGAACTTTGTAAGCTGTGTACAATACAAGGTTATAGGTATTTTATGTCTGATTCAATTTAACATCGATGTTTCTTCAATGGTGGAAATGAAACTGTCGGTTTACAATTATTTGCCACTTCCTGATTTTACCGACGAGGCATTCATAAAAGTGTTCTATAGGGTTTCAAAGTAGGATAATTTCACGTACCAACGGCTCGAGACAATAACTCCGTGACCAATAGGGTTTCACATTGTTATGTACCTATTAAACCCACTGCGGAGTAAGTAAAAATGGCAATAAAGCGAGTGCAGCCATATTGTTTTGCTAATTGGCTCTCTTATCGGTCGTTACGCATTATACGTTCATTAATTGTTGTTATTTTACGACGAGAGATTGTATTTCTTTCGCCAATAGTAATTGTATTTGCGCCGCCATCTTTATTTGGCAAATGGATTTTTTTAATTAGTTTTTATGCCTCTATTGTTCTAGTTCTTGCCCGTTGTACCAGAAGTTGGTAAACATTTTAATGTTTAATAAAATGTATTATATTTACAGTTATAAAATGATAAGGATTTTTCAGTCGTGAACAATTATTGCTTATTTTATTAAATGCCCCTGCTCCTTTAACTTGGATATAATAATAAGAAGGTATTTTTTATTATTTTTTATTACGATTTTGGGTCTTGTCCTTTATAAAATGTGTTTTGAAACGCCAATTTCAATTCATTTCAAATAAATGAGGTTGAAAAATAGAATGGTTTAACATTTAAAGGATTCATGGTCACAGTAGTGTAGTCAGATTATATTGATGACAGGTGCAATTATGTCAAAGTTTTATCATGTTTAAAACTCAGTTTTGTATCATGTATGATGGCCGGGTCGTAATTGTTACAAAGTGTTTGTGTAAAGAAATTATACAGTAATGGCTTCGTAATTAAGTTAATTGTTCGTCGCTTTGTCTAATGGAGCAAACTAAGTTAGTGTTTCATTTACTTGTTAAAGCTGGATAAGACATTAACTGTCAAACAAACTGTTTTTACTGCAAAAGTTTAGAAATTAAGCCTAAAAACTGCGGTTTTTTGGAACAATTTCTGTCGAAAACCAACTGTCGGCACATTTATGTACCTATGTCACCTTAATTCATTCGCCATTTGGTAAGTCATTTAATAAAATTTGAAAATTACAAAAAAATAAAATACCACATCATCAACAAACGTCTATATAAAATTATTGCCCCGATTGTAAAAGAAAATATATTAACATTAAAGAAAATAAATATAGATAATTACTATATACACTACTACCTATATAATACATTGCCTAGATCTAGTATTCACACAAGATATGTTGTTATATGGTACTCGTCAAGTCTTTACTGAAGCTGATTACGATCTAATGATAATAACAATTGTTTAACTGTAAGCAAAGGAACATCTCTGAAATGCCTGTAGGGCTAGTGTTTGAGTACAACAGTACTAACGTTGCAAAAATTAGGTCCCGAAGAATTTTTCACCTTAAGTTACTAAGAATAATGTCCATGTTCCGTTTAGCAACGTTGCATACACTGTTGTTCCACTCAGTCACCGTGCAAACTTCACTGGTGTAGTCATGATCTACGAGAGCCTCTATAGTCACAAGTTACAGTCACTTTCACGTGTTAAGCAAGGACTCTATACTGAAAGGATTATGTTTTCTTGTTCCCCCGTTTTTGGACAGGTCCTGTTCCGTGGCGTGGCCGCCGCCGCTCAGGTCTAAGGACACCGCTCGGCCGGAGTCGAAGTCGAACTTCTCGAAGTTCGTGCTCGCTCCGCCGAAGTGCTTGAAGAAGGAGGGCTGGGGTTCGGGGATCGGGCTGAAGTTTCGAGCGGAATGACCGTCGGACGTGGAGCTGTCTGAGTTGTTCATGCCGTCGGCGCCCGAAGGTGCCCGAAGTCGGCCTGATAGGGAGAAGTCTTCAGGACCCGAGTCGTGGCAGGAGTCTCCTCCTACTACATCGATCATGCTATCTTCTCCCTCTCCATCTCCGTCTGAGTCGGAGTACAGGCCGCTGTTCTTGTGCTGCGCCAGATACTCTGCCTTCAAAGCCTCTAGGTCCACCGCGATGCCCTTCGCCCGCAGCTTTCTTGCTTGTCTCTCCAACGCTTTTGCCAACTTCTTTCTTCTTCTCGCCCTGTTGATAAAATCGATAGGGCCCAATTAGTATAGAATCTATAGCCCAAAGATTAGGCTCAATGGTTAACGATAAGTTTCTTTTTTATGACGCAGTCCGATTGGGTTGTATATTTTCAGCGTCCTGTCCAGAATATTTGGTGACCGATGGAAAATAAAATAAAGTCATGCTATGTGATAATTAATAGGTAAATTGCGTAGACATCTATCTAGAAATGTTTCACAATGTTTTCACTATCAGAGTGATCGTGAAAAATACTGTCACACAATTAGTATCGCATCTGTGATGACATCAGCCTCAGGACTGCACACGATTCGTGCGTCACACTGTAACCTCTGCATATTTTTAATTTGTTTATCTTTTTATGTTCTCTTTAATTTACTTCACAAAGACGATAAAACACGATTATATTAATCAAAAAAGAAAACCTTTGAACAAATTACATCAGTTAATTAATCAAATTCGCACTACATTAAAAATAATAGCTTTATTTTTTAAGTCGTAAAAAGCAATCAGAAGTTTGTTTTAAGATTAATGCAAGATAGGGGAAATGATTTAAACACTCTTGAGACAGAGACGGTGACTCCATTTTGATATCAGAACATTGTCACTTTTCTAGAATTCGCATCAAATGACACGTTTTGGTGAGGTTTTGTGTGCACAATCATGATGTCACAGACATTAATTTTAGTACCTACTACTTGAGCATGCTGCACAATTATCAGTACAATTGATAGCATTTTGAACCTAAAAATATATCTGTGGTTTATGGATTTCTTTTAGGCTTTATATTGTTTGTATCATACAGAGCATACCGAAGAGCTGTAACTTACAATAGCTTACTATAAATCCTCAAAATATACCAATATACCATGTCATTACACGTCTTTGTCATACCCTTACCTAAGGCAAAGCTGACAAGAAATGATTGCGAGCTTTTAATCCCGGTTTAATATCTCTAGAATTCTAGAATATGCTCAAAAAAATGCCCTCTTTGAGAACAGTGGAAACTATACCGTCCTGGTCAAAATGTAGATCATTTTTTTGGTTTATTGGGAAACAGTATTGGTATTGGACCGATGACCTTGTAAAGGTTGCAGGGATCCGCTGGATGCGAGACGCACGGGACCGGTCAATGTGGCGACACTTGGGGGAGGCCTATGTCCAGCAGTGGACGTCTTTCGGCTGAAATGATGATGATGATGATGATTGGTATTCTGGGTTCCTGTGATCTGCTGTTAGCTATAGGGGAAGTAAAACTACGTTATGCACATATCTCACCTCTCCCTAGCCCTGAGCTCGTGGGGTGGAATGGGTTCTCCAGAACATGACTGCGGGTGTGCGTTGTGTGCAGGTCGACCTGGTCCCTTTTTCGTGTGTTCCTTTTTGCGCCACTTCGCCCTCCTGTTCTGGAACCATACCTGTAGGACAAAGAAGACAAAATTCAGTTAGAAGTTAGGCAAGTTCTGTGTTCAGCTGCAGCTGAGGTGAATAGGTTTGCAGCGGATCTCCTGACTTGGGTATCGAAAATATTTGCAGGTACTATCAACCCGAATTAGGTTTAACTTTGGCCAGAGGCAAAGTGTGGCCGGCCATACAATGTGGCAACATCACCAGTCTCTTGGGCACATTAGCAGCTGACAGCGTTGAGGAGGAGTTTTTTGCGTTTATTTAATAGTTTTTAATTGTAATAATGTATGTACATAATAGTTAGTTAACGAAAATAGAAACTATTCATACACGAATTACACTAAATATTAGAATACGACATAGGAACGTAAAAGATAGCATGACGTTTAATAGGGGAAAATTGGAAGTGAAAATGTGTTGAACCGACACCAAATAACATGGGATACGGGCTGGAAGATGACGTTGAAAATACATAATATCACGCCAGTCATCATCATGCCTAGCCTTATCCCAAGTATCTTGGGGTATCGGCTTACAGTCTAACCGGATGCAGCTGAATACCAATATTTTACATGGAGCGACTGCCAATCTGACCTCCACAGCCTAGTTAGTCTTGGATAATACGATACCCCTTGGTAAGACTAGTTGTCAGACTTTGATTGTAACATCAAGCCAGTAATCCTCGATTATATCGAAGAAGCGTGTTCCCATTCACCGGGTAATGCAAAAACTCAGTTACACTGGATGTAAGAATTGGTGATTTATAGAATAACAGTCTCTGAAAAGGTGCACATTCAAGCAGGTGTCTCTCACGATAGAGACGGTATAAATGTCACGACTTGAATCGGCGCACGCGCTGGTAAACTAAAACTTTTTTCAGGAATACAGTTCAGCCTGAAAGTTGAATGAATAAATGAGACATTTAAGCCATTTATGAATGAAAAAAGTGTTCTGTTAATCCGTCTGCCCGTTTAGCACGATCTTGAAACGATCACGATATCTGTCATTTTTTACAACAAGATTCAAGTTCCAAAGTACTTTTTTGTTCATAAATCCGTTTCTGGTCTTACCGACTTTGAAAAATGTTGAGAATTTCTGAAGTTCCCGTTAGTGTCAAGCGAGTTTTCATTTTTGATTCACAGTAACTTGGTCCTACATTTTAAGTGAAGTCTTTAAAGTTTTTATAGAATCTTAACTTTTTTTGTTGTAACTCAATAACGCACAGTACAATTTTCTCTAATTCCATAAAGAATCCGTGACTTCGACTTCTATTTCAAGCACAAACCAGGTTACAGGTTAACAGCATTTTAAGCAGCATTATCCTAAGATTAAATACTTAACCGGCATCTATAAAGGTTAGGAGAGTTATCTCGGCGCACAAAGGCATGTAAAGTGCCCGCGACCCGCCAAGAATTGAGACGTTAAATTTCAATGCGCCTGAGCATTTGCATCGTAATGCTATGAGGCGTGCGCGCGCATTTGACGCGCTGGGTATCGGCGCTATCTTCCGTGATGTGCGAAACATTGTAGCAGCTGAACCGTTTTGCTTAACTTTGAGAATCATGGTCAATAACCATGAACTGTTGATCGTATAATCAAGCAAATTACTGTAAGTTAGACGGTTTTTAGTGACTTTACGAGACACTACAAGCCAGATGATTAGGCATTTTCTATTCCGTTATATGCTCAACATTGAGTGCTTGTTGTTGTAAACTTTAAATCAAGTAAAATAAGGCTGATTTCTAAATCTGACGATCATAACATAAATCTTCTTAGCGTGTCCATGGCAAAAAGTTCAAATGTAATGTTTAGCCCAAAACTCAGGCACGCGAACCCCTCTCACTGATGTAGATGACATATTTATAACATAAATAACATCACCCGTAATTCATGAAAGGTTAGGAGATGTGTATCCAAAGCACACTTTTCGCCAGTTATGTTTAAGTCTCATATCACAGGTGGTGAATCTATCACCATCAACTGGGCACAAGTCTCCGGGCTGCTCCTGACAAATTCCTCTAGTTAAAACCAAAATGAAATGATGATCAATATGAATAAAATAATTGATTGTACCTAATTTAAAGCAAACGAATAAAAAGGGGGTGTTTTGGTAAATGCGTGTTCGCCCTACGAGAATAGCAAATGCTGTTGTAAAAGATTAGCTCGTTAGCCTCGGTCGACACAAGGAGGCCTTATTACTAAGGTGCTCTAAGGTCTTCATGAATCTTTATTTGTCTTTTTAAAAGTTCATTTTGTCTATAACAATGTCGTATGTGGCCCGTATTCGCCTCATTCCTACGTAGAATGGCGCCATCTGTCACATCTACCCCTTATGCCTCCGTGGTCTCCTAGTTTCCTCTTCTTTTATTCTTTTGACCACTTTCCTCCAACATTTATGTCTTTCCCTTTTATTGTCGTTCTATTGCATGCATTTACGTCTTCTGAGCCACATTCCTCAATTTTCATTAGTCTTTGGTCATATCAATTATATTATGATAGTGAATATTCATGACAGTTTATGTCTTTGAAGACAAACGATTAACTGTTTTAAGTGCGTTTACGAAATTGATGAGTACCTACCTCGGAGACTCGTATTTATTGTCAAAAGGTCCCCTCAATGCCGCACCGGTGGTACTAAAATAGCTTGTAATAGGTATAGAATTTAATTGTAGCTGTAAAATTACTTTAATGTCTGGTCAATGGGACGAACATTCGTGGTCAGACCACCGGTAAGTAATATCGTCATCTAAGTGGCGTGACATAACGCACAAGTCTTTAGTGCAGATTATGAAGAGGAAATTTTATTGGACAATTGTTTATGATCTACGGTTTATGAGATATTGGATCTGAAGAATCTAATAATCTCTGCAATGGCGCTTGGCAAGGTGCGTCAAATAAGTTATCACTTTCAGAATTTTCCTGATTATCTTCATTAGCATACACGACATAATATTATTATGTCATAATAGTATTATTATGTCGTACAAGGTGTAAACGAACCCTTCACGAAGCCGTCAACCAAGTATTCTGTACATCAAACTTAGTAACTCTACGCAATTTTTTTTATGTTTCTGATGGAATGGATGCATTGAGTAGAACAGGGGTCATCGAGGTATTTAAAGTAAACTTGTAACATTAAAATCCTGTATTTTAAAAATGTTAAAAGTTGACCTCCAGTGGCTCCGTGACTAGAAGGTTCCCAGGCATGGTCCAGAACAAAAAATATCGCAATGATAGGGAGAACAAATGACCTTTAGCTTCGTCAAGGGCATTTTTACAACCATTATAGGTTTCCCAATCGCACGCCATTTACTGGAATTTTGGCAAGTTTAGGATGTGTTAGATTGTTGTATTGATTTCTGCAACATACTTTCCTCGCTCCTTAAATTGCTAAATAAGGCAGAAAACTAATATTTTCTCAAAAAAACTACGCTCTAAAAAGAGCCAACATATGTATCCTTTAAACCGATTGAAAAAAAGAAACAACATGGCTTCGTTGGGGCACGGCCTGGTCAGTTTACGAGTAAGCCATCGTTTTTTATTGCAACAGGCGCATAATACGCCAGCGCTTTCTGGCTGATTCATCCGGATTTATTTAATAAAATTATAACATAACGCCTTCCAGCGTCGGCCATAATTAAGAAGATAAATATGCACGATATCAAAACTGATTCTCTTTATTTATCGTCTGTTAAATTGGGTGAGAAGTTTATTCTCGTTTAGTGGAAATGTTTTGCTTGCGCTGTAGATAGAAGCTGTCTTACCAACGGCTATCGTAGTACCCAGTATTAACTGGGTTGTGGAGGTCAGATAGGCAGTCACTCCATGTAAAATACTGGTATTCAGCTGCATCCGGTTAGACTGGAAGCCGACCCCAACATAGTTCGAAAAAGGCTAGGCAGATGATGAGTATTCGTCATCGTTCCATCAATAGTGTAGTTCACCCTAAAATAATAGTGCGAGCGGGATAGGACGATCTAGGCTGAGGAAGCGAGGGCTAAATTTGAACTTCATCCTGCTGTCATCCCGTCCCTTAAGATGTTGAGGTGAACAAAAAATCGAGAAGATTTCTCCAGTTATGTCCTCAATTATCGTCTTCATTAGATAAGTAGCCACTCATAACGAAGTATCGTAAACAGAACCTTGCATCTTGGAGCATAACTGAGTCTCGGTAAAGGAGACTGTCGCGCAATCCTTGGGACGCAAACCTCTGTAAGAGAAGGTTCGTCCTCTTCTCTTTAAAGTATGGTTAGTACCTAACCTAGTGTCAGAGTTTTTATGCCGGTCATGGGCCTCTGACTTGGCTTTACATGCCGTCAAGAAATATCTCTTAGGCATGCTGGGTTCCTTACGATGTTTACCTTCACCGAAGCAAGCGATAATTATACAATACGCACACGAATCCGTAAAATCAGAGGTGCGTTTCTTGGAGGTGTACCCTGTAGATGAATCATGTTAGACCCAGCATAACATCATATGTTTTTCTATGCCTAGAGTAGGCATCGACTATATTTTTATATATTTCTTTACGCTTGTACAATTCTTACACGTGTTTTCAAATTCCAGATGAAATTGTTCTTTCCATGAAGTCATTGTTATAATACTTTCTAATTACTATAATCATTCACCTTTATAATTAGCATTGATAAAGTTGAATGCGACATTTTAATTCGAATCATTTATTTACAAATTTTGGATAGCCGTAATAAGTATCAGGACACTTGCGTGAAAGACGTTTGTGCGAAGGACACTTGCGCGAAAAGACAGCGCGCATGTACTTTTGCGCGATTGGACTTTTGCACCCACGCGACTTAATGGCCACTAAGGATTACTCTGTAGAGTAAACATAACATCACGCCTGCTATTTCTTGAAGGTGGACTGAGTTGATGAAAACAGTTAGGATCGCTGTTTTTTATTCTTAATTTATGAGTGTTGCAAATAATAATAGTTTTTGTCAAACCAACCAACAATCGGGCCAGGATTTCCAAAGTTACAACGTTGTAAAATTTCACCGCTTTTTTTAATGTTGCGTTCCTTCACGCGCTACTACGATGACGTCACGCTGCGAGTGTCATGTCCGATTGCGGGTGATGTGGAGTGTTTACGTTTATAAAATTTGATTTGTAAAGTGTTTTGCACTTATTATTTCGACTCCCAGCTCGCAGCGTGACGTCACGCAGATTCTTTTTCTTTTCGAGTTACCTTTTTTAGACATGCTGATAACAAAACAAAAAACGGTTGGTGGACTAATTGCCGTTGTGAATGAATTTAAAAGTGAATCGATATAGCTAAACTATTTTACTTATGTAAGTTGCAATTATTTCCTTATTGACTGAAAAATCGATTACTTTGCTCATAGCGATTAATTAGAATTGAATGATGAATGAAGTATTGCACGTGCAAGTGAAGAGTCATACCTTTTAGATCTTCAATGTCTCTGTTACCTCGTTACTTGGAAGTGACTAGCAAGAAGGTAGGTACTTAATATTGAACATAATCAATCACATATTATATTTTTATCGTGTTAAGTGCTTACTTTCTAAGTTTATCTTGGACGTCACTAACATAGGCGAAGGAAGGCATCGTGAGGAATCCTGGACTTATAATTAATTTGAGTCTAAAATCATAAACAACCATCTTGAGAAAACGTGGTGATCAGTGCCTTCTCTGTGTGAGAAGAGGCCTTTGCCCAGCAGTGGGACAGTAATAGGCTGGTAATGGTGGTGGATGGGACACCGATGCGAAAAAGGTTACCACGTATTCAGTACATCATTCTGAGCCCCCCACCATGGAAATTTCTCATCGGTAATTTTAAAAAAAATCTGCTGTTCCAGACATTTTGACCTTGTATAGGAAACAGCTGGTTTTTTTTTAATAATCCATGAACAGTTTCTATGTGGTAGGCTCAGAATGATGTACTGAATACGTGGTAACCGTTTTCGCGTCGGTGTCCCTTCCACGCCGTATAGACATAGTTTTTCAAGAATCGGAGGAGCTCGTGTCTAAATAATAACAACCGCACGGATCAATCTTTAGTTTAAGCCGCGCTAGCCTAGGTTGGTCTGTGGATGGGTGACCACTGACCACCCATTACATAGGTAGCGAGTTTCATCCGTGCCTGGGAAAACATGTAAATCGTTGGTCCCGGCTGCCATTTGTAGATCTTGTAGTCAGTGGCCCGAAAGTCTGACAACTGTCTTACCCAAGGGGTATCGTATTACCCAGTACTAACTGGGTTGTGGAGGTCCGATAGGCAGTCGCTCCATGTAAAATGCTAGTATTCAGCTGCATCCGGTGAGACTGGAAGCCGACTCCAACATACTTGGGAAAAGGCTAGACAGATGATGACTTTTTCAAGAAACGATTGTTCGCTGGACTGGGTTTTATACGGCTACACTATGGCATACAAATAAATAAAATTGAAGTGTCTGTTTATATGTTTTTTTAAATGTCTGTCTGTTTGTTCCGGCTAATCTCCGAGACGGCTGGATCGATTTTGACCGAACTTTTACTGGTAGATAGCTGATGTTATAAGAAGTAACTGAAACTACATTTATTTTAGAAAAAGGATTAGGGTTCCGTGCAAACAAAATTAAAACCCTTGAAATTGTAAACAAAATCCAAATAGGGACGTAATAATTATGTTTATAATAATTACGGGAAAAAGCTAGTGTTCAAATAAAAACCAATCGTTGGTAAAACTTAGAACAAAAATCTATCACGCAAAATTAAAAGATTACACTAAAACCACACTTTTAATTAACCCTCTGTTTCTACCATCTAATCGAAACACATTGATTAGCCCGTCGGTCGTAATGACCCGGTGGGTAGTTCCCTCTGCTAATGAGCCACGTATATAAACCCCCTCGAGGGGGAGTGTCGTTAATACGAGGGTGTAGAGGGAGGGACCTCTGATTTGTTTTTATTTTTATTTTTGTTTCGTAAGAGTTATGTACGGCGATTGACAGATATTGATTGTATGTTTAATTTATGTGATGGACTTTTAATGGTTTATAGGATTCCAAAAGGATTTTGATTGCCATGTTAACTGAACCATTAATGTAACACATTAGTGCTGTATTATATTTCTAAGCCTTTTATTCGGATACGCATATACACTTTTAAGTTTTTTTTTTTGGTAAATTATGTCTTTATTTATTTATCTGAGTAAACATGTACAACATAACAGATAAATCGTAGCTATTGCACACGTAAAAGACACATTTTTACAATAAGGAATGATAAAAATCACTACATAGTATAAAACAAAGTCGCTTCTCGCTCTACCTATGTATGCTTAGATCTTTAAAACTACGCAACGGATTTTGATGCGGTTTTCAGTAATAGATAGAGTGATACAAGAGGAAGGTTTGTAAATATATTGCACCCGTGCAAAGCCGGGGCGGGTTGCTAGTATGAAATAAAATACTTAAAAAAACAAGAAAGGTCATCTTTCATGCATCCTGTCACAGAACAACCACAAGGAAATGTCATAAAACTTATACTGTCACTTACGGGATATCATCCGTGATTGTTCATTATTTTGCGCTCCCGATATTTCGACGCTGTTGCAAGCGTCATGATCGCGTGATGACTGGAGAAAGCGACAGCGTCGAAATATCGGGAGCTCAAAATAATGAACAATCACGGAAGATATCCCGTAAGTGATAGTATAATGTTTACTTGTAAACCGTGAAAGCTTAAAACAGTGTAGGAATAGTCATCTTACGTTCATCATCTCACGGAAACTCAAACATCCACGACATGTGTGCTACCCATCTCGAGGCAAGTAAATGACACTCCGGTGTCGATGTCAGTAGATCACCTGCATTGCCTGTCGCGAAACTTTGTAGTAAGTAATACTGGCCAAATGTGGGTGTACTATTAGGTAAGTAACATCTCTGCCCACATTTCGGGGATTACAGGCGTGAACCTAATTTCTTATTATTTATAACTAGCTGACCCGCGCAACTTCGTCTGCGTCACATAAGAGAGAAAGAGAACATAATAAAAATGATGTTATATGGCCTTCCTCAATAAATGGGCTATTCAACACTGAAAGAATTTTTCAATTCGAACCAGTAGTTCCTGAGATTATCGCGTTCAACCAAACAAACAAACTCTTCAGCTTTATAATATTAGTATAGATAAATATAGATTACTACTTACGTACAATCTAACTTAAAGAGTCCGTCGAAGGCAGCCATTGCTTTTACGAAAAAATAAGTTAGACATTAAACCGAAAAACCATTTATTAAGTGACGTCACAGGGACAATTGCCTCGTCATCCCCTACCCGGGGTGTAAGCAAGACGTTTGCGGTATCGATACATTGACTTGTCATCCCTCGGAGGGGTGAAGTCATCTTCTACGCCCTACGCACTTTGAGCGGTTTAAAATTACCATTTGTGAGGTTTTTCCTTTTAAGATGTTTCTAAAGTATTTTCACATTATTTTGTGCTTTAAGTTTGCGGGATGTTACAAATGTTTTCTTCTCACCCCATGACCTTAAAAGCTTATGTTGGTCGAAAATTATCCCACGGGAACGTACTACCAAGATAAGAAAGTATCCTTTGACCAGGTCATGGACTATCCGTGCGCCAAATTTCATATAAATTCATTCAATCGTTAGGACATGAAAATGTTCAGACCGAGACAAACGTTTGCATCTATAACTACAAAAAAAAATTAAGTGTATGTTCGTATTTTCAAAATAACGGTGTTGTTACTGAATACATATGAAAGTATACACGGTACTTGTTACAAAAACAACCTTTTTAAAATTTTTGTCTGTCTGTTTGTTTGTTCCGGCTAATCTCCGAAACGACTGAACCGATTTTGATGGGACGTTTACTGGCAGATAGCTGATGTCATAAGGAGTAACTTTTATCTTAAAAAAAGGGATAATGTCTCCGTGCAAAAAAATAAAACCGTTGAAATTGTAAAAAAATGCGATTCAAATGGGGGAAGTAATATTTTTATAATAATTTACACGGACAGCTAGTTTAAAATATAAGTTTAGATAAAAAATGTCCTTAAGAAGAGCCTAATGGTAACATCAGCAGACAAAGGACACGGAAATTAAGTTGAGACAAAACCAAAAAAAAAACTCTCATACTGATTAGAATGATAGGACTTCGCCCTTCGAAGAAACTGATAAGAAGAATCGGTGCCTTATTTACACGTTTGACTCAGGGGAGGGACTGACTTCCAAGTGTAAATAAAGAATTGACTTGTAATAGTGATGTCGTCCCCTCATAGGGGTTGCTTTTTAAACTGTAGCCTTTTTCCTAGATTTGTTTGTTGTTGATTGTGGGGGCTGTTTTAATCATATTTTCTTGGCAATGTAGGGGTTGCAGGGTGTGGTAAAGAATTAAATGAAGAAGTTCGAAGTCCAAGAAGAAAGATGAGAGAAAAAAGTAATATATCATTGTTCATTATTTATATTTTTTTTTTTTTTTTTTTCTTTTTTATTTTTTTTTTTATGTTCGTCAGTTTAGTTGTAAACCGTGAAAGCTTAAAACAGTGTTTAAGAAGAGAGAAAGTTTCATATACACAGGTTCACACTCACTAGAGTTCAACAAAGAAGAGAAGGAGTGGTATGTATACAGAGTGTAACAAGACCCTTGTCGAAGCCGTCAACCAAGCATTCTGTACATCAAACTAAGTAACTTTACGCAAAAAAATATTGCTGGGAAACGACTTTTTTTTTTAGGTGAAAAATTACTTTTTACGGTAGGACTCGATGTAACGCACTCAACACATTGTGATGATGGATGGATTTAATAGTACGGGGGAATCGTGGAGGTGTTTAAAGTAAAAATCTTACAATTATAAACATGTATTAGCACCTACTCTTAGGTTCTTATCCAAAAGCTTTATTCACGTAACGACACTATTATTAAAAATATTAATGGCAATATGTTAAATTTTACGATGCAATAAACATTTTATAGGTAATAGATTATTATATTAAACAATAAAGAATAATTATGATTCTATTTAAATTCGTAACAAAAGACACGTATTCATCATTAAAACGAAGTTTTATGTTTTAATTTTAAACTTCAATAATAAAATAGGAAACTATTGATAAAAATGACATCAATTTAAATTCAATAAAGCCTTTGGATTCACTTCCACACTCCTTGCGGGATAGCCCTTTTTTTTACTTTGTAAAATCATCAAATGAGTCCTCCCACCCAGGGCAGAGCGGGAGGGACTGTCAGACTTGTACTGACGAAAATCCACGGTGTCCTTCTACTGAAGGACACCGTGGATTTTTTTTTTTTTTTTTTTTTTTTTTTTTTTTCACCCTGGAACATACAGGGCTACTGCCCTGTATGTTCCAGGGTCACGGTAATTCTATGAGTCCCGCGATCCCGGCAGGCTTTGGCCGTCTAGAGGGGGGCCCCGTCATTATGCTGACACTCTTTGAGGCGCGCGTGGAACACAACGCGCCGTCGACCCGGGCATGGTACATGGTCGGACAGCGAGTCGCCCATTACTCGCTGACCGCATGCCCGCGCCTACGGTGGCCGGAGATCTTCTGCCGACGTCCGACGCCGTGGGCGTCTACCACTGCGGCTGGGGTGGAGGGAGGACGCTGTCCTGGTCCATGGTCGGACAGCGAGTCGCTTGCGGGATAGCCCTTCGTTAGAGGTGATCAAGGAAGGAATAAAGGAACATTTCCTGTCAATATGTACGTATGTATATTATATAGGATTTTATAGGTATGTATAAAGGGTGTAAATAGGCCCTTAACATAGCCGAAAGGCATTTGTTCTCCCCGTCTTTACCTTCTAGTTACGGAGATATTGGGGGTCAAAGTTCCAACTTTTTCACAAGGATTTTTTTAAATACATGTTTTTAATGTAAGATTTTTACTTTACACACCGCCACGACCCTCGTACTATTCAATCCATCCATCAGCACAATGCTTTGAGTGCTTTATATCGATTCCCTGCAATAATTTTTGCGTAAAGTTACTTAGTTTGATGTACAGAATCGTTGGTTGACGGCTATGTGAAGGGTCTGTTTACACCCTGTATAAATGTACTATTTATATTACGTATATTAAAAAAAAGGCTTATAAAAATTAATTTATTTAAGTAACAGAATGCAATGTTAATGCACATAAATATATATCCTCTTTTGCAAATCTCGCAGTCAAAATTTGGTTTGCTCTAAGAAAACTCAATTCTGGGTTAAACTCGCCAATTTACATAAGCTATATTATTTAAATTTTTATGTTATTTGTTATTTTGTGTGATGAATTAAGGCCAAGTCAGAGGCCCATGGGCAGCATAAAAACTCAGACACCAGGTTAAGCACTAACCACACTATAAAGAGACGAGAGACACTCCAAAAAAAAAAAAAAAGACAAAGCAAAAGAAAAATCTTAGTGTTCCTTAAATTCTACCATAACACAAATACTTCTAGGTGAAAAAAGAACACAGCACTTTATTTCGACCAAATTTAGGGTATGGGTTTAGCAGACTTAAAAGCAATTGGCACTAAAACTTGGGAGGCCTTTGCCCAACAGTGGGACAAAACAAGCTGGCTGTAAATACTGGGACTGGCATATAAAAGGGTGTTGACATTATCACGCTAAGTAACGTTATTGTATCTGCATTCTAGTACTTAGAATTTCCAGTATTCTCCATTCTTACAAACACGATCTTCTTATTTATGGTTCAATTTGCATTTATTTTACGAGTAGGTAATATATCAACCTAGTAAGGTTCTTTATAATACTGTTAACCAAAAGTAAAAGAAAATAATTTGTTTCAAACAGCGTTAGAAATTCCTGAAACAAGCAGATTTGTAAACAACCTGGTAAACAATTCCGTTAACACAAATTCGAGGGTTTCAGCGCTGTGTTTCAGTGTATCGCGCTGTCTCTTTCCTTTCAGCACACAAATTGATATCGAAGTGCATGTGTGACAGAGACGGATATAAATTTCGCAAGTTCGTCTCGAATTGCGAGCTAAGCGTTTTCTAATAGGGTTGTCTGTCGTTTACGATTTGGGTTCTTTTGTTTTTATTTTAATTGAATTGTTACTTTATCAGAAACTGTAGTTATTTCTGTTATTGAAAAATACTTTCAACCGCGTGAAGATTGCTTAAGGTATATTGATTTATGTTAATCCGCAGTTTATCGTTTGTCATAGTTAACCAAATTCATGCCACATATTTTCAATTCAGGCGCTCATGAACGAATAATATTTAATCCAGCACCAAGTAGGTAATTTACATCGAAGGGTCGCCACTCAAATTAATGAATGAACGTAGATGACAACTCCGTTTTAAACATGTTTAATGTTTAAATTATACGGTTGTCCATATGTGAAGCACCGCATTTCATTAGGCACAGTAATTACATTAAGGCAATTTAATACGAAGCAAATCTTGTTTGCCAGTGAGAAAATTATTCATGCACGATAATTCACCGCCTCGGGAGCAACCCTGTAGAGGTCTCATGTCTATCTTTTACCGCTAAGCCTACGGCGGTAAAGTCAGCCCGTGTTTGATAGCGACGAGCGCCGAGAGGAATGGAGCGACGCGTCTCGCTGGGGAGCAACAGGGACACACGACACTCCTTAAATTTTATATTCTATCCGCATTTTGTCGCCTAAGCGTTCCATTTAGTGTTCCATATTTAAACCTCGCGCCATTCTTTTTTCTTCCCAACCGAGCACAGAATGTAAGATTTTCTATTTTTTTTTTTTACTTTTGGGGTGTACCCAGCCAGCGCCGGATGTGTGTGGAATACTGATGTGTGCGTGCGACCGCCGACGCCCTGTTAGGGAATGAAATTGGCATATAAATGTAAATTTTATGCTATGAATTTTAAAATGAAGTCGATACTTCCGCGCTTACGGCGGAGCGAGTGAGCCGTTTTCGCAAGTTTACGTCAGACAGGGATGAAATTAGATTAGAATACGCCACTTTCGGTAAAGAATGGGCTTTTAACGTCTTCGCGAAACTCTTACGTTGTGTAAGGCCATGATTACTTTTGCTGTCTCTCCAAATCCTCCAAAGCTTTATTTAATGTATGAATAATGTTCCAATGTATTCCACATCTCGTCGTATTCATAGCGCTTCTAAAGTACAGTCTAGTGCCGCCCAGTAACACAGTGACATTCAAGTTTATTCAATTACTTTTATAAGAAAATACATTCATAACACTCAATTATTTTACTTCCATATAAAAGGCACCATAAATCGAAGTCAATATTGCGATACTACGATCACAAACGCAACCCGGGACGTTGAACGAACGAAAGAAAATAGAGAAATCAAAGAAGAGGAAAAAATCCACTTTACAGACGCAAACAAGTCACTTTAACTTTATTGAGCTGTAATCGAATTGTGACGTCCCTAGGAGCAGCGACGCGGACGAGGTCGGAGCCGCGCGATCTGCAGCCATCCTTATCTGACCCGCCCATTTAAATCTATGCTATTCAATCGTGCCGTCTCGCTCGCGTCCCAGGGGTGCCGCCAAGATTGCAATCTTTTGATTTATACCAACTATTAGGAGTGGTGCGGGATAGTCTGTCTCTCAGAGCGAGATCCGCCGCGATAAGTGCCTGGATACAATCGACGTTAGTACTGATTATAGAAATGGTTTTACTTATACATTGTTTAAGCGAAAATATTGTGTTGGTGTACTTTGAATATAATAAAAACTTTAATATAAGTTTTATCTTCAGAATGGTTGTTTTGCATTATTATTTTCTGTAAATAATCAGGTTTATAATATTAAAATATATATTCTGTACGTAAGTGATAATCCCGGGGTCAATTCTATCAGGTCATAAAATAAAACAGATAATACAGGATCATTAAATTACACAAAATAATCGTGGAATAAAAAGACAAAACGAAGCAGAAGACGTATTACTGAAAACTAATAAATAACAAGAAAGGGTAAAAGTATAACATTTCCGTTCAGAGGTAAAGCCGAAACAAAATGCCATCAATTCGTATACGGCCAAGGGTTGGCCGCAAAACGGCATCCATTCAAAACTGTATTATCTCAAGTCGAACATTATTTCGGATCCTAAAGCTTATATAAAAAGCGGCGAACCGCGCGGTCCCCGGCGGCCGCTTAGCCTCCGAAGGTTTGGGGGAAATAAGGGAAAATCGTCCCTCATTTATATTGAACGGAAACCTTCAGCTTTTTACCCTTATGTACCAAGCCCCGTACGTCGTGTTTGTTCGTGTATTTTCCTCAAAATGAGATCGGTTTCTCCGTAATGTTTTGCTTTATTTTGATGACACGATTATATTTACGTTAAGCTTATCAGCTTTTGGAAATGGTGTCGTGATAAATATTGGGTGTGATGGGACAGAAATATACAAGTTTTTGCTTCGGATTGAAATCTTAAATAATATGCGGTATATTTCCTTCTTTATTTCTTTCCTTCCTTAATAATTTAATTATAAATAATTTGTCATTACCGGTTTAACCGAACTTGATTAAACCGGTAATGACAAATTACGGACGTGGCCCAAGACACCAGATTTTGACAGAAATTTTAGTAAAGTTTTAGACTATAATGGGAGGAGCTCGTGGCTAAATTTAATAATAACAGCCGGTCGGATCGATCTTTAGGTTAAACCACGCTTACCTAGGTTGGTCTGTGGATGGGTGACCACCCATTACATACCGAGTTTCCTCCGTGCCTCGGAAAGCACGTTAAGCCGTTGGTACCGGCTGTCATTTGTAGATCTTTGACAATCGTAACAGTAGTCAGTGGCCCAAAAAGTGTGAGAACCAGATTTACCAGTCTTACCAAGGAGTATCGTATAACCTAGTACTAACTGGGTTGTAGAGGTCAGATAGGCAGTCGCTCCATGTAAAATACTGGTATTCAGCTGCATCCGGTTAGACTGGAAGCCGACCCTAACTTAGTTGGGAAAAGGCTAGGCAGATGATAATTTTAGACTATAATGGGTGTCAAAGTACCCTTAACGAAGCCGAAAGACACTTGTTGTCACCGTCATTGCGATATTTTTTTTGTTCTAGAACCATACCTGGGAACCTTCTAGTTACGGAGATATTGCAGGACAAAGTTTCAACTTTTTCACAAGTTTTTAATGTTGTATCTTTACTTTAAATACCTCCACGACCCCCGTACTATTTAATGCATCCATCAGCACAATGTTTTGAGAGGGTTTCATGGATAGGACTCCATGAAACACCCTCAAAACATTGTACCCGTAAAACGCGATTTTACACTCCAAAAAAGAAAGTCGTTTCCCACCAACAATTTAGAGTTACTTAGTTTGATGCACAGAATGCTTGGTTGACGTCTTCGTGAAGCGTCCGTTTACACCTTGTATTACAGAGCAACCAACCCGCAACCATACCGAACCTTGACTCACGCCTATTAGCAAGCAAACGTCTTAATCCATGAACTTCCGGTCGACACATACATGTAACAAATCGGTGGCTTCACACCGTCCGTACCAAACCCAATTCGGTGCGTAACAAAATGTGCTATTTCGCTTTGCTAACAACTGTTCAGTCGTAAAGCCACCCGCGATGGATTAAGACGTTAGAGGTGTGAAACCGTCGCCTTTCGTCGCGAACTAAATATACTCTAACATACATAATATGTTATATAGCCGCCAAGTATAAACTACAAAGGATTGAGCTCAGTTTTAACACCATGGCTAATTCTCATCGTCAAATGTGTCGTGCGATTTTGTATACTTTTGATATACGCTTCCTGCCCAGAGTATTTTAAGATCCTTGGTGAAGCTGTTAAGGTGAGGAGCTCGTGGCTAAATAATAACAGCCGCTCGGGTCGATCTTTAGGTTGAGCCGTGCTTGCCTAGGTTGGTCTGTGGATGGGTGACTTTCCATTACATACCGAGTTTCACCGTACCTCGGAAAGAGCGACTGCCTATCTGACCCCCACGACCGAGTTACTGAGTGAAACCCTTTGGAAGGACAGCTTATCTAAACACAATAAATAAAATCTAACTTATTTGTGAGTACTTACAGCGACCCTGCTCTCTTTAAGGTCCAGCCTCATAGCGAGAGCTTCTCTCATGAACACATCAGGGTAATGCGAAGCCAGGAACGCCCTCTCCAGCTCCTCAAGTTGCCAGGAGTTGAAGTTTGTCCGAGACCGTCTCCGCTTGCCGCTGTCACCGTCATCGTCGCAGACACCACCTGCGGAAGAATGGAACTGGTTAGGGAGAAAGTCAAAGAATCTTCAACCTTTTCACAAGTATGTTGGGTCGGCTTCCAGTCTAACCGGATGCAGCTGGATACCAGTATTTAACATCGAGCGACTCCTTTATACAGAGTGTAAACGGACTCTTAACGAAGCCGTCGACCAAACATTATTAAATCAAACTTAGTAACTTTAAGCAAAAATTATTGCTGGGAAACGACTTTGGGGTGAAAAATCACGTTTTACCGTAGGACTCAATGTGACGCACTCAAAACATAGTGCTGATGGATGGATTGACTAGTACCGGGGGCGTGGAGGGGTTTAAAGTAAAAATCTTACATTAAAAACATGTAAGCATTTAAAAGAAAGGTGTGAACAAGTTGGAATTTTGACCCCTAATATCTCCGTAACTAGAAGGTTCCCAGGTATGGTCCAGAACAAAAAAATGATCGCAATGACGGGGAGAACAAGTACCTATCGGCTTCGTTATGGGTCTTTTTACGGCCTTTATGATCTCAAAAACCCAATTACTGGGTAAGACAATGATGGTTTAAGAAAGATGGTGGATGTTCTGTTCATTGATTATTTTTGGTTTGGATGTTGCTATATTTGTCGATCACGGAGCTCACGGCTGTTTTGCATCAAGTCTTCAGACTGAATTTTACAATATAGGATAGAAGTGGGGACATTACAAAGAAGTAAAAAGAAAATACGTAAACGCATCACCAGGTTGCACCGCGTGTTGCCGGTAAGCCCTTTTTTGCAAAATTCCAAAATCCTTGAAAGTCGTCATTTTGGTTTTAATTTCGGTAGGTAATTTTGAAAGATGGCTTGCCATAAGATCAAAGTCGTAAATACAAAACCTAACTTTAATCCACTACCGCTCTAAGTTAGCCACGCTGCGCGCCGCGCCGCCCTCAGACGCGCTCTTCGGAGAAAATAAAGAGATTAATACATAGAAAGACACCGCCTTCTCAGATCTAGTCATCAATTTAACTAGCACAATGGTTCTCCAGACTTTATGTAGGTTCTCGGATTCATGTCAAACACATGGGATTCTCGGAGATCAAAAGGAACAATCCATAGCCCCCTTACAAGGAAAGACACATTTCCTATTGAGCCTGGAGATGAAGAGATAAACGTATCAATTACCATTGATTGGGTACAGAGCAGTCCTATCTCACCATCGACAATAAATATTGCTAAAGAAGGAAACGCTTGTAAGAATTAAATTGAATTTGAACATCTGTCCCAACGGTTACAGCCTAGCAATTAAACAGAAGTACTATCATCAAAAACTCGTATGACAGTGGAAGGGCCCCAGACCTATCATCGTTAAATCATAACGAGCAAACTTAAAACATTTCCAATCATCAGAGAAGCAGGATTGAAATGAACAAGACATAATCGTAAAAGCCTTCGTGGTCGGAACAAAGTCCATTCAGCCAATTCCTCTGCAGTTAAACAAAAGCCGCGACCGGGGGCTCATAAAAAAGAGATAATCTCCTACAAAGCGTCAGAGCAAGTTTTTGAAAATAGAATATAATTTCTAATTTTCTCCCGGTGATTTTAATTAAAAATGGTCCCGGGAGAGCAGGACGGCTGCAAGCCCGCCGCCTCGGGTTGGAAAGGGACAGCTATAAATTAGTCGCTCGGTCCTCCGAGGGGCTAAATAAATTAGAAGTGATTAAGAGGAACGCGCTTCTGTTGTGCGTTGGATGTATCGTTGTTTTGTTACTTTGATATTATGGTAAAAGAGGTTTTTACCTTCATTGAGTAATGTATAATTATTAAATAATAATCAAACAAAAAAAAACAGAAAAAAAGTCAAGACAATAAATCATAACGAATGTATTTCGGAAGTGTTGTAATTGCAGTCTTTATCAATTTTATTTGCAGCTCACCTCGACAAGAACAGAATGTTTTCAATTAATCCAGAAATCACTTGCCGTTAGACTAATTTAGTTGTTTTTACTTGTCAGACTGCCGATACGTTACGTTGTCGCCTTAAGAGAAAAGGCTAAATTACGGGCGTGTGAGGGAGACAGAAGCATGTGGCTTATGAGAGGAGTGAAGGAGACGGTGTCGGTTATTGTATTAAAACAAACGACCGCCTTGGGCCCGCAGACAACAGTTTTGGCGCGCTTTAATTTAGTCTGCTCAATGTTTTAATGTCACAAGGGAGGGGCTCGGGGGGGCTTGCTAAGTATCTATTTGAGGGCTGTATAACGCGGTTTATAAATTCGTTCAGTTAATAATTCTGCTACATTCTGTTGTTTCGTTACGACGGCGAACGAATGATTAATTTGATTGTTCACTTGGTTTTCATGAGGAGAATTTAGCTGGAATATTGCCTTACCATTAGGCAAAGATAAAGGCCTACCTATGCAGTGCCAGAAATTTTATTTCGAAATTGAATCAAAAACACTAATAGAAAATGCCTGAAAGATAATTGCAAATATACCAAAACTCAACGCTCCAAGCTTACAGCAAAATAACGACATAAACAAAACTAGAGATTCTCAAAGACAATATTTTTATTTTATTCATAGAGAGACTATCGCCGCACGACATCGCAGACCGAATTAAATGTTTCTATTCAATAAATGCGATTTTATTTGCGATGCCTTTTATTTTTCTATTACGGAAACAGTAAAGGGGAATTGATACTCTATGAAAGCAGACCTCCTTGTATTACAGATAATTTATGACTTATATTCGCAGAGATTTTTATCTTTATCTATGGTTCGCTTGATTGCTTCCATCGAGCTTTTGCATTGATTGTAGTAATATTTGGGGACAGTATTATATTAGATATTGTTTAATCAGGCTTTTCATCGTAGCTTTCATTGGCAGTAACAGATTCTGTGTTGATTACAGTTTTGCTTAGAGGGTTTTATGAGTACTAGATTAGTCGTTTAAGTAGTCTGTAACATTCCCACTAGTAGCAATATAATAGTTTCTTTTTAACAACTTAATACTTTTATAAGCTCACAACATTCCATGAATCTTCATTCGATTAAGATACGTAATAACTTTAACAGTCAAGCTTAACTTTTATAGCCACTACCATAGACAAAGTTATCGTTAAGAATTAATAAAAATCGTACTCTAAAACGAATTAAATCATAAAATAACCAGTAAGAAATCGTTGAATGCAGAGGCAGGCGCGTAATAAAGATTGCGCGCGCAATCAAAATATTGGATGCATTGCTTTATAATTTCATTATTCCAAGAATCAATCGTCGATCAAGGGGCGGACTCGGGTGTAAAACTTGGCAATTTTTGCCGGTCATAAAATCCCGTTGCAACAACATAATCAGTACACACAGTTATCACACAAGCCGATAATTTCTTCCTACACTTCACACTAGCCAATGAAAAATTTTCGAGAAACAAATTAAAATAGTTGCGGCCATTTTCTCGTTTTTCGTGAAAGTGTAATTCAAAATTGCGGACATTGGAAGTTGGTAATTGGTTAATCGCGTTCAAATCGCCGGTTCGGGGCCGAAGTAACGCCGAATATGGCCGAAGTTATTGCATTGTGATCGTAAATTGGAGGTTACTCTGATTTAAGGTGTAATGATACAGATGTAATGACAAGTCTTGCTTGTTTCGTTTTAAAACAAATATAAGAGCATCGGTGGTAATGGCGGGTTCTGGTCGGTAATGTGTTGTTGTAGCTAATTGATATTGCTGTGAATTGACTTGCGGTATTTACCGCCTTACGCAGTTATTACTTCTTTAATTGGAAACAGGTCTACCTACCGTGCGATTCGAAATATTATTAATTTTTTATAGAAATCTCTACAATTTACTGCTGTAAAAATCACCAAAACGTATAGCTATTTTACCGATATATCGTTAAATATGCGGGATCATGTCGAGATGTCTTCATTGCCGGTGGGGCACCCTCTCCTCTCACTGTAATTTGGCTTCGATCCCGAGAAATTAATTTCGGAAATCACCGGCAATAATAAAGTTATAATTTTGAGCGAAATAGGCGGTTACACGCCTCGTGGACAGATCGCAGAAGCGGACTTGAGAATAACTGGCGGGACGATTTAACAAGGTCGAAGGATGAACCTACTTGTAAAATAGGAGGCTATATTTAATAGGATAGTTTGATTATGATTGTATGTAAGTAGTAGTTTCCTCGCGGAATGCTTCTGTATTTAATCAGTACTAAGTAGTAGTCGGGGATTTCAATTAAAGCTAGAAAATGTATTTTAAGTAAGGTTAGAATTAAATGAAATAAATACCTCAAAATCAGTAGAGTCAAGGTACAGAAAATAATTAAAAGCTTAAATAGGTACTTATTTTTGTTATAACGAAAAAATTTTAAAACATTTTCATGAAAAAAATACTTGATTGTTCAGTACATCCCTGTAGCATTGGATGAAGACATTGGTTACGAAAAGTGGCTTCATTAGCGAAGCTGGCTGAGCGCAGGGTTCCGCGAACCAACTAATTGAATTTATGCATGTCGCGGTTAAGTACACCGTACAAGACTATCTTCAAAACGTCTAGATTGAGTGATTACTTACCCTTGCGGGGTTCATGTCAGGTGCAGGCCTTAATTTCGACAAATCTATTTTTATTTACCACATGAGCGCAATAAAATTTGAATTTTTCAAAAAAAAAAAAAAGTAATTTATAAATGAAGAATAGAATTCAAGTGAAGAATATTTCCCCCTTTCAGCTAGATTTTTCTTGAAGTTTTTGTTGTTATTTTGAGGTTAAATTGAGAAATCAAGATAAAAGGAAAATGCGATTATTTAGTGATAAACCTACCAAACTATTGTGGGCTTTTGTCGTGAAAGTCTTCTTTGGAGTGAAGTTACTCATGCTCAGTAAATTTAGTCGCTGGGTAGCGACCGTTAATGTTATTGTTCTAAGTTTGTCTGGACTTTGGAGTAAATGTCTAGGTTGGTACCATAAACTAATTCAATACAAATTATAATAAGGTTTAAAAAAAAAACTCGAGATTTAGCTAAGGTACTGGTGCCGAGAAGTTAAAGAACCAAAAAAAGAAAAGAAAAATTAATAACATAAAGAAAAACTTTTTGTTTAATTTCATTATATATTTGTTTTAAGTTAAAGGAAAGAGACGGACGCGCGCGCTTCAGCCTAGTGTTTGGAAAGAACTGATGACTTTGAAGAATAAATCTAAGTAGGTATTGTAAACTTATTTGATGACCTGATATTATTATTATGTCATAAGTTCACCGTGATTATATTGTTGTATTTTAGACTTTTATTGCCAATTAATAGGCTTTGATAAATTCAACTACATGCAATAACATGATCATTAAACAAGCCATCAAGATATGAAATAGAAAATATTTTTAATTGCGTAATGATTTTAAATACTTCTCCAACGATAAATTTTATGTTGCCAATCATAAAATTAATGTTTCAATGCAATATAAAATAATATGGAAATAATATGAAGAGATACTTAAGTACTTTTAATTTTTACATTTTTATTAGAATAAAAACAACTGAGACTATGTCTGCAACATTAATATATTGATTCACAAACAGGCTCGCCTTGCTTACCACAGCAGCGGTTTTAAAACTTTTTATTGTTCCATGACATTTATCGAATCATCCATTTACAGTTTTGCCTACAACACAATTAATGTGTTAGCCTTGCCCTTGCCCCTTAGCTAATTATTTCGTCTCCGCGTTTACTTACCACGTTATAATTACCAGCTACTGGGACTGTCCCACCACTCTTATAGCAGTATTTCATTATCCGTGAAAGAGACAGAGCTAGACAGGACGTATAGCTCCATCCCTGTCCTACGTTGAAGTAAGATCAAAATAATGTTGCTAGAAGACGTGATGGTAAGCCCCTGGCATAATGTAGGATTATTAAACACGACTTTTCAAATGAATACCAATATACATATAATTTACGGACATTAAAGCGAATTAACAATAAGAATGGCTCAACTCAATGATGTTACAGTGTTACTTACTTCCTTTTACATTTTTGTTTTAAGTGGAAATGGAAATTCCGGTTTGTAAACATGTGGCTTTTAATTAGCGTTAGTTAATGGTTTTATAATAACGTAATCATATGTTATTTGCAATGATTACGAAGTAAAAATTGTTGTATCTGAAAATGATAGAACAAGCAAAATACTGTATTCAATTTATTTAATATTCAAACACTGTTTTAAGCTTTCACGGTTTACAACTAAACTTAAAACACGAAAAATGGAAAATATCCCGGAAGTGGCAGTATAAGTTTATTTAATATTACTATGCAATTGGTCCACAGACAGTCTGCTCACTTAGTACTACTTATTGGTTAGCCTTATGGAATCAAAAAAACGGCCTTTTCCTGTATCTTAGTTTACTTATTACTCCTTTCTCTTTCCTATCATTCCACACACATTCCATCCATCTCTTCTTCTCTTTCTCACCTTTTATTTGGCGTCCCTCTCTCTCTTCATCTCAATAGCAACTTCCACTTCAATGTCCTAGAGCAACAAAGAAGCATCACAAAAAACCCCCAGTACCGATTACATCAGCATTACATAAACATATTTTTACATAAAACTGTGAATAGAAACTATTTTTCACGGTATCCTCGACGTGTAATATTTTGTGGCGCATCTACATGCCGGATCACATCGCCCGCGGCCACCTCCGCTTTCGAGATTGAAACATGATAAATTGATACTACTATACTTTATACACAGTCGTTCCAACCGCTATTTTATGCCCGTGAAAATAAGGTGTAATCAAATTTTAATATTTTACCAAAACAATATTGATTGCCGGCGACTTGGATGGATTGAGGTACATTTTACTCGGCGATAAAGATGTGCATAGTGAGAATTTTCTTCTTGAATTATCGGTTTGCTGTCATCTATGGGCTATTAAGAGTTACTTTATGATTTGAGATACTAATCGAATCATTAAACCTTCTTTGACAGCCAGCTACGACTTAATTTGTTACGTATAAACTTTGTAAGTACTCCGACTCGGAATAAAGTAGGTAATATTTGTTTTTTCTCTTCCAATATTTTCGGACCCATACAAAACCATCAGTAAATAACGATGTTACTCACGATATACAGTAACTCATGTTCGTGGCGGTAATAAAGCATTTTGTCACACGTTTACCGCCGTAACTATTACCGATTTACGAAAACCAATTGGCGAACGTTCATAGTTTGCGGTCTACGTGCAAATTGATGGTACATTGTCGCGACGGTAATCAAATAAATACTTCACGGATTCAAACGCTACAAGTAATGTCGGGTAATTTAAGTAAGTGTAGCAACCTAACAATAGGTTTAATTTAAATAATAATAAATAAACGTCTAAAATTATAATTTCTAGCGCTTTGTCAAATAGTCTAGTTTCGTTATTTTACCGTAACATTTATTTGAATTTATGCCTTTCTTTCAGTGTTCAACGTGATTCTAAATTTCTTCTATGTTCAATTGAAAATTTAGTTTTCATGCTACAGACACAATTAATCAAAAGTTTCAATCAAATAAACTCTTTGAAAGTTTTAAATAATTAATCCCAAGGTATATTATTCAAGTCTGACTCTCGCCTAATAACCGTACAGTATTATTTTACAAGACTAATGTGTTTTGGGGAGATCCTATAGTTACGTCATCACCAAAAGCCAACAGCAGCCAATTTATTGTACGCACAGCTTACAATACACCGCAATAATTATTAGGGGATTACTCCCTAGTGACTTCCCGCGTCTCCGCCAAATATATCGATGCTAGTGATGCGCTCCAATTTATTAGGGTGCGTGGATTTATCGATAAATCCTGATCCTGTGTACTATCATTATAAAGATATCAAGTATTATCGCTATTATGCCTTGGGGTGTGAAGTAAAAACCTAATTATTCTGACTGGACGTCAACGCATGCCTGGTTGCAAGGTATGTCTAACATGACAGGTGGCGCACACTACCCTAAGTGCCAACATAATTATTATGCAGAAAAAGAGCTCATATAATTATTGTTGTAAAAAGTCCTTTTTTTGCGAAATTAATCATCACTTAATCAGCATGCCGTTTAAGTTTATAAGCTACAGTTTATATGGGGCAAAATGCCAGGTTTATTTTTATGTAGACTTTTTTGAATTACACTTACTTCACATTTTAGCTGCCAGTATTTCAGTGAAGTGTAATGAATAATCCATTCAATAGATGATTAGATGACAAACGTTATTGAAAAATAAGGTAGTTTATTTGTAAAACTGGCAATTTTTTGATGGTTTAATGTTGCCTGATAGAAACTGTTGCATTGTACTTACAGTTATGCCAAAAAAATAACGTGTGAATAAAAATTCTGTTGAATTGAAATCCTTAAGGATCCGTAAATAACTTTAATTTTTTTGATAGTTTTTGACATTAATGATGTTATCCCTAACGTCTATTAAAGATGTATTATATGCTCTCTGTAACATATTATATTATATATTAGCTATATATATATATACGAGTGTAGGTAACTCTAGAAAGAAAAACAACTTTGAAAAGAAATAAACCATTTTCCCTATTCATAGTTTCCTGAATCCCTCAAATAAACCAAAATATTACTCCGTATCATAACATCACTATTTTTTGCGTACAAAGTTTCAAACTCCGGTCCTACATTATCTGTGGCGATTCCCGTGGGAGCAATAATTCAGCCAACTCAGTTTGTTGTATCTGTGCTCGACTTATTTAATCATCTGTTGTTGGCTGCATTGGCCAAACATAATAATTACTATAAGAGGAAAAGTTTCATCTAATCTTTTGCTGTTTAGAACTACGTTGTTATCTTGAAAGTTTATTACTATTCATAGAAACATTACAATTTCTACGAGAGGGATTAACTATCTGATGGATCTGATAGTCCTTGTGATTTTATCTTTGGTATCATTGAGAAAGAAGTTGCATATTTCCGGGTAATATCTAATTATTAATTTACCTTCGTAATGCTTGTCTTTACCAAACTTGCTACACAAAATAAGTTTTAAAATAAATAAGGATGGAAAAATTTACAAGAACGAAAAACTTCAAAGTTTAAGACCCACTTTCACCATACAATCACTAATTAAGTTTAGCGTAAAACATAATTAAAATTATCATTCTGTCTCTGTTATCGTCAAACGATAGAGAGAGAGACATAAAGATATTTAAAAAGCATTAAATGTTACACTCAAGAGTTGAAAATATGAAAAATAACAAAACTTTACACAGAACCAAATTTTAAATAATTGTCCATCATTAACACCATTTATATCAGTTCCAATTGACCATAACCAACACTTAATGTTTTCAAAGTGAACATGTGTATTTTATTAGGTAATCTATGGTGGTTGTCACTGTAAAACAATGGTGGTTTCCCGAGGGTGCGATAGATCAGGCGCCCGCGGCCCTGTCGCCTGACGTCGCACCAAAGTTAGGAGTGCCAACTGTCAAGCGAAAATGGGATTCGTTTTTTGTAAAAATATTAGGCAAAGAAGATGTATTTTGAGATTTTTGAAGTATTAATACTTCTATTCTAAATCTGGGCCATTTAAAGAGAGGTCCTAAGTATTGGATTGATTGTATAGTTGAGAATTTTCAGCCTCTTTCAAAACTGAAGCGGAAACTTAAGTCTCGATTCCAAGATGACGGTTTTAAATCTTTAGGTGTATGAAAAACAAGCAAACTTCTTCAATACTCCATAGGATGGTAGGGTCTACCGACCAGACGGGTGTCTGGTGGGCTAATGCCCGACAATAGTTGTCAGGTTATTATATTTATTCTTAATTCGTGCAATTTTGATGTTAGTTCTTCATTTGTGTCAAAGATGGCGCTGTAGTACTTTTTGTAGTACCGCTACAAATCGAAACCTTATAATAAAACGAGAGTTATTGATCTCTCCCTTTTTAGAGTATCGTTCACTACTATCAAAAAGCAAAATGAGCTATAAAGACGTGTTTGAAATAGGGTTGATTAAGGTGTAAAATGTGCCGATTTATGTGAAGTTAGTACGGTACCGGACAAGGTCAACTATTAAGCAACGATGAAGGGGTCCGCAAGGGCCGATGCCTGCCGGGGCTGCGGGACTGTTCGAGAGAGATACCGCGGCCCTGGAATACAAAGGACAAAGAAGGAACATGGATGGGTTTTAGTCAGTACAAGTCTGACACTTCCTTCCGCTCCGCCCAGAGCGGAGCGGAAATCAGGAAATGCGAAAACAGGAAGGCAGAAATCATCAAATGACCCCCCATTTGATGATTTCACATCCGAAAAAAAAAGGCCAACTATTTTTATGTCGGTTATTTATGTATATAAATATACCTGATTGCTGATGAAGTACCAACAAAATAAAAACAAATACTAACTACTTACTGACTAAAACGAACGAGAAGTCGCAACTTATTATTGTGGAAACCAGTTATGGTGATCCACATTATTCCCATAGCTCAACATAAGTTGTGACAATCTGTCACTTCAATACGAACACAAAACTGACACAAAGGCAATAATTATGCGTAGTTGTGACAAGTTGTCACTGAGGTGTTGTGACATATTGTCACTTATTATGCAGTTATTACCTTAGTATTGTGGTAGCTAATTTCTACTTTACAAGTTATGTTTGTAAGTAATTAATACTATGTGAATACAGGAAGGCGTATTGTACGTCTCACACTGCTAGGCACATATTTACGTATAAAGGGTTCTGCCCACTACCTACGCCGTATCATACCATGGCCGTGGTATGAACGTATCTGGCAATAAAATATTCTTTGTATTGCAACGAATGAAACTATACTTATACTGTCACTTACGGGATATCTTCCGTGATTGTTCGTTATTTTGAGCTCCCGATATTCCCGTAAGTGACAGTATAAGTTTAGTTGTAAACAGTGAAAGCTTAAAACAGTGTTTGAATGAAACTATGCCCACTAGACCATTCCATCACCAACCAACACAATGTACGTAGTGTATCGGCACCGGCAAAATATTATCGCTGGCAATTGTTGACGCTCCGTGCATTTATCTTTAGAGAGAATTCTCTAATCACCTACAGGGTGTAAACAGACCCTTCACATAGCCGTCAACCAAGCATTCTGTACATCAAATAAAGTAACTTTACGCAAAAATTATTGCTGGGAATCGACTTTTTTTTTGGGGTGAAAAATCACCTTTTACGGTAGGACTCGATGGAAAGCACTCAAAGCATTGTGCTGATGGATGGATTGAATAGTACGGGGGTCGTGGATGTGTATAAAGTAAACATCTTACATTAAAAACATGTATTCAAAAAAAAACTTGTGAAAAAGTTGGAACTTTGACCCCCAATATCTCCATAACTAGAAGGTTCCCAGGTATAGTCTAGAACAAAAAAATGATCGCAAAGACGGCAAAAACAAGTGCCTTTCGGATGTGTTAAGGGTCTATTTACACCCTTTATAAAAGCCGTGATCACTGCATTAACTCTTAGTTACAGGCGAAGCCAACCAAACTAACCAACAGAAAACGAATCAACTGTCCAACTTACTGTCTACTTAACTAATTCACTAACACTACAGCATTGTTTACTAACACATTAACCCTTCGCCCGCGGAGGGCTCGAGACGCGACTAGTACCGCGGACGGTACAAAAGGGACATTATCTTCTGACACGAGTTGACACGACTTCGCTACTATTTATTTGTGTTATTATCACTACTGGTGTGGGGCTTGAGGTCTGTCTTGCTGATAATATCTTAATTAATTTGATGCCGAGATGTAATGTTGGAATGAGTTATTTTTGTGTTATGATAGGGCTGGTTTAATGAAAGGCAGACAATGTTTTGTATTGAAGTGTTTTGAAAGCTAGGCAAATGGTTGTTCAAAAGTTTAAACACCTATAATATGTATATACCTGTCTGTGACATAATGTCACTTTTACCTTGTCCTTAAGGATTACAAATTAAGTTACATTTGTGTAAAACTTAAAATCTTTGCTATATTAATGTATTGTCCAATACAATACTAATAGTCAGTGATTTTTGTTGGTGCAATTATGTAAAAGATGCTGAATATGTGATGATTGAAATTGAAATTTTGTATATTCTTCGAACTCAGAATTATCTTAGCATCATAGGTTTATATTGTACAAAAAAAATCTAAGGCAAACATAATTATACAAAGGAACTGTTGATGCTGAAGCACTTTTAATACCTTAAAATTCAATTAAGACTCACAGTTTAAGACTATGCCTGTTATTTCCGTGAAAGCTACTTATAATTTTTTTTTCCCCTACAAGCAAAGTATGAGCCACCTAAAGCTGACCAAAAATCCTAACGGTCCTTTAGACCCCTAACCAGAAATGTCGTATTTAAACATTGCACGCATCGGGCGTGACGCGCGGGTTAATTTTATGCTACATTAATACAGTGGAGGGTTGCAGCCACTTTTTAATAGGGTTAGTTATGGTGCGGGGTCTCTCACACCCCCGCGCGTTCTCAGGGTTAGCAATATGTTACAGTCAATGGGATTATCTGCTTGTTTTGAGATAAAATGGATTAATTTTTGGATAAACAGTTAGAGGGTCTTATTTGCACTTCTGTTGGGTAATTTGTTGTGGTTCAGATTTTGAAATGCAAAGGGGGAAAATCTACAGAGATTTTTTAAACAGGTGAATAATAATTTCTTTTTTTAATACAATGATCCATCTATACCTATTTATTTCTGTAAATAACTTTAATATTAAAAAAATAACCTAAACTTCTTCCAATGAAATAAAAACAGAGAATTTCTTGTATTAAAAAACTGTCATGTTCATGGGTAGTACATTCTGTGGCTAATGTTGATAATATATGTATAAATATAATGAATACATAATATCAATGCGAAAAAGTCAATATTCACTCCATATTTAATGTTATATAAAAAAAAGCGTGAGAACTATTTACCTCTTCGCCTAATGTATTAAAAAAAAACAGCCGGCCCTAATTTCTTCTAATGCAAAAAACAGCTCCAAATAACTACGCCAATAAAATATTCTAACGAACATTAAACTAATAAAACTATATTAATTTATTCATAAAACATACTGGAGCGTGAAATTAGTTGTTTGTTTTTTTTGTAGAAGAAAAAAACTTCGTGGGTGACATTTTTTCTAATGGTCCCACGCAAAATCTATGCCACCTCCTTTATAAGGCTGAATCAATTCGTCACAAAATGGAAAACAATAGAATTGCAACAAGGAAATATTTGTTTTATAACAATATCACCATGCCTCGTTTTTTTTTTTTACAGTGTGCGTTCAAAGAGATTTCACTTAATTTCATCATAATAACATACTGTCTTTATTATTGTTTATAGTTAAATTACACCGCAGTTATTATTAGCCTTGATAACTTTATAAAGTGTTTTATGATTGTTAATTACAGACCACTGAAGCCGAGAATATAAAGACAAGAAGCTGTCATGTTTATTATTATAAAAATTTCTTTACAAATGAATAAGGTAAAATAACAGTTGTAAAGGTGATGTCGTTACCGTCAACGCGTTTTGTGACATCAAGATATTTATTTTCGCCCAAGGGGCCAATTGGAACCAGCCAAACATCCAATAAACCGCTAACTTACAGGACATATTGGCAGAAAATCACACAAGTCTCCCGTGACCAATTTCCAGAAGGGGTGAATGGGCCAAAACGGTGCACTATGAAAAAAGTAAATAGTAAAAAAGCGAATCGAATTTGACAAATGCGTGTTTTGGGGCACGCGACGCACGATTCGCCACGCGCCGTGCGCCGCAAGATGTGATGACGCGACTCTATTTTTGGGTGTAATCAACTTTTGATGGGCCTTTGTCACATGTTCTTATTACGGAAATGGCTGTAAAAGCTGTTAGGGCGCGTCGTTTTGCACCTACATTGCCAAAGTTTGAAGTTGTACACAATTAGTTAAACAAGCTTCAACTACAATGAACGGATTAACGTAACACATTAAAATCTCGTTATGCAAAAGGACAATAAAAAGCCTCTGTATTCTCGGTAATACACAGTGAGTACTTCATTACAGTATCAATTTAAACAACAGCTGTGCGGTGGCAGACAAGAGTCAAGTCTGAAAAACATGGCATCTTTGGTTTTATTTTTAACGCGGTCTCGTCACTCCCCTTGCGTTGGGTGTGTGAGGAAATGACCCTTGAAATTGGCTCGTACCCGACTCAGTTACATTTCGCACACCTTGCGACTGCCCGACGACTTGACTAATAGGCCTTATTACCAACATTTTTGGCCTTTTGTCACTTGTTTGATGTAATGATGTTGTTTTTATAAGCTTGAGTAAGACGCCATGGCGCGACGGCGGTGCTTTCCCTGTTAAATTACGTGACTAGGTTTTTTTATAAATTAAATTTTACGGTTGTTAATTTTGTGTAGCAATACAAATAAGGATATCTAGTTTATATTTCTACGGGTGTTATAATATTTATTCAAATGAGTTTCATGGATTAAATAACGATTTGGTTTTTATTCTATAGCAATTTATTTGATACCAAGATTTTCAGAGCTACAAATACGCATTACATCCGAAATACTCGTATATCTCTATTAAAACAAAGTTTCCTATAAAATAAGTTAAAATCCACTATATTATAGAAACTCCTTATTTGCTAAGCTCAAGGGGCGAGTATAGTGTAATTTATGCGTTGTTCCATTGCAGCCGAATCTCCCCTCGCTTCTAGCCCTTTATTGATGTTCTTTTCACTAGTTCTGATTTCAGTTTATTAGTCCATTTAGCTATGTTATTGTTGTTCGTTTGTTTTTTTCATTAAAATTTGTTTGTTTTGTTTTATTGCTTGAGCAATTTATTGCCCGGTTAAAACGATTGTTTGAAAGTTATAGTCTATTGAATTGTTGTGGTTATTTATCGTTCATTGTGACGGTTGTTGGTGTTATTTTATTTTAACAAATAATGTGATTTATTTAAGTAATTAATAGATCTAATGCTACTGCTCCATCTGCGTTAGCGTTAAAGTTAATGTCAATGGCCAAGTACACGTTAATTAGGGCATTAAAAATGCGCGTTGGCTACACTTAGGTTACAATGCCTAAACTACGCACTAAAACCCTTTGATGTGTCCAAAAAACCGATACTCGAGTTATCGCTTAACGTTTAATGCCATTAATAATGCCATTTGTATAAAATGCCATTAAAACGTTGGCCACATCTACGTAACGCCTAAATTAACGTGTTAATTTGCGCGTTAAGACGCAGATGGAGCAGTAGCATAAGAAAAAATCTTTTAAATAAAACAATACTTAATATAGAGATAATTGGTTTTTTCATGATTTTCATTATACAATGTTACACATATTTGTAACTTTGAAACGAGGCCGTCTTGTTATTTACTAGTAGATAGATACTACAGCTACTTCTGTTTGCCTCTACTGAGCATCACATAAGAAAAAATAAATCACTCATCAACAACATAACTTACAAAAATAGATTTTCTACAGCCATACCAGAGACAAACATTATTTCTCAGTATTAAAAAAAAAACAGCGCTTCGTTTCCCGCTTTTAGAACGAATGACTATTCTTTCCCCGTTCGAAAAAAGAATCGATTAGCTTTGCGTCGAGACCATTTCAAGCAGATACGCAATGAGCAATTGTTTTCATTCATTCACGGAAAAAAGAAATAATTCTGCGTTTTCCGTAATGCGGTAAAGAAAAAAATGGATTCCGTGAATAAATGGGTTAGAAATCAGTTGTTGGGAAACGTTGGAAGCAAGTTTGGACTTCATGGTTAACTGTAACGGTTAGTTAAGTTTCTATGGCCTCTTCAATGAAGCAGGTACCCAGTGAAACTTTTTCTTCCTCATTATTTAGGCTTACATTATTGGTTGGTAGTGGTGCATTTTAATAATTCACTGAGTAAGCAGTGGTGATCCTTTAATATAATTATCTTAAAGTTATTTTTGAAGAAAATTGAAACCGTTTTTGCATATAACAGTCAACACAAATTCTTATGGATGCAAATTAATTTGTGTGGTATAACTACAAAACCCGACTACTGAAAAATCACGCTCTAATTAAATTCGGGGTTAACAAGGTAAAATCGAATCCTTCTATTGTTGAACTCGATTAAATTGTAGCCTATGTACCGGGCCCTACCTAATAACTAATCGATTGACACCTATCAAAATCGGATTAATGAAGCGCCTAAACTAGGCGCTACGGAGGAACTTACGTAAATACAAACATACATGATACACTGCTAAAATCATAACTCTTTCTTTTGGCTTCGCTGTAGTCGGGTAAAATATTGATACAACTATCACCTACACAATATGATCACCATACTTATTATGATTTTTAGGCATGAAAAATTACTTACTATCCCCGGCAGTCTTATATTTTATCCAAGAGCATGAGGCAGTATTTCATTTTTATTTAGTTTACAGGAAATATCTATACAAATAGACAAAATTGAAGTGTCTGATTGTAATTTCAAACTAACAGTTTTTGCTGAATGCATATAAAAGTTAAACGGTACTAATAATAAAACATTTTTTTAAATTTTTGTCAGTCTGTTTGTTTGTTCCGGCTAATCACCAAAACGGCTGGACTGAGTTTGACGGAAATTTTACTGGCAGGTAGCTGATGTTACAAGGAGTAACTAATTTTTATTTAAGAAAAAAAATAGGGCTCTGTGCAAATAAAAAAATGAAATTGTTAACAGATTCAGATTAAGATTAAAATAGGGAAGTAATATTTTTTTAAATAATTTAATATTAATTAACGGCTAGAAGGTAGGTAAAACCTATAGATCCCTGCGTTTCTTATGTTAATCACTGAACCTATCCCTTTAGCCACCTTTTATGATCCTCATGTGAAGTTGTAGCCATATCTTATTTCGGGGTTAAGTTTTTGCAGTGTCCGTCGGAAGAAATTTGAGTCATAATGTAAAGATTGTAAGAGTATCTTGCTTATTGTATTAGAGTTACTTCATCATCTGCCTACTTAGCCTTTTCCCAACTATGTTGGGGTCGGCTTCCAGTCTAACCAGATACAGCTGAATACCAGTATTTTACATGGAGCGACTGCCTATCTGACCTCCACAACCCAGTTAGCCCTGGGTAAAACGATACTCTTTTGTAAGACTGGTTGTCAGACTTTCAGGCCACTGACTACCTGTAACGACGGTCAAAGAACTACAAATGACAGCCGGGACCAACGGCTTTAAGTGCTTTCCGAGGCACGGAGGAAACTCGGTATGTAAGAGGCGGTCACCCATATACGGACTAACCTAGGCAAGCGCGACTTAACCTTAAGATCGACCCGAGTGGCTGTTATTATTTAGCCACGAGCTAAATAATATCAGCCGCACGCGCAGCACAGCGGTTAGAGTAAGTTGTAGAAATATTAAACAAGGTGAAAACTTGAAAATAGGGAAATGAATTCATAATATTGTTGTGTGTATTGCAACAATTAGGTACAATGACAAAATACCAGTCATTTCAATTCCACCTAATTAATTATTGTATTCATTTAATTATCCATCGAATATCGCCTTAAGCCGTGGAATCAATAAAAATATGGTATGAGAAAGAATTATTTAGATTTAATATTAATCAATGGACCACTTATGATGTTTTCTTTTTTCTTTCTTTACTACGATGAAATCATAATTAGGTAAGAGAGAGAGAGAGAGAGTAGAGTTTTGATCTTGTTGCAATTCCATTTTCTAAATCTTTTTTTTTTTTTTACATGTCATTTCTGAACTGTGGGTATACTGAGTTTTGAAGGCATTTATTCCATTATTTTGAAAATTGTATCAAATTAAAATGTCCTACGATTAATTTGACGGCACGGTTGGCGCAGTAGCTGATTGACTGCTGCGCTTCGTGTCGCGGGTTCGATTCCCGCACGGAACAAATATTTGTATGGCCTACAGGTAGTTGTTCCGGGTCTGGCCGTTTGTGTAAGTGAGTTTAAATGTTTGTAAACGCACCCACGATACAGGAGAAATTCCTAGTGTTGAAAAAAAAAAAAAAAAAAATTGTTGTATGTATTACTCGAAACAAACGCGGAATCATTATCATCCGGGTGGGTAGAAAACCGAAAATTACAAATGATTCCACGTTGAATTTCAGTTCGTCGTTGAAAAATGGCCTGAATTCATATCAATTTTTTGTTACCTAGGGAAAGTGTACAAAAGTAAATATGCAAACAAAAGATATGTTTACCAGGTAAATTTAATCATAATTTTAAAACTGGTGGCCTAGCATGACCTGCAATTCCAGTGTGGGAAAGAGATAAAGCTATACAGGTCGTCTAGCGCCGTCTCTTTCCCACACTGGAATTAATCCTGTATTAATAAGACGTCATAGTAGGCCACCTGAACATAAAGCCTCCTTTCAATGATCAATATGAGTTTGCGGTTTGGGATTTTTTTGGTAAACATCAAATGTTTTAAAAACTAGTGAGCAAAACTGCAGTCGCGAAATTGAGGAATAAACTATAGAGATCAATTTCGAATAAAGAGCTAGATGTCTATGATACTAGGTATAAAAGGTGTAAATAGACCCTTAACGAAGCCGAAAGGCATGTGATTTTCCTGTTATTTCGGTATTTTATTTATTCTCGACCATACCTTCTAGTTACGGAGATATTGGAGGTCAAAGTTCCAACTTTTTCACAAGTTTTTTTTAAATTCTAGTTTTCAAGGTTATAACTTTACTTTAAATACCTTCATGACCCGTTTACTATTCAACGCATCCATCAGCGCGATGTTTTGAGTGCGTTACATTGAGTTTTCCGTAAAACGTGAAGTTCCACCACAAAAAAAAAATTAGTTTGCCAGTAATATTTAGTTTGATGTACAGAATGCTTGATTGACGGCTTGGTGAAGGTACCGTTTACACCTTGCACAAGATATAGAACAAGTGATATTTGTCTTTTTCGCCTGAAAGATGACTTCATCGGTCATCATGACACATACATTTTAGATTAAGAGAAATGTGAAACAATAAAGTACTTACTTATAACTTTATAAGTTTACAATTAAAAATGATAGCAAAAACTTCTCGCCTTTATCATTGTAAACAAATGACTCAAGTTATTAATAGTCACAATAATACGAATTACTAGCAAATAGTAATTTCTGCCTACCATGGAAAGAAGGCGTGAGTTTACGATTGTTGGTACTAGCTCTCATTCGCGGCTTCCTCCGCGTAAATTCATTATTTTACACAATATCTTTTTACCTAAGTGTGTTATTCCGAGTAGTGGCGGTAAAAGAAAGAAAGAATGAAAAAGTATTTACTAGACTCGTACAGGACAAAACAAAAAAAAAATGGATGAAATTACAATAACACACAACACACACACACACAACATACACACCTATATTTATACAAGCCTACAAGCTTGGCTTGTCCATATAACCTACTACTCTTCATAACGTTAAGATTTCTGACCAATCTGCTACTGATTCTGAGGTATAATACAAGCTATATTACTGTAAAGTTTCATCAAAATTCATTCAAAAGTAACTAACAAAAATCCATCCAGTCTTCAATCGAAGCGTTAGATTAGCACATAGTTTTATACCTGATATTGTCTAAAATAATAAGAAGCCATTAATTTTATATTCATATTTCCCACAGCTTTGTAAAACTTCACAGGCTTGCCGCACATTACCATAACAAGCAAAAATATTACCAGCCAGCGAACCTCATTACATATCAATTCATACTATCGTATCGCCACAACCCAGCCATCCCAAACGTTTCACACGTGATCATCTATAATTTACTACACAAAAAAACCTATTGATATTTCTATTACTATAACCGAAAAAAGTTTGTATACAAAGAGTCTGGAGTATGCGTCATCGACAAAACATTTAACATCCTAATTTTGTGAGTAACACCTCAGCGATGGAGCCGACAAAAGAATCGATAAACATCTCGATATCAAGTGGTATCGAGCGGTACCGAGCGGTATGGAGAGGACGACTGGCCCAGCAGGCGGCCGCGGCGACCAACTAATAACTTACATTTGGATTACGCTCGTTAGCCTCTTAGCACCTTACCCGACGTTTATTTTTTATTAATACAAAATTTATTCAAACGAGCTTCGAGAATATTTCGGGAATAATGCCTTAATATTATAAAAGCCATAAGTTATGCCTAGAAGGATAAGTGTATCGGACGCGACAAGATCATTATTTATTCTATTATTTGTTCGTTCCTTTTAATCCGGAGGTCAGGTTGGCGTTGGAGTCAACACGCGTTTAATCTAGCCATTATATTATTGGATTACAATATGTTTTAGATGAGTGATTGGCCTTGTCTTGATTGCAGCTTTGTAAGATTGAATGAAGATCGAGCGATGTCGTTAACTCATAATCGATATTGACAGTTCATGTCTGAATCGATTGGCGAGTAATAAATCGATAGTTTCATTGTATCGAGTCGTGACGAGCTCGTCCCAACTGTCGCTGGTATCACGAAGTTAACTGTGACAACACGATAATTATTGAACTATGAAATATAGTAATAAAATGGAAAGTTACCGTGATTAATAAGAAGTTTAACGCTTCGACACTCATTTGTTGTTGTAAATTGATGATAAGTTAAATTAATTAACTGTATTGTGATACAAAATATTCTCTTTCTATCTGCGTGTTGCATAATTTGTATTTTATAAAGAGTCGTTGCTTCAGATTTATATTAGCATATATTTTAATAATAAGCTTATCGAATTCGAAATACTTGTAGACTCTTTTTGTGTAGGTAGAGCTACTTACTCCTTAACTCGATGCTTTGTAAAGATTCAATACAATACAAAAGTTTTTTAATCAGTTTTTATATAGCTATTTAAAAACCCAATTAGAATCCGTTTTACAACATGTTTATAAAAAAAACTAGCTTCTAGAGTGCGACTAATCTTAAACAACTGATAAACAAAATAAGGAACTTTTCTTACTACTTATTAGTAGTAAAAAAGTTACTTTTTCTGTTTTGTTTTTTTTTGTTTTAGAATATATGTGAAAAAAAATAATAGTGTTACTACTATCAATTTCTTTTCACAAATATACTAACACGCTAGTTACAACATACTTTAAAACTCTAACAAACACCATATAAGAAACAATGCCTTGCACATAAACAAGAACAAAACACAATCAATATAATAAAGCAATAAAAAATAATAAACCAAGGGAAATTACTGCACAATATATGTCCTTACTGTTCAACACTGTATTAAGAGAGGTCAGGCAATATCAATAATGAATATAACAATAATAGTTGAAGAGACGGCACTAAGGAAAAAAACGTCTTCAAGAAATAAATTCTTCTTGCATTGTTTGCGCATTTGCGAGAAAATAATTAGCCGAACATAATAGTTACGGAATTGATCATTTTGCGGCAATATATCTGTACCTACTAATATTATAAAAGAGGTAAAATTTGTTTGTAAGTTTGTTTATAGGGGGTAATCTTCGAAACTACTGATCCGATTCCGAAAATTCTTTCACTAATGGGAAGCTACATTATCCCCGAGTGCTATAAGCTACATTTGAAACGTTCCCGTGGGTTCGTTTCCGTACATAATGGGAGTGAAGCCGCGGGCAAAAGCTAGTGTATTATAATTGATTTATTATTGGATAATTTATTTATTATAATTGATTAAATTGAAAGTGTTTTTTAAATTATTACCTATGGAATCTATAGGAATCTTAATTGGTCACGCCAATCAAATTGGTGTTGTAGATTTTAAATGATTACATATCCATTTTGGGTAAATTTTGTTATTGCTACCTATTTTTGCATTTATTTTTGAAAAAATATATAATCATAATTAAGGTAGGTGCTCTACCTTAATTATGATTATATATTTTTGATTTTATTGTCTACCTATTGTATATTTTTAACAATAAGCCATACTTATTTAAAGAAAACATACGAACTACATTAAATAATTCTAAGTGTAACAAATAACATAATAAGCTCGCCATAGTACCTACTTAAATAAGCTATATTGTTGCAAATTGTACGTATTTTTTATTTTCTTTTGTGTGCAAGAGAGAATAAGAATAAACATACTGTCATAATTTATTCAGAAAATCAAGAAATAATGTTACCGGTACACTCATGAAAACGTAGGAGTTCCTACAACATATAATATATTTTTGTCTGAATCATTTTCAAGGTCTATGTTTTAACACTTTTTCACACGATCTTTGTAAAAACTGTAGCAAAAATTATTATTCATGGACAATCTTAGTTGATTACTTTTTCTTATTGTTTAGAAACAGTTAAACTTTCACAAATAAAACCTGAAAAATTACGGCTTTCACTAGAATTAAGTACACCTCATTTATAACCATGTTTTGTGCAATATTTTACACAAAAAAGGAAGAAGTTTGTAGTGGGCAATTTATTATTTGTTATGTGCAAAAGTTTCACTTCAATTGGTCAAACTGTTATTGCGAAAAATCCCAAAAACATACATACACACTCTTTAAAAATGATAGTAACCATGTTAAGATAGCAAATTGTGAATTAATTATTTAGTGACAATTATTAATAAGTTTGATAGATTCTTTCACCTACAAATATAATAAAAACGCCAGAGGCCCTAGCACGACCGCGGTGTAAACGTAACGAAAATACGTCGATTTTAAAATTAAAAACTTTTATGCAAAAAATAAAACAAAAAAAAAAAGTGAAAAATAACTTTAGCTTCAAAAGTCGGTGACTTTTGTTTGATTGATTTAGTTTTTTTATCACCGACTTCTGAAGACTTTTTCACTTTTTTGTGTTTTTGAAGTCGGTTCTATTTTTCGCAAAAAAGTTTTTTATTTTTCCATTTTTATTAGTTGTAATATCCTACACAAATATTTGCTATTTATTTTACATAATAAACAATACATATCATTGTAATAGGCTTATCCCAATAAAATGGAACTTAACATACCTAACTGTCGAAATGTGGGTGTACTATACACATCTGCTTATACCCTTTCGAGTGTATAGGCGTGATTTATGTTGTGTGATTGCGTAAACATTGCATAATTATGTTATAGCAGCAATCATGGTTCATTTGCTGTAATTTTTTGAAGAGTTCTGTTGTCTGTCTCCGAAACTCATCATCAGATCTATATGCAATTTAAATGGCGCCATTCCGTAATAAACCCCTTTCGAACAAAAAAAGAATTTCGCAAATCCGTCTATACATGACGGTGCTATGCCCGAAAATACATTAAAAAAAAATTAATATCCTGAAGTGATATAATGTCACTTTTTTGAAGTCGGTTAAAAATACTCGTAAATATTATAATTTATTCAAAGCTATTTTGATACTGATTGTGCTAATTGCATTTGTAGCTGAATATTCCTCACAGATATAATACAGCACGTAGGGTATATTGACAATATTGTGTTCTAACTAACTTTTTACATATACCCACTATTTGTTAATATTTAGAACAGATTTTGTATAAAAGGAACCGTCTTTTGGAAATACGTACATTCCATACTCGACCTCACCACGAGTCTCATTTTCATACCTGCGTATAACACATACAATTAAACCAAAATGCTACAGGATAATTGTATTTTTCGATTAAAAAATCGACATAAGTCTAAGTTTACACCGCTCGCTCGTGCTAGGACCTCAGATTGGTTTTCACTACATAGTATAAAACAAAGTCGCTTCCCGCTGTCTGTCTGTCCCTATTTGTATGCTTAGATCTTTAAAACTACGCAACGGATTTTTTTAATAGATAGAGTGATTCAAGAGGAAGGTGTATTTATGTATATGTCATCGGAAAATAACAAGAACCGCCAATTTATAAATTTTCTAGAAAATTTATAAACTTTCGTAGGATTCTAAACGAGAGATAAATTGTATTATTTTACGGCCACATTTTCGCACGGGGCTCCGCACGGGGCTCCTATTTCTGTTTGCAGGGTTTAAAGTAACCTAACCTAAATTCGGGGTGCCCCAAGTCCCGAGATTTGCGAAAATGGCCGTAAAATAATACATTTTATCTCTCGTTTAGAATCCTACGAAAGTTTATAAATTTCCTAGAAAATTTATAAATTGCCGGTTTTGTTATTTTCCGGTGATATATATATATATTACACCCGTGCGAGGCCGGGGCGGAGCGCTAGTTATTAATAAGAAATGGTTGGTATCCCGCATTGATGGTTAAGGTTATCGTTACTAGACTAAGCTGCATGAATAATTAGCACAAACAGGATTTCAGATTAATTAATTTGCATTTTAATAAACCCATCACTGACATGTTCGATCTCGTTTAATTATATTATTGAAATGTCAATTGAACCTATTAATTAGACGACATACTCAATAAATGGCACAAGAAAGTACCTTTTTTTTTTCAATTTTTAAGAACTGCTCTATTCTGCAGTAGAACAATAAAAGTAAAAAAATTCTATAGTGCATGATAAAAAAAATTGTTCATCCCTTCGAAGCATTAAAAAATGCTTTAAACAAACAGAAGTGTCATTGTTTAGCCTTTGTTTTTGTGAGACATTCTTTAAATAATAACGTAATTTAACTCCTATTCTGCAAAATATGCTCTGTGTACTGAATCTTACTGACTTAGTCCAACTTGCTTATATGAATTCACTTTATGTTAACTCTACCTTTGCTACTAGCACCGTCCTCATTGGAGTCCTCGCTGGGAGGCCCGTGCGGGGCCCGCGCCGGCATCGGGTGAGGCAGCCGCGGCCGCGTCAGGAACGGCGGCGGGACCCCGAAGAACGGCAGGAACGGCGGCCACGGAGGCCGGGGGGCCAGCTGCGCCGCCGCCGCCGCGTACAGCTGCAGCGGCGCCGGCAGCCCGCCCTCCAGCACCATGCCGCTGACTTCCCGCCTCGCACCCGATATCTTGACCACAACGCTCACCTACGAACCAATCCCATTCTCTAATGTCATTTTTCAAAACACCAATTTTTTTTTTTTTGTTTCTTGAGTCACTACGCAGTTCAAGCACTACCACAAGACGCACACTGGCGCGCGCCGCGTTCGGCCGGTACTACGGAGTGCTCGGGCCTCCACGCCGCGCCCGCCACTGCGATGGCGCGCCCGGGGGCGGGGCCACCTCCCCCCTCCCACCCCGCCTACACCCCCACCACCACACAAATTAATTCTCCGCCTCCTTCATATCATAGATTTATTTCTCCGACGGCACATCGCACCCGCTGCTAAACGCTTTCAAACCTTATGCCGTGAAGTTACAGATCTGTATTGAATAACGGGCCATAAATTAAGGGACGGCATACATTGAATTAACGGTAACGTAGGCGACGGGCGGCGGTAAGTTGAAATAAACCTTATACGTATTAAGATAGCGTTCGTTATCGAAGGATAGAGGGTTTAACATGGGATTTATAGGGTCGCCGTACGTTTGCGGGCCCGTGGGGTTGTCATAATCTTTTTCAGCCGCATGGCGCGCCGCTATACAGTGACATGTGGAGTATCGGGAAGGAGTTATGTTATGGAATGTTACCGTGGCGCAAAGGTTTTGCCATTACCCTTTCAGATACCTACTTACCTACACGGAAGGTAACTTCTGTTGTACCTAAAGATTTGACAGTAGAGAGTTATTACCTAAACCCAAAGACTTAATTTAATTCCGGAACGGTTTCAAAACTCATTTATAAAATTATGATTGATCTGTGATCTGTTCCACCGGCTGAGATGAAAGGTGTCTATTATCTGTAATGAACGAGAAAAAAATAAATATATTCATAGGAATTGTTCGGAGGTACTAACGGGTTATATTTTAGATTTCACCCATTCTTTTAATTTGACAGGTGATTGTGTGATGGGTGAGCAATCAACCGCTGAGGCAGACGGCGGCACAGAGATGCGCACAATAGCGTTGCGTAAAACTAGATTACGGCGCCTCCCAATCGCTCTAATGACGGACAAACAATCAATCATACAAAATTAACACGTTTCAGATTATATTTTTGACAGTGATGAATCATAAGCGACCGAAAGGCAATCAATTTCACAACCAATTCCTTATTCCATTAAACAAAAAAGTAATAACGTAATTGACATAAATAATAATAAAATATGTCAAGACAGCGTAACGAGCGTTCGGACGCGACATGACAGCTCTATCAGGGATCTGGTACTGAGCGTGGTGGGGGGCGGAGCGGCGCGCCCATTGGCGGAGCGGCGCGCGGGGGGGGCGGGGCCGCGGCTCAGCCTTGCATGAATTTAATTAGTGCGAGGAGCACCTCGGGCGCATTAGGAGCCGCGATGGGCGAAGCAATAAAAGATATAAAGGAATGAGTATAAATTAAAAGTTAAATAGAGAGCGCTGCGTGCGAGCGAGAGGGCGGCACCCCTCTCGCTCCCTCGCCGCACGGCTCGTAATTGTTTGACGATCTTATTAGTATCAGTTAAATGTCGTTCTCTCTTTTTCTCGCGCGAATTTAATTACTTTTTAATTAGAGCGTCGGTTAATGAGAGTTTCGCAGGACTCGCCGCGGGCGCTGCGCTCTCTGTTTTCGCCATTGTCATTTTTGCGAGTTAGTAATCGGATTATTGATAGAGTTCGTTTTGAGATTTTGAGATGAATTTGTGGCGATTTCGTAACGTTTACCGCTCATTTTAATTTAACTGAAACGTCTGTTCATAAGTCATTTTTCAATTGACGTTTTTAATCGTAGGTATCTACTTAATGTTTATGCTGTCTTTGACGATATTTTTCCTTTCACAATAATTATGAAAAAGATAATAAAAATATTGCATCAAACTTGAATAACATAACACAACATTACACCTAAAATCCCCGAAGGGCTAGGCAGAGGTGTACCCTATAGTACACCCATATTTCGCCAGTTATGTTTAAGTCAATAGGGGGCGAGCCTATTGTCATGAACCGGGCACCAAATCCAGACTCCGTGGCTGCTACTGAGAAATTCCTGATGAAAAACCCCCAATAACAATTTGCCCGACCCGGGGATCGAACCTAGAGCCTCATGCTCAGCAGTCGCGATTGCGACCCCTAGACCACGAGGCAGTGAATTTTGAAAGTCCATTCACAAAGTTTATAAAACTCCATCATACTTAAGTATTAGAACTTAATAATATTAAAATATGTAAGTAATATAGTACTTAGTTACATGCTTGGATGCTTAAATGTACCTACACGAGCAAACTTGTTAATCTATACATAAAGAGTGTAAATAGACCCTTAACATACTCGTGTACGAAAGGCACTTGTTCTCCCCGTCTTTGCGATCATTTTTTTGTTCTAGACCATACCTGGAACCTTCTAGTTACGGAGATATTGGGGGTCAAAGTTCCAACTTTTTCACAAGTTTTTTTTTTAAATACATGTTTTTATTCTAAGATTTTTACTTTACATACCTCCACGACCCCCATAGTATTTAATCCATCCACCAGCACAATGCTTTGAGTGCTTTCCATCGAGTCCTACCGTAAAACGTGATATTTCACCCAAAACAAAAAGTCGTTTCCCAGCAATAATTTTTGCGTAAAGTTACTTAGATTGATGTACAGAATACTTGGTTGACGGCTATGTGAAGGGTCTGTTTACACCCTGTATAATAAAATTGTACCAGGCCGATATCTATACCTTCAATTTATTGAAAAAAATATATATGGGGGTCTTTATTGGAGCAATAGAAGCCAAAACAACAGTTATTAGAATTTTTGTCTGTCTGTCTTTCTGTCTGTATGTTTGTACGCGCATCACGCAAAAACTACTGCATGGATTTGAACGCAGTTTTCACCGCTCTATTGCCAGATGATTAACTTAAAATATAGGCTACATTAGATATAGTTTTGGACCCGATAGGGGGCGCTGTGCGAAGCAAGGGCGGGTCGCTAGTAAGAAAATAAATGCTTCATGGCCAAGAGCCTATGGCTAGCAAATAAGATTTTTCTAAGATAAATCAGTGAAGTTCTACTGTACAGCTGCTGATAGACTCGCTTCCTACCGTTTTGAGAACAGTAGTGATGAAATAAATTACACAAAGTAATGCGCCTGAGAGGGCCAAAGCCTGCCGGGGTCGCGGGACTCATAGAATTACCGTGACCCTGGAACATAAAGGGCTATTGAAGGACACCGTGGATTTTAGTCAGTACAAGTCTGACAGTCCCTCCCGCTCTGCCCTGGGTGGGAGGACTCATTTGAAGTTTTTACCACGTTAAAAAAAAAAAAAAGTAATGCGCCTGCCTGGGTACGAACCCACGACTTGCTGCTCGTAATTCGAAAATGAATACTGTGAACACGCGGTACCGTGTCAAGCCAAGAAGGAACCGACGAAGCAGTCCGCAGCACCCGTGTTTTATAAAGGGTGTAACAAGACCCTTAACGAAGCCGAAAGGCACTCGTTCCCCCGTTATTGCGTTAATTTTTATGTTCTAGTCCATACCTGGGAAACTTCAAGTTACGGAGATATTGGGGGTCAAAGTTCCAACTTTTTCACAAGTTTTTTTTTAATATCTTCATGTCTTTAACGTAAGATATTTACTGTAAACACCAGTGGCGAAGGGTCAGTTTTTGTAAGAGGTAAGCCGGAGTACATATCTTTACTGTATCGAATTTTATTGGCTATAGACCACTGACCGTGCCATTTTTCAAAGGGAAGCCGGTAGGAATCGAGTTGTATGGAACCTTCGCCGCTGGTAAACACATCTACGACCCCTGTACCTACTATTTAATCCATCCATCAGCACGATGCTTTGAGTGCTTTCCATCGAGTCCTACCGTAAAACGCGATTTTTTAATTAATTTAATTTTCGTTTGATAGGCAGTCGCTCCATGTAAAATACTGGTCTTCAGTTGCATCCGGTTAGACTGGAAGCCGACCCTAACATAGTTGGGGAAAAGCTAGGCAGCATGATGGTAGCTAGCCTTTGAATATGTACTTACTTAATACATACTTATACTCACGCCTGTTCCCACGAGGCTAGGCATAATCTACGGAACGACATCTGCTACGATTCTTACATACTCTTTGCGGGTGTGATGTTCATACGTCTAGCAGTGGCGAAGGTTCCATACAACCCGATTCCTACCGGCTTCCCTTTGAAAAATGGCACAGTCAGTGTTCTATAGTCAATAATGTTATATACAGTAAAGATATGTACTCCGGCTTACCTCTTACAAAAACTGACCCTTCGCCACTGACATCTAGTCATACACGCTCGCCGATTGCGAGTACTACGCACTTATGATTCAAATTCTGTATGTTAAATTCTTGCATAATGTATGCGGAATCAGCCTATTATGTTCCCACAGCTGGGACACAGGCCTCCTCTCTATGAGAGGGAATGGGCTATAATCCGGCACGCGGGCCCAGTGCGGTTTGGTAGATGTCACATGTCTTCGAATTTTTGGTTCTAGGATATACCGGTTTCCTCACGATGTTTTCATTGACCGTTGCGAGAGCAATGGTGATGAAATAAATTACACAAAGTCATGCGCCTACCTGGATTCGAACCCACGACTTACTGGTTGTAAGTCGGGGCCGCCACCACTGGGCCATCGCTGCTCCTTATATTAAATTCTTCCTAAGGTAAAAAACACCTAACATATTCAAGCATACTTCCCCACATTCATCACCAATTCCAGTTTAGATATCAACATTGCAAGCATATACCTCCGTCTCCTTCCGGCACTCGTGTCTCCCATCTCTCCATCCCTTTCTCGTGATTAGGTGGCCCATGCACGCGCACACCGTTACTCCTCATTATGTCTGGCTTACGCTCGCCCGCGTTATGTATTGTTTGTAGGGGAATGGCCCGTTTTAGTTGTTTTATTGATGTAGCATTGTAAGGGTTGAAATGTCTATGTTTCTATTTGTGGTAAATATAACCAAGGAAGTAAAAGAAGGAAGCCAATCATTTCAAACGCGACTAGAAGATCTCTAACTTCATTTTTCATTTATTTCAGTAACAATTTTTACATGGTGCCGAAATTTTACACTAAATTATAAAAATAAAAGAATTACAATAGAAATCATTAATGAATTAATTTAAAAATAAAACATTTGCAATTACCCTGTGTGTTAAATAGCAAAATAAAAAATAAAAAAACAAATTAAGATTCCACCATTACAATTAATATCAAAAGTACAATATAATGTTAATAAAAATAGCAATTTTATCAAATAATATATGTCTAATAAAAATCAATTAAATCAGATTCATCCATTACAAAATAATAATCTAACTACTTATCTGTTTTGGAAGCTAACTAATGGAGCTAAGTAGAGTGAAGAATAGAGTACCTAGTAGCTACTAGGTACTCTATTCTTCACTCTACTTAGCTAAGTCTACAATTTATTTATCTAAAAATCATTTTCGTTCACGTACGATCAAATTGACCAGTTGCATCTACTGTTAGTCAAAGCAAAGCTTTACTGCTATCAATAGCCATCTGTTTCTAGCTATTCTACATCTAGCATAGCTAGAAATAGATGAACAGCTACATTTAGCTATAAAAATATAGGATTGAAAATAATCATCTAAAAGATGGAATAATAATAGATAAAAAGTCCTGGGTTCGATTCCCGGGTCGGGCAAAGTCTGGATTCATACCCGGTTGATGGCAATCTACGTAACTGTAATCCTATTTTTCTGAAAAAAGTAGCATAAGTTACTTAATATAACATCAGCTATCTGCCAGTAAAGGATCGTCTAAATCGGTACAGCCGTTTCAGAGATTAGCCGGCACAAACAGATATTAAACGTGAATCGAACCCAGGACCTCATACTGAGCAGTCGCGCTTGAGACGACTAGACCAACGAGGCAGTCCTTCAGATGATTAGCTGTAAAATACCTTGGTTAAATTAGACTCTGACGGAAATGCAATCAGGCAACCACATGGGAAAATCCTAGAATAATCACACAGCTTAACAAAGGTAAAGCTGTTCAGAGTATTTTAAAGGCTCTTACGTCATGAATAGCGCCATCCTTAATAGCCAAGAGACCACACATCAATTAGAATAAGTCCCGTAAGTACTTAAATACTTATGATTTATGAACAGATATCGACTGCACACTATAAAGTTAATACTAGCTGTGAACTTGTGACTGTACATTTTATTAGCACTAATATGATTCTTAGACCTACGTCGTAACATATTTTATGTTTAAGACCACCCACTCAAGCACGAGTATAATTAAAATGATGATTGTTATGAAAACAATATTATTATCAGGGAAAACACTTTATTCTTATATTGATTAGACCTCCCATACTCTCAATGAGTATCACCGTCGTCCAGCGAGTCCAAACCTCGAAGGTTTCTGGCTGACAATTTGGTCACGAGATCAGCGTTTGAGCAAGTCGCTCTGGTTCGTGCTAACATGACACCAAACAAACACGGTACGTTTATTAAAAGGTTATAATTAACCATTAAGAAGTTGAGGAGCTCGTGGATAAATAATAGCAGCCGCTCGGGCCTACTTGCCTAGTTAGTTCCGTGGATGAGTTACATACCAAGTTTCCACCGTGCCGTTATTTCTAAGTCCCATTACCTACAAGATTTCCACCGTGCCTCGGATATCACGTTAAGCCGTTGGTCACGGCTGTCATTTCTAGATCTTCGACAGTCGTAACAGATAGTCCGTGGCCCGAGAGTCTGAAAACCAGTCCAACCAAAGGGTATCGTACTACCCAGTAGGTACTGGGTTGGAACTGGGTTGTGGAGATCACATAGGCAGTCACTCCATGTAAAATACTGGTATTCAGCTGCATCAGGTTAGACTTACTTCATACGTGTTTGGGGACCCGGAGAACCTTGCAATGAGCTTTTAAGAACCCTAATGATGAGAAAAGTATTTGTCATTGACCGTTTGGCATGCCTTCTGCACGGCCATTGGTGTACTTAGGGATCTGTTCTCTGTTCCTACATTACATACACATACATATCATCACACCAATTTGTCCCGAACACCCAAGCAGAGTTGTAGACAGAGGTGTATATCTAAAGGGTGTCAATAGACCCTTAACATATCCGAAAAGCACTTGTTGTCCCCGTCTTTGCGATTTTTTTTTGTTCTAGACTATACCTGGGAACCTTGTAGTTACAAAGATATTGGGGGTCAAAGTTCCAACTTTTTCAAAAGTTTTTTTTTTTAAATACTAGTTTTTAATGCAAGAAATTTTACACACCTCCAGGACCCCCGTACTATTTAATCCATCCATCAGCACAATGCTTTGAGTGCTTTACATCGAGTCCTACCGTAAAACGTGATTTTTTACCCCAAAAAAAAAAGTAGATTCCCAGCAATATTTTTTGCGTAAAGTTACTTAGTTTGATGAACGCTTGGTTGACGGCTATGTGAAGGGTCTGTTTACACCCTGTATAATTATGTCACAGCCACTTTATTCCGAAACTATTAGGACTACACAGTTGAAATTTGGTAGGTAGATGTATTCTGTGAACCGCTTTAAGATTTAATTTTTATTTTATACAAAAATAAAAATTAAGGTGGGGCGATACATGGAATTGAAACTAAAAAAAAATATTTTCATCAGACCTATACGTGCGGGATGTTTATAAATAGGTCTTTAAAAATCACATTGACATTGAGGTTCCTAAAATCATTTTTTCTCGAAGTCAATCGTTAGGAAAATAGACACTCCCAAAGTGGTAAAATAGCCCCCCCCTTCTAATTTCTAAAGTGGAGAGGAAAATTCTGAAAAAAATGTAGGATTGTAGAACGTAAAAAAACTTGCAACGAAAGTTGGTTTGAATATGATTTGATGTTTAGTTTTTGAGATATGGGACTGTTTCATCAAACTGCAGCAGTAACTTTGTTTTTCATTAACATACTATGAAAAACAAATTTAGTTTTGCTGTTGAATGTAATACAATATTATGAATGAGCCTTAAAACATTTTTAAAATATTGTTTAGTGCTGGGGTACCCTGTGTGCGTGTAAGTACGACACGCACTTGGCCGGTTTTTGATTCTAGTTTCTCGTCTACTTCATCAAGTTTTTCAAGAACTTATTGAGGACTGAATTTTTTATTGTTTCAAAGTTCAATCTTCGATACATATACCTACTCATGCGCAAGTACCGACACAATCTCAACTCCTCCGATCTCTTTTCCATTTCCGCACGTCACGTCAAACTAAAACATTTATAAATATTGATAACGCAAGATGGATGGTCCGCACGCGCGGCTCCAATTGATTTAAAATTAAATACACAATGTTACTCTATGATGGATGCATGTCACGCCTGCCCTGGGAACGGGTTGGGGTAACCTTGCTAAATGGATATTTTTTACGCATTTCTACACGTTCCAGTGGGCACAGTCATTGGAAAAGGGTTTGAGGGAATCTCGTTTAAATTGAGTTTAGTCGAGATGTATAGGAGAATGTCATGTTGACGGACTTTGATGAATTATTTCTGAGGTGATACTATCATGGGGCTCCAGGGCTGCGGGACTGTTCGAAAGAGATACCGTAGCCCTGGAACACAAAGGGCAAAGAAGGAACATGGATGGGTTTTAGTCAGTACAAGTCAGACACTCCCTTCCGCTCCACCCAGAGTGGGGGGGGGGGGCATTTGATGATTTCACATCCGAAAAAAAAAAATACTATCATGAAAACACGAATTTCCAATGTCCATATGACCACGGATTAGTAGAAAAATAATCAGCGTATAATGTTGCCACTGCTGCGACACAGGCCTGGTGACAGACCAGGAGGCCAGGGGATCACTCGGGACCAGGGTGGGTTGGTAGATGTCACATGTCTTCGAATTTCTGGTTCTTCGACATGCCGGTTTCCTCACGATATTTTTAAACAACAACGTATTAAAGGTTATTCAATTAGTTGAAGACAGTACCGTTGTGTGTCAGTGTATTAGTTGCGTAATGCCATAGGCATTTTCTAACAGTCAACCTTTGGGTGATGCAGAGACTACAGTGGTGTGGTAGGTCCTCGTGGTTGAAGAAACAAAAATCAAACCTCGTTTAGCGCAAATTAAACATCAACACCAATAAAACCATACCCAAACATATACATAATTAACTGACACGAAGCACAGCCACTCAACTTCCGAGAGAATTCAAAAAGCGGCCAGATTCATAATCTTGTTAGCACTCAAATTTGCATTAATTAAGGCGTTGAGACCTCACAGTTGTGTCTAAACTCTCTGAGGGTAGTCGAGAGTTGGGAGGGGGTGCTAGGGGGTTGGTGGGGGTGTTAGATAATATTCAAATGGTACATGTAACGACGCGGCTGCCGCTTGAGCCCCGCCGCCCGCAAGCAATATAGATGGTACGATCAACGTGAGAAGTGCTTGGGGTAGTAATATTTTGCAAGCTTTACATTAGCTTGTAAAGGACGTATTACCCAGTGCCTGGGTTGAAGAGGTCAAGTGGCCTACCATGATGTCTTAAAGCAGGAGTAATTCCAATGTGGGAAAGAGATGACGCTAAACGACCTGTATAGCTCTGTCTCCTTCCCACATTGGACTTACTCCTGCCCTAAGATGTCATAGTAACCCCCCAGATCGCTAGTAGAGTAGTTGCTTCATGTAACACAACGATACACAACTGTATTCGGTTAGACTGGAAGCCGACTCCAATATAGTTCGGAAAAGGCTAAGGTGATGATAATAATAACTGGACATTTGATTATATGTATTGCATACATGTAAATGCATAAAACGCAATTTTATAGTGTTCTTGCATATTTTAGTAATTTGTCATCGTCAGTGCTTATTTCAGTAGTTAAATGCGTTAGGCGTGTTGCGTTCCTCTGTACAAGTCCATGGAAATATTAGAGAAAATTATTGAACATGACTCAAATGGAATTGGGCGGTTCACGGAAAGCTGCATGCATAACGACCGCTGCGCAAAATTCTCCATGTAATGGGTGCGTGAGGATGGACGTCACCACCGAGGCCTGGTACCTGGAAATATGTGGGGGAGGTCTCTGCCCAGCAACGACTAATATTTTTTTTTAAGATTGAACATAGTTACGCCCTCCGCGTTCACTGTTAGAAAAACCCCGTGGAAAATTAAATGCTGTTCTATATAAAACCGGAAGAAATAAATAAAGTTAGGAAATACCACACTAAAAACACTTGTGCACACCACAGTACTCGAGTGAGAGCACCGAGGGTGCGCTCGACAATTTCCTCGTCGGGTAATTCACTAGGATTTAATTTAAATTAGTTTTGGCTTGGCTTAATAGCTTCCCCCTACAGGGGGAGGTGGGGAGTGATAGGACGTGGCGCCGCTCCAAACGATGTATTCTGATGTTCAGATCGGCTGCTCTTTGGATGTTGATTTTCTATAGCTATTTAGTAGAGTTAATTGGTATAGTGGCTGTTCTTATTTACTTTTTATTGTGAGCTTTGGGGATATGGCTTTGATGCTGTATTGTTACCATATAAGTGAGCAAACCGATTGATGTGTAAGGGAGCACTTTTTTTTTTAACTTGGTAAAATCATCAAATGAGTCCTCCCACCCAGGGCAGAACGGGAGGGCTGTCAGACTTGTACTGACTAAAATCCACGGTGTCCTTCAATAGCCCTTTATGTTCCAGGGTCACGGTAATTCTATAAGTCCCGCGACCTGTGTAAGGGAGCACTTTGAGAGATTTTCAAAATATTAATTACTGGGCCTATTTTTACAAAGTATTAAATATTCTATGTATAAGAAGTTATTTCGAATTAAAATATCACTTTGCCTCATTGTACAAATGGCACTGAATTGGTAGTAAAACATGTATTATTCTTCGAGTCGAGTGGGCGCAGACCCATTTGGCGCAGCCATGGGACAAACAATAATAATCTCTTTTTTTTTGTTTACATTTTAATTTTTTTTTATTAATGTTGTGTACACTTGTGATATGTCCCAAAAAAACCTATTTTCTTAGTATTACAAGCGAGCTCGCAACTATGTGCGGTTTTAAGGTTGGTAGTCTTTTTGACTTCACCAAATTTGCATACGCCCGTTGTTCATATTTATGTACCTAGCTTTAAGCCCTTTAAGAATAATAAGAATAAGAATAAGAATAAGAAATTTTTATTTGTTTAGAATGTAGGTATTACAATAAGATGTTAACAATGTTCAAGAGTCCTTATACATTCTGCCTTTCGGCATACAAACATTTATGGATAGACGACATCGGGGTACATACATAAAACATTATAGCTTACCAGTGCATGTTCCTTTAGACTATTACAAAGCATCATTCAAAAAATCGGATATAGAATAGTAACATTTTTGCAACAATAACTCGGTTAGACATTTTTTGAATATTCTAAATGGTTGATCTTTAATAACTTTAGGTAACTTATTGTACACCTTTGGTGCCATACACATGACGCTTTTCTTTAAAAGTGTGGTTTTATAGCTACCTGTGTGTAATAGATTTTGATACTGAGATCTCATACAATTTGTCCTCTTTCGTATCTCACATAACGATGGAAACAGATGCTGGTTAGTTTTTACATAAATTTTCTTTGTAACATCATTTTTACAAAATCAAATGCAGTTAGAAATTGGAGGCTATCGCATCTCCAAGCTCATGGTTACTGGCTACAAGAAGAAACTGAAAGGCAGTGTTCCACCAGACTCCTCACGAAATGTTACGTCGTCACTATTGGCGGTGACCCAGTGAAGACCTAAATGAATTTGAATATTTTTTGTTCAGTGTTGCCGTCTCTTTCTTTTCGGTTAGCAAGATTTGTAAAATAAATTGCTCACATATATCATAAGACTTGTACAGCTAGTAAGCACGCGAGCAGTCTAACTATACAAAACCAGTTTATGCGGATCTCTCATTGTATTGGAAATCTATACAAAGCGAGGCCATGTTTTACTGGAAATGTATGGCTTGATGTATCGCGCTGTGTGCCCTGGAGGGTTTGGACTGGTTGCAATCGCTTTCAACACCACCAGCATTGACATTTCCATCATCATTTTCGCTCATAAAATGTCATTTTAACTAGGCCCTCAGGTGCAGGGATTGAAAACCGGTACGAATTTGAGTTCCGGTTCTTCATTTCGGTTCTTAAAAAGGTTCTTCTTTTCGGTACGGTTCTGGTTCAGGTTCCGGTTCGGTTCTGGTTCCAAAGTACCGGTTCCAATATACCGGTTCCGTATCATCCGATTTAAAGGTTCTCCAAGAAAGAAGGGGTATGTTTGACGCGTGCCTGGCATGTCTTTTCTTTCTGTTCGCCTTCGAAATATTAGCGAGTGGAAGTCTGTACTGTACAGTGTCAGCAAATATTATTAGATAGTGGTTTGAATAATCTAGAGTAATAAAATTACTTTTAATTAATACATAGACTCGCTTTTAAGAAGAACCGGTACAATAAAGGTTCTTAAAGGTTCGAATTTAGGTTCCGGTTCCGGTTCGGGTTCTAAGTAACGGAACCACTAAATACCGGTATTTTACCGGTATTTCGGGAACCTTTTCAATCCCTGCTCAGGTGCCTAAAAAAAAAACCATGATAATTTTAAGAGCTCTGCAAACGTCTCATCACCATCATCATATCAGCCGAAAGACGTTCACTGCTGGACATAGGCCTCCCCCAAGTGTCACCACATTTACCGGTCCCAACTGAACAAAATTATACAAGACTTTCTTGTCATGAGTGTATCTGTGCGGCCCTTGAACATTTTCTTTTGGCCGAGTTGTGTCAAGCTTGACCGCTGAACATGAAGTCCTGGGTTCGATTTCTAGGTAGGGCACAGCGTTATTGGATTTTTCCATCAGGAATTTTTCAGATGCAGCCACGGAGCCTGGATTTATGCCCGGTTGCATGCAAGACTCGACCCCTATTTCATGAGACTTATAACCGGCGAAATGTGGGTGTACTATTAGGTACACCTCTGCTTATCTCTTCACGGATTACAGGCGTGATGTTATATTTAAAACATATCCAGCCTTTGGGTCACGGAAACTGTCAACTAAACGTTTTGAAATTTCCTTGAAAAGGCTGTGAGGACTCAGACCCACGGTTCTAGAGTAAACTAAATAAACTTAGGACTGGCTTTGACCTTGGCCAGAGGCTTAGCTTTGCCATACAACGTGGCAACGCCGCCGCCAGTATCTTGGGGACATTGCCAGTTGACAGCGTTAAGCACGAGTTTTTTGACGCCTTTTTTAGTTTATTGTTAACTTAGTTACTTCAGGTTATTTTAATTTGTAAACGTATACAATATTGTTATGATTTGGCTTAATAAACAGATCCACAAATTTAATCAAGCTACCATCCCTCCTACCTCTTCGATACCATATCTCATCTCCCAGAATACAGCCGTTTGAACTCCGTCGGTAGCCGGAGAGGAACTTGCACCTCCGACCTAATTATTTGTTTTGTGTCGACTTTAAAACGCCACCAATTATATTAACGCCCCGTTACGCCTCGATAATAACTGCTGCCAAAACTAATAAGTGTTACTGGGAAATAATGATCAGACGTTTTCTAAAAAAAAAATGTCTGAACTCTCAAAAACCGCAACTCTGTGAAGTTTTGAGGTTTTTGGGACTTCTTGGGCTTAGCTAGCAATTAGGTAGATGTGATTCATCGAATTTAGTACAGCCCTAACTATTTAGAACTAGCTGTTGCCCGCTACCTTCGTCCGCGTCTAGCCTTTAACCTTCCTCGATAAATGGGCTATCCAACACTAAAAGAATTTTACAAATCGAACCAGTAGTTCCTGAGATTGGCGCGTTCAACCAAACAAACAAACTCTTCAGCTTTATAATATTAGTATAGATTACTTCTTGACGTTGGTTTTTCAAAATCTGTAACTAATAGTATTTTGTACGAAAAGTAACATGCAAAAAGAAAATTTTCGCTGTCTCGCTTTTTTCCACGAAATGAATTAAATATGCTCTAATTCCATAAATACAAGACACGTTTTCTGTCCCTGCTGTAGAAACATAAGCAAAAAAACACTACTCAGCAAACGGAAATAACCCTAAAATACAACCCAACCTCTAAAAACCACCCATTTCTGAATAGACAACTCCCCATCCTAATTATTTGTGTCTCCTCTAAATCGCCGACAATTATATTACCGCCATGTAACAACACACTGAAACATCCTGAAATGTCCGTAATAACTGTTGGTATCAAAACTTTTCGTATAGACACTGCATATAAACGGTCTGGTGGGACGCTTTGGTATGTTAATATGGGACCGTGGGACGATTTAGAGGAGATGTGTTGGGGTGTTATGTCTTTAGGATTCTCTCATTAGTCTAGCGGTCGCAGACGCTAGCTGCTGTGAATAAGGTTATTGAGATTTTTAATGAGGAATTTTTGAGTGATTTCTTTTTGATCTGTGCGAACCTTCTAGTTACGGAGATACTGGAGGTCAAAGTCGTAAAACGTGATTTTTCACCCCAACTAATATGTCGTTTCCCAGCACTAATTTTTGCGCAGCGTTACTTAGTTTGATGTACAAAATGCTTGGTGAAGGCTTCGTGAACGGTTCATTTTCACCTTATATAATTTCCGTTTCGCAAATAATTATTTGCGAACAACACAACCCACGTTTTTACACAACTTTAATATTCAAACAGATTCCGAACACCTAACCCCACGCCTGCCGTCTTGTCCGAATCGTCCCGATTCCGACAGATGCGGTCGTTACACGTTATGGCACGTTTGGGAGACGCTCTCGCGAGACCAGCCGGTTATCACCGCACTGTGATTATATCTACCAAGTACTGATTTCAATAATGGCGGAGAGTCGGAGACTTTTATGGTGATTAATTATTAAAGAGACATGCTTGGTGTTTTCCTCTTGCTTCGAGTTTTGTGCTCGGTTGATCTATTGACTTCATTTCTTAATAATGATTTATTAAAATAACTATACTATATAGTAAATCACTGCTTTATTAGTTCTCTCATACAAATCTTCTCAAATATAAAAACTAACACAATTAACAAATACACAGGATTATTAACACTATAAAATCAACAACATTTTATATAAACTACAACATTATTAAAATGTACGTTTTTATAATATAAAAACACGCGTAGAAGCGGAACTTAATTTAGGAAATGAACTCACAATCGCCCAATATATTTTTACGATCCATCCATCAGTGTTTATCGCCACATCATTGTGACGTCTGCTCGTAACCCTAAACGTTAAAGATGCTTCGTGTTGTAAAATAAAAGATTCAAAAGAAATGAGAATATAACTAGAACATTTTATTATTCATTTACAGTAAATACAAAGGTTTTTATGATCTGATATAGTATGGTTTGCATCATAATTTTAATAGAATTTAGTTGGGTTTTTGGCGCGAAAAGAAGAAGAGGAAAAATTTCTGAATATTTCATTGGCTATGTTTGCCGAATTATAATGAGGAGTTATGCGTTATATTTGCAAGGACAAAGATAAAAACACTCAATTTAAGACAGCTCAAACCCCCTTAGTAAAATTTATTGCTATGATAATCCAAAAAAAATGGCATAGTACCGTTAGCCTACATTTCGATAACCAAATAACCGAACAGCATGAGTGACAGGTGTCGAGTTAACAGCTTTTATTACGCTAAATAAAGATTTAGATAACGTATTTCGGTAACCGCTAAAAGAACCATAAACAATGGTCCTGTCTGTAACCACAGCACCGTGCGTGACACATGTTTCAATTATTCTTATCAGTTATCTCTTTTCGAACGCATTTAACCCATCTCTATTTATAAATATCAAGCATAATTCATTGCTGGGTTTTATACTATTTGTTTAGAAAAAATCCTATTCGAGTCCTCGATGGAGTGTAAATAAACGAGGGTCGTTGAACGAAATTTCAATAGTGTACCGTTCAAAAGATTATCTGTTCGTATTCAACCGCAATCGAAACCGACTTTTGTTGTAATAGTCACATCTGGCAGAATACTCGCCCCATTGCGGCCGGTTCGACCGGGGCGTCGCGAGTCAAGGGTTATGGTGACATTTGTTTATTGTCCTCTTCATATTAAAATGTTACATTACTAAAACTGTTATTGCATCTTTATGAATGGGTTCTTTTGTATTGTGGAAAGTACAGTATTCCTAATTTGGAATTTTAGAAGTTCATAAGATAAGATATATTTATTTTCTCAAACATGTATACACATAAAATAATAAAAAGTGCATGTAGGATAACATAAAAAATGGTTCATACATTTTTGCTACATACTATGGCGTGCAAATGTTTTGAATACTAAATTGTGATTTTTAATTAATACATATATCAGAAAGCATTGTTGACTGCGCGTTGTGCTTTGTTAGTGGATTAGCAGAAATTGGTTGTAGGTACGATTATATTGGTTATGCAGATACCTACTCTGTTTGTTTTTCCGGTTCTGAATATTTAAGTAATTATGTACATAGGTACCTATGCGAGAGTTGTGGCTCAGTGAAACTGCTGGAATGAATGCTGCTGTGCTAAGTTTGTCATAGTCCTAACAAAACACCACGCCTGTAATCCCCGAAGGATTAGGCAGAGGTGTACCTATTAATACACCCACATTTCGCCAGTTATGTTTAAGTTCCATGTAATAAGGGGCGAGCCTATTACCATCAAGCAAACCTATGTCATAGTCTCATTGCTAAAATTACCTTTCTAACACCGTCATAGTTAGGTGCACCTGTGCATAGGTACCTAAGTTACAACCATCATGCCAGTACATTTTGACTACGCGGCTTTTCATTCGCACCAACCACTATACATTTATTCCTAGCCCCAGTGAATAAATCTCCCATTCGAACTAAACCCTCTGGAGCAAAAATCTTCTGAACCCTTTATATGAGTACATACATAGTAGTTACGTGTTCAATTTGTATTCAGATCATGAGTGCGCGGCCTTACCAGCGCAGCGACGAAGTAAGACTTGTAAAAAAATAATATATTGCCGGGAAAGCGCGGGAAATGATGAGAAATGGCCGCCATGGTCGATTCGCAGCCCGCGCTCGAATCTCGACGTCATTAGTTGGTGGACGCCGTATATCTACGATGAAAAACAATGTACGAAAAATTGGAGGAAAAATTATATGAGGAAATTCTTATGTAAAAGATACCTATTAAAGATGTGCTATTATTTCTTTCTTAAAAGACTTTTGCTAACGTACGGCGACAATTCCGTCTCCGATGAGTTTTTGCCTGATCAATGTTCTATAACCCAGCACGTGTAGCATGACCACCGTAGAAAAGGGTTTTGTCGACGGAAGAATCGACAAAATGACAGATTTCTTTTGTTGTTCTGTCATTTTGTATATAAGAGTGTAAAGAGACCCTTAACGAAGCCGAAAGGCACTTGTTCTCCCCGTCACGTGTCATTGCGATAATTTTTTTGGTCTGGACCATAGCTGGGAACCTTCTAGTTACGGAGATATTTGAGGTCAAAGTTCCAATTTTTACACAATTTTTTTTCGAACACTTGTTTTTATGGTTATAAATTGACTTAACTTTAATTACCACAATGACCTGTTTACTATTCAAAACATCCATCAGCACAATGTTTTGAGTTCGTTACATTGAGTTTTACCGTAAAACGTGATTTTTCACCCCAAAAAAAAAAGTCGTTTCCCAGCAATTATTTTTGCCTAGGGTTACTTAGTTTGATGTACCGAATACTTGGTTGACGGCTTCGTGAAGAGAGAGAACCCAATTTCCTACCCTCCATACGTTCTGACAAAAAAAAAACCACAAACAACATCGCATAGACGCTAGGCGTTGTTAGTTTGTCACTAAACCCCACTGGAGGGCGCTGCAGAACTAAGTGGCTTTTCATTTTCCCTCCCGCAACGCAATTTTATTTATTTTTCATCGCCCGCGGCACCCCGATATTATATCAGCCATTTTGTTAATTTTATTGCACCCGCAAAAATGCACCTATTATTTTTATAGAATGTTTGTATAATGAATATTGTTTGAAGGTGGAGTGTGTATTTATTTACATGATAAGTAAGGTAATAATTGTAAGTATGTATTCAGGCTTAGAAAATAAATTAAGGCCTTAATTATTAGTTTTTATAAATTAAGGCCATTTTTTAAAACTAGCTTTAAAGGTAGGTGTGATATAATTTCTTTTTTTGTATTCTTCTTAGCAAACCCTTTTAATTGATAAAATTGATGATGAAAAATAACAAGTCCGCCATCTTTGGGAGTTCGCCATATTGGATTTCGAATGACGATACTTAGCTAACCATGCACTGTTATCTAAACTAAACGTGTATGTGTCACCGTAAAATTGTAAAAACCGTTAGATTGTAATCTATCTCGCGAGATTGTAATCCGTCGAAAGATTGTGAACATAGGTACTGCTTACACTTTTGTAGGGAATAGGTGTTTTTTTATTACCGATGAAAATTTTCTGTGTTCTGGGGGTCTAAAATGGCCGCTTTAGCAGAATCATAATAGGATGATGATACGAATCACGTTAAAATTCTCAAAATGTTATGAATTGTCACTTTGTGATCATTTAACGACTTGTAACGTAATTCATATTATTATCCTATTATGATGGGCTGCGGGACTGTTCGAAAGAGATACCGTGGCCCTGGAACACAAAGGGCAAAGAAGGAACATGGATGGGTTTTAGTCAGTACAAGTCTGACACTCCCTTCCGCTCCGCCCAGAGTGGGGGGGGTCATTTGATGATTTCCCATCCGAAAAAGAAAAAAAAAAAAAATCCTATTATGATTCTGCTAAAGCGGCCATTTTAGACCCCCAGAATGATGCACTGAATAAGTGGTAACCCAACAAACATTTCAGTCGTATAAATAAAAAATATGCGACTCAAAGTGTTGTAAACATCGCATTGAAGTAATTTAGCGTGTAATACGACTTAGAGCATCTTATTCTTATATAACTTTTAGTCGTATATTACAGTCATATAGAAATCGTATTAACTTCTATACGACTATTTTTATGACTATTATACAGTTTTATGTAGAAACGGCGTCATTTAGTGGTAAAACCAGTTTCGTGATCTTAGTGACGTCTATATGACTTTTATCCCACCATTAATCGTATTAGAATCGCGAAAACCACCTTTAAGTGACGACCATTTAAGAGTGATAAATTGCACCTTTATACGGTTTTAAGCCAATTTTATAACTTTTATACTACCGTAAAATTACTGAGTGTTCTATTATAGTGCTTACAAACTGCAAAAAAATAACCATCAAGTTTCGCTTCTTTTACTCAAAATGAATAAAAAAACCAGGGCAAATGTAAAAAAAAGTGGTGCTTTTAAAAGGAAAGTGAAAAAGAACTATACTGCGCTTCTCTCGTCATGTTGTGTTATAACGAATATTTCTACACGTAACGACAATAATGTACAAACTGGAGTTGGTTCCGTACAAGATTTTATGAATACAAAAGAATTGATTTTGATGAAGATTAGTAGTTACATTTAATATAACTGACATAAAGTGCAAGATAGCCACTGCAGAATGTGGCTCAAATATTTATTTTGTACCACTTATTCATACTTTGAAGTAAAGGTGTAAATAAAATAAAAAAAAATCCAAGATTTTTGTCATATTTATTATTAATAAACGTATCTTTACAATCACAGTTTTATCATTCAAAATAAACATATTAGTAACAAAGAAATTATTTTACTTAGTTTACATTGTCTTTGGATCAAAGCTCTTAAGAATATGTTAATACGAGTGTTTTAAAAAAAATATTAGTAGGTAATGCATAGTCAGCATAGTTAGTTAGGATTGATCTCAATTATATAGAAATTCACAAACACTCCTCTTTGAAATATGTTTATATAAGTAGGTATAGATGATCAGTTGTTTTGAAAATAATCTGTTCTAATTACAATATTCACATTCATCCTCCGGATAATGATCGTATATGACAAAAAAGGTGCAGCGTGGGCACCAGAGAAAATCATAATTTATCATATGTTTAATATTTTCCTCTGACACTACAAAATGTGCAGGTTTGTTTTTGTTGTTTGTTATCTCATAGATCCGCAACCAAAACAACGATCTGAACGTATAAAGTGAGTAGATATCCAGGGCCATCTCAAACACCAACGTGCAAGTGAGATGAAATCAGATTTGGTTAAAAACTTATCGATGTCCACTATTATATCACAAATCATTTTTTGTTAGATCCGAGGCCACCTATAAATAAATCACCATTTTAATTAGGTACGTAAAGAAACTTCAATCACTTTAACTTAAAAAAAAGCAGCTTTTGACACTAGTTTTTAATATGATTGAATGAATGAACGTACTTTACTGACACATGACACAAATACCAGGAACAGTAGAACCAGGAAAAGTAGGTGAAATTGTTTTTTAAACAATTTCACTAGGGTTCCTTTGTAGTGACAAAGGAACCCTATTTCAGTTAATATGGCTGACAATATTGAACAAAAAGTATGTGCACAGAATAATTAGTCGTTTTGATGTTGTAATATGGTTGTATCTTTAACTCTAAGTCGTATAGAGGTGACTGTTAGCACGTTTACTAAAAATATACTTGATTAAATCACTTAATTTAAAGAATTTGAATGGCGCGTTAATTATATTGTCATAATTAGCTCATATTACCCGATAGAATTAATTTCCCAATAGATTGAATGGGTCCAATGAGTTTCAACACAATAGCACTCATAGCATTTTTGTACTCACCTTCAAAAATGGATCTGACAGAAATAAAACATTGAAGTCATGCAGGCATAATAATTTACGGCATTTTATCACAAAATCCTGCTTAAAAATAATACTACGCTACCTATTTGCAACAAAATGCCGCAAAGCAGCGGTAATAAACACCATTACTCGACGAAAACGTGGGTTTTGCGACGACTACACAACCACTATCTGACCAAAAAGTGGTTTATACGACGGTTACGTTACTCTTTTAAGACACTGATTCGTATAAAATGGGCCTATTCTCGGTGAAGCCAACGTGATGGCGACGTATTTACGACCAGCTTATGGAACCAAATGTAGAAATCGGCACGTTGTGGCGACTTGTCAAATGTTTGTTGGGAAGCGTTCGTACGCTGGTGTCCCTTCTACCCTGTATAGAAGTTTTAATGACGTTGACATGTGAGCTTTTTAACCAACTCTCTTAAATGTCGCACAAACATAGGATTTGATTGGTAGTATGATAAATATTTACAAAAATCAGAAGGATAAGTTATGACTTAAAAGTTTGCCCCTTTTGGGGCTCATACCGAGCCAGCGGAGGTTCGTGTTTTTTTGCCCCTAGAGGGGGCCGTACCGAAATATACGGCAAAAATAACAATAAAATCCACCTATCAATCCAATTTACCGCGTAAACTGTAAACCTGCAGTATGCTAACATAGAACCAGCCACAAATCTAGCAGGTCACGCCGCTCATAAAATGTATTGAACCCACGTTCCGTATACAACGCTTTCGTTTTAGTAAGCCGATCCGAATGTATCGATGTTTTGGGGCGGGCATATGCTTGAGCTGTCCATTTCTTTTGTGCTATTTAAAAAAAAATGCTGTTATGCAGGGTGTAAACAGACCCTTCTCGAAGCCGTCAACCAAGCATTATGTACATCAAACAAGGTAACTTTAAGCAAAAATTATTGCTAGGAAACGACTTTTTTTTTTTGGGGTGAAATGCAAGGCTCAATGTAACGCATTTAAAACATTGTGCTGATGGATGGATCGAATAGTACAGGGGTCTTGGAGGTCTCTAAAGTACAGTTCTTACATTAAAAACAAGTATTTTAAAAAAAAGTGAAAAAGTTGGTACTTTGACCACCGATATCTCCGTAACTAGAAGGTTCCCAGGTATGGTCTAGCACAAAAAAATGACGGGGAGAACAATATATTATAGGTATATATTTACAGGACTAGTATTTATTTTATATGTGTATATTTGTATGTATGTTTATTTTATATAGGTATAATTTTGTTTTAAGTTCCAGTTTCAATTTTCCTGTTATGTCTTTCTACACACTGTGTCTACATCTCTAATTCTACTTTCCTCTCGCAGGTCTGCTGGAAGAGATTTCTCATGAAATAAGCAGTACCTTTGTGCTCTTGTATCTTAATGTAATCTCTTATTAAGTATTTTGTGTGTACATAAATAAATAAATAAAATAAATAAATAAACAAGTGCCTTTCGGCTTCGTTAGGGGTCTTGTCTTGTCCCTTTATTTAGCAGGTCTCTGATAAGTTTGCGATTACTGCGAGGAAGAGGTATATCTCTTTTCATGAAGTAGTCGCTTGTGAACTACCCAGTAAAAAACACCAGGGAGCAATTAACCGGATTACAATTTTAACCGGTTAGACTTATGACCCATATGTTTCTAAACCATTAACATATTACTGATTAACCAGAATGCAAGAGACAAAGCACCGGGCGGGGTAAGTCCGTCACTTTCTTGCATATTTTTTACTAGCATTTGCTCGCGGCATCGCTCCTGTTATGTTTAGAAATTAACCCACGGGAGCGTTTAAATGTAGCTTGTGACACTTGAGGATAATGTAGCTTCTCGTTAGTGAAAGAATTTTTGGAGTCGGATCAGTAGTTCCGAAGATTACCCCTTAGGGTCCGTCTCCACGAACGAGAGAATCGTGGCGATATTATCGTCGTGCCACGTATTCGTATAGAAATACGTGGCACGACGATAATATCGCCGCGATTCTCTCGCTCGTGGAGACAGCCAAACAAAATTTTAAAATATTAGGGGCCGTCTCCACGAGCGAGAGAATGGCGGCGATATTATCGTCGTGTCACGTATAATTCTATACACTCTCTTAAGGCCGTCTCCATGAGCGAGAGAATCGCGGCGATATTCTCGTATAGAAATACGTGGCACGACGATAATATCGCCGCGAATTTTTGGAGTCGGATCAGTAGTTCCGAAGATTACCCCTTAGGGTCCGTCTCCACGAACGAGAGAATCGTGGCGATATTATCGTCGTGCCACGTATTCGTATAGAAATACGTGGCACGACGATAATATCGCCGCGATTCTCTCGCTCGTGGAGACAGCCAAACAAAATTTTAAAATATTAGGGGCCGTCTCCACGAGCGAGAGAATGGCGGCGATATTATCGTCGTGTCACGTATAATTCTATACACTCTCTTAAGGCCGTCTCCATGAGCGAGAGAATCGCGGCGATATTCTCGTATAGAAATACGTGGCACGACGATAATATCGCCGCGATTCTCTCGCTCGTAGAGACGGCCCCTAAGTATAGAAGTACAAAAATGAACTCAGGGCGAGTCCCGGTTATTTTAGGCTGATTAAACTTATTATCGGGCGGGTTAACCTTTAATCTAGGGGTCTTCACCTCACGGGTAACCTTTTTATTATTATTGTTTCTTTATTTCAATCAACTTTGGATCATTGGTAGGAATAAACAAAATTAAAATTAAAAACATAATCGAAATAAAATTAAAAACAAAATCCAAATTAAAATTAAAAACATAATCAAAATAAAAATTAAAAACAAAATCCAAATTAAAATGAAAAACATAATCAAAATAAACAAAAAACCCCGAAAAATACATATTTAAAGTTCGTGCTACACTGTCATATAGACCGTCCAAGTTTTTCGTCCAGTCATGTACTACTCGTATCAACGTAGCGCCCAATCTGTCTCGTGTCGATACAACGCCATCCCGAGAGCCACTAACACTTCGGGTTACTGAGGAGCTACGTAAGGTACCTACTATTTTGTATGTGTAACTTTACACATGTATAGCTGTTTCTTTGAACTGATTTTTGTTGTTTAATTTAATTTATAATCCTTTATTTATATTTTTACAAATTGTTTACATTTTTAAATATTCCTATTAAATTTATAATTTTATGATATTAACAAAGATATGAAAGAAGCATTGCAGAAGTTAGGTAATTTTTTTTATATCATTGCCCCACACTAGGAATTTCTTCTGTATCGTGGGTGCATTTACAAACATTTAAACTCACGTACACAAACAGCCAGACCCGGAACAACTACCTGAAGGCTTTAGAAATATTTGTTCCGTGCGGGAATCGAACACGCGACACGCAGCGCAGCAGTCAATCGCTCAGCCACTGTGCCAACCGTGCCGTCAAATATTTATTTGAGACACTGAAAATACTGAATATCCGTAACTTAAATTTGAAGTGCCAAAACCAAGATTGCGAAAACCCGAATGCCATTGTCACCACCTTCAACTCAACACACAAACAAATCATTGTGTAATCCAAACTTCTTGAATAAATCACTGCATGCCCAATAATAAATAGTTATTTTACACCATTATGCAAGCTGCGCCACTAATCCTTTTGTCTAATTTACGACTATCTGATACCAACAAACGTATCTTTCGGATCAATCAGTAATGAAAAGGGAGCTGTCTGTACAGTCACCGACGAAAGTGCTAAGCCTGGTTCGTCCCTCGGAGCAAACACACGCGATCGGCGCGTGCCGTCCCATTACATACACATTACGGAGATATTTGGACTATTACCGGACGGTTATCGCGTTATCTTCGGTATCGGATCATCCCGGATTATGTGGAGTCTGGGAAACTTACACAACCGATGTGCCAGCTTCGAGTTACTGTTGATTTTTTTAACTATCAATTTATTGCAAGGAATACATCGTGGGAAGACCAGGATGCCTGAGAGATATTTCTTGACGGCATGTAAAGCCAATTCAAAGATCCATAGGCGGCATATAAACTCTAACAACAGGTTAAGCACTAACCACACGATAAAGAAAGAAGATTGCAAGGCCATTAAACTATTTGGACCCGAAACAAAAAGGTGTTAAGAATGTGTACGAAATATAGCACAAAAAATGTGACGCTATGTAAACACACGTTTTCGTACAGTCAGGTGTTAAAACCTGTGCGAAACAGACTGAAGTGTAAATCATTACACAATAGATTAAAAATAAAACAGCAAAAAGAACCCATACAATGCAATAAAAACGACAGTCATAACACCACTTTAATAAGAAACATTGCTTCCGATCCCCGACACCATCAAATTACAACAGACGAAGGGGAGGACTCACTTAAATATGAATCATTTCATTATAATGCCGTATTCAATCCGAGTAAACCTCACTTCATGTTGTTATATTACAACAAGGGGAGCGTACAAACATAAAAATGTATTATACTCGTGCACACTAAGCCCCGTGGAGACGATAACTGACACTTAATACCATAGAGCGTGACCGCATTACTCTGTGATCTATGGTCCGCGGAATCTGTGCGCGCAATTTTATCTATGAATCGCCATCGTCGAGCTGTCAAAAAATGGAGGGAACCGAAATCGGTTTTGTGCAAAAGTGTCATTCGTTAATCTGCAGGGCACTTTGTTCCTTAATACTTTGAATTAAAATGCATATTTGAAGGGCTGTTTTTTTTATTTGTTTACATGCGAACATCATATCTACATGTATAGGCGTAAGACAGAAAGTTGAATGGTTTGGTGTTCTTTTTGGTGTCGTGCGAGGGGAGGCCGAGGTTTTATGGGAACAGCAAATTCGGCACGTGTCAACCGATGGAATTAGCCGTAATACTTGCATTAATAAAGTGTGAAATTGCCACCGGCGGTCGGTGTTTGTTATAATTCTCTATTAGGCATTTTTTGAGCTTCCTCCCCCGGGAACGACCCGATGTAAGCCAAATTAGATTGTTCTTTTGCGGATTAGGCGTATTTACAGATCCAGCTCCCTCACTTTTAACGGAAAGTCGTTCATTCGTAATAATAAAACAAATTATCGAGCGTAAATTAAGGCGACTGACTGACTGCACCTATTCGGAGTTCAGTTAATTGTTGATGTTTTTATTTCAATTTTTTAATTACATCAGTGGTGTTCGGCTGCGTGACGGGTGATACCTGACTACAATGGCCAGAGCGTTGTATTTAATTCCGGCGTGGTTTTACGGTCAGAGCATTTTATTGATTGCTCCGGCCAGTGAGCCGCGACGCCCCGGACTGGATAAACAAGGGCTAAAAAAATAATAAAAATAAAGATGGCGAACGAAGCACCGCCCCCCGCTGTGACGGTGGCTACCGTTTCCAAATGACATTCTCAACCGAACCAAATGCTGTGGATCAACGTTATTAATCGATATCGATGTGTTGAGCTAGCTTTTTTTTTTTTTTTTTTTTTTTTTTTTATCGTGGTAAAATCATCAAATGAGTCCTCCCACCCAGGGCAGAGTGGGAGGAACTGTCAGACTTGTACTGACTAAAATCCACGGTGTCCTTCAATAGCCCTTTATGATCCAGGGTCACGGTAATTCTATAAGTCCCGCGACCCCGGCAGGCTTTCGCCCTCTAGAGGGGGGCCCCGTCATAATGCTGACACTCTTTGAGGCGCGCGTGGAACACAACGCGCCGTCGACCCGGGCATGGTCCATGGTCGGACAGCGAGTCGCCCATTACTCGCCGCCCGCAAGCCCGCGCCTACGGTGGCCGGAGATCGTCTGCCGACGTCCGGCGCCGTGGGCGTCTACCACTGCGGCTGGGGTGGAGGGAGGACGCTGTCCTCTCCCTCACGCGGCCCGCCTCCTCCTTCGCGAGCATGACTGCTTCGCAGAAGGAGGCGACCGCTTCCCACTCCGTCTCGCCCCGCAGCATGGCCTCGACCAATGCCGGGCGCGAGAGGTCTCCGCTGTGTTGAGCTAGCTTCTACTACTTTGAAATGTCTTATCACAGTAGTCAGTGTCTTATCTTATTAGTTAGTTATAAACAGGAACAAAACATAAAGACGGAAATATAATATATGACAACTAACCCAATCAATTCAAAATCATACTCGTACTTAAAATGGCACCATACAGAAAGTTACAAGCAGTTGGGTTTACAGAAAGCAAAAAGTTTGAAGGAACTAGGGTTCTTAAAACTCAACTATTAAATTTTATTAATTCAAAGCAAACGAAAAACTTGCTTAATATGTATTGTGAACGACGTATAACAATAATTTAACGAATCTGACAGCATTTATTTGATAGACTATCGATAAATCGTCGCAACCCTACAATTTTCCACAGCCAACCGAAGCAGTAAATCGATCGTAGTTTTTTTCAGTCAATCGTCTTTCAATTCTAACTTTGGTGATATCGTATCGACTTATTCAATTGTGAGGGGCATTCGCATTTGTCGTGGTTCGATCATTTCCGTTGATTTTTTATGGTATCGATGTCGATAGAAGCATCGTCCGATTGGTCACGCGCATTCCTTCGAAGTCGCTGATAGAATTTTCTTGCTGAGGGGTCAGGTGCATCGCAAGATCTTGAATGCGCACGAATGCTCACGAAGCTGCTTCTTGAATGTGGGTACTATTGAATTGAGTGCTAGATTGTTATTGTTGCTGTTGCTGGCTTTAGTGCTTACTTAGGTTAGATATTGTTGCACAAGTGGTACTATTTTCTTTAAGTAGGTAGTTCGACATAACCATATGGGTAAATATCAACAAAGTTAATTTTTTGTCAATTTTGGTGGCTCAATTTTTTCTTTAGTTTTCGTGAAAAATAACGATCTGGTATAAGAATAGAATGTCCAAGCTTGAAGGATCTTCATGAGGGCTCAGAATATCTCCATAACTTTTTGAGATATTTTAGTTCAAAGTCTAGTGTGGCCACCGAAATTGAAAATCACCCACCAAAATCGAAAGTGCCCACCAAAATTGAAAATCAGTGGCACCAAAATTGGATTTCTCCGTCAGAAACCTCAATCTCACTAATAAAGGTCAATGTGATTAATCTCACAAATTCTCGGGAAGTATCAATAACTTTTATCGGTTTATAAAACTCTCTTTTGTTAAAAATAGGATAGATTCCGAGGTCTGGTCCTAAAGTCGGACTGACATGGTAGCGTTTTTGTTGGGGAGACTGCAGTACAACCCAAGTCTCGATCGAATCGAAGGCTTTCTCGTAGTCCACAAACACTGAACGGAGAGGCAGCTCTTCGGTCTCCTGTATAACTTGCCGCAGCGTATGTATGTGGTGTACGGTGCTAAAGCCATTATGGAATCCGGCTGGTTCGGGATGATTCTTGAAAACAACTTGTAGACATAGCTTAGAAGTGAGATGGGCCTATAACTCTTCAGCCGGGCATTGTAGCCTTTTTTGAAGAAGAGTACCATCACACCCCTGCACCATGCCTGTGGGGTTTTCCCCTCGGGTATGACGGAATCAAACAGCTTCTGAAGGGCCTTAAGTACCGGTTTTCCACCCGCCTTTAGGATTTCGGCCGTAATTCCGTCATCACCCGGTACTTTGTTGTTTTTAAGCTGTTCCAGAGCCATCCTAATCTCGTGCATCCAGATCTCGTCCGGGTTGTTTTCGGTATAGTGTCGAGTCAGTCTAGCTCTTGGGTCATTTGCTAGATTTACAATGGGTTTACTGGTTGAAGAGTATAACTGCCCATAGAATCTCTCAATCTCCCTCAGTAGCTCCGGTTTGGCTGATACGATCCTGCCATGGTCGGTCTTCAGTTCCGCGAGCTGGCTCTTCCCAATAGCCAGATCTCTTGCAAATGCCTTGGAGCCGCTCAATTGCATCTTTAATATGCTGGATTTAAAGATCCGTCTATTGAGCTGCCGGTATTTCCACGCCTCGTCTGAAGACTGCAGGATTATCTCACGCCGCTGCATGAGCTTGAGAGTATGATCAGAGAGTTTTTTGTTCTTATGTGCACGACGTGTCTTGAAGAACTTAGACCCGTATGGACAGTTTCCACGAACTTATCATTGTATTCGTTCAATGAGCTTCTTAGGCACTCGAAACGAGTCTGGAGTTCAAGCTTTTCAGATTGCAGCAGCTCTCGGGGTTTTGAATTTGGATCTGTGCTGGACAGAGCGTAGACTTCATCAGTCGAGACTTTTCAAGCTTGATATTGATGTTCAATGTGCCTCTTACTATGCCTTGATCGCTTCCGGTTTTCAACGAATTGATCGTAGAGACAACATTGAACATAATACGCTTCTTGGTTGACATGATGAAGTCAATCTCATTTGAAGTTGCACCATCAGGGCTCTGGCAGGTCCACTTCCTGTGCTCACGCTTTCTGAAGAAGGAGTTCATCCTATAGAGGCCCTCCTTCTCCATAAAACTAGCCATTTGGTGACCCCGGTGGTTCCAACGTCCAACCCCAAATTGCCTAGTTTCGCGTTGAAGTCCTCAATGACAACGGTGAAGTGCTTTTAAGCAGCCTCCCTTCGCTGGTCTGTTTTGGCATTCTAAAAAGTAACAAAATAAATATATATGAATTAGAAACTTGGTCATTAGTATGCAACCCTTATAATAATAGGTCTTACTAACTGCCAAGTACATAACATGTATTTGTTTGCTAATCCAACTGTCTTCCAACGTAAAAACTAGCTATATAGGTAATAACAATACATATACAGTACATAATTAAAACCTGGTGGGTCATTTTCAATTTTGGTGGCGTGAAAACGCCACCAAAACCACCAAAATTGAGCCACCAAAATTGGAACCAGGCATAAAAAAAATCTTAAAAAATAAGGGTTCTAAGTTAAAATTAAATTAATGTCATTGATTTATGTGTCACCCAAATCGTTAGCTATAGCATGTAGCTTACTATTATAACACTTTAAAATCAACAGTAAATCGATCCACCAAAAATTGAACAATTCTTGTCCCCCGTTCCGCCCAAGGTGAGTACTTATGTTTTTGGAGGGTAATCACCGCACTAATTACACACCTGACACTAATCGCACTAATGGCACGACTGATAGATGCGAAATAAATAACGCGATTGATCGCACACGCACGAAACTTCATGTTATACTAAGTTGAAAAAGTGCTAGAAAAAATTTGATTTTTGCTTGGACAAACTTTGATCGAGTGTCCTGTGCTTTTAAATAAGATTTTATAATATGGTTTAATTGTTTTTAGATAATTTGACTAATGCATATACTAACAAAATTGTTTATTTTTTATTGTACCTCAAATTGTTACTTTGGTGAACGCAATTACATCAAAAAATGGAACTGGGACAAGCCACCAAACTTGAATTTGAAGGCGATTTTTTTTTTCCCTGATGATTTATATACACTTATAAAAAAATAAATGTGGCCCTAATTGAACCAAGTTACGTAGTTCACTACAAAAAAAAATCAGAAACATCCTATCATTTTACACCTCGATTCTCAACGTGGACACGTAAAATTTGCTGATTTGATATTCACCCATATTCGACATCATGATATTCGATGAAAGAAATGTGCATTGTAAAACCGTCACGCTCAACCGTAACATAAAAATGCACTGAACTTGAACAGAGTCAAATGAAAGCAGTATAGTGCAGGCGCCAAAGGAATTTGAGTGAGCAAAATATGAGGACCGCCTTCTGTCTATAGTTTTGAATTCAGAACAGCTTGCAGATTTTTGATTCTGCATGTTGTCAGGAGGTGTGTTGGTTCATTTATTTTTATACCCTTCGATGTTAATTAAGTGGACTGAAGTACTGCTTTTGTAACCGTTTAAATTTTTTTTTTGTGATAAAATCCAATTTTAAGACACTTATAAATGTACATTAAAAAACAAACAAAAAAGTTAAAAATGAAAACAATAATTGTTAATAAAAATTAATTTAATACGAAAAAGCAAATTTTAACATAAGTCATCCAAAAAAAAAATACAAATAATAAATCTTTTTATATTTTCACAGTCATTATTTATACATTTTGCACTACTAAATACAATTTAATTATATTTTTTTGCAAGAACAAGCCCTTGTTTTACAATTTAATGTACATTTTACAGGGCTGAATCAAGAATTCTGGCAATGGTCGCTTCGTCAGTTAAGTTTGAGTGTGTTACATTGAGTTTTACCATAAAACATGATATTTAACCCCAAAAAAAAAAATCTTTATCCAGCAAAAATTTTTGCGTGGGGTAACTTAGTTTGATGTACCGAATGCTTGGTTGACGGCTTTGTGAAGGGTCCGTTTACACCCTGTAGGTATGTTACAGCGAGCCTTTATGTAATAATCACTACATAGTATAAAACAAAGTCGCTTCCCGCTGTCTGTCCCTATGTGTGCTTAGATGTTTAAAACTACGCAACGGATTTTGACGCGGTATTTTTAATAGATAGATTGATTCAAGAGGAAGGTTTGCATGTATATATTGCACCCGTGCGAAGCCGGGCTGGTCGCTAGTTAATCATAAGAACTGATATTTCACCTATGACAAACAATAAATGAATTTGTAACATTTATTTGCTGTTGAAAATGTTGACAAAGGCTATGACAATGTACCGTACACTACTTTTGTGAATCAATTTTTAAATCTTGACATACACTTGCAATAGTTTGTGCCTTTTATTTATTTATTTCAACTTCATGTACAAGAGTGGTACATAAACGTTCTTAATGCCACAAGGCATTCTGTACCAGTCAACATTTGGGTCAAATAGGACAGCATTGTGATAGAGTACAATAAAATAAATAAGAAAAATACCATTTTCATAACATAAATTGATATACATAAATAGGCATACTAATACACATATATACAGTAAAATGAAATAAACAAATATATATCATAAAACATACAAATAGTCCAAAATACGAGAAACCTTAAAATAACCCCCCTAGAAGCCTTTTCTCTGAAAGTATATTAATATGTTTGTGGCTAAAGATATTTCGTTATTTACTAAGTTAGACCAAGCAAATTCCAGTAGCTCAAAATTCCCAGACCATCAACAAACAACTTTACTTATCATTACAAAAATGTCAATCACAAAAAATCAAATTAATGTAAAAAAAAATAAAATCATTGGTGTACCATTAAGGCAGTTACAGACTCACCGAGGGGTATATCAATTCCGTGTATTTAGCACGGCGGTATCGGATTGTTGTGTTGAAAACTATTAATTAATGTGCGCAAGAGTCGGTGCCCCGTCGCGACTGATCCTGCGCTCTGCATGGGGTAGCCGACGTCCTTGATTGTAGGAACACCATGTATACACGGCCTTAAATGAACTTCACACCTGCGTAGGATTTTGATGATTAATAGAGCGATTTATAAAGAGGGACACCAATTTGTGTTTTTGTTTTAGAGTTCCGTTGCCAAAAGGCAAATTCGGAAACCTTATAGGTTGGTCCTGTCCGAGAGAGATTTCTAGACTGTTGGCATTACGCAGTTGAAATTTGGAGAGTAGGTGTCTTCTATACACCGCTACACAATAACGAAGGGAAACTATGAAAAAACAATGGAGTGCCCCTATGTAAGTGAGGTTTGAAAAAAAATCTACGTATATATATCAACTGTGTGAAGTGTCTACCAACAGATCTTAAAAAATGATATCATTTGGTGTTACGGAACCCTTGTGTGCCAGTCAGAGTCGCACTTGACCGGTTTTTTTATTAGTTAACTAGGTTTGGTTATTTTCTGGTGTCAGCCTATTAAATGATTTAAATATTTAAGTAGGTCGATCAAAATATTCTGGAAATGTTATTTAGGATATTATATTACTTTTAGCCTCGACATAATGAATCTAAGATAATTTTAAAATTAACAGCCAGCAACCTTGTTGAAAGAATAATCTTATTAAAGGAGTTAGAATAGAAGTATTGAATTTGATTTATTAGAACCGAACAGCATTTAACCTTTTCACCGCCAACGTACACAGAACGCGATGCCTCGCCAGCGCCAAGCTATAATTGTATAACGAAGTATACCGTAAACAGAAGTGATGAGGGTATCGTCATATCGATGAATGAGATTTACACGCTTTAAAATACAGTACTTTTATGTTTGATAGGTAGTTAAAAATTAAGAGTTTCTGATGAAGTCGTGGCGCTGGTGGCACGGAAATCTGGAACTTCTATTGAAGTCCGTGACGTTGAATAGGTTAATAAAAAAATACAACAAAAGAGTATAGAGAACAAACCATAACTTTTTGTATATAGGTAGGTTCACACCTAATAAGTATAAATAAACAAACAAACTTCTTATAACAAGCTGGAAATAAAATAACCGCAAGATGATGACGGTTAAGGTTATCTAAGCACAACTTTCACAGCAGATATTCTTCTCAAACCAATCCAATAGATATACCTATTTGAAAAACACTCACACACTCACACTCACTCATTCACTGACAAATACACTCAAACTCACACTCACTCATACACTTACCTGTGCACTCTCGTGCACTCACAAGCACAAAATGTTCAACATAAGTAAATAAGTGGCTTAATTTTAATTTAATTTTAGTTTAAAGTATTAATTGTTTTTTATTATTTTTAAACTTTTACTTTATTTTTAAATAGCTGTTGCCCGCGACTTCGTTCGCGTGGAAATTTTGGTGTCCATGTGTGAGACTGCCACGTTGGTCTAGTGGTCGCAAGCGCGACTTCTAGGCGTGGGGACCGATTCCCGGGTCGGGCAGTGTTAAAAAAAAATGTTTATTTCAATTACATAAAGTAATTCACACACATGATTTGGAAGATCACCTTTTAAGCAAGGAGAAGCTTGTTTTAGGGGGCATCCATTAATTACGTGAGGCGATTTTTCGACACCCCTCCTCCCCTGGTGGGATGTCGTGAGATTTGGCTTGACCCCCTCATCTCCCTCCTAATCTCACGTGAGATTTATCAACATGAGATTGGGTGATATTTGGCGCGATTGTGCCCGGATTTGTGCCCGGTTGATGGCAATAGGCTCACCCCCTACTACATGGGACTTCAATATAACTGGCGAAATGTGTGTGTACGATTAGGTACACGTCTGCCCAAACCTTCGGGGCTTTAAGGCGTGACGTTATGTTATGTGTGAGAACTGACTGCCAGATCAAAAGGTGATGTACTGATGACTACAAAAGGCGTTCTTTTGGGTGCTGTAATTCTGGGCGGCAGAGGTCCAAAACAAAATTAAATGGCGTTGAGGCGACGATATGGCTTCAAAAATCGGTGTATTTTGGCACTGTACAACTTTTTTCAAAGTGAACCTTGTTTAGCGCTTTTAATTCTAATACCGTGCTGTATACAACATTAAATGATTTTTTGCGAGAGCCCTTAGACCTCTTTAATTCGGCCCTGTTGCAAAATCCGTTCTTAGCGAACGTCTACTAACTATTAACTACCTCCCTGCTAAATTTCAAGTTTATAGCACACAAAATGAAGGACTTTCATACAAACTTGCGAGAGCCCTTAGACCTCCTTAATCCGGCCCTGTCGTAAAATGCATTCTTAGCGGACGTCTACTAACTATAAACTACCTGCCTGCCAAATTTCATCTTTATACGGTAAAGCGGTTTTCGACCTTTCGCTTTCATATATTTAGATAGATTTCTCATAATTAAACCTCTCTTTCAGTACCAAATTTTTAGTGCAAAGAGTAAAGACAAAAGGAAACAAAAACTGAATCAAACAAACAAAGTCACCGACTTCTGAAGCTAAAGTTATTTTTCACTTTTTTGTGTTTTTGAAGGCGGTTTTATTTTTTGCAAAAAAGTTTTTTATTTTTCCATTTTTAGTTGTAATATCCTATACAATTAATATTTGCTATGCATTTATTTTATATTGTCAACAAAAATAAACAAATCTGGTTATACTGCACGCATCTGTGTACACCCTCGGAGCATACAGGCGTTATATTAGGATATTGTGTAAACAATAAACATCTAAGCCATTGCAGCAATCACGGCAGATTTGCTGCCTAATTTTGTTGAGTTCCATTGTACCTATATCTCCGAAGATCAGCATCAGATCTTCACCAAATTTAAACGGGGCCAGCGCCGCCGAATAATATTCCTCCAAATAAAAAAGAAATCATTGAAATAGGTTCTCTATTGGCAAAGGCATCGCTGAACTTACACACAATGATGATTACCAGGCATAATGCCTGCGAGTATGTGTGCCTATACAATTTACAAAATTCCCTTGATTTCTCTTTCCCCATAAAATTTGAGGGTTGCCCTTAATTTTCCTGGAACCCCATCATCAGATTCTGACCTGATGACAATGGGACCACATCAGGAGTATAGACTTTCGAATAAAAAAAGAATTTTCAAAACCTCCTCCTTTTATGAAGTCGGTTAAAAATTGTCAAAGGATTTTTGTTGAAACATTAGATAACCGTTAACAATACATGTCATGGAATAGGCTTATCCCCAACAAAATGGAACTGAGCATACCTAATCATCAAAATGTGGGTGCACTGTACACATCTGCGTAGCCCCTCAGAGCATACAGGCGCGATATTATGTTATGGTGTTGTGTAAACAATAAACATCCAAGCGATTGCAGCAATCACGACAGATTTGCTGTCTATTATTGAAGAGTTCCATTGATATCTCCGAAGATCACCATCAGATCTTCACCAAATAAAAAATGGGACCATCGCGAAATAATATTCTTCCAAACAAAAAAAGAATCATCAAAATCGGTTCACAATTGGCGAAACTAAAACCTATTTACGTAAATTATTTTTATCATAGAAATCGCGCATGAGGTTACCAAGTAAATTTTAAATATTAATATCTTTTGCGTCTGTTGGTCGATTTTGATGAAATAAACGCTAAATAATACCCAGAACAACGCTTCTTATTTTGTATTATTTCGATTTTGAATACAATGGGGGGTTTTTACGTGATGCGCGCACAAACGAACAGACAAACCGACAAACCGACAAACCGACAAACCGACAAACAGACAAAAATTTAAAAAAATATTTTTTTACTTTCTACTACTTATTTCTAGCACCTTCCAGTGATTTTTTTGTAAAAATATGTAATGTACAGACACGGAAAGTCTACGATTTTATTATATGTATAGATTATTTTATTAGCATACATTTTTACTACTAGACTAGTTCACTTTGGTGCACGTTCGATTTTTTATATGCAACCTATTTTGGAAGGCGCTGGTGTCTATAGATGATACAATGAATTTTAATCATTAGTACAGGCTCCAACAATTCACTTTTGTATGAAATGCTTATTTTAATTTTAAAATTGTTTTTGTGAAGCTTAAATGTGTATTTCTGAAATAAAAAAAATATTTATTATTTATTCTATTTCACGTTTTGACGAACCCTCCCAAATACGCTCTACAATCTACGAAACCAAAACCCACTACCACCACAATAGGACGATGTCTTCTCCCAATTCTACAAATTGATTCAGAACTTATTTGGTCCGTATCAAATGAGGCGTTCTGTTAGATTGGATGCTGGCATTCCTTTGTCATTCCAAGGGACACGAGAGCACATTAGAGGATGGTATGGTATTGGTAAGGATTCGAGAAATAAAAAAGGAAGAGTGGCAAGTAAATTAATGTAACTATAGTGATTTGTAGTTTATTTTGGAAAGATGTAAGAATTAATTTGTCATGGACACCTAACAGTGATATATAATTATGTGTTATAGCAGTGATAGCCTATAGTGGTGTGACCGTCAGACTGCCGGTCTCGAGTTCGAACCCAAGACACGCGCCTCTGATTTTTCGGATCCATCTGCGTGTTGTATAATTATCAACAGGTTTCGGTAAAGGAAAAATTGGAAGGAAATCAGCATACCTGACAGATGTTTCTTGACGATATGTAAAGCCAAGTTAGAGGCAGAGGCATGGGCGGCATAGAAACTCTGACAACAGGTTAGGCACTAACCACACGATAAACAAAGAAGATGGCAAGGCCATTAAACTATTTAGACCCGAAACAAAAAGGTGTTAAGAATGTATACCAAATACAGCACAATAACAAACACACGTTTAACTTTGATGATAAAGAAGAAGATGGAAATCTAAATTGTGGAAACCCTAAACTGTATGTACATAAGCACAAGCTGTATTGGTGGCACAGTTAAAATAGCCCTCGACTTGTGAGTGGCGTTAGACCGGGACTCCACCAAAGCGGAGACAAGCGATGTGTGAAGTGGAGAGGAGAGGAGATGCGTAAAAGCTAGGGTGTATCGACCGAAGCGGAGAGTAGAGGAGATGTGCAAAGCGGAGAGGAGAGGAGAGGAGATGTGCAAGGCGGGGAGGAGAGGAGATGTGCAAGGCGGAGAGGAGAGGAGATGTGTAAGGCGGGGAGGAGAGGAGATGTGCAAGGCGGAGAGGAGAGGAGATGTGTAAGGCGGGGAGGACAGGAGATGTGCAAGGCGGAGAGGAGAGGAGATGTGCAAAGCCGAGATGTGCAAAGCGGAGAGGAGAGAAGATGTGCAAAGTGGAGATAAAAAGAAATGTGCAAAGCAGAGAGAAGAGGAGATGTGCAAAGCGGAGAGGAGAGGAGAGGAGATGTGCAAGGCGGGGAGGAGAGGAGATGTGCAAGGCAAAGAGGAGAGGAGATGTGCAAAGCGGAGAGGAGAGGAGATATGTAAAGCGGCACACCGCTCACCGCCCGTCGCTCACATCTATTCTCCTCTCCGCTGAGCTTTAACAATTACAAGACATCTCTGCTCTCTGCTCAACCGTTTCCACTAAACCTAAGCGGAGACGAGAAGTGTTAATAACGAAATTCTATTGGTGGTGTAAAACACATCTCTCTTCTCGTGTCGTTTCCGCTTCGGTGGAGCCGGCCCTGAGTCAGGGTTCGAGCGAGCGGGCATGGTGCGTGATGGTGTCCCGTGTCTTCGATTTCTTAGGGTCTAAGACATGCTGACTATATGGTTGACGCAGTGGTTGAGCGATTGACTTGGGTACGATTCCCGCACGCAATAAATATTGGAATGGCCTACAGGTAGTTGTCCCGGGTCTGGCTGTTTATGTTTGTAAAATACTAAAATGTATCCACGAAACATGAGAAATGAGCAATGTCTAAAAAAATTTTACCGTTTTCAAGTCCTTCGTAGCTTTCTAACAATGCAGATGATACTGAAAAGTTTCAATGTAACTAAATAACTAGTATATAGTATATACTACGGTATATACAGACCGTATGTACCGTAGTATCTTAGTGCCGACCACCGGAGTCCATAACACACACATACTTAAGACACAACTAAATGTAACTACATACTTATGAACCTAAGTAGGCCTGTACAATTTATTCATAAACCAAATTCATTATCTTATGTAAAGGGTGTAAATAGACCCTTAACAAAGCCGAAAAGCACTTGTTCTCCCCGTCTGTGCGATCATTTTTTTGTTCTAAACCATACCTGGGAACCTTCTAGTTACGGAGATATTGGGGGTCAAAGTTCCAACTTTTTCACAAGTTTTTATTTTTAAATACATGTTTTTAATGTAAGATTTTTTTTTTTTACACACCTCCACGACCCCCGTACTATTCAATCCATCCATCAGCACAATGCTTTGAGTGCTTTCCATCGAGTCCTACCGTAAAACGTGATTTTTCACCCCAAAAAAAAAGTCGATTCCCAGCAAAATTGTTGCGTAAAGTTACTTAGTTTGACGTAGGGATCTGCAAGGGCCGATGCCTGCCAGGGCTGCGGGACTGTTCGAAAGAGATACCGTGGCCCTGGAACACACGTCTGACACTCCCTTCCGCTCCGCCCAGAGTAGGGGGGGGGGGTCATTTGATGATTAACAATCCGAAAAAAAAAAAAAAAGTTACTTAGTTTGAAGTACAGAATGTTTGGTTGACGCTATGTGAAGGGTCTATTTACACCTTGTATATTCAGCATTTTCACAAAACAACGAATATTCAATATAACATCATAAATGAAGCAATAATTTTGCGAACAATAAATAAAATTAAATGTAGGTGCGATTACTGACCAAAACAAACCGTTCGTTTATCAGTACACTATTAGTTAAAGATATTATTAAGGGTCTGTAAGTCAGTGGAACGGAAGCTGCAAGCTTCTTAAATGGCTTGATAGTGCATTGCCGGCTGCAAAGTGAATAAGACCCTATGTGGTACAAGCTATGGTTGGATTTTTGTGGAAGAGTTTCGAGGTCGCATGTATTGGTGCATCGGAAGTTGTGATTATCGACGGATCGTATGTGTTGATAAGAATATTTAATTAATGTGTTTCAATATGATTTATGTCTGTTTTAGATTAAAAACAATGTTACAGACTGAAATAAAAAAATAGGAGAAATTCAATTTTTCACACAAATCACGCTTCTAATCCCCGGACAGTTCGGCAAAGGGGCACCTATTAGTAGGTACACCCCCATTACCCATTTATATTTGAGTCCCAAAATAGGGGGCTAGCCTATTGCCATCAACTGGACACGGTTCCGGTCACCATAGCCTAAACTGAAAAAATCGTGATAGAAAAACCCAATAGTATTTTGCTCGACCTGGGATTGCACCGCGAATTTGTTGCTTAGCAGTCGCGCTTACGACCACTAGCCCAAAGAGGCAGTAAAACAATGGTAGATACCAGTAGCGAAGGGTCAATTTTTGAAAGAGGTTAGCCGGATTACAAATATTTAGTATTTGTCTATAGAATACTGACTGCGCCATTTTTCAAAGTGAACCCGGTAGGAACCGAGTTGTATGGAACCTTCGCCACTGGTAGATACTTACTCAAATAAAATAAGAGGAATTCTATTTTTTCGACCTGCCCTCTTAACTTTTAATGTACAATTCGAAAAGTTGCAATACACTTCAAAAAAAAAAATTCGTAGAATCTCTTTTAGCAAATATTTCTGTGACAAAAAGTATATTTTATTTCTTTCATTATCTGTGAAATTTTATCGTAAAGAAAGAACCAGCATTTTCAGAAATAAGCAAAAAAGTGAAAAAGCAATCATGAAAATATCGAAAAATAAATTGGTATACGTATGTTGGTATTACAATAATAAATTGAGCCACGGTGACATTTAAAACGCTCAATTTTACAGAAATAGGTTTGACAATAACTAATGTAAGGAAGGAATTTAACCTTTTCACCGCCAACGTACACAGAACGCGATGCCTCGCCAGCGCCAAGCTATAATTGTATAACGAAGTATACAGTAAACAGTACTGATGAGGGTATCGTCACATCGATGAATGAGATTTACACGCTTTAAATACAGTACTTTATGTTTGATAGGAAGTTAAAAATTAAGAGTTTCTGATGAAGTCGTGGCGCTGGTGGCACGGAAATCTAGAACTTCTATAGAAGTCCGTAGCGGTGAAAAGGTTAATAGCATTGTTATTGCCTATTCCGCAACTTATTTTTAATTTGCACCCTGTTCGATATTTCATAAGATTTTATCGATAAATGAAAAAGGGACAGTAGCAGGTATTCATTAATCAATCCTTAATTAACATATGTTCGCAAAAAATTTACACTCCTCTCAATTAACAACAAGATTTATATAGATAAAATGCAAATTTCCTCCACAAGCATCTTTCACTTCACTCATCCTTTTCTAACAACTGGGTATTGTATATCCCCATCTTTTTCCATTACAAATGTTTGACACCGCTCCTTGATCGTTTTCAGTTGTTCCCGATATTTTTTAAAGCGTTTCTCCCATCTCTTTTACTCTCATAACGTTTTCGTTATGCTCTCTTCCTTTTATCATTATCAAAAATGACGTTCGATAAATAAAAAATCGTCTCTTTACATTTATTTCGAGAACGAAATGAAGAAATATTTCGGTGTTTATTAATTGCATCGATGACTTTTTTCCCGTAAAGGGCATCGCGTTGTTAACTACCTTATAGAATGTAATTAATTTCATTATTTAACACTTCGAGCGGTTGGTAATGAAAATATTTAAAACGGCGCGCGATGATTTACTTGGTTTTTTGCAACACTTTTTATAAGTTGTAATCGAATATTTTTATTCTGTGGTTTAAAATTTATTTTAGAGCGGTTAGCACCGAATGGGGTTGTGGTCCGCTCAGCAGACAGACCTCCGGCGCGATCTCTTGGCGACATGGAGAGTGCGACTGTCGCAACCCCGTGCAGGGCACGCCACTATAGTGGCGTTAAGTCCCCTCTTTGAAGAGTGGCTAGAGAGGCGCCACGGCGCCCTCAGCTACCGCCTGACGCAGGTCCTCACCGGACACGGTTGTTTCGGCAGGTTCCTGCACCGAACCGGGCGGGAGGAAACTCCCGGGTGTTTCCATTGCGAGGATCGTCCAGAGGACACGGTGGAGCACACCGTGGTGGTCTGTTCCGCTTGAGCGGAGCACCGCCGTGTCCTCGTAGCGGTGATTGGCGGCGGCGACCTCTCGCGTCCGGCCCTAGTATAAGCCATGATACGGAGCAACAGGGAATGGGAAGCCGTCACCTCCTTCTGCGAAGCAATCATGCTAGCGAAGGAGGTGGACGGCGCGTTCGTGTTCCACGCGCGCCTCAAAGAGATGTCAGCAACAAGGAAAGGGTCCGCAAAGGCCGATGCTTGCCAGGGCTGCGGGACTGTTCGAAAGAGATACCGCGGCCCTGGAACACAAAGGGCAAAGAAGGAACATGGATGGGTTTTAGTGAGTAGAAGTCTGACACTCCCTTCCGCTCCCCCCAGAGCGGGGGGGGGGGGGTCATTTGATGATTGCCTATCCGAAAAAAAAAGTACATATTTATCAATGTCTGGTGACCCTTAACACTAATTTTAACTCCTAATTATGAGGTCACCGCATATGTATTCTCCCGACTCAAGACCCCATCCATCACACAGCATCTAATCTCCACAGATTGTTTACGCGATCGCACATTATTTAGGTCGCAGTGAATGAACAACTGAATGGACGAGATAACACACAGCTGTGATTCAATGAGCATGAATAATAATTAACACGGTGTTATCGATGCGACGCACAAATCATTACCAGTGCTGTTTTATTGTCCAATTAAATTTGTCGGGATGGGTGGGTGTGAGAGTGAGGTACACACAGCTCCATTAAGTGGTTACCCCCCATGTACCATGTGCGTTCAAACCCATGATAGGCCCAAGTTGGTTTTTGTAATTTGCAAAAACATTTTAAATATAATTAATGTATAGTTTTAGTGAATAAATAAGTTTAAGGTAGTATTTATTTTTTTAAAGTCTGTTTTTAATATTATAATTTTTTCAATAAAACGTCAACATATACTGTTGTACTTTTATTATTGCGTCTAACGACAAGCAATAATAATCATTTACGAAAATATATTCAATGTCTAATTAGACCAAAGGTTGAAAGACCGCTTGCCGTTAATATGATTGGGGTTGCAAATCCTAAGCACAAAATGTGCTTTGACACAAAGCATTATACATTATATTTTTTTAACATAATATTTTTTTAATTTTGTTTTAGTAATATTTATAAGAATTTAAAAATCAAGAAAAATAAAATACTTTATCAATATTTATTATTGCTGTTATTTCACGAAACTTTGATCTAAGTTACTACAAAAAAAATTATTTTTTACAAGTTTAAATAATTTTATTAAATAACGGGTAAATAGTAGTCGGTTAGTCTTCGCCGTTTTAAGTGAACGTATACAATATCATACGCTGTAGATTTGTTGTTATAACTTGAGGGTATGGATTAATTTTATAAAAAAAAAAAACGTAAGTAAGTAAAATTAATGGATACCCTCAATTTGTAACATCTATCGATTAGACCTAAAAATAAAGTGACTCGGACGATAGTAGATAACAATTTCATCGCAATTCACATGGGCCCGCTGCGCGCTGGCTAGTTCGCCAAACTGTATGAGTATGACGACGTTCGGTGATGCGATGGTTTTCGAATCATGAAAGAGTTCACTGTTCCGACTTGGATTCGTCCAAGTCGAAACAGTGAAATCTTTCTGAAGTATTCTTCAGATTATTCGTTACGAATTCAATGTTGTAGCAGTGTAACATTTTAAAACTTGAGGGGTTAGCACATACTGACGCTGTGTGTCCCAAAAAAAATTTTTTTTTTAACCTCTTATACTGTCTCACTACCACTGTAGCGACATCTACGAGGCTACATTTATGAACCTATAATCCTAGATCAATAACGTCATATTGACAACCGCCCGACAACTACTATCGGCTAGTAGCACACAAGACGCAACACTCGACTGGTTGGGAGAATCCCCTCTTTTTATAGAGGACGACGAACTTTACACCCTGCTCCTCAATTCCTCATTCCACGTCATTGTTGTCCCCGTTATGGGCATTTCTTTCTATGAAGCTAGAGCTACGCTTTCTATTTATATTCTTTTCGCATTTATAATATTAATATTATTTAAATGCGAAAGTTTGTGAGGATGGATGAATGGATGGATGTTTGTTACTCTTTCACGAAAAACTGCTGCACGGATTGTGATAAAATTTGGCATATAAATCGTTTATAACCTGGATTCATAGGATACTTTTTATCCCGGTAGTACGATCCCGTGGGACAATTATCGAACTCGACGCGGGCGAAGCCGCATAAGCTAGTATTTTATAAAATCTTTCAAAATGTGTCAAATGCGATGAACGGCTTTTACAAGAGCCGAAAAAGTAGTAGGCACTGAATATCTGAACACTAAAATGAAACTGAACACCAAACTACACTTATCGTACCTCTAGCTAAATAATAAACGGCTGCTTAAGGTGAAAGCGTCAGGGTACCCCGCGAAATTCAAACCCGCGAATATCTTTCGTTTTTAGGGTTCCGTAGCCGAATGGCAAAAAACGGAACCCTCATAGATTCGTCACGTCTGTCTGTATGTCACAGCCCTTTTATCCCGAAACTATTAGGACTACACAGCAGTAGCGAAGGGTCAATTTTTGTAAGAGGTAAGCCGGAGTACATATCTTGAATGTGAATATATTATTTGTCTATAGAATAGTGACTTTGCCATTTTTCAAAGGGAATCCGGTAGGAATCGAGTTGTATGGAACCTTCGCCACTGCTACACAGTTGATTGGTAGGAAGATGTATTCTGTGAACCGCTTTTTGATTTTTACAAAAATAAAAGATTAAGACGCGACCGTAACAAATGGGGCTTAACAGAGTTAAAATAATTAATGTCGGTCAACGGCCTTATAGCCAAGAGCCTCGACGACCATCTTTCGAGGCTCTTCTTAGGCGGTTGGATCAAGGGCCTGATTCAGAAGGCAGTACTCCTCGATACGGCTAGCATTATGAGGAGGTTCCTGTCTCTGGAGCCCTAACCACCGGTAGCTTGGACCCTGCTCCCAAAACCGGTGGACCACTATTTTTTTATATTTTTTAAAGGTGTTTTATATGGTTTTTTTTTAAAGAAATAGATATTTAAAAATGTCATTAATAAGTAACAAAATAAATAAACGAAAATTTAATTATACATATTTTTTTTTTTTTTTAACGTGGGAAGTCATCAAATGAGTCCTCCCACCCAGGGCAGAGCGGGACTGTCAGACTTGTACTGACTAAAATCCACGGTGTCCTTCTATAGCCCTTTATGTTCCAGGGTCACGGTAATTCTATAAGTCCCGCGACCCCGGCAGGCTTTGGCCCTCTAGTCGTTATTCTGACACTCTTTGATGCGCGCATGATTATAATTCTGTAGCTACATACGTGTTACCATTTCATATTTTAATCAACTTCTAACCTGACACAGAACTGCAAATTGCAAAAAAAAATAAAAAAATGAATATTGCGAGCTAGCCTGGCACTTCCCCCTTAACCATATTTTTTTACGTTAACGCCTCCTTTAACTTTAACCAGCGATTATAAATAAATCCCTATATTTCTTGGTGCAATCGTGCGTAACACAGCGAAGTGCGGGCGCAGTGATGTCAAAGGAGCTGTTGGTTACTGCCAACTTATCATAATTTCGTATTCGACATCGCGCAAGAGGTTATCGGAACACAGATCCATTCGGACCGCTGCATCCGCTCCTAATGATAATGTTATCTACTATAAACGCAACTACTTGAGGTATTTAGTATGTTTGTGAAAGATCTTGTGTCTAGGCAATGACTTTTGGAGCTCATGACATGATAATTACAGCCGCACGGGTCTATCTTCAAGTTTAGCAACGGTTACCGAGGTCGGCCTGTGGATGGGTGAACATTGGACGTCTATCGTCTTGATGTTGATGATGTTAACATATATTTTATTGTCAATAAAGGCATATTACAGTCGTCTTCTTGTTTGTGTCGCTGGCACGACATTATAAGACAACACAGCAGTGGCGAAGGTTCCATATAACCCGATCCCTACCGGCTTCCCTTTGAAAAATGGCACAGTTAATATTCTATAGGCAAATAATAATGAGGTACTTGGTTCGATTCCCGGGTCGGGCAAAAGGTTATTGAGTTTTTCATCAGGAATTTCTCAGTAGCAGCCCATAGCCTGGATTTATGCCCTGTTGGTGGCAAAAGCTTCGCCTCTATTACATGGGACTCGAACATAAAAAACGTCATCTCTGTATACCCCTTCGGGGGAAATAAGCGTTATGTTATGTTAAGTCTTAGATCAATCTTGCCATCAAACTAATCACGTCATCATCATCATCACCATCATTTCAGCCGAAAGACGTCCACTGCTGGACATAGGCTTCCCCCAAGTGTCGCCACATTGACCGGTCCCGTGCGTCTCGCATCCAGCGGATCCCTGCAACCTTTACCAGGTCATCGGTCCAACTTGTGGGAGGCCTTCCAACGCAGTGTCTTCCGGTTCGCGGTCGCCACTCTTTTCGGCCCCATCGGCCATCCGTTCTGCGAGCAATGTGCCCTGCCCACTACCACTTAAGTTTGGCTATTCTTCGGGCTACGTCGGTAACCTTGGTTCTCTTGCGGATCTCCTCATTTCTGATTTGATCACGCAAGGAAACTCCGAGCATAGCCCTCTCCATTGCCCTTTGGGTGACTTTAAGCCTTCTGATGAGGCCCATTGTGAGCGACCACGTTTCGGTCCCGTATGTAATCACTGGCAACACACACTGGTCATAGACTTTCGTCTTGCACGTAACCCACATCATAATTGTAAACGCACATCTTTACTAATATTACAAAGAGAGAGGGCACTTTTTGTGTTTGTGTGTATGCGCTGTCGATGCCGCCGTGTGCATTCCCGCTCTTTTCTCGCTCTAGCAAATGACGGCTCTAAGGCACGATCCCATTGGGCAAGTTACTTGTAAGCAAGTTGCAATTCGCGTACATCTTGATAAACCTGGATACATGCGACAACTTGTATGACGTAGTTTGAACTTGTACATTTTTTTCAAGTGACGTGCTCATTGAACGCGCAAACGTTAGTTGCCTGTTTCGAATTGCGAACAAGTGACGTGTCCTACTCAATTGTTGAACATCTCCACTTGTATGCAAGTAAAACCTACATGTAATTTGCACACTCTTGAAAACATGTGTCCAATGCAAGCAACTTGTACGCAAATGTGACGTTATACTTGCACGCGAGACTTGCCTAATGGAATCGTGCCTTAAGCGACAGAAAAGGATAAGAGCATGGAAAAGTGCAATTCCGTGCTGGTTCAACCTTATGCATCCATTAGAAGTCCTCCGTCTTCACATTCAGCCGGGGCGGAATGCTAGAACTTGAATAAGTAAGTACTGGCCTCTCAATGTTAACGACTTCATTAATTCGGCAGTCAATAGTTGCGGCACTTCTAACTAGCACTAAGTTACTTGTATCCTACAAAAGGCGGACATTTTACGACAAAACTCTCATGTTATAACTTAATAATGACCGTTTTCACTAACGATACCTTAAACTGCACACGGTTGGACTTTAAAAGCTACACTCGGGTATTGAGAGTTTAAAATCCAACAGAGCAATCATATTTAGGTATTCATCTCTCAGTCTTAGTGAAAACAGGCATAACTCGTCGAAAGGCTAATGACTTGTGCCTTACAGACTTCAACCAACTTATATGTGCAGACGGGAAAACACAACTAAAATTAATAATATACGAAGTTTGACATATCGATGCAAATTTTCTTGACAAGCCACGCCACCTTAAAATGCACACTTAAGGTGGCCATACTATACAATTCTGAATTGACTCAAAATGTAAGCAGCTGTTTTTGAGGCCCCACCGCAGAGACTCCTTTTAACATAATATAGTTTGAAAGATGTCATTTTCCAGATTTTATGTTCGACATTTCATGTCTTCAAAGGACAGGAGAACTGGTTTTAATTTTGCGATCCTATTAGTGAGGCGGCGCGCGGCGGTTGGGACTTCAACTATTATTCCACCTTCTGCCATAATAGTAGGTTTATTAAACTTCGCATATAAAGGGTTTCAAAATACCCTTAACGAAGCCGAAAGGCACTTGTTTTCCCCGTCATAGCGATTATTTTGACGTGACAACGTCTTATAATTCGATGGAGCCAGCTGCACGCACGATAAAACGGGCGTTACCTCGCTCTGAGGCGTTCCATAAAACAATTGCTCAACGCACATTCATACTTGTAAAAACTAAGTACATTGAAAAAAAAAAAAAATTGACGTAATCGTATTTAGGCGTACAAATAAATGTAACTTGATCAATTCAATTGTGATTTCCATTTACCTCCTTCTCTATATCCATACAAAATATCTATCAAACAAATAAAATTAAAATTTTCTTTTGAAAAATGCAACCATTCCATCAGTATTTTCTTGTGACGTTGTCACGTTCAACTATCGTCAGTAATCCGACTTTACAGACAACCGATTTTTTTTTTGTTCTAGACCTGGGAACCTTCTAGTTAGGTACGGAGAAATCGGAGGTCAAAGTTCTAACTTTTTCACAACTTTTTTTTAAATACTATTTTTGAGGTTTACTATTCAAAGCATCCATTAGCACAATGTTTTGAGTGCGTTACATTGAGTTTTACCGTAAAATGTGGTTTTTGTCCCAAAAAAGTCGTTTTGCAGCAGTTATTTTTTCTTAGAGTTACTTAGTTTGATGTACACTGGACCCAAGTATTTGGTTTACAGTTTATATGTGTGAGTGAAGTCATAGTTATGCACACAAACACAAAATTAAATTAACTTGACTTGCTGTACGAGCCGGTAATATTCATACAGCCGCTCATTATTATTGTGTGAGTAAACATATTGTACCCTACACGGGGATTTTTTTATCTTTACGCTTGTCGGGTAATCTAGTAAAAATAATATAAACGAGTTTACAATAAAGCCCAACATTTTATACAAACTTAACATGGTAACCATAGCCGATTGTTGTAAGCGCTTGCGTTAGCTAGTGATCTAACCTCGACGACGCGAGTTCGAACCCAACTGAGGAATTATTTTTGCTACTTTTTACTTTTTGTTTTTTAATAAATTTATTTTGTGGCCAATAAAATTACTCAAGCAAAAACTAAAAAGTAACTAAATATAACCAATGAAATAATTTGATTTTTTTATTAGATAAACATTGCTATTGTTTGCTTAGCTTATCGCTTGGGTCATTAGCAAATTATCCGTCTCGTTTCTTCCAATATGTTCCTTTCTTATATTGGTTGTTTTAAGGTTCAATTTGGTGGGGGCTGTATGTTAGAAAAAAAAACTTGTGTGGCCGATACAATGATTTAATACACTGTTGTTTACCTGTTTTTTTGACAAATACAAAGTTTTTTATTGGTAAGGATTGACGTAAATAATTTGTCAAAGTAGGTAGGTATATAAATTGAATCAAAGTAAAATTAGAGGTGAAGTGAATCAACATGTTAGATAGTAAGAAATTATGACAACTTCTAATCGCATAACAATAACATCACTTCACCATACTTTCAATAATTTACGAGTTGTGGTTTTAAAAAAAAACGTTTTATACCTACCTACTTATTACTAAGTTTTGTATTTGTTCTAATTTGCTTAACAAATATGAACATTATTTGCATAAAAATAAGATTCATATTCGTCTACTAATTAATATAAATTCGACTAATAATGAGTCGGCAATCCTTCGTTTTCTATTCCTCCTTGTAACCTTCTGCTCATGAGATCTCACAGTTTGTAAGCACACTTTTATGCGGGTGGGCAAGAAGGGATCAGCCTTGTGCCTTGCCACGATGTCGTAGTGTCGAGTCGATGAATTTGCCTTTGGTTTTGGCCTAAGATGTTCTACGTCTCCAAAATACGCATATCGGCGGACCCATAACTGCACGGTTCTCCCCTGTGGATAAAAACAGTATTTATAATACTTATAATAATAGCTAATATTATAATAAATAAACACTATATTTTTATACTATATATACACTATGTTTATTCAATATACTTATATATACCTAATTAATATTACTTATAATAATACAATACATAAATATAAGATAAACACTGACATTAGCAAACATTATAATCTATTTTTATTTACGTTTTTCAAAGGCTTTTCTTTAATCTGTCTAAAGGCTAGATCAAGCTAATTTTAGACCAAGCTAATTTTATCATAATCATCATACGATTACAAATTAAAAAAAAGAAACTATAATAATTCAGTTATGATAATATATTATTATAACTATGGTAGGTATTGCACTTAAGTTACATTAATTATTTATTCCTAGTAAACATCCCTTTCAATGTTTACTAGGAATAAAGAGAATAGAGGAGTTAGTTAAAGTGAAGTAGGTATAATATCAACGTAATATCTAACTGTTACTCACCGATATCATTAAGCGCCTTGTAATTTCACTTCATCTCATCGATACGCTAATCGATAACAATTCAAATTGAGTCAGCCCAAAATTTGGCGACGAGTTTGGCTTTTTCAGTAGCGTCCTGTGATGCATTTCACAGGAGCAAACAACAGAACAGGCAGGACACGATATAAAGTGTCCCATCGTTTGTTAGGCAGCACCACATTTACACTCACAATTTCACATAATATACATAGATACGTTTTGCTCATCCAAAACAACGATTTCCACCTCTTTGAACATTGATAAATGTTGCATGGTTGGATCCACAGAAATAAAACCACACACATGCTCAAGAGTAGTAATCAATAAACTCAGTAATGCAAATACTCGTAGATTGACAAGTAAGAATGCTCATTTTTTATAAATGAAGGTGTTTGAAAACAATATTTTTAAATTGTCGGTAGTTGTTGTCTAAACAGTCAAAATCAAATAGCCTGAGAGTTCAATGTTTGTCTCAAACGTTGGAATTGTTATAAATTCTACTTTAAGTAATGTTTTAACAAAATAATGAATACAAAAAGAAAAATAATATACTATTGCATGCATGATTTGAACTTACGACTTCTCGTTCAGTGACCAAAGACGATAGCCATTGTGCCAGGATTGCTATATTAACACCATGCAAAATATGATATCTCCTTCAGCATCATAAGTGAATGATGACTATTTATTGGTATATGGTAATTGATGTGCCACACGCACACTAATAAAAACTGAGCTCGCTCGTTTTATTTTGTGTTTGTGTGCATAACTATGACTTCACCCACACATATAAACTGTAAACCAAATACTTGGGCCCAGTGTACTTATTGCTTGGTTGACGGCTTTGTGAAATGTCCGTTTACACCCTGTAGGTAGAGCTAATACAACAAGCAGTAGAGGTCTTTGAAAAAGCTCGCCGGGGGAAGTATGTATCTACTAGATTTTTTTTTTGTTTTAGTTTTTTTTTTCTGTAGTAGTTTGGAGTCACATGGCACAAGAGAAACAGTTTCACCTCTAGGATGACATGTCTGTGACGCCATTAGCCACGGAGCAGATAACAGAGGTATTTTATCTGTTCATCGCCATCTTACCTTGGGCTAGGCACTCGGCATTCTGCTTCTATGTCATTCAATATTTTCTGTAACCTGCACGCACGACGACCCTATCAAGCTATGCAAAACCAAATAAAGCTGATCTCTCGTTGTGCGGGAAGCTCATACAAAGTGAGGTCACGTTATACTGGATATGGTGTGTACCTATCGCTCCACTGCTTGGCTAAGATTTTCTCCCCTCTTCTCTCTTTGTAGTCAAACTCCCGTTAAAGCTTCTAATTCATTACGCCAGGTTTCCAAGACAGGTTCCTTGGCCAGGAATTCCTTTCGATAACATCATAAGCAAACGGCTATACAGCTGTCTCGTTGGTGTAGTAGTCGCAAGCGCTACTGCTGAGTATTAGATCTTGGGATCAATTGCAAGGTCGGGCAAAATGTTATTGGATTCCATTTTCCATTAGACACTCAGTTTTTAAAATAGGCTCGCCTCCTAATACCTGGGAATTGCAGACGAAACGGACAAAATGTGGATGTACTACCTAACCCTGCGGGGCAAAATATGCGCATTATGTTATTTTGCTTCAGCTGATCAATTTCCCGCTGCTTCCCTAGCCCTACAGTGGCATAAATCGAACGGCATGTACATCGGCCCGCGGGCATTTTGATCAGACGCGTTCGCTTTAAGTTATGTGTCCCCAGTGAGCGGGCTTGTTGCCCATGATACATGCGTTTTGTGCGACTGTGCTCGTGTTAGTGTACAAAACATGGAAATTCAATTGTTACTGTTTAAAGATCAGTGGTTTATGAACGTTTTTGTTTGTTTCACCTTGAGTTATGCTTCGAGCTACACGATAACTGACACATACGTGTACTGACTGGACAGGTCCACTCAATTCTGTAGTATTTTCTTCAAGAGACCAATCGCCGACACTAATCTGCATAAACCTCATATGACTTAAGAGGAAATGCGGTCGGTGAAACTTTTGAAAATTAGGTATTTGAAGAAACTATCACTTTAGCACTGCGAGCGCGATTTCGACATTGGTGCGATAAGGACAACTTCTGATCCGACTGAATAGCCTAAGTAAAAAGTCATAATTCGAGGTTTGGCTCTCGACTGTTTCCTCCTCCAATATTCGACCAATTTAAAAGATATTTCATAAACTGAATAAAAAGGGAATATCCTGTATCTCTATGTTTTTCTTTTTTCATTAATAGTTGTCAAATTTGTACACGAGGCCTCTGTTGACAGTGGTCTAAATAGGCTATTTTGAGCATTTTAAAGTCATAAAACAGGCGAGAGCGTTTGTATGGGGAAAAGACCACCCGCATTTCCTCTTAAGAAAGATTATTAAGTGTGTTTCGGTGTTTCATCTCAGAATATTCGGATAAGGCACACCGAGCACATCTAGTTTCTCTTCTAGTTCTTCTATAATTATTAACAGAGTGTCAATAATAATGGCAATAGCTTTTAAAGCGTTTGTTTTTTCTACTGTTACGGAGATATTGGGGGTCAAAGTTCCAACTTTTTCACAAGTTTTTTTTTAAATACATGTTTTTAATGTAAGATTTTTACTTTAAACACCTCCACGACGCCCGTACTATTCAATCCATCCATCAGCACAATGCTTTGCGTGCTTTCCATCGAGTTCTACCGTAAAACGTGATTTTTCACCCCAAAAAAAAAAGTCGATTCCCAGCAATAATTTTTGCGTAAAGTTACTTAGTTTGATGTAAATGCTTGGTTGACGGCTATGTGAAGGGTCTGTTTACACCCTGTATAGTACATTATTTCTCAAATCAGCAAATTTTGAGTATTGATTCGGAAATTATTTATAACAGTACGCTGAGACGAATTACTTAATTGAGAATGTTCATCTGCTCGATGTACGGAACTCCGAAAGTTTGCTATGACGAATTCATCTTCGTATCTTACATAACGATTTTTACGCAATAATTTAGGTACCCACTGCCAAATTATTATTATCAATGAGCTCAAGACGATACTGGAGGCGCGCGCGCGGGCCTGCTGCGTGTTGACAACGTTTTTGTGCGGACAACCAGGTAACAGAACAAGCTTATAACTTTGTGATTATTCATGATACAGTTTTGAAATTTTGTACATTGATTCTTTACGTAAAAATAGTAGACACGTGTTTCAGGTTTCGTATATACTAAAACTAATGTTATAGATAGGGGGTGCAAGACCAATCCTACATAGTTACCTATAGTTATAGTACTCCTAAACAAACAACTAAAAATCACTAGAGCCGAATCCAGAAAAAACTGTAAATAATTGAACGTTTTGTCAGAAACATGAAAGAAAGCAACAATCCTATAGCAGTTTATATGATTTAGTTGTGTTACGAATAAAGTAGAAACGGTGCCATAATACGATAAAACTATTGGTATATATCTTGGCCATATATCATCTTTATGGCCCATTCCGCCGGTACATTTCGGCAATTTCCTGAATTATTGTACCTACACCGTTGTACCGAACTACCGAAATGAAGTTCTATTGCTTCTCTTCTGATGTATGCTTATTATAGATAGGTACTACCTTGCATCGTCGTCTTTGAAACTAACTATGGGAAAAAAAGAAAGATTATTTGTTTGTACCAAACGTGACGCATTTGTATTAAAGCACATAACAAGTTTAATACTCACTATTTTCATTTAAACATTTCAGTATTTCTTCGTTGATTTTATGTTACTCAACGAATGTCATGTGTCATCAAGGTGTAAACAGACCCTTCACGAAGCCGTCAACGAAGCATTCTGTACAACAAACTTAGTAACTCAACGCAAAAATTATTGCTGGGAAACGACTTTTTGACGTGACAACGTCTTATAATTCGATGGAGCAGGCTGCACGCACGAAAAAACATGACGTATGCGGCGTTACCTCGCTCTGAGGCGTTCCATAAAACAATTGCTCAACGCACATTCATTTTTTGAAAAATGCCCCCATTCCATCAGTATTTTCTTATGACGTTGTCACGTTCAACTATCGTCAGTAAACCGACTTTACAGACAACCGATTTTTTTTGGGGGTGAAATAAGACGTTTTACGGTAGGACTCAATGTAACGTACTCAAAACATTGTGCTGATGGATGCATTGAATAGTACGGGGTCGTGGAGGTATATAAAGTAAAGTTATAACATTAAAACTTGTAACTTAAAAAAAAAAACTTTTGAAAACGTTGGAATTTTGACCCCAATATCTCCGTATTCAGAAAGTCCCCAGGTATGGTCTAAAGCAAAAAAATGATCGCAATGACGGGGAGAATAAGTTCCTTGCGGTTTCGTGAAGGGTACTTATACAGCTGTAGCATTAATGTAGCGCCTAGAACTAGAGGCTCGCGAGTCGCTTAGCGAGTAGCGAAGTGAAACGAAGGTTCGCAAAATTTTCGCAATCGGCCGCAATGCGCGCTAGGTGCCTCGCTTGACGGCCTCGCTCGGCGTGTGCTATCGAAGTAGCGTGCCTTTAGCCGCTAAGCAAGCCACATTTCACTGCGTTCGTAAAAGGCAACAGTATTTTACTATGTAAATAGTGTCTTTTTTCTGAAGTAAAAGACTCAAAGTTTTACCTACCTGCCTTTAAAGTGGAACAACCCGATATTTCTTTTAAAACTCCTCTTGTGTGTTCATTTATTATTTTCCTTATAAAAATATATTTACAAAACACCCAGTATCCATGACAATGACAAATAAATATCACCAAGTCGATAAATTATAACAATTAGGGATGTGACATTAATTCGATTTGACAGAAAACATATTTCGGTAGCTTATTCGGCAGTTACTTTTTTTATTTTTCATTGTATGTACTTTGGTACTAAGTAGGTAGGTACTTTTCGAAAACTGGAAAGTATACCAAGAGAGAAATTTAAGATTTTTGATTATAAAACGATTCCACTAAAATATCGCATCACTTCGCATTAGACATCATGTTTCTTTACCAGCCGTTAGCATGCGAAATGCTTTCATACTCATCATCAGTTCAGTGGGATCACGTCATTGCATGGGTTCCTAGGACTAGCTGCTACGACCAGTGCTATAACATCCCCCGTTACACTCTTAAATTGTCCAGGAATCAGGAAGTTTGAAATTAATTGCTGATTCTATAGCGGAATTATTATAGGAAGTCGTTTGTTTTGGTATGGACATGACGTAATGAGGAGGGATGAAACGCATGTGACTATAAGAGTAATGGACATGAATGTCCAAAGAAAAGATGGGCGGGTTGTGTGATGAATGATACGAAACAGAAAGGAGTAAATGATGCCGTGACGTCTGTCAGGGGAGAATGGAAGAAGAACACGTGTTGCGCCGACCCCAAGTAGAATGGGACAAGGGCAGGAAGATGATGAATCTACAGGTTGTAAACGGACCCTTCACATAGCCGTCAACCAAGCATCCTGTACATCAAACTAAGTAACTTTACGCAAAAATTATTGCTGGGCATCGACTTTATTTTTTGGTGTGAAAAATCACGTTTTAAGGTAGGACTCGATGGAAATCACTCAAAGCATTGTGCTGATGGATGGATTGAATAGTACGGGGTCGTGGAGGTGTTGAAAGTAAAAATCTTACATTAAACACATGTATTTAAAAAAAACTTGTGAAAATGTTGGAATTTTGACCCCAATGTCTCCGTAACTAGAAGGATCCCAGGTATGGTCTAGAACAAAAAAAATATCGCAAAGACGGGGAGAACAAGTACCTTTCGGATGTGTTAAGGATCTATTTACACCCTTTATAGCGAATATCATTAAGGAGAATATCTTCCCACCCGGAAGATTTACGCAACCTCCACTAGGTCGTTGGTCCATGATGAAATGGCACAGCACAGCCCTGTTCACCGCCGAAATCAATACCGAAATGGTTCGGTTAATTCAATATAATAATTAGGCAACTGGCGACTGTGGTGATAAAGCCGTGTTCCACTAATACTGAACAAAACAAGCTGGGGTCGGGGTCGGGTGATAAAAGTCGTGTATTAATTTGCTGCCTTAGCCGTGACAGTGTTGGTCACACTACCAAAAATAGATCGCGATTGTAGAACTGTTTGTTTTAATTGTTTACTTTAAAGTTGTATGAACTCTTTATAAATTTACAATTTAAGAAGGCGAATCCCTTCAGTGTAATATTGTCAAAGAGTCATTTTTATGGCTGTCCAGCGGCGGCCCATCAACGTAGTACAACAAGCGTATCATCAACTTTCTAACTGACCGACTTCTTGACAATTCCTGCAAATGTGCTTTTTTAAAAGCCGTGTAAGTACCACTGCTGGGTGCGCGGGTATGCGGGCGGCGAGTAATGGGCGACTCGCTGTTCGACCATGGACCATGCCCGGGTCGACGGCGCGTTGTGTTCCACGCGCGCCTCAAAGAGTGTCAGAATAATGACGGGGCCCCCCTCTAGAGGGCCAAAGCCTGCCGGGGTCGCGGGACTTATAGAAATACCGTGACCCTGGAACATAAAGGGCTATTGAAGGACACCGTGGATTTTAGTCAGTACAAGTCTGACAGTCCCTCCCGCTCTGCCCTGGGTGGGATGACTCATTTGATGATTTTACCAATATAAAAAAAAAAAAAAAAGAAAAAAAAAAGAAAAAAAAAAGTACCACTGCTGGGTAAGGGCCTCACCATATCTTTCCAGCCCCCGTAGCATGACCACGAATCACGTGCAAAGAAATCTGTCATTGTGTCGACACAATCTGTAATTTTGTCGATTCTTCCGTCAAGAAATTCTTGTCTACGGTGGTCATGCTACGGGGGCAGGTAGGTATTCTTTTCGTGCGCCACCTCGAACCAGGCACCAAATTGGTTAACTCTAATAAATGTTTCGAGCTAACGTTTGCGCTGATGTATCAGCCTCACCAATCGCACAGAGATTTTTCCGGGCCTCGGTTTCTCATCCAGCTGCAACCGGCCACCCTGCGAGGATCGTCACTCAAACTAGCCGTCCTTAACCAACGCGTGCCGAACAGCGCTATACCCAAAAGGAAGTAAACGTTGACCACCAACTGTTCTACCGCTAATACAACCGGCCCATATTCACTTACACGTGAAACACAACGTAACATGACATACCCTGAGGATTAGGCAAAGGATACCTACAGTACACCTACATTTCACCGGTTGTGTTTAAGTCCCATCAACCAGACCCAAATCCAGACTCCGTGGTTGCTACTAAGAGATTCCTGATGGTGTCTGACATTCTAGAAGAAGAGCTCGTGGCTAAATATATATAATCTTTAGGTTAAGCCGTGCTTGCCTAGGTTGGTCTGTGGATAGGTGACCACCCATTACATACCGAGTTTCCTCCGTGCCTCGGAAAGCACGTTAAGCCTTTGGTCCCGGCTGTCATTTGTAGATCTTTGACAGTCGTCACAGGCAGTCAGTGGCTCAAAAAGTCTGACAACCAGTCTTATCAAGGGGTATCGTATTACCTAATACTAACTGGGTTGTGGAGGTCAGATAGGCAGTCGCTCCATGTAAACTACGGGTATTCAGCTGCACCCTGTTAGACTGGAAGCCGACCCTTAAGTAGTTGGGAAAAGGCTAGGCAGATGATGTCTGACATTCTAGTAAGTAAGTAAGTAAGTATATTTATTTGCATAAAATGTGGTATATACAGGATGTTATAAAAATGGTATAGAGCAGGACACATTCCGCCATAAAATAGCATGCAAAATCATCTAAGATAGGTACATAAAAAAATGAACAACATAGGTACGTATCTAACATAGAATATATCTTTACATAGAAGAAAATCAATATTAAGTTTTCGGGTTGACCGTACCTCTTTAAGTTTCGTCGCTCTCAATATTCCTACAGCAGTAACCTCACAGCTTTGTCTCGCCGCTTCTACGATACGAAGGTTATCATCGCCTAATAAATAATTGAGTTGTCTTTTTTCAAGTAACCGCCACTGATAACATGTTTATTGAATATTAACGCTTTCGACGCAATTAAAATAGAAGTCGAACAGTTTTTTTAAGGTTGATTATAGGTCAGTCGAACGCGGAGTTAATTCTAATCAAAAGTCGGGGAAATCATATGATTGAGTCATTGCCTTCGACTTTGCCATGGTAAGTGTTTTTTGATAGCTTTATATTTAGACTTATTTTTAATAAAATAACATAAAAGAAACACCTAAAGTTGAAACATATTTAGCTGTATAACGACCTTTAAGCGCGTGGGCAACATCGGCATCCACCAGCGCTGCCATCTTGTTTTTCCACACATTTCACAAAACTTCTTGTTAACGTCATTCGAGCGCCAAAAGATCTTTGCAGTAGAACGGTTTTTTTTTTTAAATATATTGTACAACTTTGTTACTTGCAAGAACTTGTGGTTGAATAATAACAGACGTTCGGGTCGATCTTAAGGTTAAGTCGCGCATGCCTAGGTTGGTCCTTAAATGGGTGACCGCCTATTACATACCGAGTTTCCTCCGTGCCTCGGAAAGCACGATAAGCCGTTGGTCCCAGCTGTCATTTGTAGATCTTTGACAGTCGTCAGTGGCCCGAAAGTCTGACAACCAGTCTTACTAAGGGGTATTGTATAGTCCAGTACTAAATGGGTTGTAGAGGTCAGATAGACAGTCGCTCCATGTAAAATCCTGGTATTCAGCTGCATCCGGTGAGACTGGAAGTCGACCCCAATATTGTTGGGAAAGACTAGACAGATGAGGACAACTGTGTTGTTTCAGAGGTGTCCATCGACACCTCTAAATAAATGATATCAGCTTTCCTCAAATACTTTTTGACGTGACAACGTCTTATAATTCGGTGAAGCCGGCTGCACGCACGAAAAAATGGGCGTTACCTCACTCTGAGGCGTTCCATAAAACAAATGCTCAACGCACATTCATACTTGTAAAAACGATGTAAACTGAAAAAAAAAAAAAAATTGACATAGTTGTATTTATGCGTACAAATAAATGTTACTTGATCAATTCAATTGTGATTTCCATTTACCTCCTTCTCTATATCCATACAAAATATCTATCAAACAAATAAAATTAAAATTTTCTTTTGAAAAATGCAACCATTCCATCAGTAATCCGACTTTACAGACAACCGATTTTTTTTACTTATTTTTTTGTAAATCTACTCGTCTTATATATGCACACTATTTGTCTGTTTTCTTCTAACTTTTTTTTGTGATGTCGTGGACAACGTTGTGGGATCCATGTGTAGTAACATATATGTGCAGTTCTGTCACGGCACTCGTGTAGATCGCACGCACGCGACTATCGATTACGGTGTAGAATTAACAAATTCATTATATTGACGCGCTCATCAGTCATGCAGGATTATACCTAATAATGGCTACAGATGATCGTGGACAAGAAAAAACTAGCTTGGATCAGATTGATACGGAAGTCAGGCAGTTAGGTGGATGGATGGAACAAATGGAAGATGAAGAAAATAAATGTGATTCGTTGGACAATATTAATGACCCAAACTGCTTTGAAGTACAAATTATGGAGGAAGAAGTACTAGTAGATAAACCGATAAAACGAGGAAGAGAAGAAGATGAACAGAGCTGGACTAAAGTTGAGAGTAATAGGGGAAAAAAACTGAAACAAATCAAGAAAGAGGTCTTTATTTGGAGCAAAGAGAAATTACCGAAACAGTTTGGTATCGCAAAATTGTTTAACAGTATGGGTTTGACTGATATTAACCATATTAAATATATTAACCCATATAAGTTAAAAATTGAGGTTTCGACTGAGGAATGTGCGGGCAAGATATTGGACTGTCAGGAATTCCAAACCAAAGAGTGGAAAGTCTATAGTGCAATGGACGTTAACATTTCCTACGGTATTATACGGGATGTAGACCTCGAGCTGTCTGAGGAGGAGGCATTAAAAGCGATCAAGTGTCCTAATGATATTCAAATCTTAACATTAAAAAGACTTCAAAGGCGAGATGAAGAAGGCCAGTGGGTACCTAGTGAGGTAGCCAAGGTGGGCTTCAGGGGTTCATACCTGCCAGCATTTATATATGTAGACTGCCTACGTGCCAAAGTTGAACCTTATGTCTTCCCGGTAACACAGTGTTCAAACTGTTGGAAGTTTGGTCACATAAAAGCAAGATGCACGTCCAAAAAACTGTATGTCCTAAGTGCACAGAAGAACACAATAACTGTGAAGTTACAATATTTAAATGTGCGAACTGTCGGGGTGACCACATGGCGCTGAATAGAAGTTGTCCAATATATGTTCGAGAGAAGCGCGTAAGGGAGCTTATGTCAGAATATAACTGTACATATCACGTAGCCTGTAATATGTATGTTAGACCCAAGTTACCGATTGGTTTACAAACAGTGAGAGATAACGATAATTTGAAGACCGACACCAACAACAGCTTTAGTGGTTTATTGGATGAAACGGGAAATAATTATAGATATACTCCGAGTCAATTCCCACCTTTGTTTACGCAGAAACGACCAAAATCACCGCAAGCAAGTAATAAAAATAAACAATTACATTCGCAAAGCATCGGTAAAACGGATTGGTGGGGACAGCGGGAGTCACCGGACTGCATTCCAAAGCAACCAGGTGCTACTGATAACGATCTCGGTGACAACGTAAACAATAACCAGCAGGTACATCTTGACGAGTTAATTACACGATTGAAAAATATTATTTTTATGCGAGATCTGAGTATTAAGGAAAAGTTTAATAATGTTATTAAGTGTTGTATTGAATGGTTAATAATAGTTGTGGTAGATCGTATGTCTGAGTGGCCTATTTTAAATAAGTGTTTAGAGTTTATTTTCGGACTTAGTACGCAATAGACCCTAAAAATAAAATTGTTAAGTTAAAGTTGTTGCAGTGGAACGCACAAAGTTTAAGACCTAAACTTAAAGCCTTTGAGAATCTTTTATTGATAGATAAAATTCACATTTGTATCATATCAGAGACCTGGCTTGAACCAGACAGTCATTTGAAAATTGGTAATTATTGTATTTTTAGACAAGACCGGGACGATTCATACGGCGGGATTGCAATTGTAGTTCATAATTCCATCAAGGCACAGATCACCAATTTTAGCTTACGTAATCGAAACATTCAAGTTCTCCACGTTAAAATATTTAACTGTAACTTCTTAGAAAATATTGTTGCGGTATACTGTCCTCCTAATATTCACAGTACAGATGAAGATTGGAAAATGCTATTTTCTAAATGGTCAAATAAAACGTTTATAGGCGGAGATTTCAACGGACATCATACAAATTGGTCATACAAAAGCGATCGCAGGGGTTTACAAATTCACGATGCAGCTGATGATTGGCATTATGTTTCACTTAATACTGGAGACCCCACCAGACTTAAGTTAGTATTAAATCAGCTTCAAGAAAGTTCGCCTGACGTCACGTTTGCGTCATCAGATATAGCACTTCGGTTCAAGTGGAATGTTTTACATGAAAATTTAGGTAGTGATCACTTAATGGTCCTCATAACCACAGAAATAACTTGTAATAACTTTATGAAATCGAAACGTAATTTTAAAAAGGCAGATTGGCAGAAGTATAAGGAAATAATAACAAGTAAAATAAGTAATATTGGTTTAACAAGTAACACGCAACAAAATTATGATGATCTTATAGATTTGATTAATTTTGCGTCACAAGCAGCAATTCCAGACATTAAGATATGTGAAGATCCTACCAGTAAGTTTATTCCAAGATCATATTGGTCCCCCGCGTTGTCTAGAGCAGTTGCGGAGCGTAGATTGGCATTAGTACAGATGAGGAAGAACCCTATCCCCACAAATTTAATCATTCTTAAACAGAAGGTTGCTACAGCACAGAGACTAATGCGTAAAGCTAGTGCAGAATCCTTTCATCAATTCTGTGACAGTATGAGTGAGCTGGTATCTAGTAGCGAGTTATGGAACAAAATGCGATGGCTCAAAGGGTATCGTACTAGTAGAACTTGTTTGGATGCAGAGAGGGCTGGTGAGTTCTTACGACAATTGACGCCAGATTACGTTCTACCACTAGGTCCTGTCTTTAGTTCAATTAATTTACAGCTGGAGGCACAGATTTCTGAGCAGGAGCTCTTTAATGTATTGAAGATGAAGGATACCGCTCCAGGGTAGGACGATATTTCTTATTCGATGATATATAATTTCCCCAGCAAACAACTGATAGTTGATTTATTTAACAAATGTTTGTCTGAAGGTGAGGTCCCAAGACAGTGGAGGAATGTTAAAGTAGTGCCTGTGCCGAAACCTGGGCGTGATCCAAGCAACATAACATCCTTGAGACCTATATCACTCATATCTTGTCTTTGCAAAACCTTGCACAATATTATAACGCGACGTCTTGAATGGTTTTTTGAAAATAGTAGTCTTTTTTCTAAGAATACTGTGGGATTTAGAAGATCACAGTCATACCTCGACAATCTTGTACGATTAGTTTCACAAATTCAAATAGGTTTCACCAATAATCAGAAGACGTTAGGATGTTTCGTTGACATAGACAACGCATATAATAATGTCAATATATTGAAAGTGGTATCTAAACTTGACGAAATGGGGGTGGGGTCTTCTATATGTAAATATATATGGGGATACTTAAGCGAGAGACATTTAGCTGTGGCACAGGTAGGGAGTAATGTTTCGATTACAAGATGGACATGCAAGGGTTTGGCCCAAGGAGACCCTATGTCTCCAATATTATTTAACGTAGTTACTAGTGATATTTGTAAAGAAATTATGAATGTCTATGTATCCCAATATGCCGATGATTTCGTCCTCTATATTTCTGGACAAGACATTAGATTTATGACCACAACTCTTCAGGAAGCCATAGATAATTTGACGAATTTGCTGGGAGTATTGGGTCTGGAACTATCTCCCACGAAAAGTAAAATATGTTTATTTTCTAGAGGAAAGACACAACTGCAGGCAAACGTCAATATTGACAATGTCAGTTTGGAAACCGTTCCGGTTGTTAAATATTTAGGACTGTGGCTAGATTCATCATTGAGATGGCGCAAACAGATCAATGAAACCTGTGAAAGAGGTATGAGATTTTTAAATGTTATTAAGGTACTGGCAGGTTCGTCATGGGGAATTCATCCATTGCATTTAAGACGACTATATATTGCAATACTTCGCAGTCGGTTAGATTATGCAAGTTTTTTGATCGATAATAGCGCTAAGACCAATATTTCGAAATTAGACAAAATTCAAAACCAAGCCATGAGAGTAGTTGGCGGTTTTTTAAAAAGTTGCCCAATCCACGCGATGGAATCGGAGTTATGTCTGCCACCATTGTTTATTCGACGGAAGTATTTAGCTGCAAAATTTTGCTTAAAAGCTAAGTCTGTTGTTGACGGTGACACCATTTCAATGATATTAAAATTAACATCAATATGCGAGGAATCATATTGGCGCAATAAGAAAAAACCATTGCTAACTATCGTATATAGTGAGTTGTCCAATCAAACCTTACATCGTTCTAAAGTTCTAGAGATGTTCTCACTGTCGACATGGATGGCGAATATTGATATTAAAGCACACATTAGCTTAAATATTAGTGATATAACAGGATCTAAAAGATCTCATACTTCCGTAGCACTTTTGAGAAAATCTGCAGAAACTATCATACGAGACTATGACGGATTCTATCAAATTTACAGTGATGGGTCCAAGGACGATAATGGAACAGGAGCAGCCTTTTTTGATCCTCAATCTAATACAGGAGCAAGTTTCACATTGAACCACAAAGTATCCATAATGGCAGCGGAATTGTATGCTATTTTGGAAGGTTTATCGTACTTGATGTCATGCAATTATTCTAAGTTATTAGTACTTTGTGATTCAAAAAGCGCTTTGCAGCATATAGCTCGGTGCACCTCGGGCATACGAGGTCTGCCCGTAGCTTATTCCATATTAGAATTATCTTTAAGGTTGAAGGAAAGTGGCAAGACCGTAAAATTCCAATGGATTCCATCACACGTTGGTTTGATTGGAAACGAGCAAGTGGATAAGCTGGCAAAAATAGGAACCTATGAAGGAATATCTGTTAGTCATTTACCCTTCTTCACAGATATATTAAGAGATGTCAAAATAATTTGTAATAACATGTGGAAGACTTACTTTGACAAACGATCTGAAGAGAAGGGTATATGGTACAGGACAATTCAATCTGAACCACCAAGGATTCCTTGGTTCTCTGAAGTACAGATGAATAGACGATTGTTAGTAACAAGTTTGCGTCTGCGATCCGGGCACATTCCATTGAATGCGTTCGGGCATCTTATGAAGGTGGTTGAAACCCCAAATTGTCTGATTTGCAACAAGAGGGAAGACACCTACCACGCTTTGGTGGAGTGTGCTCGGGTTGGAGAAGAACGGAGAGCTTTAGAATCAGAAGCGGGACTTAGCTTATGGGAGGTTGGAATGTGTAATTCGATATTGTCTAAACCTACGTCCAAATTAGCTATTAAGTTATATCACTTGATTGTTAAATTAATTAAGTTAAGATCCTAGTTATTTCCTAGATTCTAAGTATTTTGTAAAACTATGAGGCTGACATAATCGCTGCGCGATTAAAGCCTTTTCTAAAAATAAAGATTAAAAAAAAAAAAAAAAAAACATAAATGTGGGATAGATTGTGTTTAAATGTATTTATAAGTATTGTGCTAATTTAAGAATCTTTAATTAAGCCTGACATGTAACTGCTTTTGTCCCTAACAAATAAAAAAATGTGAACACAATGTAAACAATTTACTATGGTTTGTAGAGCTTATCTCAAATTTAAGTTTTTTTTTTTTTTTGCCTTTCTACTTTGTGCTCACATAAAGAAGTAAACAATAATTATTGTAACCAGGACTGTGTAATATCTAACAGTGGCGAAGGTTCCATACAACTCGATTCCTCCTGGCTTCCCTTTGAAAAATGGCACAGTCAGTATTCTATAGACAAATAATATAATCACATTAAAGATATGTACTCCGGCTTACCTCTTACAAAAATTGACCCTTCGCTACTGATATCTTATAACCTTATTTGAAATGAGTGCCTATGGAGTTCCTTGCCCATGCCGCTTTGGAATAGGCAACTACAGTCCATTCAGTTATTATCCCTGTGGATGGACTGTAGGCAGCTTATTTTTGACTATTTAACAGTACCTGTCACGGGTTTATTTAAAACTAGCTGTTGCCCGCGACTTCGTTCGCGTGGAAATTTTGGTGTGCATGTGTGAGACTACTAAGCGTGGGGACCGATTCCCGGGTCGGGCAGTGTTAAAAAAAATGTTTATTTCAATTACATAAAGTTATCACACACATGATTTGGAAGATCACCTTTTAAGCAAGGAGATACTTCTTTTAGGGGGCATCCATTAATGGATGTCGTGAGATTTGGCTTGACCCCCTCATCTCCCTCCTAATCTCACGTGAGATTTATCAACATGAGATTGGGCGATATTTGGCGCGAATCTGGATTTGTGCCCGGTTGATGGCAATAGGCTCACCCCCTACTACATGGGACTTCAATATAACTGGCGAAATGAGTGTGTACGATTAGGTACACGTCTGCCCAAACCTTCGGGGCTTTAAGGCGTGACGTTATGTTATGTGTGAGAACTGACTGCCAGATCAAAAGGTGATAACGTACTGATGACTACAAAAGGCGTCCTTTTGGGTGCTGTAATTCAGGGCGGCAGAGGTCCGAAACAAAATTAAATGGCGTTGAGGCGACGATATGGCTTCAAAAATCGGTGTATTTTGGCACCATACAACTTTTTTTGAAAGTGAACCTTCTTTAGCGCTTTTTATTCTAATACCGTTCTGTATACAACATTAAATGACTTTTTGCGAGAGCCCTTAGACCTCTTTAATTCGGCCCTGTCGTAAAATGCATTCTTAGCGGACGTCTACTAACTATAAACTACCTGCCTGCCAAATTTCATCTTATACGTCAAGCGGTTTTCGACCTTTCGCTTTCATATATTTAGATAGATTTCTCATAATTAAACCTCTCGTTCAGTACCAAATTTTTAGTGCAAAGAGTAAAGACAAAAGGAAACAAAAACTGAATCAAACAAACAAAGTCACCGACTTCTGAAGCTAAAGTTATTTTTCACTTTTTTGTGTTTTAGAAGGCGGTTTTATTTTTTGCAAAAAAGTTTTTTATTTTTCCATTTTTAGTTGTAATATCCTATACAATTAATATTTGCTATGCATTTATTTTATATTGTCAACAAAAATAAACAAATCTGGTTATACTGCACACATCTGTGTACACCCTCGGAGCATACAGGCGTTATGTTAGGATATTGTGTAAACAATAAACATCTAAGCGATTGCAGCAATCACGGCAGATTTGCTGCCTAATTTTGTTGAGTTCCATTGTACCTATATCTCCGAAGATCAGCATCAGATCTTCACCAAATTTAAACGGGGCCAGCGCCGCCGAATAATATTCTTCCAAATAAAAAAGAAATCATTGAAATAGGTTCTCTATTGGCAAAGGTATCGCTGAACTTACACACAATGATGATTACCAGGCATAATGCCTGCGAGTATGTGTGCCTATACAATTTACAAAATTCCCTTGATTTCTCCAGGATCCCAACATCAGATCCTGACCTGATGGCCATGGGACCACATGGGAAGTATACTGTATCAATGAATGCCCATAAAATTTGAGGGTTGCCCTCAATTTTCCTGGGACCCCATCATCAGATTCTGACTTGATGACAATGGGACCACATCAGGAGGACTTTCGAATAAAAAAAGAATTTTCAAAACCTCCTCCTTTTTTGAAGTCGGTTAAAAATTGTCAAAGGAGTTTTGGTGAAACATTAGATAACCGTTAACAATACATGTCATGGTAATAGGCTTATCCCCAACAAAATGGAACTGAGCATACCTAATTATCAAAATGTGGGTGCACTGAACACATCTGCGTAGCCCCTCAAAGCATACAGACGCGATATTATGTTATGGTGTTGTGTAAACAATAAACATCCAAGCGATTGCAGCAATCACGACAGATTTGCTGTCTATTATTGAAGAGTTCCATTGATATCTCCGAAGATCACCATCAAATCTTCACCAAATAAAAAATGCGACCATTGCGAAATAATATTCTTCCAAACAAAAAAAGAATCATCAAAATCGGTTCACAATTGGCGAAACTAAAACCTATTTACGTAAATTATTTTTATCATAGAAATCGCGCATGAGGTTATCAACTAAATTTTAAATATTAATATCTTTTGCGTCTGTTGGTCGATTTTGATGAAATAAACGCTAAATAATACCCAGAACAATGCTTCTTATTTTGTAATATTTCGATTTTGAATACAATAAGGGGTTTTTACGTGATGCGCGCACAAACGAACAGACAAACCGACAAACCGACAAACCGAAAAACCGACAAACCGACAAACAGACAAAAATTAAAAAAAATATTTTTTTACTTTCTACTACTTATTTCAAGCACCTTCCAGTGATTTTTTTGTAAAAATATCTAATGTACAGACACGGAAAGTCTACGATTTTATTATATGTATAGATAAATGCTTCTAGTTTGAGTTTGAGCCATGTTATGACGCAATTTTAATTTTCTTGTTTTTTTTCCTAATTTACTACTCCATCCACGACCGGCATGAACGCACGACGACCAATCAAGCTGTACAAAACCAGTATAAGTGGATCTCTCATTGTACGGGAAATCTATACAAAGCGAGACCATGTTATACTGGAAATTGACAGCTTGATTTGTGTCGCCGTGTGTACTGGTTCAGTTTGGTTCGCACCAACTTGGTTCAAAACGGCGAACAAAAACATCGTGTAGAAACAGCGGGCACTGAGCTCACGTGTTGGATCACTATCTCTTACAGACAGAATGCCTATGACTTATCAGTCAAGCATTATAGCCTGAGTATTCACCTAAAGGGTGTAAATAGACCCTTAACATATCCGAAAGGCACTTGTTCTCTCCGTCTTTGCGATCTTTTTGTTCTAGACCATACCTGGGATTCTTCTAGTTACGGAGATATTGGGGGGTCAAAGTTCCAACTTTTTCACAAGTTTTTTTTTTAAATACATGTTTTTAATGTAAGATTTTTACTTTACACACCTCCACGACCCCCGTACTATTCAATCCATCCATCAGCACAATGCTTTAAGTGTTTTCCATCGAGTCCTACCGTGTCACGTGATTTTTCACTCGATCGTGATTTTTTACACAAAAAAAAAGTCGATTCCCAGCAATAATTTTTGCGTAAAGTTACTTAGTTTGATGTACAGAATGCTTGGTTGACGGCTATGTGAAGGGTCTGTTTACACCCTGTATAATACAATATATAAACCTGGCTAGAAAACAGGTGTCTGATGAGATGGCGAGTAATAGAGAAGTATGGAAGAAGAAGACATGCTGCGCCGACCCCAAATTAAGGGCAGTTGAATGATGATGATGATGACCCGCTCCGCCTCCGGGCATATCTCAAGTCGAAAGCATTAGGAGGATTTTAACTTATTATTGACACGTTAAGCCGTTGGTGCGGGTGTCATTTGTAGATCTTTGACAGTCGTTAGGTAGTCAGTGGCCCAAAAAGTCTGACAACCAGTCTTACCAAGGGGTATCGTATTACCCAGTACTAACTGGGTTGTGGAGGTCAGATAGGCACTCCATAGGACAGGGCGCTCCATGTAAAATACTGGTATTCAGCTGCATCCGGTTAGACTGGAAGCCGATCCCAACATAGTTGGGAAAAGGCTAGGCGGATGATGATTGATCGACTCCTGCACGTCTCCTCCCCACTGGAGCGGATACGAGGGGTCCCCTTTGGTATCTATCGGGCCTTACAGTTATCTACCTCTGATTTTCGAATACATGTGCATAATCAGCCTATACTGTTCCCACTGCTGGGACACCTGCCTCCTCTCTATGAGAGGGAATGGGCTATAATCTACCACGCGGGCCCAGTGCGGGTTGGTAGATGTCACATGTCTTCGAATTTTTGGTTCTAAGACATGCCGGTTTCCTCACGATGTTTTCCTTCACCGTTTTTGAGAGCAATGGTGATGAAATAATTACACAAAGTAATGCGCCTGCCTGGGTTCGAACTCACGACTTACTGTTTGTAAGTCGGAGCCGCCACCACTGAGCCACCGCTGCTCTCGGGCCACCGCTGCTCTGCGCTATACATGTGCGTATTGTATAATTATCACTTGCTTCGGTGAAGGAAAACATCGTGAGGAAACCAGCATGCCTGAGAGACATTTCTCGACGGCATGTAAAACCAAGTCAGAGGCCCATGGACGGCATAAAACTCTGACACCATGTTGGGCACTAACCACACGATAAAGATAAAGAAGTTATCTACACAAGCTGAGTTCACCCGTGAAGTCCTAAATAAGACATGTTCACTGTCCGCGATGATTTGTGACTAGTGTTGTTCCATTGTGTTACCATTGTGCCACTGAGCGTTACAACCTGTGGTTACAACGTTGCTTAATATCTGCTTGTCCGCCATTTGTTTGTTACTTCAATTGTCTATTTTGTAAACTTAATAGTGTTGGGTTGGAATGTGTTTTTTTTGGCGACAGCTTTTTAAAGACCATTTTGAAAGGTAAATATAATGGTGGTGGATCGAGTGGACATTAGGAACCAGATAGGTACTATGCACAGATATAGATAGACCTAGATAACGCGAGAGCAACTACTTCGCGTGCCTAGCTTACGTACAAAAATCGTAAGTGGCCAATTTCGCGCTCAGTCTGCATCGGAGCATAGCGCTAGTCGGACGTCAGTTAAAAATATTAAAATGGTTAATTGTGCTGTTATAAATTGTAAAAACTGTACAAATGCGAGGAGAAAAAATAAAGTAAACGTTTCCATCCATCGGTAAGTCATTTTATGATTAATATTATGCGTAATTAATTTAAAAAACAATTATTTTTAATCTAATACCCTCTGTATACCTGGTAATACCAAATTTGAGAAAAACAAAACATTCCTATTACAACGTAGCTTTTACTTGGAGCGGTCGATGAGACGTTTTGTTTTAACAAGTAATGAATATCGAAACAAGCGATACTATCGTATATCGTTTCGATTTTGTAGTACAGGGACTTTTATCATTTTTCTGTCAATTTTAGCGATTAGTGCTGTTCATCATATGCAACACAAATCGATTCTCAAGAATCGATTTCGGAAACAGAGGAATGATTTTGTATTATATAAGTACTTATTATGTAGACAATTTTAATAAATAATCGTAACGTTTCGTGATTTTTTTTAGTTTTCCACATGAACCCAATTTGAAACAAAAATGGATTGAGGCGACGGGAAATGGAAAGGCGACGTCCTGATCGTTTTCATTGACATTCACGTGGAGGGTTTTTTTCTGCTTCTGCCTACGTCTGTAATATGCTCTCGAATTTTTACGCCATTGATCTCGCTGTTTTTGCTGTTCATCTATGCTCTTGTCCTTTATACCTATAACACTCTTGTTTTGCTTTTTCTTCAAGTAATTTTCTTTATCTTTTTGTTTTCGTAGCTCATGTAATTTTGGATCTATTTTAATATTATAACGTATTTTACTTGCTTTTCGTTTTGCTTCTAAAATTTCTTCTCTAGATTTTTTCTTTGTTTCCGACATTTTGATAGTCTACAACAATTTACAAGAAATAATTAGGGAAATACTAACAATTTTGTAAAAAAATTATATTCCTAACTGCCTTATAAAAAGCAGATCAGGAATTTTATTTTATGTCATTCGTTTTTCTGTTTATCTCATTCCTCTGTATATCTCATTACTCTGTCTATCTCATTACTCTGTCATAAAATCGATCCATAAATCGATTTGAACGATTCTTAATAATGCTTTAGGTACTGTACACAATTACTCAATAAATAGTATTCGTATAGTAATTGAGAAATGGTATATACAAAGGCGAACTTTATTCAAAATTGACTTTTCACCCAGCAAATCTTTAAGTTATAGAAAGAAATGAAAAAGGGTAGCATCCCGTTGCTTCTTGTAAACACTAGAACTAAAAGAATTCGATCAAAACACCTTATATTGAAATATAAGGTGTTTTGATCGAATATTAACGTGTTTATAATGGTAAACTTACTAGAAATTATGGCAAAGGTATCCAAAAACTAGCACGTCTTCGGAACGCAAGCGCTCGAGCACGCAACCTCTCACGGGGTGGGACGAGGGAGGCGCCGTACGCGGCGGCGTCTTTGAATCGATTTGATTTTCCCATCACTAAATAGTGATTGTGACGTCATAGTAGGTAGTCAAAAAATGGCACGCTTGGTTTTCATACAGATCGTGATACTTGCGTTATCTAGGTCTATCTATATCTGTGGTACTATGCGATCATCTCTTACTAAACTGTAAATTACGGTGCGACTCTCCTTAACCTTTTCACCGCCACGGACTTCAATAGAAGTTCTAGATTTCCGTGCCACTTCATCAGAAATTCTTAATTTTTAACTACCTATCAAACATAAAAGTACTGTATTTAAAACGTGTAAATCTCATTCATCGATATGACGATACCCTCATCAGTACTGTTTATTGTATACTTCGTTATACAATTATAGCTTGGCGCTGGCGAGGCATCGCGTTCTGTGTACGTTAGCGGTGAAAAGGTTAATATTATTCGAGTTCGATAAATAGCCCACAACATTATACACATAGGTAAACCACAGCTCCCCCCAAAAGTAAAATGCGTTCAAATCCGTGATAGGCCTAAGTTGGTATTTGTATTTTACAAAAATATTGTTTTGGTGAATAAATAAGTTTATATTAAATAATTAATAATAAAAATATAATTAAATAATATTATAATAAAAATATTTAATATTATTATTATTTATTTATTATTATTTATTTATATATTTTTTTTTTTTTTTTGATATTTGCAAATAAAAAAATAAACTATGAAATTAATGTGAATAATAAATGACAACAAAAAAAAAATGAAAATAATAATATGTGAATTGATAACGTATTGTAAATATTAAACTGATTTGACACAGAGGTACCTTTTATTCTGAGAAACAGGAGAGGGAAACCTACCATATCGCAATTCGGGTTATGATAGGAATGAGACATCGGGTCAGGTTAGGAAGAGGGTTACGTTCGGAATAAATGTTATATTTTTTTTCAAGTTCCTAACCTGACCCGCGACCGGGTTAGGATTTCGGGTCAGGTTCGGAATAATCCCAAAAAACGGCTAAAACGGAAAGACATATTGACCATATAATATCCACTACTATGGTCTACTGACGAGGAGATGACCTCACTGGAGGTCACACTCGAACTGCCACAACTCACAACATACCTGCTATAGCTAATGCCGATTGCAGATAAATAAAGGAAAAAAAATATAGAGTATGGTGCAACAGCTAACAAAAAATATTTTAATATGTTACATAAAGTCTTCCTGTCGCAGCTACAATATCCAATAAAGCGGCAATAAATATTACAATTTAAATAAATTCCGTTCATAAACGGTCAGCCGAGTTAATACTGATAAAAAATACGCTAGGCACGTCCTGGCCAAATACCCGCGAAAATAATTTAAATAAAGAATGGTAACGGCATTGCAGGGCGGAAATGTATGCGCCGCTCTGTGCTGCCAACTGAATAAAAATAAATCACACGTGATTTATTTTAGCTGCGAAGTCACATGCTATGTTCCGGGTCGCTGCAGCTACGCTATGTATGACAACTCTCTGGCATAGAATTTTGTATTCAAGGAAATGTTCTGGCAACTTTTGTTTTATTTATAGTTGTGAAGTTTGTAAGGCAGCAAAATTCTGTATATTGTGGAAATTCTTGTTATTACAATGTAGGTGCTTTCACATTATTAAACAGGATTCGAAGTGATAATAATTATCATGATTTATTTATTAATTAACACAAAACTATGAAAGGTCAGTTTGCTATCAAACAGTACACCAAGGTATTTTACTGTCGATACTCTAGCTATAGACTCGTTGCTCACACTGTGGTTGTACTGTTTAGGAATCCGCATGCGGCCAAAGCTCATAATTTGGCATTTAGAGGTGTCAAATTCCATTTTTGTTTATGTTCCCTCAAGACATCGATATCACGCTGGAGAGCTATATTTTCAGGTCGTCGGCGTAAAGTAGACTTTCCGCGTGTTTTATTATTTGTGGCAGATCGTTTACCATAATCAAGACGAGCAAGGGACCTAAAATGGAACCCTGACTCACACCTGATCGTGTATGATATGCATGTGATTTGTATGAGCCAAGGCGAACAAATTGCTGACGATCCCGGAAATAGTCAGATATCAGAAGAAGAAGACTGGGTGTAAATCCTATGGCACTTAACTTGGGTAACAAGATGACGTTTTTAATTCTATCGAAGGACTTATGGAAATCGAAATACAGTACATCCACTTGCTGTCCGCGGTGCATTTCAGAAGAAATAAAATCAACTAATGTTAGCAAATTGGTGTTAACTGACTTTTTGTTGCGAAAACTATGTTGTTCATTGCACATATAAAAATCGACTTGTCTTTGAATTTCCTAATATACTTTTGCAGGGGCCGACAATATAGCAATAGGTCTGTAGTCTTCAACTGATGATTTTACCCCTGACATCGGTATAGGCCGTAACCCTAGAGATCTTCCATAGAGTGGGATATTTTCCGGGGCTTAGTGACAAATTGAATTTATATTATTATGACAAAGAAGTTTGGCTATGGAAGCTTTAGATAGCCTAAGAATATTAGCTGGAATGTTATCTGGTCCAACAGAACTACTGAGTTTTAATTTACTGATACCACGTTCTACACTATCCTATGACCATGGGAGGGTAGGGACGGGGTTATACAAAATCCCCCATGGTCCTTCAGTTACGACATTTTCATTAGAAAGTCGAAAAAAAATTAAAGAGATCGAGGTATGTTCAGCATTGATAATTATCATGATTATTATCAGAGAAAATAATTATCTCGATCATTTCGAACCCTGTTTTCAAGTACAGGATAATCGCCCTTACCATTCTCATTGCGGGGGTAAAAGCCTTCTATCTGTGAGTTTTTCGATGATCCGACGATGTTTTCCTTCACTGTTTTGAGTGCAGTGGTCACAAAATACACACACCGTCAAGTGCCTGCCTGGGTTCGCACCCGCGACCACGACAAGTTGGGGCCGTAAACAAGTTATGGTGGGCATAACCATAAAAATAAATAAACGCAAAACTTCTAGGAAGTATTTTATTCTACGCAATGAACTACCTAGGACAAACCAAGAATCAGCTATTTTTAACCACGTGGTTAAAAATAGCTACTGATTCTTGTTTTGTCCTAAATTATACAACATGTTAAGAAAAAACCCTGTCCGATCCGTGAGGGTATTATTAGGTATCAAGATTAGATTCTATAAAGGGGGTAAATAGACCCTTACCATAGCCGGAAGGCACTTGTTCTCCCCGTCTTTGCGATATTTTTTTTTGTTCTAGACCATACCTGGGAACTTCTAGTTACGGAGATATTGGGGGTCAAAGTACCAACTTTTTCACAAGTTTTTTTTTAAATACATGTTTTTAACGTAAGATTTTTACTTTACACACCTCAACGACCCCCGTATTATTTAATCCATCCATCAGCACAATGCTTTGAGTGCTTTCCATCGAGTCCTACCGTAAAACGTGATTTTTCACCCCAAAAAATAAAGTCGATTCCCAGCAATAATTTTTCCGTAAAGTTACTTAGTTTGGTGTACTAAATGCTTGGTTGACGGCTATGTGAAGGGTCTGTATGTAATCCTTTTTGGATAACAAGTAAACAAACCGGTCAAGTGCGAGTCGTACTTACAGGCACACAGGGTTTCCTAGCATCAAACAATTTAATAAAAATATTTTGAAGGCTCATTCATGTGTTGTATTACATTCAACAGCAAAACTAAATTTGTTTTTCATAGTATGTTAATGAAAAACAAAGTTACTACTGCAGTCTGATGAAAAAGTCCCATATCTCAAAAACTATATATCATTAAAATATATTATTTATATTATTTATTATATTATTTAAATCAATTTTCGTTAAAAGTTTTTGTACGTTCTACAGTCCTACATTTTTACAGAATTTTCCTCCTCTTACTTTAAAGGGGCCCCACACACATTTTACTACTTTGGAAGTGTCCATCTTACAAACGATTGACTTTGAGAAAAAACTGATTTAGGAACCTCAATGTGATTTTAAAGACCTATCTATAGACAAAAATTAAAAAAAAAAACATTTTTTTGCTCGAAAACTCCAATTAGAAGTTTTTAATGTTCGTTTTTACAATTTTTGACGAGTGATTTTGTCACGTACGCACGGTACTCCGTATTATGCACACTCCGTATTATGCGCGTCTGCCCGCAGCGCCGGGCGGACGCTTTGGAAGCTCTCACTCGCAATCGTTTTATCGATTGCCTGATAAAACTCGATAGACGGCGTTGCTTGACGTAACAGCACAGTATCTATCCAACCAATCTAATTCCATTCTCCATCCAACCACCGGATCTTTTGAAACTTACTCAAATCGCATTGGACTATGGACTCTCACCTTCAAGCTCTCGTGCTTTTGTACCGCGAAAACGCCGCTGCACCCGCTCATGCCACCGTGTTCGTTCAGTTCTTCAGAGGCCAGCTTAGCAACGCCTCCCCGCGCCGCCGTAAAGTCGAAACTGCTGCTGCTGCTACATTTACCCGCATATTTAATTAAACCGCATAATTCTTCTAACCGCTTATAATAACTGTGTACCTAATATAACAATCTCTAACCAGAGGCTATCATGTCACCGAGATTAGACGACGTCGCGCTATAACACGATCGGCTGCACAAAAGTTGGACAAAATCTGGAGAGACCGCCGAAAAACTAAAAATACCAAAATACGCCTTATGGACACCCTGGTATTCCCGATTTCCCTCTATGGAGCGGAGTCATGAATATTGCGAATCCAGGACCGACTCAAGATTGACGCCCTTGAGATGATGTGTTGGAGACACATGCTCAGAATAAGCTGGACCGCTCATCGGACTAACCTGTCAATACTCAAAGAACTCAATATTAAACAAAGACTGTCGTCGCTTGAGCAACTACGAATCCTCAGATTCTTTGGACACGTTACCCGCAACAATGATTCTATGTAGCGTTTGGCAATTCAGGGTAAAGTTGAAGGTACGAGACCACGTGGTTGATAACCAACCCGATGGAAAGATTCCATCAAATCTGTCACCAAGATCCCTCTGGCAGAATGTGCTCGCAGTACGACCAATAGAGACCGGTGGAAAACGATCGCGAAGGCAGCGACCGCAGTTGTGGGTGACCCCCAATGACCACGACTGCACTGTCAAGAGTGAACGGCTAAGAAGAGAACCAGAGGGCTGAACATTGTACTTCTGTGTGCTTTCAAGAATATTATGTGCTTCGCATCTGGGTGTCGATAACCGTTAGATTGGATGGATTGGGTGGCCCGGTCTAACGCTTTGGCTAAGTGCCTTTTTCCTACCTACACACACACACTAACTCCGCTAACGAATCAATATACCTATTCTAACACTAACTAACATACAACCTGCACCATAAAGATACAGTCCAGTAAAATAACCATTCGGTTTTCACACCGCATCCGCCAAATCATTTGGTCCTTTTTACAAGATTATGTATTAGTTTTGAGACTTTTGGCAATCGCTGTAAGAATCACTTCTGCTGACTTTAACTAAGGATGACGGAGCCATTCCAAAATTAAATTCAAATCATGCAACATCGTCACATCCTCCGGAAATTGAAGCCAGCGACGTCACTTGACCCGCACCGTCAAACTGACAGCTGTCAAAACGATCGCCTATAATAACTAGAGGCAAAGGCATCGTCGTCTTCGTCCTCTGACCGTGATGAGGTCCGATAAAATGGAAATTAAAATGAAATGAGAGTTTTGTGTTCAAACTAGGTCCATTATACCAGCCACATTTAAAATTCGTACCTATTTAAATACGCCGATTATACTTAGGTTTCCATAATTATGTAAATTGCATAGAACTTCAGATATTATTGAATATTGGTAGATCAGTTGACTGTTTTTGAAAAACCGATTAGTTATGTTCCTTGTGGACTTTTTTCTTCAAAATATGAAATTATCAGTGAAATACTAACATTAACAGACCTTACAAACTTGTTTCAGTTTTGTCTGCAAACAAAATTCAATTATTACAACCGTCGGAATATTATACTACTATCTCACGCGCGCAATTTCGTCTACGTCACATAAGAGAGAGGGTGGGGCACATTAACAATAAAAAAAAAGTTACTATTAATACTAACGGGATATTTACCATGTTTACTGTTTTCTATGAGTTCCCGATATTTCAAGCACCATGATCACGGATAAACTGAATTTATTGCGGGTGGGTGTTTATGAGCAGGCAAATCGGTCTACCCTCTTTCTTGTTCGTTTTTTGCACTCAGTACCGCTACCACTGTCACTTGCAACTCGATTCTGCTCCCGACACACGAAACTCACTGTGTCCGCTCGCGAACTTTTTTCGGCACTTTTCCGCTCTTTACACAGCAGTTGAAACCCATCCTCCCGGTTGAAGTTCCTATATTAATATCGGGAACTCATAGAAAACAGTAAACATGGCAAATATCCCGTTAGTATTAATAGTAATGTTAGTGACCATCATCTGCCTAGCCTTTTCCCAACTAAATTGGGGTCGGCTTCCAGTCTTACCGGATGTAGCTGAATACCAGTATTTTACATGGAGCGACTGCCTATCTGACCTCCACAACCCACTTAGTACTGAGTAATACGATATTCCTTGGTAAGACTGGTTGTCAGACTTTTTGGGCCACTGACTACCTAACGACTGTCAAAGATCTATAAATGACAGCCGGGACCAACGGCTTAACGTGCTTTCCGAGGCACGGAGGAAACTCGGTATGAATTGGGCGGTCACCCATCCACAGACCAACCTAGGCAAGCGCAGCTTAACCTAAAGATCGACCCGAGCGGCTGTTATTATTTAGCCACGAGCTCCTCAGTAATGTTAGTGACCATGATAGTTTAAAAAAAAAGTTATTTAAAAACTGTGATACCTCCTAAGATATTTATTGAAATCAAACGATGTAATTTTGTTCAAAATTAAATACTTGTGATGAATAACGTATTTATTTGGATAAGGAATAATACTCTCCATGTTTATTAAACACCTTCGCAAATAGTGAATTTTTTTTTACAAAAATATTACATAAAAAAATGTTATAGTGAGTGAGTCAATCTTAAAAGATAGACATATGCTATTGCGGATTTTTTTGTTTAACTTTTAAAGAGGAACAACTCCGTCATACATGATTGTTGCGTAACTTGAACCGTTTACGCAGCGCACGTAACGGAAGCTCTCAAAAGGAATAAATTTTCCCGTTTTTGCAACATTTTTCATTGATGCCCTGCGCCTATTGGTCGTAGCGTGATGTTATATAGCCAATAGCCTTTCTCGATAGTAATGGGCTATCCAACACACAAAGAATTATTCAATTAGAACCTGAGATTAGCGCGTAACCAAACCAACTCTTCAGCTTTATAATATTGGTATATAAGATTTTAAACTATCATGGTCACTAACACACACACACACAAAAAAACACACAGGCACACACACACACACACATGGTAATTATCCCGTTAGTATTAATAGTAATATTGGTATAGATTCGGAATCTGCATTAAATATTAAAAAATTATCTTACTGCCAGCCTATTCTATCGTGTTAATATAAGTTTAAGTTCCTGAAGACTGTCACAAAACAGGATTTGTTATAACAAAAGACCAGCACAATCTCAGTCACTACATACACTTAATGAAAACAAGCACAAGACAATCTGTCTTAAATCTCCTAGATAACTACATACCTATAAGGCATTATATAAAATAGAAACTTAAAAATCAATCTAGGCCCTTGGGTTTAACTGATAGAGATGAGCCGATAGAGATGAGCCGATAGAGCTGGGGAACGGAGAAATACACCATAAGTATGCGCATCGTTGTTACCAATAAATTCTTTGCTATACTTCCCCGTACCGATAGATAAGGTTCTATGATGTGCTCTGCGCACACGATTCTTCTTCATGCACGGATTGAGTGGAGAAGGCTCTTAATTTGGTAAAACACACGGTGCTGGTTTCAAACAGGCGACGATAGCTTGTTATTTCCAAGGCAAACCGTTACACTCTGGCTATGGAGTATTTCATGGGAGAAAAAGTATAACAGACCTTAAAGAATAGCTACTACGCTTCCCGTGACCCAAAGGCTGGCTTTTACTATGGCCAGAAGCTAAGTGTTGCCATACAACGTGGCCACGCCGCCAGTCTCTTAGGCATATTACCAGCTGACAGCGTTGAGGAGGAGTTTTTTGATGCCCTTTTATAGCTTGTTGTTAGTTTATTTATTTTAGGTTTTTAATAGTTTCTAATTAGTAATGTATTTAGTTCGTTTACTCTACTTAATTAAATTTCTTGTAAAATGTTAACCATCAACGTTAAAGATAGCTTCAAAGTACATAATAAACTTACAACACTAAAACGCTTATATACTATGTAGGGAGTACGAGTACCAATAATGCTAGCAGGGCAAAATGCAATTCTACCCTTAGAGCTTGTTCAGACACGGCGGGAACCGCGCGATTTCAGAATCGCATGGAAATCGCGAGAGTCTTATTTGTATGAGTTATTAAGTAATCGTTCAGACATAACCGCGCGGTTAATCAAGCCGCGACATGCGGGAACCGCGCGGTTCCCGCATGTCTGAACTAGCCCTTAGAGTTTAGCGGTCAGTCGTCTACCCCACGCCTTAGCAATAACTTGTGGCTACGTAAGAAGTGCATCTGTGCTTAACGTTAATAATTTTATTATAAGAATAAACTTTATCCTGAACACTGGGACTTTATTTACGCTCCTTATCCAACCACGACACTAATAAAGCTGCAACATGCTAAATTAAAGCAAGAAGAAAGCACCTAAGTATATTGTCTGAAATAGAGAGCTAACAATATTTTATTTAAATGAAAATTTTCTCATTGGTGAATCCTTCTCCTCACTTGTTGGCCGCTCCGATGTAATGAAGACATACTGTACTGAGCCACGCCCCCACTAAGCGGATAATTGAGTCATTATAGGTGCGCTCGCGCATACGCCGCTCTCGTGCTATCTGCGATCGGCTGATAGCACCGATTCCGATCCGGCCTCGGGTACCGCCGCGCGCCCTGACCTTACTTAACTCACTTTAAAAGACTAACCATACCTACCCTGCCTACCTATTCTACCCACCTTCCCTACCCACCTACCCTATCCACCTACCCTACCTACCCTACCCACTTACCCTACTCCGACATAAAATAGCTCTAGGCGCGATTTTTTTTTTCCTCCCATAATAGTTACAAAGAAAAATAAAATAGTTAATGATAAAAGTTAATGATGTTTACCTCTCAAACGGGAGAACATACCTACCCAGCGCTTGAGTCAGTAGGATCATCGCTCGCAACAGGGTGTTTTAACTAAGTCATACGTCATAATACAGAATAATATTTTTATTTTTAAATTATTAAAATCTCTAAAATACCTATTTTTGTTTTATGAATGTTTAGTACTCATTGGATACATGAAGTGGGCTGCCGTTGTAAGACGACTAAAAAGTCACGCTATATAGGGTGACTGGTATAAGTGACTGATACTTATACACGTGATTTTACTCATGTTATCAAACAACTTTCCCAAAGAAACATTTTTATACTCATTCACTTTTATCAGCCGTATGTAATGCGCGCGCGCGCACCACATCACTGTATACACAATCAGTTCGCGGCCTTCAAATAATTTCCTGAAATGCTTCATTGCTAAGTACATGGCTCGTAGTTCTCGGTTGTATGTTGAAAACTTTTGCTGCGCCGCCCGGTGTCAATTTCTTAGAGAAATATCCAAGTGCCTGCCATTTGCCGTCGACTTGTTGTTGTAGTACAGCACCTGCACACTTTTATTTTATTTTTTTATTTATTTATTTATAACCAACTTATACTTACAGTTTACACCAAACATACAAGTTATTGGTTGAACATAAAAATCTGAATAAAAAATAAAAAATAATAATACAATTATAAAGTAAACAATATGGTAGACGCGAAGAATAAACAAAACATTTTTAGTAGACAGAATAAGCACAATGAAATAACAATAAAAATGAACAAAACTCGTGGTATCATAAAACTGTATATACATATATATTTTTATTTTTATTAGGATATAATTTGTTTACCCCGAGGAGATAGTACTGGGAGTAGCAATGGACTCCAGGTATCGAGAAGCAGTGTTGAGGAGTCTCAGTTCAGTACTTGCAAAAATATCCATGGATTCGTCAAACATTAAAATGTTATTAATAAGGGTAAGAGCTAGAAATAGCGGGCTTGTCGTGAGGGTTACGGTGCTGGTTTGAGGAATTGAAAAAAGAGGACGTTGGCGTGGGCGAAGAGTGTGTCTGATAGGTATGATACTTGTCCGATGCGTCACACATTAAGCCAAGAGAGGGTTCGTGTTGTGGATGCGCCAAGTAGGTTGTTGTTTGTATGCATTTCTTGCATTCTTCAAAGCTTTAGATGTTTCTTCGTTCCACATTATTTCGAATTTTTCACGTGTTTTCATGTGTGTATTATGTAAATACATGTGCAGAGGTGCTTAAGTTGCTACGGCGTTCGGTATGTTTTCTCGGTAATAATTTATCATACCAAGAAAACGTCGTAACTCTTCGACTTCTTTGGTGTAGGGTAGTCGCTTATTACCTTCACCTTTTCTTGTGGTGGTTTTAACAGTTAGGAGAGACGAAGTATCCCAAGAATGTGAGTTCTCTCTTGTGGATACAAATTTGGCGGGGTTGATTGTGATACCGTATTCTTCCAGGCGCTGTAGTACAATTCTGAGGTTATCTTGAAATGTTGTTTCGTCTTCTGCAGCCACAAACAAGTCGTCGACAAATGGGTAGACAAAATCAAGGCCTCAGAGAACTTTATGTATAAATCTCTGGAATGTTTTATCAGCGTTCTTCAGTCCAAGTCACCTAAGTAGGAACTCATATAAACTAAAAGGGGTTATTATTGCTGTCTTCTCTGTTTTCTTCACGGACCGCCAGTTAGTTGAGTATGCCCTGTTCAGGTCCAGGGTAGAGGAAACCTTGATTGCCTGCGAGCTGATATATGAAGTCCTTTATTCGTGGGATGGGATAACGGTTAAGCTTGGCAATTGCATTGAGTCGCTTGTAATCGTCACATACTCGTATATGTCCATTTTTCTTCGGTACAACGTGGAGTGGACTGACCCGAGAACTCTTGCTAGGAGCAGAGTCCCTGGCTCATCATATTCTCGAACTCCATCTTCACCTTTTCGTAGCGACAAGGGGATATAGGTCGAGCTCGGGCAAGGACCGGTTGTTTCAATGTAGTGCTCGACTTTGGCTTCTTTGAGTTTCATTGATGACAAACGAGTGTCGTTGGGAAATTCAGTCAGTATGTCCTGGAACGTTTGTTGAAGATCGATACTGCGTATTGTAGGTACATCGCCGCTGTTCCTTTGAAGAGAGTTTGATAGTGTTGTCGATGAGACGCTCATTCCTTAGGTCGACCAGTAGATTATGGTACTTCCACTTGTAGGGACGTCGTAGACCCAAGGTGATGTCTAAGGTTTTTCTCCACATGTGGGTATCTCTGAATTATTCAAAGTCAAAGTTAAAGATTTGCAGATAAATATGATTTTCAGATAAATATGGTTACAGAAGTCTTACAATGGTAATAGTAGCTTAACATACTCAATCATAACATAATGACATGCAAATTTTTGGTATCGGTACAATTAGATTATTTAGATTTAAACTGAAGGAATCCCGGGTGTTTCCATTGTGAGGATCGTCCGGAGGACACGGTGGAGCACACCGTGGAGATCTGCTCCGCTTGGGCGGAGCACCGCCGTGTCCCCGTAGCGGCGATTGGCGGCGGCGATCTCTCGCGTCCGGCCCTGGTTCAAGCCATGGTTCGGAGCAAGAGGGAATGGGAAACCGTCTCCTCCTTCTGCGAAGCAGTCATGCTAGTGAAGGAGGTGGCAGGACGTGAGAGGGAAAGAGCCTCACATCCCAGCCGCCGCGGGAGACGCCCCGGGCGTCGGGGGTCACGTGGTGGTCCCCCGCCTACGGTGGCCGGGGGGACCACCACGTGGACGGACCTGTGGACGGTGAGTAATGGGCTAGCTCGAGCTCGTTTTATGACGACAGGCCGTGTCGACGGAGCGTTCGTGTTCCACGCTCGCCCTAAAGAAATTTCTGAAACAAGGAAGGGGTCTGCAAGGGCCGATGCCTGCCGGGGCTGCGGGACTGTTCGAAAGATATCTCTTTCGAACAGTCCCGCAGCGGTATGCGGTATCCCGCAGCCCTGGAACACAAAGGGCAAAGAAGGAACATGGTTGGGTTTTAGGCAGTACAAGTTTGACACTCCATTCCGCTCCGCCCCGAGCGGGAGGGGGTCATTTGATGACTTCACATCCGAAAAAAATAAAAAAAGGGGTGATATTTGTATCCGTCTACGCCTGTTTATATTTTTGATACGGATCTTATTAGAGTCGTAATTAAAAGCCATTAACTTATACTGTCAAGAATTTTGAAAGAGAAACAATTCAATTACCTGACAAGTCATAGTTTTTTTTGAAAAATTAATAATAGTCGTTAGAAAGATTGCTATTGGGAAAAGAATACCTTTACAGTGCTAGTATTAAAAAAAAATGAGCACCGATCCAACCACCAACCCCACCACCACGACCGGGAGTCCAACCACTGCGCCACATAAAATACATGGTGCAAACACCTCCTTCTATACACCCATTTACGTTATGAGTGGTATTTTTGGTGCAATATTTTTCTTAGGTCCTCTTTTTGTACGCAGATCACGAGGAAGATATGACAATTCGGGGTAAGGCCTTTATTTTTGTAAAAATCATAAAGCGAGGTTTAGATTAACAGGTTCTTCCTGTAATTTCTTGAGCGAGTTCTTGCTAGTCTGTTTACATTAGCTGCAATATTTGTAGCACAATTCACGCAAGATGTTCCTTGCAAGTTCTTGCCCGATTGTTTAGATTTGCAGAATTTGACTTGCGCAAGCTGTTACCACTGAGTAATTAGGTGAGGCAAGCTAACTTCTGCAAGTGTTGCAGCTTGCTGACCTTGCTACAAGTAACATGTGTAAACGCCAAAATAAAGCCGCAAACCCGTGCTAAAATCATCAAATGAGTCCTCCCACCCAGAGCAGAGCGGGAGGGACTGTCAGACTTGTACTGACTAAAATCCACGGTGTCCTTCAATAGCCCTTTGTGCCAGGGTCACGGTAATTCTATAAGTCCCGCGACCCCGGCTGGCTTTGGCCCTCTAGAGGGGGGCCCCGTCATTATGCTGACACTCTTTGAGGCGCGCTTGGAACACAACGCGCCGTCGACCCGGGCATGGTCCATGGTCGGACAGCGAGTCGCCCATTACTCGCCGCCCGCATGCCCGCGCCTACGGTGGCCGGAGATCGTCTGCCGATGTCCGTCGCCGTGGGCGTCTACCACTGCGGCTGGGGTGGAGGGAGGACGCTGTCCTCTCCCTCACGCGGCCCGCCTCCTCCTTCGCGAGCATGACTGCTTCGCAGAAGGAGGCTACCGCTTCCCACTCCGTCTCGCCCCGCAGCATGGCCTCGACCAATGCCGGGCGCGAGAGGTCTCCGCCTATCGCCGCCGTGAGGACACGGCGGTGCTCTGCCCAAGCGGGGCAGTCCTGCACCGTATGCTCCACCGTGTCCTCCGGGTGGTCCTCGCAGTGGTGACACCCAGGCGTTTCATCCTTCCCCATATGACACAGGTACCTTCCGAAACTTCCGTGTCCGGTGAGGACCTGCGTCACGCGGTAGATCAGGACGCCGTGACGCCTATCTAGCCACTCCTCAAAGAGGGATCTTACCGCCGCGATTGAGGCGTGCCCGTCAGCAAGCTACTTCTGCAATTTTTTCAGCTTGCCACGCTTGCGAGTTTAGATTTACAACATTATTTTGCAGAAATCGACTTCCTCAAGCAGTTACCATTGTGTAAACTGTTGCGGCAAGTTAACTTCTGCTAGTGTTGCAACTTGCACAGACTTGTCGGAAGTCACACGTGTAAACGCTATTTTGACATTGCTGCGAGAACTTCTGGATTTATTTTGTATCGAAATATTCCACACAATAAATACAGCATGAAAACATTTTCACGGTAATAATACCTACAGTAGTGTATCTTCATACAAACTGTCGAAACGCGACTCATACCTACACGCCTAGAGTTCGGTATACACTCGATACCCAATAGTCACGAAATGTCACAAATGCGCCGACAAACGAACGTTGTGATGGTTTTGTAATCAGTAAGCGTGCGATTTGTGAATATTTGATTGAAATAAGTACAAGTAGTCTCAACTCCTTTGCGATCAGACATTCAATGTCCTACTCGCCTCCGAGCTGCAACATCAGGGCTCTGTAGAAGCCACGCTGTGGTGGGGGTAGACTTGTAAGTAGGTCGCGTGACATCACCACCAGCGGACTTGCGATTCATTTTATGTCCGTACTAATGACCCGTTCCGACACATATATTATTGAATTAGACGAAATATCATTATGAAATTATTATGAGAGTAATAAATGGTAGGTATCTACCTAGTAGGATTTACATTATAATTCCGTCAGTCTGAAATTGATAATTTAAATTAAATGTACTAATCAAAAGACACAACTTTATTTTTATTGAAAACTTCCTATTTCATTCACCACAAATTTCATTTTTTACAATAAAGTATAATATTTACAATCACAAAACAAGAAAGAAACTCAATTAAGTACATGAAATTAAAATACTGTAGTCGCGGCAGCCCTACCGCGTGCGTAGGTACCGCTCGGTTGTAGATATTTATTTCAAGGACAGGGTCGAGTCACTATACGGTATATATTTATACTGTGATATTGTGTTCTAACTTTTATATATACCAACTATTTATTCATAATTACAACAGATTTTTGTATAAGGAACCGTCTTTTGGAAATAAATACATACCATACTCAACCTAGTTAGAAGTTGAGACTCATCCTAACCTACGACGAGAGCGACCACACTAAACTCGAGCGGCTACTGTCGAACGTGGAACTAGGAGATTTGAAGCCTTCGCAACTGCTACGCCGCATGCAAAATTTAGCCGGTAATAACATCGCTGACAACAAGCTGCGTGTTATATGGACGAAGCACCTACCGCCATCTGTACGCGCCATTCTAGCCGTGAGCGAAACCATAGCCATAAAAACCGAACTAAATGAGTTAGCAATAATGGCCGTCACCACCAAATATCAGCAGTACAAACAATCAGAACAGGCAATCTAAACGGACCAGAGAATGATTGCCCAAGAAATCGTTGTAAGTCGTCGCAAATCTAAACAATCGGGCAAGATCTTGCAGGGAACATCTTGCGGGTCACTTGCGACCGTGAATTGTGCTACAAATATTGCACGTAATGTAAACAGACCAGCAAGAAATCGCCCAAGAAATTGCAGCAAGAATTTGCTAATCTAAACCTCGCTTAACTTGTAGCAAGGTCAGCAAGCTGCAATACTTTTTTTTTTTTTTTAACGTGGTAAAATCATCAGATGAGTCCTCCCAGGGCAGAGCGGGAGGGACTGTCAGACTTGTACTGACTAAAATCCACGGTGTCCTTCAATAGCCCTTTAAGTTCCAGGGTCACGGTAATTCTATGAGTCCCGCGACCCCGGCTGGCTTTGGCCCTCTAGAGGGGGGCCCCGTCATTATGCTGACACTCTTTGAGGCGCGCGTGGAACACAACGCGCCGTCGACCCGGGCATGGTCCATGGTTGGACAGCGAGTCGCCCATTACTCGCCGCCCGCATGCCCGCGCCTACGGTGACCGGAGATCGTCTGCCGACGTCCGGCGCCGTGGGCGTCTACCACTGCGGCTGGGGTGGAGGGAGGACGCTGTTCTCTCCCTCACGCGGCCCGCCTCCTCCTTCGCGAGCATGACTGCTTCGCAGAAGGAGGCGACCGCTTCCCACTCCGTCTCGCCCCGCAGCATGGCCTCGACCAATGCCGGGCGCGAAAGGTCTCCGCCTATCGCCACCGTGAGGACACGGCGGTGCTCTGCCCAAGCGGGGCAGTCCTGCACCGTATGCTCCACCGTGTCCTCCGGGTGGTCCTCGCAGTGGTGACACCCAGGCGTTTCCTTCTTCCCCATATGACACAGGTACCTCCCGAAACTTCCGTGTCCGGTGAGGACCTGCGTCACGCGGTAGGTCAGGACGCCGTGACGCCTATCCAGCCACTCCTCAAAGAGGGGTCTTACCGCCGCGATTGCGGCGTGCCCGAAGCTGCAATACTTGCAGAAGTTATCTTGCCACACCTATTTACACAGTGGTAACAGCTTGCGCAAGTCAACTTCTGCAAGTTTTATTGCCAGTCTAAACCTCGCTTAATGGTAACTGCTTGAGGAAGTCGATTTCTGCAAATTTTGTTGCTAATCTAAACTCGCAAGCGTGGCATGCTGAAAAAATTGCAGAAGTAGCTTGCTGCGGCCATAATATTTTGGCATTTACACAAGTCATTTGTAGTAAGATCAGCAAGCTGCAACACTTGCAGAAGTTATCTTGCCACACCTATTTACACAGTGGTAACAACTTACGCAAGTCAACTTCTGCAAGATTTATTGCTAGTCTAAACCTCGCTTTAGAATGATACTGACACAGATAGATCACAGATAAGGAAATTCGAAGATATGTGACATCTACCGACCAGTACTGGGCCCGCGTGCCCCATTGAGAGGAGACCTGTGTCCCAGCAGTGAGAACAATATAGACTGATTATGTTTATGCCTACCAAAAGGATGTTAGATATTTAACAGAGGGGGTCATACCCCTAACTGCATTAATTCGAAGGCGGTCTATTGTCTAGGGCATTTTAAGAATCACGACGCGACCGGCCGCGTTCTTAGCCGCATTCTTGGCCGCAGAAGTTCCGAGAAAAAGATAAACCTCACGTCAGGTCGATCTAGCAGTAGTGCGCGAGGACCCTCAGTCTTAAGATGCATCCAAACCGAAATTCCTTTTTGTAAAGCAACACGATAATATTTACTTCCTAAAACTTTTGCGGCTTATCCCATAAACGTTTGTGATCCGTGCTGTTGTGGAGCTGGTTTTCACCGGTTATGTTCGAGGTAGCTAGACGGTGCGAAAGATGTGTGTGAGGGACGCGAGCGAGGAATGTCATACATAACGGTGTCGGTTACTACAGCTACTAGACCACCACAAAAGAGTCCGGTACGCATCTTGGCAACTTCTCCCACAGTTTTGGTGGAACCCATCTGCACACCGCCTACCTAGCACACACTAGCACCCAGTCATATGCTAAAATGTATGCAGTTGGTTGCATGGTCGCCTTTACATTTATTAATAGTCGGTATATATGAACATTGAAAAAAAAAAACAATTTCCATAAATTTACATAACACTATATTTATATAACACTATTGTATGAAACAGCAGATTTTATTAACACCGATTATATATTCTCTATCTATCAGTTGTACCATGTGTAATCTTTCATTTATTTTCAGTATAATAAGATGCTGTATAATGTTAACTGCATTTTGCTGCTGGATATTGTAAGTTGCAAAATCACATTTTATATATTACTAGCTGTTCCCAGCATGCGTTGTGATGCACCTTTTCCTACTACCTACCTACTACCTACCCACTACCTACCCACTACCTACCCACTACCTACCCACTACCTACCCACTACCTACCCACTACCTACCCACTACCTACCCACTACCTACCCACTACCTACCCACTACCTACCCACTACCTACCCACTACCACTACTAGAAATGAATTCCTTAAAAGAATAAATTTGTGTGTCCAACAAAGTGGAGCTCATTTCAAGCAACTAATTGATTAGTTTGTCCTTTTTTTTTGTTCAATTAAAATAAGTTAAGATTTTATAGTTTTCCTTTCATGTTTTTTATCATGTTTTTAGAGAGATTTGATCCTTACTCTTGGCCCTATCGATTGATGCCATAAAAGTACAGTGTTATTTTAGCCAGTTCGATTGCCGAGTGTGGCAAGCGAATCTTTGAAAATCTTTGAATGCAGATTTTTTTCTTTTTAAACATAAAGGGATGTTTCCTTTGAGTAAACTTTGCTATGTCCTTTATTTAGAGTACTTTCCCTCCTGGTGAGGTTGAAAAATTCCACCTTGTATATACTATCATACTATTATTAATATAATTTCTTAAATTGTATTTACTAATTCCATAAGTCATTTACAAAAAAATGATCGCAACGACGACGGGGAGAACAAATGCCTTTCGGCTTCGTTAAGGGTCTATTTACTCCCTTTATATACTTCCCTTAACTTTTCAGTTGGATCATTTCGTACTTGGTACAGCTACACCCATTGCTTGGCCCAACCTTACGTAACGATACATTAGCCTGGATCGGACATAAATGGGTAAATATTTATTATTTTATGACAGTAATATTGTAGCTTTAGGAGCTCGTGGCTAAATAATAACGGCCTCTCGGCTTCTTGGTCCGTGGATGACCACCCATTACATACCGAGTTTCCTCCGTGCCTCGGAAAACAAGTTAAGTTGTTGGTCCCGCTTATCATTTGTAGATATTTGACAGTCGTTACAGTTAGTCAGTGGCCCGAAAGTCTGTCGCAGTCTTACCAAGAGGTATCGTATTTACATAGTAATAACTGGGTTGTGGCGGTTAGATAAGCAGTCGCTCTATGTAAAATACTGGTATTTAGCTGCATCCAATTAGACTGGAAGCCGACTCCGACATAGTTGGAAAAGAAAAAAGCGGATCTTGATTTAATGAAAAGACTTTATTGAATCGCAACATATCTATTAATTAAAACACACATCCTACCCCTCCATACTTCATCACTCCAGACACGAATTATTACAGTGGTAGTTCGTCCCTTAAAGAATTACGGACCCAGCAGTGTGTGGCTGTCGAAACACTGGGTAAATTGGGAACTACTGACCCTCCTCAAACACGATTGGCCCTAGCTTCTTTCCTGCTCATCTAGCACAACCACCACACCACCACAGGATTTGAATCAGACAAGCAATAGAGTCATACGGGGAGCTTCATCATCATTAGCCTAAACTTTTCCCAACTATGTTGGGGATAGCTTCCATTCTAACCGGATGCAGCTGAATACCAGTATTTTAGATGAAGAGACTGCCTAACAGACCTGCAAAACCAAGTTTGTACTGGGTAATAAGTAGGGCACTAGAATGGTTTTGAGATTTGGTACCTAGACTTCAGATTTTTCTTAATAATTTCGATCGGTTGCAACACACTTATTCATAGGCCGAAACCAGTCATCAAAAATGTTTTTCCATACTTCTTCAGATACTTCCTCACACGCTAAGTCCCACGCTTGAATTAGTTAGTCATCACTGGCATACCGTTTACTTTTCAGTTTATCCTATCTTATCCTTGGGAATAGTGCAAAGTCAAATGGTTGCAAGATAAAGTATCTAGGGAGGGCACTCGGGCAGAATTAGGCGAGTGTGGCTTTCAAAATCTTGAGTCAATTGAGCACAATGTGTAGGTGCGTTATCGTGATGGAACCGACAAGTATCAACGTGTGAATTTGCCGCAGGTTTTTGAGAGACGCAATCTATTGGGGTAAACAAATCTGTGTACCATTTTGTAGTACCAGTCTTCTGTTCATCAAGACATATTTTCTTAATTATACACCTTCTGCCAAAGAAGACCACGAGCTTTTTGTTCTTCACGGATCGAGACTACTTAACAACGGTCGGCTGTATCTCATCTTCAAAACCTTATTTTTAGATTTAGATTTCACGTCGTAGTAATCAAGAAAAGATTCGTCACCTGTTACTGTTGTTAGGAGCTTTTCCACCATCAAACCTAGCGAGCATTTTTGACACTATTTCTTACGACCGCCATTCCATTTGGGCCAGCGTTAAGGCTAAAGTATTGGTGTGCAATACTAGGAAATGCACAACAAAAACAAATCGTGCAGGCGGGGAGCTTCCCTTTGACATCATGTCCTACTCAAATAATCCGATATGATGCTACAGATGCTCTTCGTTGTTGATCGTATAAAATATTCGCATTCGCTTTAGCATTCGCGTTTTTCTTTTTTTAGAATAGAATTAATTTAGAATAGAATAGAATTTCTCTTTATTCGGGTATCCAAGACTCAAAAACTGTTAGTAAAACTTACACGACTATGTTAGTAAGCACTGATAAAAAACAAAACAACACGAGAAATAACGGTGGGTCACTGCTGCGACAACCCATGAGTTATTGCACAACAGCGATCCACATAAACACAGTCCAGGCGACTTGCAATCATGCTTCGGATACTGTTGGTGCTGCCCCACACCCTGCGCACCAGGGAAACGCATGCGCATTTGCGAACATCCCCGACGCACTACAAAAGCGAGGCAGCCCCACCAGCATCATAAACGCGTTATTATACTAAACGCGGAGAACACTGTACGATCTTTGCGTACATCTAGCCCACAAGCTGCACGTGTACAATGAAGTACAGTCGCTCGAAAGAACGTGACTTTGACAGGAAGTGAGCATTGTGCAAACCTGCAAGCCAACATGTTCGCTCTAACCGACAATGCCCTCCGCTCTCGTTAAATGTCATCATCGTTTTTAAGGTCAGGCGTCATTATATTATGACCAAGGTATTTAAACTTCTGGACTCTCTGCAAAGGTGTGCTATACAGTAGTACATGAGGCACTTTGTCTAGGCTTTTACCCTCAGCCTTAAAGACCTGGACGCAGAATTCTGTGGCGTACGCCTCACACTGGGCATCCAATTTTTTCAAGCCACAGACTGACGCACTCTGCAGCACCATGTCGTCAGCATAACTGATATTATTGACACAGATACCGTCCATGTAGTATCCAACCCTGCTACTGCTGAGCTCGCCTATAAGTTCACATAAAGGTTGAAAAGCGTTGGTGAGCTCAACACCCCTGCCTCATCCCACACTCCAATCCACAGTCTTAACCAGTCGCCACTTATTTATGTCTCCAATTTGACTTCGTTAAGAACGCCCTCGAAAGCCATGAAAACGACACCCATGACGAAAAATTGTAAAATTCACTAATTTTCGTAGCCATCTGTGATTTTGACCCCATATTCGTTTAGAGCGCCCTCGTTAACCATGAGAATGACACCCATCATCTGCCTAGCTTTTTCTCAACTATGTTGGGGTCGGCTTCCAGTCTTAACGGGATGCAGCGGAATACCAGTTTTTTTTTAGGAGTGACTGCCTGTCCGGCCATATGTATATGCCAGCCTTATAGGGACAGGACTTATGATTAGTTTAATTGAATGTTTTAGTTTTAAATTATTTATTTTTTGTTAGTCTGTGTGTTTTTTTTAAGAGTTTAAACACACGTCTATATTTTCTGTATCTAAGACTGCCTGTAACTCACTCTGGTGTTTGAGGAGCCTATTGGAGTTCCACGCCATTATCTTTAGTGTGCTTGCCATTTTTGATTACTAAAAGCAGCTGTTTTTTTGCTGGATTCTTAACTAGAAGAACTGTAAGAAGCTACTCTCTCTTATGTATGTAGTTATACACTTCAAGATCTCATTAATCTTATCTTCTAGCCTCGAAGGTTCTGTGTCTTGTTTTGCACCCTGGGCATAGGAACTAGTTTTGGTGGCTTGCTTTTGCTTAGTTGCCTGAACACTTTCTTTCTGTGTGTGTTGGTCAGGGTTTCTTATTGTAGAAGACTGTTGGCACAAAAGAAATCTTCTTTTTGTTTTGTTTTTCATCATTTGCATATCTTTGGCTACTTCACACCCTCTGTAGTTGGCTGGGTGGCATTAGCCACAGTCGACACATTTTGGTTGCGGTGATTTAGTGCACTTGGCTGTAAGGTAGCGGTGATTTAGTGCACTTGGCTGTAAGGTAGCGGTGATTTAGTGCACTTGGCTGTAAGGTAGCAGTTATTTAGTGCCATTGGCTATAAGGTGCTTGCCAGTGCATTTTAGGCGGTTCTTTACTCTTCTAGCTCAACTTTTTCTATTTTGTGATCTTGTGATATTAAATCGTCTTGAAACTACAACTCTTATTGGCCTACCCTGTTGATTTTCAAATGTGTGCCAATTATAGTATTTCTCTGTCCAAAGCGTAGCAATCGCTTTATAAGAGTCATAAGGTTTAGCATTGATTTTCACACAGTCTCCATTCATCATTTTGGCCGCAAATAATTCAGTTGGTTGAGTATCAGTCAGGGTAAAACATTTGCCGCACATAAGGCACTCGTTCCGGGTTGTTTATGGGAAAAAAAGGGAAATGCTTAGCTTCCTATTTTTCCTAGTTTTGTCTCTCATCCACTCGGTCTCTTTAGCGATTTCCTCGTCTGTGCAGTACTCGACGTTTCTTTTTTCAGATTGAGCAAATCGTATGTTGGTCTTAGCTTTTTTTTTTTTTTTTTAACGTGGTAAAATCATCAAATGAGTCCTCCTACCCAGGGCAGAGCGGGAGGGACTGTCAGACTTGTACTGACTAAAATCCACGGTGTCCTTCAGTAGCCCTTTATGTTCCAGGGTCACGGTAATTCTATGAGTCCCGCGACCCCGGCAGGCTTTGGCCCTCTAGAGGCCCGTCATTATGCTGACACTCTTTGAGGCGCGCGTGGAACACAACGCGCCGTCGACCCGGGCATGGTCCATGGTCGGACAGCGAGTCGCCCATTACTCGCCACCCGCATGCCCGCGCCTACGGTGGCCGTAGATCGTCTGCCGACGTCCGGCGCCGTGGGCGTCTACCACTGCGGCTGGGGTGGAGGGCGGACGCTGTCCTCTCCCTCACGCGGCCCGCCTCCTCCTTCGCGAGCATGACTGCTTCGCAGAAGGAGGCGACCGCTTCCCACTCCGTCTCGCCCCGCAGCATGGCCTCGACCAATGCCGGGCGCGAGAGGTCTCCGCCTATCGCCGCCGTGAGGACACGGCGGTGCTCTGCCCAAGCGGGGCAGTCCTGCACCGTATGCTCCACCGTGTCCTCCGGGCGGTCCTCGCAGTGGTGACACCCAGGCGTTTCCTCCTTCCCCATATGACACAGGTACCTCCCGAAACTTCCGTGTCCGGTGAGGACCTGCGTCACGCGGTAGGTCAGGACGCCGTGACGCCTATCCAGCCACTCCTCAAAGAGGGGTCTTACCGCCGCGATTGCGGCGTGCCCGGACCTCGGTTGCGACAGTCGTTCCCTCCATACTGCCCTGAGATCGCGCCGGAGCTCTTCCCGCCGTGCCTCGACTTGTCGAGGTAGCAGGGATTCGCCCCGGCGCTGCGCCTCCACGCGCCACTCATAGACGCGCTGGAGGGCAGTCGCCTCCAGATCCCAGGGCAGCAATCCGGCAAGGAGGTTGGCCGATTCGCCGGCGATCGTACGGTATCCTCGGATCATCCGGATAGCCATGACCCTCTGGCATGCGACCAGCTTCAGTGGTCGCGTCCGAATGCTCAGGGCCCACACGGGGGCCCCGTAGAGGGCCATGGACCGCACGACACCGGCGTACAGCCTCCGGCAGGAGGCGTTTGGCCCGCTGAGATTGGGCAGGAGTCGCCTGAGGGCGGCTGCTGCCCGGTTCAGCTTTGGGGCCAAACGCAGGAAATGCTCCTTGAAGTTCCACCGGCTGTCGAGGACGAGTCCCAGGTACTTCATCGTTCTCCCAACGCCGATGCGAACCCCTCCCACCGTTATGTGGGACTCAGACCGTGGCGCGTTCAGACGGCCATGAAAACACAATGTTGGTCTTAGCTTCAAACCCTTTGGGGTCATTATTTCGTTGTTGCTTGAGCTTGGACTTTCATTTTGGCGGCTTTGTAGTTGACACTAGAAGTTTAGCATTTGGACTTTTATCTTTTCAATTTTTCTTGGATGTCATACAACAGCTTTTCCAGATCAGTTTTAATTTTAATATTTGTTGCCGACATTGGAAGGTAAATAGAAATATCGGGCAAGATATGACGGGCAGTTTGTTCGTATTCACAGTCAGATGGTAAACATTGACAAAAAGGTGTGGCCACGAGCTTGAAGCAATCTAATTAATTACTCTTAAAGTTGCCAAGATCTGTAAGAAATTGGGCAACACAGTAAACCACCTCCACCATGTCCTCGCCACTTACGGTTGCCAACATTTCTTCAGCGAAATATAGTATTTTTCAAAATAAGCCATAAAAAATATAGTACACTTAAAAAATATATAAAGTATTTTATGGAAAAAGCAAAAAAAAAAAACAAAACTTTGAGACTTATTTATATTTTTTAAAACCATTTATATTGCACTTGTTTAATTTTTTGCCTAAAATAAAAGTGTCATTATGCTTTATTACATTAAATTTTTGAATTAATGTAAATCAAGCTTATTTTTTATTAATGCGTTACTACTTTTGTTGCTTTGTTCTCGCTATTTCGAATTCTTATTAGAAAATATGGAATAAGGAGCACGAATGAAATTACTTTAAATACATTTGGTAATTTATTTTCAGTATTTTTAAACAATTATGCTTGGATTTTTGGCCTGTTGTTTTGTCACTAAATTCACTGCGATCTTTTATTTTTGACAAATGAGTTCGGACACATGCTATAGCACCAGTCAAAAGTAAAGGTGTAATTATTTAAAAATGATTGATTTGTTTGTTAGATTTCGGTGGTGAAAATATAGTATTTTTGCGTACTTTACATTTCTTCAACAGTATGTACGCTGACTCGAAATATAGTACAATACTATATATTACAGTACGGTTGGCAACCCTATCTGTTAGTTCCTCCCAGAGGTCATTTAGTTGTTTAAATAATCTAGAGATTAGTATGGCCACTTTGCGTTAAAAAGCCTGCGCCTGTGATCTCACGTGCGGAATAATAGTGCACCGCAGGTTAATTTACCTATTGCAGTGTTAAATAAAAAAAATGTCCACCACTTTAAAATAAAGATTTAATCACTAAAGAAATTCTGATTAAATTTAAAAAAAAAATACGTTGAATTGAATGAAATAAGGAACAAAAATTGTTAGTTCACATAAAATTTGATTATAAATTAAACTAATAATAGTAAAATTCCGTGTACTTTAGAATAGTATTGAAATGTTTTTTTTTTAAATATTTGATTGGGTAAGAAATTTTACCTGTGAAGCTTCTTGGAATAAAACGATTTTTATAAATGAACGGTATTAAATAGTTTAAATAAGACGTCTATTGGGTAATGAAATGATTACTTACGTGTTTCAGGGTCAGGATCCAAAAAGCTTAAATAATACCTAACCCAACGACACCGCCAGAAACAACTTCATCAAATCCGTAACTACGACGACTTGCTGATCCACCTACTAAAGCACCACTTGAAGCAACAACTCTTGCTGAAGCAGTGGTTCTGGACCCCGGCGACCCTGAGGGCGCTGTATAACGTCTTAATTATAGATTTTGTGCCATGATACATAACTAATACATTTAATTTATTATACTAGCTATTATTATATTTATTTATATCTTGGACTAGCTTAAGTAATAAACTAATATCTTGTTTGATTTGCTATTTATTATTTACTAGTGGTCACCCAGTAATCAAAATTTCACCGTAAACACATAATACAACTAGCTGTGTCTGCGGCTTCGCTTATGTGACCGTGTATTTTTTGGCATTGTAAGTGTCACTGTCCACGGAGGCGTAGCTTCATAGACGCATTTTCGTCATCATACGCTTGGTGTACGCCTACTCACAGCTTTCATACAAAAATATGAAATTACTATTAATACTAACGGGATATTTACCATGTTTACTGTTTGAACACACAAACAGGAAACACACACACACACAGCAAACATGGTAAATATCCCGTTAGTATTAATAGTAATGTTAGTGACCATGATAGTTTAAAATCTTATAAAACTATGAAACTCTGGCGACAGAGGGGCAACATCGCGCTCGCAGGCTTCATGACGCCTGCCGTACCGCAAGTCATACGCCGGTGCGTAAACCGAGCGAAAGCATGTGTTTGTTTTTGTAAAAATGGTGGGAACAGTTGCGAAAGAAGAATGATAAAAATTCACCCACGTGCACGTCCTACAGCAAAAAAAAAAGAGAAATATCTTAATAAAAAAAGATAAAAATCGGTATAAAAATATGGCATACTTTTGAACTCCATCCTTACAGTATAACATACATATAAAAAAATGGACTCCGCTACTGAATGTCGAAGTTTGAAATGTCGATGTATGTTAGTTCTAAAGTACAGGATCTCGATGTACGCCAGTTCGAAAGTTCACTGGAGCGAAGTATGCAAGGCCGACGTATCGTTAGTTAGAAAGCATATGAGTGCGATGTACGCCAGTTCGAAATTACCCTGTTACGAAGTATGAAATGCCTCCGTACTGATTTACTCGACAAAAACCCATTAACAAGTGGTAGTACCTGCTTCGTATCGTCGTTCTGGCCCACTTGCCCCTGTATCGAATACAATTGGTAAAACAGACTTGGACAACACTGGAACCTGCCATCCATAATCCAAAATTGAGATTTAGGATCTCAGAATATATATTTGTTTGCTTTTGCTTTTTCCTTCAACAAAGCTTGCTTCCTCAAAATGTATCGAAGTGCTATACTTCGTTGGGAACCAATCTTTATTTCCCGTCGCATCAATTAATTTTTCTTTTAAATTACCATCATGTGGAAAACTAAAAAATCTCGAAACGTTACGATTATTATTAAAATTGTCTCTGAAAGCTGTGTCCGAAATCGATTCTCGAGAATTTCTTTGTGTTGCGTACGATGAACAGCACTGGTCGATAAAATTGACAGAAAAATGTTCCGAAAGAGTGGGTCTTAAAATAAACATGGACAAAACCAAAGTCATGTTGAACGCCCATGTAACACCCACTCCTATCAAGATTGGAGACTCTATCACTCGAAGTTGTAGACGATTATGTCTACCTGGGACAAACGATCTAGTTAGGTAGGTCTAACTTCGAGAAAGAGGTCAATCGTCGAATCCGACTCGGCTGGGCAGCGTTCGGGAAGTTGCGTGGTATCATCTCGTCCAACTTACCGCAGTGTCTCAAGACGAAAGTCTATGACCAGTGTGTGCTACCAGTGATTACATACGGAACCGAAACGTAGTCGCTCACAATGGGCCTCATCAGAAGCCTTAAGTCACCCAAAGGGCAATGGAGAGGGCTATGCTCGGAGTTTCCTTGCGTAATCAAATCAGAAATGAGGACATCCTCAAGAGAACCAATGTTACCGACGTAGCCCGAAGAATAGCCAAACTTAAGTGGCAGTGGGCAGGGCACATTGCTCGCAGAACGGATGGCCGATGGGGCTGAAAATTTCTGGAGTGGCGACCGCGAACCGGAAGACGTTGCGTTGGAAGGCCTCCCACTTGGTGGACCGATGACCTGGTGAAGGTTGCAGGGATCCGCTGGATGCGAGACGCACTGGACCGGTCAATGTGGCGACACTTGGGGGAGGTCTATGTCCAGCAGTGGACGTCTTTCGGCTGAAATGATGATGATGATGATGATAAAAATCATTTAAAAACATGAAAATTGTAGCCGACCGGTATCGGGAACAGGGTCCAAGCTACCGGCGATCAGAGCTCCAGAGAGAGGAACCTCCTAACAATACGAGCCGTGTCCAGAAGTACCTCTTTCTGAATCAAGCCCTTGATTCAGCTGCCTAACGAGAGCTTTCTCAGGTATTGGTCGAGGCTCTTGGCAATTAAGCCATGGATTGATACAACTATCGGTACAATGATCGCTGAGTCACATCCCACATGTCGACAACATCGCGAGCCAAGTCAAGATACTTGATTTGCTTATCTTTCTCGGCTTTCACGAGGTTCTCATCATGCGGGACCGTTATGTCAACAATCATTGCGCGCCGCTCTGATCGATCCACCACCACTATATCAGGCTTTTTGGCTACAATAGTCCTGAATATTATTATTATGACGATTTCTTAAAGCGCGCGATTTGAGTTATCCACTTTCTTGACCATATCATTTTTATCTCAGGTTTAACAAATTTTTAAAGTCGCCATAATGTTTTAACTATTTTTAATTTTCCTCTATTTTTGTTAAGATTGACGAGAGGATTACTCAATCCACATGCACATCGATTTTTTCGCGTCCATTATAATTGGAAATGAAACGAGCTTACCTGTTAAGCGAAGTCTTGGTTCTAATTTTATGAGTAGTAATCTGAAAAATAATTATTACCTATAACAAGTATAACAGTATTTCCCTTACGTACGTATATTCACACCGCATAAAAATGAATATTTTTTAAAAATTTGCAACATTCCTTCATTCCTTCATTTTTGCCTTTATCATCATCATCATTTCAGCCATAACACGCTCACTGATGGACATAGGCTTCCTCCAAAAAACGCCACAACGACCGGTCAAGCGCTGCTGTTAAGCCTATATTTTTAAAATACATAGACGTGTTGGACCAGGCGCGGTCCCAGCCTAAGTCTTTCGGGGGCACAAGGGGCCATAGCCAGGAATTTGGTTGGGTAACTATTATCAACAACTTTTGAAAAACGAAATTATGTCAACCATCTCTGGATTTAAATAAACTAAACAATCACGGGCGCCTAAGACTTATTTCCGGAAGGTGCATCTTAAGCTTTCAGAAATTGTGTCAGTTTATAAAGATATACTGAAAAGAATGCAGAATGTCAGAGCGAGCAATGCGAGCTCGAAAATTTTAGCACTGTGTCGGGTAGGCTAGATTTTCTTTTGACCATTCATACAGGAGTTGTGTAGTTACTCAGGCGCTAGAGCGAGCGACACGAGCTCGAAAATTTTTGCACCCTTCCTCGGATAAATTAAGTTCTTTTTGTTCATTCATACAGGAATGTGTATAGGAGGAACTCTGTCAAGTTGTGCAGAATTCAAACGTACAGGATATTTTAGCGAGTAAAGCGAGCCGCAAATGTTTAGCACCACTTCTTTTTTAAATTTATAATACAGAAAAGAGGATCACTCTGTCAACTTTTGCAGAATTTAAAAAGTATATGATGTATTGGCGAGCGAAGCGAGCTAGAAAATTTTTGCATTCCGCCTCGGATAGGTCGATTTCTTAATAGTTGTCGGAGATTTCGTGGGGTTGCACCCATCCCCCAAGCCTATGGCCTTGCCCCTAAGATAGTTAGATTTTTAAAGTTTTAAGATGAAGAGAACGCAAGAGCGAGCGAAGCGAGCCGGACCTCTATTTATGTTATTTAAATCAATGAGTTCAGAAACATGATCACGGTCGACCTAGGCCCAACTCAGGCGGGGTGATCATGACGCCCGGCCATGACCCCCCTACCGGATCCGCTCTTGATACTAATAGAATGCAAGAGCGAGAGAAGAGAGCTCGAAATTGAAGCAACCCGCTTCCGCCCCGTGTATTAGGTTCTATTTGTTCATTCATGCAGAGATAATAATGTAAGTAACTCAGATGCATAAGCGAGCGAAGCGAGCTCTAAAATTTTAGAATTCTGCCTCGATAAAGGTTAGTTTCTCTTGTTGAACGATTAAGCAGGAAGTCAGGCAATAATTTATTTGCGAAAAAAGCCATTTTAAGAAGGTTTATCAATTTGGCGTGTATGATTTCGGGGGGGGTCATGACCCCTGTGTTGGACATATATTTTAATTAGGATAGGATATGGACTGAGAATAAAACGTGAGATTTAAAAAAGTTTTAAGTTTACTTGTAAGTAGGTCGCGTGAAGTCACCACCGGCGCACTTGTTGCACATTTTAAACAGTACCCCATGAAAGATGAGTCTAGTTTAGCTAGCCTGAAACCTGGCTGTACTAGTAGGTCCCTGTTTCTCGTATTATAGTGCAGTCTGTCACCTCTTTTACTAAATAAATTAATATTTTTCCTAACGTACATGATGTTTTCATAGATGTATTGACAAGGTACTGTCATGAAGTTAATTTCCTTAAATAGTTCTCTTAAAGAATCGCGCCTACATAGATCATATATATGGCTCTGATGGCCCATTTCTGCAGAATAAATATAGGCGAAGGATGTCTGCAGCCCGTCCCCATATTAAAATACCGTATGACATAATACTATGAAAATAACTATAATAAACTAGCCTGGCGGTATCTACATTAGTAAATTGACGGATTTTTCTAACAGCATATTTATGCTGCTGAGCTCAGCCGTCCTGCAAGAGATGTTAAATGAGGGGTCCTCATTTAACAGTATTATACAACAGTATTTAACAGTAGTAGTAGTAGTAGCCTTGAGTCGAGCGTAATCCCCAAGAAAACAGTTTTATCGACAAATTCTCATGATTCAATACTATGTCACAATCACTATTTTTCACATTAGGTAGAGTAAATCATGCTCTTCATTTTTTTTTCCATTTAATACTAAGTTATTAGCGGTGAACCAATTATGAACCTGCAGTAGGCCGTTATTTACGTCGTCAAGGTTTGTGGCACGTCTGTTTATCTTAAATATTAAAGAAGTATCGTCATCAAACAACACCATTTGTGGTTGGTTTTTAAATACTGATACTGTTAGACTGCGTCATCCCACTGCTGGGCAAAGGCCTCTCTCCATGACTTCCAAGTTCTTCGATCCAGGGCCAATGTGGACCACTGGTCGTTAGTTTTGTCTAGCTCGTCCCGCCATCTCCTGCGAGGTCTACCGCGTCGCCTTCTGGCTGTGTCAGGGCTCCACATCGTGCTTATTTTGGCCCACAGCTCGTCGGGCATGCGGCAGACATGGCCAGCCCAGTCCCACTTTAGCTTGGCGGCTTTTTGAGCAACGTCAGTAATTTGTGTTTTGGAGCGCAGTGTGGTGTTGCGTACACGGTCGGTAAGTTTGACGCCTAGGATACTGCGCTCCATTGCACGTTGGCAAACCCTGAGCCTGGACTTCTGAATGTTTGTCAAAGACCAAGTCTGGGATCCATATGTCAGAATGGGAAGAATGCACATGTCCATGATTTTTCGCTTGAGCGACAAAGAAAGATTTCCTTTCATAAGCTCTTTCATGGACCAGTAGCTCCTCCAGGCATTTTCGGTTCGTCTAATGATTTCCTTGTCTTGTCTGGACTGGAAAGAGACTAACTGGCCCAAGTAGATGTAGTCATGGACATATTGCAATTCTTCACCATTCACTCGGATCTTGTATTTGGTGGTATTTGACATCAGTTTGGTCTTCGACATGTTCATCGCGAGACCAACCTCAAGGCTTGCATCACTGAGCTGGTTTAACATAAGCTCCAGTTCTGCCGCCGTGGAAGAGAATACGACAATGTCGTCGGCGAAGCGAAGGTTTGTTAACCGCACCCCACCAATTTCAATGCCGCTTCTCTCCCAGCTGACCGTAAGCTTTTTAAACACTTCTTCAAGCGCGCTATTAAAAAGCTTGGGTGAAAGCGGGTCTCCTTGCTTTACGCCTTTTTCTATGGAGAATGATGGTCCAACGGTCTGTAATCTAATTGAAGCAGTGCTGTTTAAGTACACGTTACGAAGCAGGTTGATGTAAGTGGGATCAATCTCTTGGTTGTTCAAAGCGTCAAATATTGCATTGTGTGTCAAACTATCAAAAGCTTTTGAATAGTCTATGAAGGCAAGATATATCGGCATGTTGAACTCTTGGTATTTTTCAATTATTTGGTTTATTGCATGCAGATGGTCAGTAGTAGAGAGGCCTGATCGGAAGCCAGCTTGTTGAGGAGGTTGATGTTTGTCCAACTGAGGTGAGATACGCTGGTCTATGACTTTGATAAAGGCCTTATACAGATGGGATATAAGACTTATCGGTCGATAGTTGTTCAGGTCCGACTTATCTCCTTTTTTATGTAACAGTATTATATTAGAGTGGCAGAAACCATCCGGGAATATACCTGTTTTTAAAATAGAATTGAAAAGATTTGTTACTACAGGAAGAAGAGTAGGTTCGCCTATTTTCAAAATCTCTGTACTTATGCCATCCTCGCCTGGTACCCTGGTTTTTAAATAAATGATTTTTAATAGAGACTAAAAAGAGGAAAGGACCTAATATCGAACCTTGAGGTACACCCATACTTACTTTTAAACCCATTGAATTGACACCATTTATCTGAACTTGCTGATGTCTATCGTTTAAATACGATTTCACTAAACTGAGTGCAAGTTTCGCTAAACCGTAATGTTCAAGTTTTAAGAGTAATGTTTCGTGGTTAACGCAATCAAATGCTTTTGAGAGGTCACGCAGTAAATATGTGTTTTAATAAGGTGACACAGTCGTACAACGCCCTTTGGTGAAACCATACTGTTTTTCATGTAAGATTTTATTGGTGTTAAAGTGGTTGAGCATTTGATTATGCATTATCTTTTCAAACACCTTACTGAAAACCAGCAAAACGGATACGGGTCTATAGTTATTGGTGTCTTTACTGTCCACGGATTTGAAAAGTGGTATTACCTTGCTGTACTTCTGGTCCGGGAAGACTCCTTGGTGTGGACCAAGGAGTCTTTAGGAGGAGTCAAGGAATTTGTATGTCGACACAAATTAATAATAAGGCTAAATACGGTGCTATAGTCTCAATAATAGCTTGACAAACTTTAATCGACATTCCCCATATAATATCTTCAGTTTATTTTATTTTGATTTCCTTTTAATTTTATTTTTCCGGTTAATTTTGTTTAGAGATCTTCGGTTAATTTTATTTTGCTCCTCTCTAAAGTAGAGACAAGAGTGGTTTCAGCGCATGACCGCCCTTCCGTCTCTTCCACACCAGGTAGGGTGCCTGGATGGGATGCCAGTGAGGTGCACGAGCCATCCGTCTCACGATCTTTGATATGGTGCGGCATGCCTGGTCGCACAAAGGGACCGCGGCTATCACGAGTACCTAGAACTTGCTGCTATCGCCTTAGTCGGCACCTTTGGTGGCGGAAGCAACTTATCGTATCTTATCGAATCCATACAATTTCCACGAGTGTGGAAAAAAGAGACATCCTTTCACGATGCACCACCGCTTAAGATTCGGGGCAACTTTTTATAGAAGTTTTCTACCTTGCGGTCCGGTTGGAGAAACCATACACTCGGTCCCGTTCAGAGCCGCGAGAACGTATCCAAGGAAACAGTCCTGGTTCTGACCCAGCACCCCATCGTGCTGTCTAGCCTAGCTCAGCCATAGCTTCTTCCACAGATCACAAGAAAAACAACGTAGGTACCCAAATTACCTAGCAAGAATATAAAGTAAAACTACACAACTTTATTTACATGAAAGGAAAAGGTCTTCATCACAACAACACAACACCGCTCATCCATAAACAAAAGACCCTCGTCAATAAAATAGGTGCAATTACAAAAATCCCAAAAAAACCGTTTTACAAGATCATCCCTTATACTAACTCAATTGACGCGTCGACTGTTTGACGATCTATTTTTTGCGCTACCAGAATTTGCGCCATATTGCCAACCACCCCATCTAAATGATAATTCGAGGGCCCTTCTTACGATAAAAATTATTGCGGCCGGTTTATTTTATTACACTTTATATTGTGTTCGAATACCAACGCAGGGGATTGCGTTCACAACAATAGTTTTTGCCGCCAAAATAACCTTTATAACGTAGTCATAAAGAAGAACCTTTTTCAAGTAATCGATGCCCGAAAATTGTGTACGTATGTCCGAACTTGTCACAAAAATGTCGTATTCGGCAAATGATCAGTGATTCCGTTTACCCTTTGCCCAATTCGGTTACGATTCGTCGTATTTACATTTCGTTGGGTGCGTTCCGGTGTAAATTGTGTTTTTCAGTTTATAGCCGAATAGGTTTCAGGCAAAGATATTGGAACCGCTTGTCCACGAGCTAAACGTTCAAGCGACTGCGGAGAAAGCAAATTAAAAAAAAAGTGGTTTAGTCCTTAGAACCGACAGTACTCACGTGAAGGAAACAAGCGTCGCACGCGCGTGTCGCGTAAAGCGTTGCGGGGATAACAAGACCTTAGGATTTCGAAAATAATTCGGCAAAGAAAATGTATTCGGCGACGCAAATCACGATGTACGTAATCACTAGTTCACTACTAATCTACATGGTCCGCCAACTGAGGTTTAATTAAAGACAGGTATTGTATTTAAAGTACCTACCTACAAAAAGTTTCCAGTGGAGGTCTTGGAACTATTGTTTATCGTGCTTATACAGCAGTCTGTATAAGCACTATAATAGTAATCAAACACAAGACAAAGCCACCCAATTCATATCTCCCTTTCAGATCGCAATCAGTGCCGCCATGTTTACGACATTACGAATCTAATTCTCGCCTTTTTTACTTTTTTCCATTGGCTAGGCACCAGCGTGCGATCTCACAGCCGATAAGTTCTTTATTATCCTGGATGATTTTTTAATCTATGCAGTGTGCACCTACTTTGTGATTTTACATTAGCGTATTGTTAGTGTAGTGTGGGGAAATTGCGAAGTTCTGAGAACAATAGCGGCGTTGTGATGACAGACGGTTAATGCGCTGGGTGATTAACTACCTTTGTTTGCTTGTGTATTAAGTAAAATACATTAGACTTTGGAAGTTGATTGTATTTTAATTACTGTCATCGGTTTTCTTACTACTTTGCTTAAGGGGGAAGCACCAGGGTAGCCCGCGAAACTCTTAAGTTTTTTTGCAATATTTTGCGACTATTTCATGAAAAAGTCATCCAATAGGATAATATGAACTTATAAATACATACGTTTTACGGGGGTGAATCATATTTTGTTCAACGTACAGCCTGACACTGTCCTGCAAATTGGGGGCCTACCTTACCGCATCCTCCTTTTTTCCGGATGGGAAATCATCAATTGAACCCTCCCGCTCTGGGCGGAGCGGAAAGGAGTGTCAGACTTGTACTGACTAAAACCCATCCATGTTCCATTTTAGCCCTTTATATTTCAGGGCCGCGGTATGTCTTTCGAACAGTCCCGCAGCCCTAGCGCAACCTCCTTAAATAAAGTTTGAGCATTATCATTATGACCGATGACTGATATATTTTATTTATGAAGGTAGTAATAGTTAAAGATAGTTTAATTTGATCTTTTGAGGTAGGCATTGCTTAATCACCTATATGGAAAGCACGCGCCTGAATTCTAGACATACCAAGAGTAAACCCACAAAAGCATGTTCCTCTTACATGGACGTTGGGTCGTATTTTTGTGAAGATCGCTTTGATTAGATGAGATTGTTAGTTCTTATCGTTTATGCTGGCGCCCAAGTAAGGCAAAACCGATATGACATGATTTTTTTTTGTGTGAGAATGTTAGATTTTTTATTTGATTTTATGTTAATTCTTAAAAATTGAATAACTACAGTTTCTAATTAACGAAACAGTGATTAAAGAAGTTGATTTCATATGCATATTTTTCAATGCCAAACGTAATCTTTTCTTACTGCACGGCCATCTCCTACTTATTGTTCCGATTAATTGGTGTAGAATTCAAGTAGTAGTAATTCAATGTAGATCTAGATACAAACCTACATCATGCAGATAAAATTGTGATCGTGATAAGCAACTATCTACTTAATCTTCCTCATCGGTAACTGATCTTCCTCCAATATTTAAAAGTAACCATTTATCGCCCTCTATTTATCCTAAACTTACCTATATTGTAAAATAAACATTGTCTATGTAATTATTTGAGCAGCACTAGCGGCGTAATGGCGGCACTTCCGGTGGGCCGCCATTAGTGGCCATTTCCTGGCAACTTCCGGAGTGGCAGCGCCACCTCGCGGGGGCGTTAAATGCTTACGATACAATTTCATTCGAATTCGGAACGTAATGACGATGTTATCGCTTTTATAGGCTGAACGCATGTACCTAATGCGAACACAAATTGATACGGACAGGCTGCTACGATTTTGATTTGGATTGCGCCGTGTGATCAGACAATGCGAGTTCTAAAATTATAGTTTTGCAGGACCTATTGAAATTATGAGCAAAATTGTCTATGCAAGTTTGGCTCTTCAATCGTGTAGGCTTGTTAAGAGCTAGTTTTAAGTTAAAATTTAATAGCAGATTTACAAATTCAATTGTATTATTGTTTCATTTTAAATGTCAATGTTAAAATCTCCCGCTATGACAATATTTTGAGATTTCTTAGTACAAGTTTTCAAGTGTTAATAATTTATCGAAAAATTGAGACACATTTTTGCCGTTAGGAACCCTATAAATGCATACAAAAACGGTATTATGGTATGGTTAATTAACTCTATGGCGCAGCATTCGAACATACCAATAGAGGCAATTTTAGCAAATTTTGGTATATAATAAAGAGTTGATGATGAATTATAGACCGATATCGCTCATCCCAGTAATCTCCAAAATGTTTGAAAAATATATTTATAGACAACTCAACTCATATTTAGAACACATTATGATCCTCTGCAATGAACAAAAAGGAAAAAAAAAACTATTAACATGGCCATTTATGATTTTTTATATACAGTGATGACAAATATGGATCAACATAAACCGGTGTGCAGTATATTTTGCGATGAGTCAGGCGTTCGATTATGTTCAACACAATATTTTACTTAAGAAACTCGAAGCATATGGCATTAGAGGTAATATACTAAAACTATTTGAGTCATATCTTCAAAACAGAATTGCTTTCTGTTTTGAAGACATCTGTCGTCTGTCGACTGTTTTAACGGAAGTCAGTAGGGTAAACATAACCACTAAACGAGAAGAGTCACATTGGCCGCAAGAACGTGAGGTTAGGTATGGTGTCACACAAGGAAGTGTTTTGGGACCTCCTTTGTTTACATTATACATTAATGACTTGCCTAAGTCCACAGAACAACCTAAGAGCCTCTTTGCTGATGACAGTGTAGTGACAATTGCGTGTAAAAATCGAGACACATAAATCTGACATTAATAACTCACTAATTGCAATTATAGAATGGTTAAATAATAATAATATAATAATAATAACATTGACGAAGTTGATACAACAACATTTTTAGGACTTATTATTGACAAGAAATTAAATTGGGAGACACATATAGAGACTATCAGTAAGAAAATAAGTACCTCAACATATGCTCTTTTCAAACTGGCAGCAGTAATTAGTATAGATGCTTTGCTCAGCGCATACTACGGCTTGGTGGAATCCATTTTAAGATACGGCGTAATTTTTTGGGGAAACTCGACTGACCGGGAACTTATATTTAAAACTCAAAAGCGTTGCATTAGGTCGATGTTCAAACTTGAAACCACTGAGTTGTAAGCCTTCTTTTCAAAAATACAAAATCTTGACCCTTCCTTCACTTTGTGTTCACTTTATATATTAGAAAATTGCGATGTTCGTAAGATCCAACCTCTCCTATTTTCTCGCATGGCAGATTTGATTGATGATTACGATTTCCCCGTAATAGACGTGACAGTACTCAAATTTGCCTACAACAGTATAGAACGGCATTTATGCGAAAAACGTTTTATGGCTCCAAAAAATTATAATAAACTTCCGAAAACCTGGAAGCAGTTCAGTGATGTAGCATTCAAAAAGAAAGTAATTTATTTTCTAGCAGATAAGGCTTATTATCATTTGAATGAGTTTTTAGATGATAAATTCTAATTGTATTTTATTTACTTTTCATTTCTCTATGTTTTATTATTAATACATATTATCATGACAATTTTTGAATAATTTGACTCAGAGTGATTTATTATTAATTATTGTATTTAATATTTGCATGCACACGTGATCTGTTACATTCTTATTTTAAAATCTCTTGCATGCTGACAATTTGTTGTTGTATATATTGTACTCATATTTGTGCAAATAAATAAATGATTATCATTATGATGATTATGATTATGGTTAATTTAATCATTTTATTTTGAACCGTGTGAGACAAATAAATTCTTGTTATTTCTTTGTTTCTTTATTCAAAATAACAACTCCCTTCGTAGTATTGATCGGTGATATAAACATTGACATTAATGTGGAAGTGCCACGACAGCCCGCGAAATTCAATTTTTTTTTGCAATTTGCTGGTCAGTTTCAGGTTGTACGAATAGGTTGATTAATTTAGCGGGCTACCTTAATACTGATAGTCGCTCGGATGAGACCTGTGCTGCCTGTAACGGACTTCTCCCAGCTCATCGGTTTAACATCGGCTCAACAAAATTAAATACTTCCGCTACGATTTTATTTATTGTGTCATCCATGACGACCCCGACAGATCACGAACCGCTACCAATTTTTCTAGAAACCGGGAGTGCTTACTCGGATGTTCCTCCATTTTTTTTTCCGGATGGTAAATCATCAAATGACCCCCCTCCCACTCTGGGCGGAGCGGAACGGAGTGTCAGACTTGTACTGACTAAAACCTATCCATGTTCCTTCTTTACCCTTTGTGTTCCAGGGCCACGGTATCTCTTTCGAACAGTCCCGCAGACCCTGAAGTCTGGATTTGTATCCGGTTGATGGCAATAAGCTAACACCCAAGTATTTTTTTTATTTTAGAACATTAGATTTTTTTTCTTTCTAAACTTGTCAATCCCTTTTTACCTAAGGACGAATTTCACAAAATTTAAACCATGTTTAAGACCTGTATGTGTCACTGCCAATATTTCATAGCAATGATAACATTTACAGCTCTTGAAAGCAGTTTAGATATTATGCTGATCGCGTTCAAAATTGTCTCTTGGTTAGCAATTTTTTTTTATCCCTAATACTGGCAACAATGAGCATCCACCTACATCTGCCACAAACATTTCTAGAGTTGCTCTGCTAAGCCCGTAATTTACTGCTAACATAACTCATATTCCCTCTCGCAAATCTAATTAGCAGGAACATTCTCAATAAATCCACATGATACACTGTAATAACGTCGTAATCCCCGTTCGAGATGATTGCCTCACCATGTCTTTTTTATGTCCGTTTATCGCCCGATAATATAATAATCATATCACGCTGACAATAATGGCATGCCAAATAAAATCTACCTACCTTATATTACACCTCTCAAGCGAAATTTTATAATGCCGTTGGGTGAATTTCCAGCTATGCAATATAGCTTTTCATTGCAGCATTGTTAAGTTTAAAATTGTCTGCACCCCGAAGACAGTTACATCATTCTGGCACGTTGAAAAAATCTCTTGTTCGAAAACAGAACGTGTACAAATTGGGTGAAGTTTGGTGCGCGCGGGAAAGCAATATGTTTTTATTTCTTTTTAATTTCCGGTTCGTTTTAATGGCGTCGAAATCAATATAATGGTAAAGCGGCCATCGGCATTTTCGCATTTTGTGGTTTTGCTCATTTAGCGTCGTTGAGCATGATTCAACAGTTATGTTGTAGTGGCCACTTACGCTAATGAATGCTGTCGTTACAAACGTACCTGTGCCATACTGGCTTTTTAGGGTTCCGTTTCAAAATGGCAAAAACGGAACCCTTATTGATTCGTCATGTCCGTCTGTCTGGCTGTCTCCGAGGCTGTCGACACCACACCGCTGAAATTTGGAGAGCAGATATGTCTTTTATAAGTCGCTACACAAAAATTATGTAGAATTACAAATTATTATAAAATAGGGGTGGCCCTCCAGACATGTAACTGGAGGTTGAAAAAAAATTCTACGTATATAACCGTGTGGGGTGTTCCTCAAATACTTTTTTTTTTAAGTCAACGGTTGACGAGATTTTCGCTTCTACAGCCGTAAAAAATGTGTGTGTTTGTATCCTCCTCTAACAAAAAAATAAAACCGACTTCAAAAACACAATAAAGTGAAAAATAACTTTAGCTTCAGAAGTCGGTGACTTTAGCAAACAAAAGTCACCGACTTCTGATGCTAAAGTTATTTTTCACTTTTTGTTTTTTCATTTTTCCATTTTTAGTTGTAATATCCTATGTAATTAATATTTGCTTAGCATTTATTTTACATTGTCAACAAAAACAAACAAATCTGGTTGTACTGTACACATCTGCGTGCATCCTCAGAGCGTACAGGCGTTATGTTATGTCACGATATTGTGCAAACAATAAACATCTAAGCGATTGTCGCAACTACGGCAGATTTGCTGTCTGTTATTGAAGAGTTCCATTGTATATCTCTGAAGATCAGCATCAGATCTTCACCAAATTTAACGGGACCCGAAATACCCGGGGCCGAATAATATTCTTCCAAATAAAAAAAGAATCATTGAAATCGGTTCTCACTTGGCGAAAATATTGCTGAACGTACACACAATGATGATTACCAGGCATAATGCCTACGAGTATGTGTGCCTATACAATTTGGAGTTGTGAGAAGAGTTTGGCTATTCTTCGGGCTACGTCGGTAACCTTGGTTCTCTTGCGGATCTCCTCATTTCTGATTTGATCACGCAAGGAAACTCCGAGCATAGCCCTCTCCATTGCCCTTTGGGTGACTTTCAGCCTTCTGATGAGGCCCATTGTGAGCGACCACGTTTCGGTCCCGTATGTAATCACTGGCAACACACACTGGTCATAGACTTTCGTCTTGAGACACTGCGGTAAGTTGGACGAGAAGATACCACGCAACTTCCCGAACGCTGCCCAGGTACAGGTGCTGGTTGGTACTGTCCATAAGAATAAGAATTTATTTTAAAAAAGTATCAAGAAGTAAAAGACTAAAATTAAGAGACGCTTCCCTTTTTGTTTATTTTTATGTTTCATTCGGCGTTTTTCACTCGTAGTGTGACCTCTGTTAACACACACAAATTATAACAAAAGTGAAAAAAAAATGTGAACACTTTAGGCACTGAGCTTCTTTCTTTCTTTCTTCTTTCGCCTACCGAAATATTGAAAAATGAAATAAAAATGGAAGGAAGGAATGAACGCATTCCTTCGTCTTTTGTTGGTGTTATGTGAACACGGAATTAAACAATAGTGAATTGTTCATTGAAGTGAAGTGTCTAATATCACCTTTAGCTCTAATTAGTTTGCTTCATTAAGGAGATCGTGGCTAATAACAGCCGCTCGGGTCAATCTTTAGGTTACGCCGTGCTTGCCTAGGTTGGTCTGTGGATGGGTGACCACCCATTACATACCGAGTTTTCTTAGTTTAAACAAAGTCGGGTTTGTTCGAACACTTGTAACTCAAGAACGACTGGACCGATTTTAATGACCTCTGATTTTTTGGATCCGTCCCGAATAGCAGAATAACTATTAAAATATCTGAAAAATTCAACGGAAAGTTATGATAAAGATCCAGTAATGTTAAAATACCGTCTTGAATTCATGCCAGCCTGGTAATTTCAGTAGGTAGGTAGGTAGGGTGGGTAGGTAGGTAGGGTAGGTAGCTAGGGTAGGTATGTAAACCAAAAAAAAAAGGTAGGGTAGGTAGTTAGGGTGGTAGTAAGTAGGTAGGTAGTAGTAGTAGTAGTAGTAGTAGTGGTAGTAGGTACGTTGGGTAGATAGCTAGGGGAAAAAGTTCCCGTTTGTTGCCAATATGACAAATGTTCCCAAAAAAGTACCAGGCTGGCATGAGCTCAAGGTGGTGTGCATTTTAATAATTCTGGCTAGGTACGGTCTGTGTACGTTCTTTGACAGTAAGGCGGTACGAAGTTCGCCGGGTCAGCTAGTTAATAATAAAATAGGCCGATGAACTAAAGAAACTTGAAGCGTGTGTGTATAATTTTATTGAAGTGTACATTTTTCATTTTCATCTAGTATTAACACGAATAATGGAAATAAATTATGCATTACTGCTTGCATGTATACCTACCAGAAAGTTCAAAAGTAGATACCTACTTAGTTTGCAATTGTCCTTGATATCTTTAGGCAATTACCTGAGTATTTTAAATAGGGTTCCCATCCGTCCGGGTTTCTCCGGATTTGTCCTAGATTGGATTCCCCGTCCGGGGACCGTCCGGTTAAAGCCCGGGCATCTTGTATCAGGGGAATCCTGGCTCCAGGCCAGGTGTGTGCAAGGGGTGGGTGTGGATACTTGTCCGGTTCGAACAGGTGGCGCAAAAATAAACGATTTAATTCTGCACTTTTTTTGTGATACTCTCATTCCAACACCCATCTGAACCCATTTTTTATCAACTGGAATGCGAATAGAGGAGTTCTCCAGTGGAGATCAGCAAATGGCAGTATTAGCAGACTTGAGTGAAAATCAATCCTGAAACTTCTTTAATTGGGATCTGACCCATCGTCTCTTCAGAAACATCGATTGGTATTTGTAACTGTTCTTCTATATTAATTACAGTCGAACCTGTCAGAATATAACATTTTAATCTTAATAATAAAGTTAAATGTTGTTTTAGTTTACTCCATGAAAAAATGCGTGAATATTATACACCGTGACTTTTTAGTCGTCTTACAACGGCAGCCCACTTCATGTAATGTATCCATTGACTACTAAACATTCATAAAAAAAATGGTATTTATGAGATTTTAATAATTTAAAAATAAAAATATTATTCAGTATTATGACGCATGACGTAGATAAAACACCCTGTTGCGAGCGATGATCTACTGGAGTCGAGCGCTGGGTAGGTATGATCTCCCGTTTGACACATAAACATCATAAACAGGAAGTTTCATAATTTTATTCTAACGTATTATTTATTTTTCTTTGTACTTATTATGGTAGGTAAAAAAAAAATCGCGCCTAGAGCTATTTTATGTCGGGTACATTGAGTGGACCACTTTTGTAAGACGACTAAAAAGTCACGGTGTATTATGTATGTTAATACGGCATAGTATATTTCGAATCGAAAAGACCAACCATGAAGTTTAGGATCAGTTGACATACTTATGTATTTTTCAGGTAGGCACTAAGATAACGTATGTATCCTGCTTTGGCGAACCAGCTGGACATCATTCCTGACTAGGACCACACTGCCTTAAACAGATGGTTTATTGCTTCCATTGTCCTCAGTTGCCGCGGTTTACAGTTTAGCTTTAACGACGCTAGCTTCTATTAGACCTATCCATTGCTTCTTCTTAGCGTGTCGATGCCCATCTAAACTTTGGAACTTTCAGTAGTGTCCATCAGCTCCTCTTGTAATGTGCAGACAACAGGACAGACAGACTTCATATAAAGACAGTCCTATCGTTTGAGGAACAACATTACCTGAACACCTACTTATTGACACATTATTTTGTAAATTTTTCAGCGCAAACTAAAGATTGGTTGATGTCAGAAAACTAAGTAAAGAGTCTTTATTTTCTCTGCAATCCGTTCTGCAATGCCTGAATTAATAACTGTTACTGTTAGCCTGCGTCATCGCACAGCCCATGTCTTCCAGTTGTTTCGATCCAGGGCCAATGTGGACAAATGGTCGAAATTAATTCATCATCTTCCTGCCCTTGTCCCATTCTATTTGGTGTCGGCGCAACATTCCTCCATTCTCCCCTGTCAGAAGTCACGGCATCATTTACTTACTTTCTTATTTATTTATTTATGTACACACAAAATACTTAACAAGACATTACATACATTTTTAAACATTTCTTAAATAAAAAACAAAGATAGAGGAGCACAAAGGTACTGCTTATTTCATGAGAAATCTCTTCCAGCAGACCTGCGAGAGGAAAGTGGATTAGAAATGTAGACACAGTGTGTAGAACAGACAAAACAAGAAAATTTAAAAAAAATGTGTTTTTTTTTCTTCTGTTTCTTTCTTATCACTGGTCCTAATGATTCAAAAATGATTATAAATTAAAACTGTCCTGTTAATTGTTTTGCTCTGTAAATATTCTAAGGATGGGTTTTATTGGTTCACTTAACATTCGTTTAGGGCTAAACCAGCAATGCCCAGCAGTTGTTCGCGACAGCCTGATCAGATACGCAATATTGATTGGCGAACAACGTGATTAAAGTACACCTTATCCTAAAAGCTTTATAGTTTAATTACAAAGCTTGGCGGCTCCACTAACAATTATCTATCAGTCATAATCTATCCTAATATATCTTTTACCAAAATTTTATATTACCAGCTAATTGCACGCTGGACAAATATTTGTCATCCATTAGGTGTTATCATTAATGTATTTCGCATGTAGCACTTATGGAGGCGAGCGTACGTAATACATTACGCACTTGGTATCACAATTTATCGCACTTGCTTCGTAATCATATCGCACTGATTGCCACGCACTCGTGAGCTTTAAATGTTTGAGAGCTTTGTATTGAGCTGTGAAATTAATTTTGCCTATAGTTCATTTTATCATTTATGTATCCTTATATACTATTTTTAAGTAGGGTAAATTAACTATATTCACTATTAATTATATGTATATGTTTAAATAATCCTTTATTAAGACAGAATTTTACATTTAGTTTTAATCTTAATCTAACGACTCTGGCGAGTCGATGACACCGACAACCTGGTCTGTTTGCCCAACTTTGGCAAAGGTCTCCTCCATTTCTTTCCACTCCGTTCTATTTTGCGTTCTCCTAGTCTATGCTTTTCCTGCTGTGATCTTTATTTCATCTTCTCACCTGTCTACCTCGATTTCTTTTCCTATTTCTTGGGTACTAAAACAAAATACTATGCTTTCGTTCCACTTTTCAATGCCTGTTATTATATGGCCAGTCCATTTCCACTTTAGTCTTCTTATTCTTTCCTTTATTCATCATTTCTCTTATTTTATAAATTTTTAAATATTTCAAAAAACAAAAGTAATCAAAACATTTAAAATTTAAAAAAAAAAGATGGCTCATCGGCATCAGGAACAAGGTCTAGGCTGCCGGCGGTCAGGGCTCCAGAGAGAGGAACCGCCTCACTATAGGTGCCGGGTCCAGGAGTACTGCTTTCTGAATCAAGCCCTTGACCCAGCCGCGCAATGAGAGCCTCCTAAGGTGTATATGTGTGTGCGTCTTCTGATAGTTTTGGTCTTTACTCTGTCTGACTTCCTTTTATTCAGCATGCTTCTTTCCATTGCTGTCTGGCATGTTTCCAGTGTCCTGTATTGCGCTTTACTGATGGCTCAAGTCAGGCAGCCATATGTTAAGACTGGGGGTATAAAGGTGTTATATAGTTTTGTTTTGACGGCCATCTTAGTATCGGTGTTCTTCATTACTTCCTTAAAACTCCAGTAACATTTCCATACTTTCCTGATTCTTCTGTCTATTTCCTTTGACTTTATATCAGTAACTAAGATTTTTTGGCCTAAGTCAGTGTACTCTTTTACAAACTCAACTGGCATGTTGTTTATAATGATAGTGTCTTCTGAAGCGTTTCTCATGGCTTTAGTTTTTGCAGTGTTCATTATTAGACCTACCTTGCGACTTTCTTTATCCAGGTCTATTAGCATGCTCTGCATATGCTCTTTTATCGTGGCGAAAAATATGATGTCGTCGACGAAACGTAGGCGTGAAAGTTGTTTGCCGTTTATGCTTAGTCCATAGTCGTCCCATTTTAATTTTCGGAAGATTTCTTCTAATACAGGTGTGAATAATTTAGGTGACAACGGGTCCCCCTGACGTACACCTCTATTTATTTTGATTAGTTCCCCCTCTTTTTCTAATTTTATTCTAGCTGTACTGTTAGTGTATATGTTCTTTAACATTATTAATTAAAAACTATTAAATAAACTAACAAAACCTACAAAAAGGCATCAAAAACTCCTCCTCAACGCTGTCAGCTGGTAATATGCCCAAGAAACTGGCGGCGTTGCCACGTTGTGTAGAAACACTTAGCTTCTAGGCAAGGAAAAGCCAGCCCTCGGTCACGGGAAGCTCGTCAACTAGTCGTTTCGAAATTTCCTTAAACAGGCTATGAGTAGTTGGATCCCACGGCCTCAGAGTTTCAACCCCCAACGGCACGAAAATTTAGTTTCCACAAAGGCTATTTACACCGCTTGAGGTTCTTTGCAACCGCAGCGGCAGCGCCAGCACAGCACGATGAGCTTGGAAGATTTCATGGCTGTCATTTATGTATCCTTATATACTTATATAATAATAGCAGCCGATCTGGTCATGCTTCGTGGTAACGTTTTTAGAGATCGGTCCGCGAATGTGTGACCATCCTTTACTTACCGCGAGTACGTTAAGCAGTTAGTCACGGATTTATAAAGGGTGTAAATAGACCCTTAACATAAACCAAAGGCACTTGTTCACCCCGTCTTTGCGATCATTTTTTTGTTCTAGACCATACCTGGGAACTCTCTAGTTACAGAGATATTGGGGGTCAAATTTCCAACTTTTTCACAAGTTTTTTTTAAATACATGTTTTTAATGTAAGATTTTTACTGTACACACCTCCACGATCCCCGTACTATTCAATCCATCCATCAGCACAATGCTTTAAGTGATTTCCACCGAGTCCTACCTTAAAACGTGATTTATAACCCCAAAAAAAAAGTCGATTCCCAGCAATAATTTTTGCGTAAAGTTACTTAGTGTGATGTACACAATGCTTGGTTGACAGGTATGTGAAGGGTCTGTTTACACCCTGTATACTTATATAATGTTCGTCTTGAGGGGCAACATCGCAAATAATAGCAGCCGATCTGGTCATGCTTCGTGGTAACGTTTTCAGAGATCGGTCCGCGAATGTGTGACCATCCTTTACTTACCGCGAGTACGATAAGCAGTTAGTCACGGCTGGATTTATATACATAGAACTTTGACAAGGTAATCAATAGCCTAAAATATTGACAACCAGTCTTGCAAAGCAATATTGTGCTACTCAGTTACTGGTTGTGGAGGTGATTAGAAAGTCACTAACATAGCTAGATTTTTTTTATGAAAATCTCGAACGTTCAGATATACAGGTTGTAAACAGTCCCTTCACATACCCGTCAACCAAGCATTCTGTACATCAAACTAAGTAACTTTACGCAAAAATTATTGCTGGGAATCGACTTTTTTTTTGGGTGAAATATCACGTTTTATGCTAGGGCTCGATGGAAAGCACTCAAAGCATTGTGCTGATGAATAGTACGGGGGTCGTGGAGGTGTGTAAAGTAAAAATCTTACATTAAAAACACGTATTTAAAAAAAACTTGTGAAAAAGTTGGAACTTTATTTATTTATTTACACTTCAAGCACAAAAGTAAAATGGCGGACTTAATGCCATAGAACAACAACATACAACTTTGACCCCCAATATCTCCGAAACTATAAGGTTCCCAGGTATGGTCAAGAACAAAAAAATATCAATGACAGGGAGAACAAGTGCCTTTCGTATATGTTAAGAGTCTATTTACACCCTTTATTCATGCCAGCTGGGTTCAAAGCACATTCTTAGAAACTTTTTTTTTAACCACATTATTTTATCTAAACAAATAAAATAAATTTAAGTGTGTGTTTGTTTGTAATTTCAAAATAACAGCTTTTTACTGAATACATAATTATGAAAGTGCAGTACTTTTAACAAAAAAAAAACTTTTTTTTCTGTTCCGGATAATTGTCGAAACGGCTGGACCGATTTTGACGGGACTTTTACTGGCAGGTAGCTGGGGCTATAAGAACTAACTTAATTAACTTAGGTTACTTTTATTTTAGAAAAAAGATTAGGGGAATCCTGCCAAAAAAACCCTATGAAATTGTCAACAAAATCCGATTTATAATAATTCACGCGGACGAAGGTTTCGGGCTTCAGCTAGTTGACGTATACAATTATTATTCCTTTATTCATCTTACATACAAATTTTACGTATAAAAAAAATCTTAAAAAAATACCATTTACAAATATAAAAAAATAGTGGTCCTCTGGTGTCGGGAGCAGGGTCCCAGCTACCGGTGGTTAGGGCTCTAGAGACAGGAACCTTCTCACAATGGGAGCCGGAGTATTGTCTTCTGAATCAAGCTCTTGATCCAACCGGGGCCTCGCAAGATGGTCGTCGAGACTCTTGGCTATAAGGCCATTGGCCGTTACGACAATCTGCACAATGATAGCCGAGTTCACATTCCACATGTCGACAACCTCGTGTGCCAAGTCGAGATATTTTATTTGTTTCTCTCTCTCAGCTTCCACAAGGTTCTCGTCATGCGGGATGGTAACATCGACTATCGAATCATTAAGTAGCGCGCTGATCGGTAATATTATTATTATAAGCGTATATTTTCCCACTGCAGGGCAAAGGCCTCCCTTCCCTCCTTCCACATTTCGCGGTCTAATGCGATTGTAGGCCAATCCTTTGCGAAAGAGTCCAGCTCATCCCGCCATCTCCTTCTGGGTCTGCCACGTTGTCGTTTCCTGTTATTTGGTATCCACTGAGTGGTAATTTTTGCCCATTGCTCCTCCGACATGCGGCAGACGTGACCAGCCCAGTTCCACTTCAACCTAGCAGCTGTAAGGCCAGCATCAGCTATTTGAGTTTTGGAGCGAAGTATAGAGTATCTGATGCGGTCCGTAAGTTTGACACCCAGTATACTTCGCTCCATAGCTCGTTGGCAGACCCCAAGTGCGGACTTCTGACGTTTTGTAAGCGACCACGTTTGTGCTCCATAGGTGAGGATGGAAAAAAAAATGTCAAATGACAAATGTCCATGAGCTTTCGCTTAAATGCAAGAGGGAGAGATCCCTTCATCAGAAGTTTCATCGACCAGTAGCTCTTGCATTCTCGGTGCGTCGAGCAACTTCTTTATCTTGTCTTGCCTGGAAAGAGACTATCTGGCCGAGGTATATGTATTCATGGACATATTCAATCACCACACCCTCAATTTCTGTTACGCTCTGTGCTGTTCGTCATCAGTTTTGTTTTAGTCATGTTCATTGAAAGCCCGACTTGGAGACTGGCGTGGCTCAGTTCATCGAGCATTAGGCCTAGCTCAGCTACAATGAAAGTATGAAACTAAAACGATGGTGCTAACTTACCTGGAACTTTATTATTGTTCGTATCGCAACTAAGTGTTCTATTATTGATCATTTTCCCCTAACTTAATAGCATTTTGACTAATCTGTATCTATGAACCCTCTAAAAATAGTTAAACGCCTAGATAAGTGGCCTGTGGTTGTTTTATCGCGCGCACGATATTATCCGGCACTCGAGATAAACACACAATAATTCACTTTTAGGTGAGCTTTTTGCGGCTCTTTTAATGATAATGGTGGAAAATCTACTCGAGCCTATCACTCGCCTTTTATTATTTATCAAACAATGCTTTTAATGTGGGTCTGTGGCTTTGTCTGATGATAACTTGGTCTCTCCTTTGCGGTATTGCAACTTTACATCGTATGTGATGGTCCTGGGAAGCAGCGTCTTGTTAATAGCGAGGTATTCTGTTATATCACTGCTAAAATCTATTAAACTTGATCATGAGTAGGAGGCCGTTTGTTTTAAAACTAGATAGGTAAAGGATGTAAATGACATGATGTGATATTCTCAATCGGTTTTCTTCTTTTTTAATGCTTATGCAGTTCCAGCTTTCAAAACAACAACTTCAATTCTAGCTTTCGATTTACGACAGCCAACAAAATTCTCTGGATGCACTGAACTCCTGGTACAGATTTTATAACATCTATAAATTTAATGAAGGTACCTCTCTACCTCTTTCAGCTAAACCAATGCCATGATTATCACTAGCGCATTCTTTCCCTCAGCCGCCTAAAAATCATGCTCCAAGGCTTAATCAATCGTCAACTCTAATTTTTTTCGTGCAAAATAGGTTTAGGCTTGGCCGCAATTCATCAGTTGGTCTCAAACCTTGTCGTATAACCTATCTGACTTTGGTGAGATTGGATTTCAGTTTCCTGTTTCTATCTGCCCGTAAAGACAGCCGCGTATCATACTTTCCGGCATGAAGGTAATAACTTGATCATACATCTACGGTTCCACCTCGGCTATCTTTGATTACAGTTACTTTTTTTGCTGAGTGTGCTGCTGTTCACCAGCCACGAGCCCCTTCCCAACAGATATAAAAGTATTGATAAATTATTTCAAATCGGTTGATATTGGATAACTTTTCTCAGATGAATGTATGTACTGCCATCTATTGTGAAATAGTAATACTAACTAAAATCTTCGACAAGCTCTAAAGTACTGCTACTCCATATTAGGTGGCGCTGTATCAAAAATCCTCCATAGTCGCTAGATGTCGCTGTTACTCGAAAAGGTCATTGAACGTTATGCGCGAAATACAGCCTTCATTCATTGTTACCTACGATCATTCATCTCACTCATTCGAATTTTGACGACGCGTAAGTTTGTATTGCATCTGTAAAAACAGTCCGTGTTTCACCTGAGTGAAACAGGTGTTTGTTATTATTGTATTACACGTAGCGACTAAACAACATTTATTTACGAATCCCCAATCAAACTGCAATCACATAGTACCTAAATTATATTGAATTATAGCTATTAAATTAAGTGAAAAATAGTAACAATTCTAATTCGCAAAAGTGTGAAGTGTGACAAAACGACAAACTTTCCCAGCTTATCAATTTCGCGGTTCTAAACTGTGGCAATCTGTTCAAAATGAGTTGAATAAACTTTCCTACGGTGTCGGTGAGGTGTTTGTGCTGCCAGTGCTGTGAAAAAGTATAAAAATGACCACGGACAGGTTTCATAAGTAAGTAAAAACAGGACAATCTAGTCTCTGGTAGGTACAATCTCGATAAGATATCGCTGTATTGATTGAGGTATTTCCGATAACATTCAGTTTTATTCGTTCGGTAATTAGAAATTACCTGATACTTAGGCTTAATAATAAATCCTAGGTAGATATTACCATTATTAGTCGGCAATATCCTGGATCAGGCTGGCACAAGAACGAGGAGCTTGGCACAAGCAAAGAGTGGCCTGTACCCAGCAGTGGGTGAACTCGGGCTGTGGATGAGAATGATGATGAGATATTACCAGACTTTATTAAATGATATTATTTAATATGTTGAAATTAATAATTATTCTTACAGTAATGTTATGCATTTGAAAGCGAATTTACGATATTATTATGATATAAAACACCGCCTAATTATGATAAAAATAATAATTAAAATGATTTAATGACCAAAAATATAATTACTTTTCGCTTTTCTAAACATTTTAGAAAAGCTATTAATAAATTTAGCGTTGCATAAGCGTATAGGCCAACGCACACAGCGGATACGGCAGATGACTTTGCCACGGCATGCACGGCATCTACTAAGCCACCCCGCGGCATGCCGAGGGAGGGCCAGCGCACGACAGGGACGACAGGGCAGGTTTTGCCGCGGCAGCTTTTCAAACTGAAAAAAGCTACCGAGACATCCCGCGGCATCCCCTGCTACGCAACTGGTTCGTCTCGGTTTGCATCGCACGCGCAGCGATTCGTCAGACACAAGTTTGCACTCCGCAGCGTCGTTTTTATAAAATATGGATGACTTAAATCAAAATAATTCAAATCATATCACTTTTACTCGTATGTTACTATCGAATTACAGTTGTAATTATAGAAAACAAAATGGCATGTTCAATTTCTACAACTTATTAATATTCAGTTATAGTTTATAAATAACATTGTGTTTTAAAAATATCATTTCTAACCAATTATTATCGTGATCGCAATTAAATAAATTTATTTATTAATGCCGGGAAGAACAAGTGCATTTCGGCTTCGGTAAGGGTCTTGTTACACCCTTTAGGTACCTCTATACTTCTTCCTTATTGCCAACCTCTGTGTTGCCATGATCTCCGTTTCCCCCTGGCTGAATGTTGATTAGTGTTCTGCGAATTCGAGGGAACATTCAAAATCAGAAGTCGTTTATTCAAATTAGGCTGATAGTCAGCACTTTTTGAACGTCAACGGTTACAAGAGGCAGTCCCCGAAAACGCCCCCCCTTCGACACTTCGTAGTGTTTTAGCTGGGACGAAGATGAGGCTGAACAAACTCCCAAGCAACACATCTATCCGTTAGGTTAGAAGAACCAGATTCTATACAATAGTTTGTAAGATAATATTAACAAAGAATACATTACTTACGTTAAAATATTGTCACATGTCAGCAAGCTCACACCAATAATAAACAAATATATTATACTCTTACTCAAGCATAAATACAGCCTCCGGGCGTAAAGAGCGTGCCCGCTTACGCGTGCAATGTAGGGTTATACAAATAGTAGACAAGCTTTGACAGATACTCTACCTACCGGTGGCGAAGGTTCCATACAACTCGATTCCTACCGGCTTCCCTTTGAAAAATGGCACAGTCAGTATTCTATAGACAAATATATAATCACATTAATGATTATGGACTCCGGCTTACCGCTTACAAAAATTGACCCTTCGCTACTGCTACCTACCCCTGTACCCAGCCCTTAGACCCGGTCTCACTAATCAGCATATCGCTTCCACCTTCCACCATACTCACCCCGCATTCATAACAACACACCTGTAATCCCCGAAGGGTTAAATAGAGGTGTACCCCGTGTACCTAATAGTACACCCACATGTCGCGGTCGCCAGCTGTGTGTCATAGGGGTCGAGTCTATTGCCATCAACCGGGCACAAGTCCTGATGGAAAAGCTAAATAACACTGTCCAACCAGCGGTTCGAACCCAGGATATCATGGTCAGCAGTCGCCCTTGCCACCGCTAGACCAACAAGGCACAAGTTACGCCGTATTCGTCATCATAAAACAAGCGAATTCGGCGGGACATTGAACTACATACGTGGCGACAGGCCAAGCGTGTCTCCTCTATCTCTGACTTCTACGTATTCCGGTGGGAAATGTCACTCAACATTGAAAATGGCAGCTAGACACTTGATTATACTTATGAAAATCCAGGCCTTCCACACGAATATTATGTTCTGCGAAAATGACTCTGTCTGTCTATATCGCTTTTTCGATTTCGATGAAATTTGGTACAACAGAGTACCATGGCCTGGGGCAAGCAAGACATAGGATAGGTACTTTTTATGCCTTTACGATCCTGAATAATTTCCAACTGGAAGACTACAGGGACAAAAAGATCACATTCCACATTCAGCGATAGTTTAGCTGTGTCTCTAGAATGGCAATGCATTTACGATACCTGGGTTATTCCAGATGCCTGTAGGTCGCATTGGCTACTAGCATCAGGTGGGCTAGCCTGCCTATTTCCCACTCAACAGCCAAAAAGCCTTGTCGCTTTTGTCTGAGGTTTTCAAACTGCTGTGTTTCATACGGTTGTTTTCGTCAATATTATCACATTGTTAGTACGATATCGACATTACAGTCGCCGATGTTTCCAACAGTGGTTGATAATGCGATCTCATTGTCTTGAGTTCATATTGTTAAAACAGTAGAAGTTATGTAGTTCAAATATTCAAATGGAAACGACACGACATTCAGGCGCCGAAACGTGTTTTTTGACAGTTGGAAATCCAAAAACAATAAATTCTCATCGTGTCATGACATAGTGTACCACGTTCACGCTTGCTCGCACAGCATTGCCGAGGGTAGCCCATACCGTGCCAAAAGATACACCCTATTATCACACGTCCGTTGCTCTTAGTAAAGGTCATAATCCCGTGTAGTGATGCCGTTATCATTGTATCGATTATGGGTGCCGTGCAGGTGTTGGTACCTCTGGGGGAAGGTCAATGACATGCATTTAAACTCTCCATTTAACTACATGTCAATTGAATATGATTAATCCACTACTGATTGAAAATAGTTACTTAGGCCTAGGCTCAGCGCAGACAGAACGGAGCGCAGCGGAGAGGATTTTATTAACGCACTTGAAAATAAACTTTAAAATTATTACATTAAAGTGCATGTAAATGTAAATGCTTGAACCTGACAAAAAATGCTAGCGCGTCCTCGAAGATACGCGATCCGTGAAGAAAATGCCCGAGACCGCGCGGAGATTATTCCTCTCTGTCTGCGCTGACCCTTAGACTTCCCGTATTTTATACGTTAAATAAAAGCTTATACTCGTAATAAAAACATTATCTCAGTCCCCGATCGTAGCAATTACCTTAAACAAAACTAAAACCTGTGATGATTTCATTTCTGTCTTAAAAATGTTATCCACATTTACAACAAGACAGATAACTAAATACTTCGATTATCACTTTTTGATAATTATAATGTCGATGTTTCGATGACGGAAACGATATCGTGTGTCGAACTACAAAGAAATACTTATTATGTACATGTACAAGACGGAATTAAAAATAATCAGGGAAATCAAAACAAAAGAAAGCTACTTATCAGCGGTGTTTAAAAGCAGGTCAATGCTGTGGTTGTGCCGGGACATTCTTTTGTGGATTTTTTTTATTATTTTTTATTTATTTATTAGGTCTACCAACAATTGTTTACACTAATCTACAAACAAAGATAAAACATGCGTTAAAAGTCTACACAGTGCAACAATTACTTATAGGTAAACACCACATGAAAAAAAAAGAAATTACATGATAAGTAATTACATAATTGTAAGCTACATATTGTACAAGTAAACTTAGTAAAATAATTAAACTCTATATATATATAATAACATGTAAAACATTAAAAGCATAATTTCTTTGAAAATTAAACACAACAGTTCTAAAACTTTTGCAAAAATGCAAGAGATATAGGCATAAATGCAACAAAACCGATACAGATGTAGACAGAGAAATTACTTAGTTAGTGCCGAGACTGGTACTTTTCTTTTTGCAAATTATTTCATCATCACTGCTCTCAAAACGGAGAAGAAAGACATGGTGTCCTAAATAAAATGAGCACCGATGGATTGCAACCCGCTTCTTCTCTACAGGCCTGCGGCAACCAGTATCAATGTAAAAATGTGGTAGACGCCATCAGTGTGCTACCGATTTTGTATAATTATATTTTTAGCACATAAAAATAAATATAAGATTTAAACTATCATGGTCACTAACATTATTATTAACACTATAAAAATAAAAAATAAATTAATAATAAAAAAATCCCGTGACAAAAAAGAAAAGAAAGAAAGAAAAAAAAAAAATATTTGTCGCAGGGACATGACGTGCATCATACAAAATTACAAAAAAATAAACTATAAATTCAACAGAACGGAACAAAAATAGAAAAAAGTTAACAGCTTGCACGTCGTGACTGCGACAAGCAGGTTACCACACAGCATGATGCTGTGCTATGGGGGGCCCACAGCACAGCGCTGGACAAGATGTCACAATCTCGCCCCAGGCCTTCCACCTTCAAATAGGGCCACTGTGACCATACGCTAACCAAGATATTTTTACGTTTACGTTGTTCCTGGGTCACAGTCAAAGTGTCCTCTCTTTGTAACACAAAAAAACAATTGACACACAATCACACAATTTGTATTTTATCATATGTATGTTAGTCTGTATCTGTAATAAGGGCCAAAGTTGCCTGTAAAATAAATGTATGCTGTTGTTGTTTGTGAGGGACTGACCCGAAATCCACAATACGGGCCCTGCGTGGATTGGTAGAGGTCACATGCGTCCAAATTTTTGGTAATAGGAATAATTGGTCTTTCACGATATTTTCCTTCACCGTTTCTAAAGCAGTACTTCGTCATGATATAAATTAAGCAAAGTGGCGTGCTGGTTTCGAACCGACGGAGCCGTTGCACTGGACCACCACTTAAACTTATTGCTCTTTGTTCTTTTCAGAGCGGCCAAAGACGGTCTGCTGGAGGTGCTGCGAGAGGCCACCCGTAAGGAATGCAATAACAAAGATGAGTCGGGCATGACGCCCACGCTCTGGGCTGCCTTCGAGGGACACATCGAGGCACTCCGCCTTTTATGTGGAAGAGGGTGAGTTCCCTAGTCATTGTACCCTTTGAAAATTGTCAGTGTAATTACAGGCATCATCAGCTTATAACGTTGGTGAGAAGCTCGTGGCTAAATAATAACAGGCGGTCTTTGGATTAAGCCGCGCTTGCCTAGCTTGGTCCGTGGTTGGGTGACCACCCATTACATACCGAGTTTCCTCCGTGCCTCGGAAAGCACGTTAAGCCGTTTTCCCGACTGTCATTTGTAGATCTTCGTCGACAGGTAGTCAGTGGCCCGAAAGTCTGACAACCAGTTTTACCAAGAGGTATCGTATTACCCAGTACTAACCGGGTTTTGGAGATCAGATAGGCAGTCGCTCCATGTAAAATCAACTATCTATAATCAGCTATCTAATATATATAATCAGCTACATCCGATTAGACTGGAAGCCGACCCCAACATATTATGTAGTTGGGAAAAGGCTGGGCAGATGATGATCATCAGCTTTTATCGTTCCCACTGCTGAGATCCAAAGCCCCAGCTCCGTTAGAGTGAGAGGGCCTTAATCCACCATGCTGTTTCAAGGCTGCTCCATCGCAAGCATATGAGACATCTCAGCTGTGTCTCGGAACAAAGCCATCTGCTTTGTTTCCGGAACCGCAGTAGTCCATGACTGGCGCCTGGCGGTGATTACTTTATCATCCCATGGCCTCCTTGCTTATTTGCCACCTTGATTGCCCTTGGACATTTGAATATGTAAGAAAATCGCTCTTGAAACATAAATTCATTGGAGTAAAGTTGCCGTTCCACAGCATCTTACGGCTAAACTACGCATGCAAATCAACTTAGCTTCCCTTTGCATGAAAATGTAGACGGGATCGTCAGCTGCGACCGCTACGCACGATTGAACTTAGCAACTAGCGTGCTAGCATACCAATCCTCCCCGTGAACATCCAGCTGAGAAGTGGATGGTCGATTTAAAACTAGGTATAATATACGCTAGGTATTCCTGCATATGTGCTACGTAGTGTGTAATTGTGACCTTTTTAGGGATCCGTACCCGAAGGGTAACCAACGGGAACCTATTACTAAGCCTCGGTTGTCCGTCCGTCTGTCTGTCAGCAGGCTGTATCTCAATATCCATAATAGGTAAACAGTTGAAATTTTCACAGAATGTGTATTTCTGTTGCCAATATAACAACAAATCATAAAAATAAATTTAAAGAGGGTACCTACTAGTATGTTACTATTACTAATGGTAATACTAGTAGGGGAGCCCCCCCTACTAGTATGGTACGGAACTCTCCATGCGCGAGTCCGACTCGCACTTGGCCGGTTTTTTATCCAATCGCAAATCAGATACGCAGAGAACACTAAACTTGATTCGTGACGAATAGTTGATGCCATGCTTAACAAGTTTCCCATAATTTTGGTCAGAGATACATTACATAGACGCCTTTTTGCCGTGGTGGAAAACTTAGAACACTTTCTACTTAGTAACCCATCATCTCTTCCTACTACGTGCCGATTCCAAATAAAACATTTCTAGACTAATCTACAGTCGCGATAATGTAATGTTACGTGTAGATAAAACATTATTTACAATGCGCCCTAATCGAACTACTAAATATGTCAGACGCAGGGATCGAAAAGGTTCCCGAAATACCGGTAAAATACCGGTATTTAGTGGTTCCGTTACTTAGAACCCGAACCGGAACCGGAACCTAAATTGGAACCTTTAAGAACCTTTATTGTACCGGTTCTTCTTAAAAGCGAGTCCGAACGAGTTCTTACAATGCCGCTCATAATAATAGCCAAGTGAAATACAATACGATGAAACTTATCTTTGTCCATTTTATATTAAATGTATTAATTAACAGTCATTTTATAACTCTAGATTATTCAAACCACTATCTAATAATATTTGCTGACACTGTACAGTACAGACTTCTACTCCTTAATATTTCGATGGCGAACTGAAAGAAAAGACACGCTAGGCACGCGTCAAACATACCCCTTCTTTCTTGGAGAACCTTTAAATCGGATGATACGGAACCGGTATATTGGAACTTGTATTTGGAACCGGTACTTTGGAACCAGAACCGAACCGGAACCTGAACCAGAACCGTACCGAAAAGAAGAACCTTTTAAAGAACCGAAATGAAAAACCGGAACCCAAATTCGTACCGGTTTTCAATCCCTGGTCAGACGCTGATTATTTATTGTGTTACTACACCCACTGGAGTTTTCACGTCACAATTACCTACTGTAAAAGAGGCTAGGCCACCCGACACCGCCCACAGACAATGGCCCTTCTCGTTTGGTTTCTTCCTGTGCCGCATACCTTTCACACCTGCGCACTTGATAATCTTTTAACTGCATGAGTTAGCGGAGTTCACTTAATTCAATTTATATCAATATCCTAAGAAGACAAAGAAGAAGTCTACAACTACCTAACTAGCATCTGAAGATAGATCTATAATAGACATTTAAAAATAATAATTAGAAGCAGTGTATTTATCACATTATTTCCTTTCGAAATTCCATTTCAAACAATGTTAGTTTACTATTGGATATGCACATTATGCTAGAGAAAGAAAATACTAAAAACATAGCTTTTTATACATACTAATATAATAGCTTTTTTTTTAATACACTAAGAAACTTAAAAGTTTCATAAGGTGTTACGATGGACAGGTCGTATCACAAGAACATATTTTACGAGCATCCTTTGAAAATAGAAGGCACTATTTAAAAGCTGTCTGGATCTCCATGCCTAGAAAAAAAAACATTTTAATTTAATTATTATTTTAGATAAATCTAAACAATTTCACAGTTACAAAAATATAAATTGCCAGTGATCCACAAATGACGTCAACACTTTCACTTCATTTAAACCATTTTTGCAGCGAGCCATTACCGTTCATTTGTAGGTGAAAATACCTGTACTACAGTAATGTACATTTCCAAACTATTGACGATGTTATGACAGCAGAAATGTGATTTTCGGTTGCATTTGTATCATGCTAATTTCGATTACCTCGTTTACAAACCTATGAAATCATGAGACGCCCTGGGCGTCGGGGGTCACGTGGTGGCTCCCGGCCACCGTAGGCGCGAACCTGTGGACGGCGAGCTATGGGCTAGCTCGCCGTCCGGCCGTCTTATGACGACAGGCCGTGTCGACGGCGCGTTCGTGTTCCACGCGCGCCTCAAAGAGATGTCAGCAATGATGTAGGGGTCTGCAAGGGCCGATGCCTGCCAGGGCTGTGGGACTGTTCGAAAGAGATACCGCGGCCCTGGAACACAAAGGGCAAGAAGGAACATGGATGGGTTTTAGTCAGTAGAAGTCTGACACTCCCTTCCGCTCCGCCCACACTGGTGGTAGTCATTTGATGACATCCCATCCGAAGAAAAAAAAAAAACATGAAATCATGAGCTGATACTGGAAGACCAAAATAATGATGTTCTTAAACTTCATTTCTATCTTTGTTTTACAGAGGAGAACCCGACAAAGCCGACTATTTCGGTAACACAGCGCTGCACCTGTCAGCGGCCCGCGGCCACAAAGAATGCGTCACTTTCCTTATCAACTTCGGAGCCAACGTGTACGCGATGGACGTGGATGGCCATACTGCCCAGGAGCTAGCGGCCATCAATGGTCGCGACGATATACTGCGGTATCTGGACCAGGCGACGGCGAAATTGGAGAATAATGATAAGTGAGTTATTTATGTTTCTGGACAGCTTTGTTGCGGCCTGGCTTTTTTCACCTCCTCCCTTATTTGGCCGGTGAATTCTAATAAACAGATAGGTATAACTGGTTTAGGGGCGATCCTATTACCATCAACCAGGCACGACTCCTGATTCCAGGCCTCTACTGAGAAATTCGTAACGGAAAACCCAAAAACAATTTGCCTGACCCGAGAATCGAAACTCCAGCCCACGCTTAAAAGTCGCGCTTGCGACCCCAAGCAGCCACTGGGTCACGCTAGTATCATTATCATAGTATCTGGTCATGGAAGCAGCTCTAAATCTACAAAAGGTACTTCCCACAACCTTGCTAATATCTAGGGTCTGTGGTGCAAACGGCCGTCTAGATCCACTAGCTTGAACACTTTAGGTCTCATTTATGTCATGTTAGGTAAGCTAGGAGAAGTTATACGAATAGATTGATAGCAAGACTTATTATTGTCTATCCATGAGTCATTCTTGTAGCGTGCTCTCCAAGTCCAAAGGGTTCTTACGTATATAATAAGTTACATAAACAGCTAAACTTTCGAGTAAAGTAATTAAATTATACCGTTAATGATTTCCCTAATGTTTACTACTTACATAACTGCGAACGTATTTCATGTGTTAATTCTAATGTCTTGTTGAAATGTTCGAAATGCAGTTTTATAATTGCGTTGTATAATAGTTCCCATCGTTAGCAGAATCCGGGGTAGTAGAGTAATGGTTGTGACATGATACAAGTTGGGGTTATGCAACGATACGTGGATGGGTTTAATTAATCTGAAAACAGTGAGCTACTCCATTGTCTTCTTAATGTATTAAAACAAAACTACTTACAAGCACAGCGTTTGGGTCTTCGTGGATTCATGACTTTTACTTTTATTGAGTACTAGCTTTTGCCCACGGCTACGCTCGCGTTAATCTAGAATTTGACAATTAATTCGGGCTGTACCTACTATTAGCATGCCCATGTGACGGCAAAATGTGGAGTACCTTATTCTAAGATAACATCTATGTACGTATTACTCATGTTTGCAAAGAAATAAATGATTTGATTTGATTTGTACTCTGCTTTTATTAATATAATTCAATCATGATTCGAAAGAGACGTGGCCGGGATGAAAGGTACCCTATGTCCATTTCTGTACACCTGACAACGTATATGCAAAATTTCAGGATGATCGGTTCAGTGGCTTAGGCGTGAAAAGGTAAAAAACAAACTAACTTTCGCATTTATAATATTAATAATAATATAAGTAAGGAAATAAGGATAAGTATTCACATTCTAAACATCGCTGCGTTGATATTTTTCAGTCTAATCTATACATATAAAATTCAAAGTCCTGACTGACTGACTGACTGACTTATATATCAACGCACAGCCCAAACCACTGGTCTTAGAGACATGAAATTTGGACAGTGTACTCTTTGTGAAGAGTAGGTATCCACCAAGAAAGGGTTTATCGAAATTCCACCCCTAAGAGGGTGAAATGGGGTATTGAATTTTCTATGAAACTTTTTATTTTCTGAGTCGATTGACTTGAAAATGTGTCTACATATACTTCAGTTAAAATGATGAGATACGTGTATCACAGTTTTTCCAAAATCATCCCCCAATTTAAAATTCAATGTCCTGACTGGCTGACTGATACATCAACGCACAGCCCAAACCGCTGGTCCTAGAGACATGAAATTTGGAGAATGTACTCTTTGTGGACAGTAGGTATCCATTAAAAAAGGGTTTTTTGAAATTCCACCCCTAATTGGGTGAAATGGGGTTTTGAATTTTCTGTGAAACTTTTTATTCTCGGGTTCGATTAACTTGAAAATTTGTGTACATACTCTTCAGATAAAATCCAGTAAATCCGATGTCCAATCTCAAACCACGGTATCAATATTTCACGTATCTAATTTAATTGATATAACTTGAAACTAATAATTGCAAGTTATAAGCAAGTACATGTAAATCTATGTATGTAGTATAGATAGATACATAGATTACTTATTATCCAGAAGTACGATCCCGTGGCCAATTCCCTAACTCCACGCGGGCGAAGCCGCGGGCATAAGCTAGTATTATTATTATTAGCCATTTGTGTCCCACTGCAGGGCATAGCTTCCCCCCTTCCCTTTCTGCACTTATCCCTATCCAGTGCTGTTATTCGCCAATCCTTGTGAAAAGACTCGAGTTGGCTACTCTGTCTAAAGTGCACATTATAACTCCATCGTCAAAATGTATGGAACAGCTGATTTAACGTATTCTAGTAGGTTTAGAATAAAGTATCTACTGAATCTGAATCCATGGTAACAGTTTCTTTTACGATGTATTACAACAATTACTTACAATCTGATCCCTTGAGCTAACTACTCCTTTACTTCCTAAGAAAGCAGCCGTGTATCTGCAAACTTTCTGTATTCAAAAGATTCACACGCGGTAGCGGAATTTGACGATGTTTTCTTGAAGTATTGCCTTATGATTTTTTTAACATTTGCTTCATCCAATTATATTCCACAAATAAACTCATGGCAATTGAATTTGTATCGGAATCTTCTAACCCCGCTTTCCTAGCGTGTCGATGGCAATCTAAACTGTTTCAACCCATAACTCAGCCGCAAGGGCCACGAGGTTGGCGTCTTTAATAGCGGCCACCAGTTCCTGTAATGAACAAACAACAGGACAAAGTGGCCCATCGTTTGTGGAACAGCACCACATTTTAATTCCATATATCCTCACTTATATCCAATTCCTATCGTTAATTCCAGGAAAAAAGCAAAATCACTGAAGGAGAAAGCCAAAAAAGACTACGAGAAATCGCACAAGCAGTACGTGAAACGACAGAGTAAGGCCGAGTTGATAGCTGAGAAGGAACTGAAGAAGCTCGCCAAGGAATGGGACCAGGGGTACGCGGAGGAGGTGCATACGATGCCGCATAGACCTAGCAATGTGCTGTGGGCACTTAAGCAGAAGATGACCAGGTCTACTAGCCATGGTAAGTTCTGTTTTAGAATCTGTAGGTACTGGCAACTGAATGCTTGTTGTGTCATCAGTTGTCTGGTGCCATCTGCCTAGGCTTTTCCCAACTATTTTGGGGTCGGCTTCCAGTCTAACTGGATGCAGCTGAATACCAGTATTTTACGTGGAACGACTGCCTATCTGACCTCCACAACCCAGTTAGTTCTGGGTAATACAATATTATACCCTTTATAATATAATATCCTTTGGTGAGACTGGTTGTCAGACTTTTGGGCCACTGACTACCTCTAACGTCTAACAAAGATCTACAAATGAGAGCCGGAACCAAAGGCTTAACGTGCTTTCCGAGGCACGGAGGAGACTCGGTATGTAATGGGTGCCCACCCATCCACGGACCGACCTAGGCAAGCGCAGCTTAACCTGAAGATCGGCCCGAGCGGCTGTTATTATTTAGCCACGAGCTTCTCCTGTCTGGTTCCTAGGATTGAAATTTCAACAGGGCAGGAATTAGGAAAAACTATTGAGGCTTTTCGATATAACTACGGAATTTGGCAGTTAAAATTCTACTATAATATTATAAAACTAACTGTTGCCCGCGATCTTCGTTCGCAAAATATATGTGGCACTTATAACAAAAACCATTTTTTTAATTTTTGTCTTTTTGTTCCGGCTAATCTCCGAAACGGCTGGACCGACTTTGACGAAACAAACAGACAAAAATTTAAAAAATGGTTTTTGTTATAAGTGCCACATATATTTTCACATGCATTCAGTAAATTACAAACAGACACTTCAATTTTATTTATTTGTTTATAGATGCGAGAGTTTGTGAGAATGTATGGATGTCTGCATGTTTGTAACTGTTTCACACAAAAACTACTGATCGGATTTGAATGAAATTTGGCACGCAGATAGTTTATAACCTAGATTACCACATAGGATACTTTTTATCCCGGTAGTACGACCTGTGGGACAATTACCGAATTTCACGCGGGCGAAGCCGCGGGTATTCATATAAGATTATAAAGATTGCTGTCTCTGTGTTTATTAAGCAGAGAGGTCATCGCAGTTTAGGACACAATACAAATAATCATATTCCAAGTCTTCTAGCATTTCCAAGCTGCAATCAGCGCCAATTTGCTGGTTGTTATTTGAACAAGATTGTCATTTCTTGTATTTCTTTCTTGTTGAAAGTGACCAAAATATCTAGGTACTTTTAACGAAATTCCGCTTTTTGCAATAACATACAATCGCTGATAAACAGGATTTCATATCTATGCCATTTAATTTCCTTTAATATTAATATAGCTGATATTATCGAACATGTTTTTATATGTATGTATTAATCTAAAGAAAAGTCATTTTAATAATTCGTCATACAATTTGTAGGTTGCATTGACACGTAAAGCAACCAACAAAGAAATAAAAAGTAATTCACATACACGTTCATAATATTATCGATGAAGGCCCCGACCCCAAATAAATTGGTCATGGGGTCTCTTACCATTAGGAGAGGCCCACGTCCAGCAGGTGTCTTTCAACTGACGCGTTCATTCCTTTTGTAACATCAACTCTTCATGATCCAGGCAATCTGTTAGCGGACGAACAGCCCCGGCCGACGTACAGCGCGCTCGTCGGCACTGTCAACTCCGGCGTGAGAGGACGCGGCGCTGTCTACAAGAAGGCGCTAGCCAGCAAACTGAGGAACGGCACCCTCGGGAGAAATAATAACATGTCTGATGATTTTAAGGTGAATAGCGTACATTTAATATACAGGGTGTAAACAGACCCTTCACATAGCCGTCAACCAAGCATTCTGTACATCAAACTAAGTAACTTTACGCAAAAATTATTGCTGGGAATCGACTTTTTTTTTGGGGTGAATAATCACGTTTTACGGTAGGACTCGATGGAAAGCAATCAAAGCATTGTGCTGATGGATGGATTGAATAGTACGGGGGTCGTAAATTAAAAATAAGTCTTTAAAAAAAAATGTGAAAAAGTTGGAACTTTGATCCCCAATATCTCCGTAACTAGAAGGTTCCCAGGTATGGTCTAGAACAAAAAAATTATCGCAAAGACGGGGAGAACAAGTGCCGTTGGTATATGTTAAGGGTCTATTTACACCCTTTAGGTAACACTAATAAACTTGAGTTGCTGCCGTCAGAGGTAAAATAATATAATAAGAATAAAGTAAGTTCTTTGCGAAGGAACTCGTTTGGAAATGTACTAACTAGCATCATCTATTCTACCGCAATGCAGTATTGCTATTCCGGATTGAAAACCATGGTTGCAGTTTCAGGCAGCTGTTCAGCTTTGTCTATGACAAGGAAAAATCCAACGGATGCCAGCCCCTAATACGCATAAAACAGATATGCCGTCTATGGATATTGCAGATGTCCATAGACAGCTGCGATATACCGTCAGAAGGATTTCTTGCTTGTTTGCAACCTAATAACACAATACATTAACAAAAAAAGAAGAATGTGGGACATAGGGCGATGCGCCAACGATGTATGACTTTATAGTCAATATTTCACACGTTTCGCCAACACTCACCTACATTCTAATTCATACAAAAAACAAAACTGCAGCTACACCGTTAAAACCTAACGGTATTACCCAGCACCCTCACACCTCTCTCGCCTCAGGTAGGAGAGACAGAGACGACAGGTCGTCGCTCCGTCACGTCTTTAAGCGGGATGCGTCGCGACTCGGAGGTCATGTACGTGGGGACGTTCGGGGCCGGTCCGCAGCTAAGAGGCAACGTCGCCGATGTGTTTTCTGAGCAACCACTCGAGCAGACGCAGAAGAAACCACTAACCAGGTATTATTAGCTTTTTCTGTCCCAGTGCTGGGCAAAGACCGCCCCCGTAGCTTTCCAATTTTCTCTTTCTCCGTACCATTAGTTAGGTGCTTAATAGACGCTATGATTCATCAGCATTTGCCGTGCAGCGTCAGGCTGTATGTTGAACAAAATACGTAAGTATGTATTTACAGAATTAAAATCATCAATATAACCCTCTAAGTTTATTTAATCCCATTGAATGACTTTTCATGAACACGTCAGTCATGATTATAACTCAGTAAAGCCATATTTGTTACAGTCGTATTTTCATCAACATACAACCTGACACTGACCTGCAAATTATAAAAAACGTAAGAAAATTGGAATTTCGTGGGCTACCCTGGGAAGTGGTAGTGGTGGTGGAAGCCCACTTTAACCAAATCGCTAACTTTTAGGTATGTTTAACTTCTCTGGCTCAAAATTTCATACACATTTTGTTCTTCTCGGGGACAGAACCTAACCTTTTAACATGAAATCATATAGGTGGTATGCTTGTTGTATGTTTGTTACATGAACTGAACAATTTATTTGAGTTCTTGTCTATGATTATAAGATTATAATTATTACTAACTTGTTCCCCACAGGTCCGCAAGTCAGCCTGACTTTGCAGCGGTGAACGAAGACAGTGGCATTGGACAAGAGGTGATGCTTCAGGAGCCCGCCAGTATATTCGAAAGACCTGGTTTTGGCAGCGTCGCCTTTAGGTTCGTAGGACATTGTCACATTTTTTATACAATACTTTATCATTATAAATACAGTCAAACAAAAAGTTTGATATCCAGGCAAAAATATTTGTTTCCACTACGTCAATATTGATTTTTAGGGTTCTGTACCTCAAAAGGAAAAAAAACGGAACCCTTATAGAATCTCTTTGTTGTCCGTCTGTCTTTATCTCGGGAACGCGTGGAGGTATCAAGTTGAAATAAAAACCATATACTCGGGTCTACAATCCCTTGAAGCTATGAAAAAATCAAACTTCTAAGTTAACGTAAAAAAAAGATACAGCCATGTATGCCGCAAAAAAACGTATATTTGAATGACCAACTTAGATCAGACAGTCCCCCAAAACGCCCGCCCTTCACTATTTCTCAGTGTTTTAGCGAAAGGGAGAAAGAAGTGGCGGATCTCCCCAGCAACACATCTATCTAATAAGATTTGAAACTACCGCTAATGTTCCGTTGAATTTGTGCAGACGCTCAATAACAGCAACGCTGAGCGCCATGGGCGTCGCGGCGCCCGGAGAGGACCTGTCCATCGGTTCCGCGGGGTCCCTGGCCGCCAGGCACGCGTACCAGCCAGCTGAGTGGACCTCTGCGCACTCAGGTAACAAAGCATCATCAGATCAGCATGTATCAGAAATATGTGATCAACTGATCATATTTACGGGTGTGGTACAGACGATCTTTAGGGTCAACGGTGGGTCAGTTGGGAACAGTGGGTATCGCATAATATGTTTTCGCCAATATATTATATTGGCGAAACCAGCGTTCCGCCCCCCGCACGCGATCCCCTCTCGTCCTGTTCTGTAAACTAAACATCATTTAGGCTCTAGACAGACGGACCGCATTTCAACTGCAATCTAACCGCAAATTGCAGTTTGAATGCAGTTGACATGACTGCAATAGAACTGCAAACCAAACGTGCAGTCCGATTGCAGTTCAATTGCAGTCGGCGTGCAATCGTGTGAACTGCACACCGGCTTTGGTTTGCAGTTCTATTGCAGTCGTGTCAACTGCATTCAAACTGCATCCGAACTGCAATTTGCGGCTGGATTGCAGTTGAAATGCGGTCCGTCTGTCATCAGCCTTATTGACGTGACCTTTTCAAACTTGTCGAAAATATCTATCACTTGTTGTAATAACATCCCTTTCCCATCCACAGAAACCTCCACTATTACATCAGACGAAGAAGCAGAAGCCGAAGATACAGGATATGCGTCTCTCGAATGTTTCCTCACAGCCTGTGGTCTTTCATCATATGTCCAGAAGTTCAAAGAAGAACAAATTGACCTCGACGCCCTCATGCTGCTCACTGAAAGCGACATGAAGTCCCTAGGACTCCCTCTAGGACCTTATAGAAAGCTGGTAACAGCTGTCCAAGAGAGAAAACAAGCTCTCTCACACCCCGGACCTATGATAGATACGGCAATCTGATTGATCATCATGCTGCCTAGCCTTTTCCCGACTAATTGACTGGGTACCACGACAACCCTTGATAAGACTGGTGGTCTGACTTCTTTCGGTTGTTTTAAATGTCGAAACGATGTAAGTGCTCAATTTTGAATTAACTATTGTTTGTTAGCACAGTTTGCAGGTTTTTTGCACTTTTTTGTAAAGCAGCGTGTTAATTGATTACAGTTGTTGCAAATGCACGAGCGTGACTTTTATTGTTGTGGATATAAGGTTAAATATAGATACAATTTACACGTGCTTGTGAAATGCAATAACTATAAGCTTTCTAATGCCTTGCTGAATGTTCACTGTGTTTTGTATAAGATAATCGTCCCATGCATTGTGATTTACAGGCTAGGCTGCATCGTAACCAAAACGATCGCGCGACACTTACGTTCATTTTGTTCGGCGCTCTCTGGTTTTCCGAACAAGCGGTCGATCGCTTTGGTTAGGATCGGGGTCTTACCCAAAAGCATATTAAACCAATATCAAAATAACAACCCATTTTTTCGTCGTGAGTATATATTTCGTTCATGTAAAGTTTTTCTATACGTAGGTAAGTTTTCTGTGTGCTCTTCAATTATCAAAAAGCATTATTTATGTCTTAACTTCTATTGCTATTAGTATATACCTTCAAATCCAAATATAAATTCATCCATTTATTTCTAAGACCGGTCCGTCAAAAGATATCGCTATGTTTAGCTTTCACAGTATTTTCTTGGCATCCATCTTTTATAATTGTATAAACAATAGTGCCTCATGAAATGTGATAGTAATGTTCGAGATCATTCTATCCAATGTAACGTCCAATCGCCATATTAAATATTTTTGTACAGTTTTTGTAGATATATACATTTATATGAACAAGCTCTTTTATTTTTACGTGACTACGTGAATCCACTTGCTTGTGTACAGTATGCAATTCATTATGTTGATAATTTATTATTCCTACTTCCTTTGTCCTTCCAGAAACCACATATTCTCTAATATTACCAGTAAAAGTTATTAAACAAACAATAAACAATATTTATTTGTTCAAGACCTAACCGTAACCTATTTACAATTATTGTTCATTATTTCATTAAAGTCAGATTAGAAACAAAGTAGGCCCTATAATGCTTTCCTGTGATACTCCGAGTAAAATAATGAAATGCCTCCTTTTTTACTCAGCATTTTTAATTATCCTCGTCCGCCTTATTTGATAATTTTAAATAACAAGGGCTATCCCCTTTATTCTTATGTATTGTAGTTACTTTATAAGAATGAATACAAAGAGACTGTATCAATAGCCTATGCACTTCTCATATTTTGTTTCTTACACAACTTCTCAATATAAAAAATATATAGATGGTTCAAAAGAGATAAGAAAACAACACGTTTTTCCAATATTTTTTTTATTAAGGAAGTTTTAAATACAATTAAATATAATCTACCATTTATTGTAATGCATAACCTACACTGATTAATGTACAAATAGTTCTGAGCTAACTAATTGGTACGATCATACCTCGACGATTTTGACTAAGGAAATTAAATACATAATTCCATAGAAACATCATTATGCTACATTTATATCCATACAAAGGACGGTTTTCATGATTTGACAATCAAAACATATAAACAAAATTCTAAAATTGATCTACATAAAAGAAATGAAGATATATCAAAGAGAAATACACCATATTTCTTTCAACTATCCAGAATTACCTACCTTGCATTATAGAGTTGTATTGTTTACAAAAATACCTTTATCTACTACATTACCTACATTTAATTAGATTAAGATATGTTTTAACAGTACAAATGAGCAATATTTATAAGATAGAAGGCACAATACTTTCGGATATTTTATTTGATCAGAGTAAATAAGTCGAATTTTATAAAAACTATAATTATTACGAATCCAAAAATCTTTAAATTCTTAGATTTTAACTTAGGTACTACAAGAATTTGTTTCATTTCTGTATATTATGGCGGAGTCTTTACTAACTTACTCCTAATTACAGCATCTCTCCCGATACATTGTTACAATACAGTTTTATCATTATCTAAAATTCGTAGCAGAGATTGTTCGTAATGTCGCATGGAAACTAAGATACAGTGGCGTCAGAGTTTCGTACAGCCGTGCGCAGATCCGCGGCGCGAGTTCGATGTCGTTACTTGTTCACCAACATACCTACTCATTCTATCGATCGATAAACTCGCGCCACAGCAAAAATAAATAAAAGTGCCAATAGTCTAAAAGAATATTCTCTCAACCAGATTCGGGCCACCCATTTATAAAAAAAACAGTGTATGAATGTTTTGAAGACAAGAGCTAAAACTTTTCAATATTAAATTCATGGATGGTTTGTGTGTGGTGTCATACACTGTGCGGCAATAATCGAAACTCGTAACCATTGCTTTTCAATTGTGTTTCGTGATACACCTATACCCGCGCGGGACTCAATACATGAATGCTAAATATAAATTACTATGTTTGGGGGAGTATTTATTTGATTTCTTGTTGTACTGCCTGTAGCGAGCGAGCCGGCAGCCGTCGTCGTGGTAGTACGTGTACTCCGGGTACGGGATGTAAGCGCCCGTGGCCGGGTCAAGCGGGACCATGATGGGCAGGTCCGTCATGGACGCGGGGCGCTCGTACGACGACGAGTCGGAGCGGTTGGGCTCGGCGTATTGCGGGCTGCCACTCTCGAGCTGGTTTTCCACGTCCTGGCTCTGGTTGCACACGGGCACGCTGCGGCTCGTGTCGGCCGAGATGTTGGAGCGTGAGCGCAGGATGGGTCGCGTTGACGAGAAGTCCGTGGAGTGCTGCAGACTCTTAGAGCGCGGCCGCAGGGTATTGGGCGGCGTCTCGTCTATCCGCGACAGCGTGTGGCGCCGGACGGGCCGGTACACCTTCCTGTCACCCAGCTTGGGCCGCTTGATCTTGCGGTGGGAGTTGTACGTCTCGATGGAGGAGGGCAGGGACGGGGGTGGGTGGTGGGGCGGGGAGGGGTTGCGCGCGGGTGCCTGCGGGGCGGGGGCGTTGGCGAAGTGCGCCGCCACGAGGTCCCTCATCTGGTCACATGCTCAGTAGTTGTAGGGGCCGTACTGCGACCCGTGGTAGTAGGGGCCCGGGTACGCCTGGGGCGGCGGATATCCGGCGTAAGCGTACTGCTGTTTTTGTGGGTACACTGTGGAGCACACGGAAATAGGTTAGTAATAGGAATATACGTAGCAAGCAGATCCAGTAGTAAGATAAGAGCTAACGTCCTCGTAAATTCGTCAAAGATTATTGGGATGATATTTTTATGATTTTACTGCTAGACCAACATAAGAAAAGAAGCATGAATTAGCTAATATGAACAAAAAAAACTGTAGATAAAACTGTAAAATTTCCCTCTAGTAACTCTTACAATTCGCAGAACCCGTTACGAATACATGTGCTAGCTTCAAACTTAACCGTGGTTTACATTACGGGATCAAACTTAAGATTAAATTACTTAGTAAATCAAAATCCACAAACCACTCATGCATCCAGCATATTCACCCTCATTGAAACGAAGAAAATATTTACAAAAGAAAATATTGTTACGTACTGTGTTGCCACAAGCGAAAAATGTTCAATGTTGCCATTTATGAGTTTCAGTTATGAGATGAGTCGAATATAAAACTAATGACTGTGATGAGTCTGTCGTTATGCAATACGTTAAATTTTACTTTGGCGTTCTTATAACAATGAAATTTAACGCTATTTTGATATCTAAAGGTGTGTGTAATTGTGTATACTAATGGGTGTGTGTGCGTTTTGTACAAGTTCTTATTTTGTTTAAAATCGTATTCACAACATAAATAATAATTTTGTTACAATGGATTAAACTACTTAACTGTGTAAAAATGCAAATTGTGATATGGGCACGCACTTATTTTAATTTTAAATAATTTGATGGAATGATGGTATAGGCACAAATTATAATGCTGCTATAAAATGATGGGTTTATAAGCATACCGGGCATGAGGTACTGCATGTTAAGCGCCTCCTCCCGCTCCCGCTCGCCGCGCAAGCAAATGGCCGCCGACGAGAACAAGATGGCGGACAGCAGCGACAGGCCCACGCCGCACCACGCGACCATGTACGACCAGTCGTACCACACGCGAGAGTTCTCACGTAATATCTGGTTTATACCGCGGGAATCGTATATTTTGTAGGTGTGCATGTATTTGTAGGGTGTGGGTGTGTTTGTGGGCGGTGGGGGGTGTGTGTGTGTCGTGTAGAGTGTAAGTGTAATGACGTGTTTTAAACAATTATGGTTGACGAAAATTATACGGAGAAAATATCACCGATTCATTTTATATGTTGGAAATGTCAATTGAGTAAAAGGTGTGTAGTGTTTGTAAATAAAGTTTGTTACCAAAAGGTTATGTACAGTATCAGATTGATAATCAATTTAGTTCGTTCAGATACGGTTATTTTCAAATATTTACAGCACCAATGTTAATAAATTCGTCCGAAAGCGAGTTAGTATTGCGTTTGGCGTAAACCAGATATTAAGAGATAGCCAGTTACATTGATATGAGTTAAACGACCGGTCGCAGTCGCGAAGTTATACGCAGTAGCCAAGTTTCATAGAAACATGAAAAAAAAGAGAAAAGCTTTTTGTTAGTATGAGATACTTACATGATTGTTCTTATAAACTACGTTATTATGATTTATTGACTAGTGGAGAGTAATACGCATGAGAAGGTACCAAAACGAATAAATTAAATACTAAATAAACATAAAATTCACGCAACAATCTGAACTTGTATTTAACTACTTATTTTTACACAAACCTAGGTACCAAATCTACACACAAATTACCAAACACTCACAAAATATTTTTATAAAATCATCAAGGGGAAACCGTAGAAAATATACAATAGAGTTTAGTGTTTTTTCCCGCCAAGCGTAACACAAGATGGCCGCTCAAGATGGCGGTCTAACCTGGCATTATGTACTGCACGTTATTCTGCTGTTCCCGCCTTTTCTCCTTGCTGAGGCAAATGGCGGCGGAGAAGAATAAAATGGAGCTTCCGAAGGAAACGCCGACAGCCAGCCAGGCCAGGATGTACGACCAATCGTACCAGATTGATGAGTTGTCTTTTAACACCTGGTGTTGGGGGTGGGTCAATAATGTGGTACAAACCTTAAACTTAAGTACCTGATAAAAAGCTAAACTAGAAGGAATTCCAGAACCAGAAATTCCCTGACCAGTTCTTTGAATGATCTCTAATGCGGACATAAATATTATGTGTCCAAATATAATTAATTCAATAACTGTTCGTAGCACAACGGTATTTTCAGAGAGGAGGAGATTAATTTTTACGGTGTGTATTGAAAACGACCCGCAAATGACGATATATTTTAGTACCAACCCCCGCTATCAAACCTGCTAACCTGGTAATTTTTAACTTCGTCTTGCTCGTAATAATTTCTTAGAAAGCCTGTACTGACTCTAGAGAACCAAAGAAGAATAAAAGGCAATCTTACGTCAATCATCGTCTGAATTCTAGATACTTGTGACAGTTATAACGTCACCAAGACACATCACTTACATTAGGCCACTGCTGGTAGTACTCTTCTCCGACGACCTTCTCCTTTTCGTAGAACTCCACTCCGTGCCATAACGCCATCGCACCCGCTGCTAGTAAGCCTGAAACATCAGTATATACTAGTCAGACAAACACCAAAAACCTTAAGAGAAATATGGATGTTAGTGGATGTCATCATTTTAAACTACGTAATTTGGTGAAGAAGCATGTAACTAAATTCTCCACGGATGTTTGGAAGAGAAGGATAAAGAAGGACAATAGGATACACCATGCTTCCTTAAAAAAACCTAAACCGCAAGACCTACGAACCAGTAATGATTCTGCCGCTGAAGAGTCTAGGTAGATGAATAGTTCTCCAAGACACCTGGATAACCATTCAACAGCTATTCAACTTGCTGTTTGCAAGCACCAGGAACTTTGTCGGTGAGGATCAAAGGTTTACGGTGCCTCATTTAACTTCTTAGGACCGATCCAGTTGACAGTACCTTAAGATTAAGATAGATACACTTACATGTAACCAGCATGAGTATAGCGGTGGCAGTGATGTTGCCAGGGCTTCGTTTCCAGCAGCCCACCACGCCGGTCCAGAACGCGATGAACAAAGACAGGAACGCAACGATGAACAGAGCTACCGTTGAACGTGCCATGTGCAGCCTGGAATCGTACAAAAATAATATTAGAAGACCAGAGTAGAATAAACAAACATCCTTAAAAATCAGCAACAAGAGAAGGGACCAGTTAAACGGTTGATGGACTGTGTGAAAGATGATTTCACTAGAAACGGGGGAGACTGGGATGAGGACTAGTAGCAAAGTAAGACGAAGAAGACAATCTACTTCGACCTGGGATAAGGGCATGAGAACCACGGTCAAAGAAATTGCCAGTGCCATCGTAAGGCTTTAGCATAAATGTCAACAGAAGGCCTAAACTTGACCACAACGGCCATGTCCCTGACATGACAAGAATGTTTGCGGTTGATCCTTAAAAATCTAGGGCATTTAGACTGCGGTGGCTTAACCATTATTGTAGGCATTATCAAGGTAGCCAATCACAATCCCCTAATAGCCCTTTCAATATGGACAGAGATTTATGAAATTCAATGAGAATGTAGCATAAAGAACATTATTATTCTATGGCAAGAGTATTCGCAAAACATTACATGTATTGTCATTCGTTACTCCTGCCGTTTATCATAATATTTCAGCCTGTAATATTGAACAAAAGCCGCTTTTCTCAAAATAATTCTGTTAATTATGACATACATATAGTTATATTAATTAAATCTCGACCAAATAAGATGGTTCATTCAATTCATGCTGATATCTGTTACTTAACGGTCAAACGGGTTGTTTTATATGAATGACACACAGGTGTAACATGAACTGGTGGTAACCTGGGTTGGTACCCAGGATGCATTTATCCCGCTAATTCGTTACCGTGGGACCATTCCGATCCTCCACGCGGGCGAAGCCGAGGCTTAAACCTATCTACTAAAGTATACAAACAGCTGAGAGAAGCAAACATTGCGGTAGATTAAGTTGACCACAGCGGTATTTATAACTGTATACAACCATTTCATATAGCTGTGCCTATATTATTTCCATACTGAGAGAAATTCTGCATTAATGCCTGTTGACGCCATAGCTCATTCATACTACTTCAAGTTTGTATGAATATTCAGCAGTTTATAATAGCATACAACATTTTAAATTAAAAAGGTCTTTGATACCATTTCTAGACCTAAACAACCAGTTTAAGACAAGCCCACAAATCACTGTACGCCCCCGCTGAAGCAATAATCTGTGAATGATTATCAACTATGATTTAAACAAGCTAAGACAATATAACGATTGGTTTCAATATCGATGAATGGCCGTCTAACCAAACCTTGACCCACTTGGGTCGAGCAGCCTTGAAATTGCGTTATTTTTTGTCACTGCTCTGGTCCTAGTTAATCTCCTTGGGGTGCCCCAAGGGTGGTATAGTGTTTTAGAAAAAGGAAAACATTATACAGTTTTGTAATGCAAATCTCTTAGTCACGATGCAACTGACGTAAGTGTAAATAAAGACGAGTGTATCGTAGTCAGCAAGGCCATTGCACTTCAAGGTATTGCAGATCAGAAGGCACTTGCAAAATAATATGCAACTATAGAATGAGAGATGAATTCAAATACTAAACCACAGACGAAATAAGGATGTATTTATTTTCGCAATTTTAACCTTTAGTTTAATCATTTGCAAAATCTTATACACCTTATATTGAAAGTGAAGATTAAAATCAATTTTCAACGGTTGTCATGGTAATTGTTCACGACATATTGACGCCTTGAAGCCAGGCCGACATTGAATGGCATGCCTAGAGTCATATGACCCCATGGAATGAGCCAATGACCCATAACAGATACAATTCTGTACCTACCTATCCTATTGTTCTATTCTTAAGCGAAACATCATGTTGATTATAAGCACACCTTGTATTTATTGTACTTTATTAACGTAGACATAATAATAGATTTGTTATTGAAAGTAACGAAACGTAATTCTATAATGTGTTGGCAATATGTGTTATGTCGTGTGTTCGTACATGAAAGACATCATTTTAAAAAGCATTAGAATTTGCCATAACCTTATTTAGAAAATCGGAAGATGCTCAAAGGAGTTGCCGGTCCAGAATGGATCAGAACTGAAAGAGACAGAGCTAGGTGGAAGTCTTTGGGGGAGGCCTTTGTCGAAGGACAAGCTGTTAATGTAAAAACCGATTCACTGTACCGAGTTACTGTAATAATTGTTAACAGCGATAAAGGCTTCTTTTATTTATTTATTATGATTTAGAAGAAGCGCTGATAAAAATTCAAAGCAATGTAGAAGATTTAAAGGATGATACCTACATAGGTATAGATAGCAAGTGTTGCACCAAATGCAAATCCTTTTGCATTTGTTCGGTCCTATGCCTTCTGGCTCAGCTATCTAAACCTAACCTTTTCCCAGCTATATTGGGGTCGGCTTCCAGTCAAACTGTATGCAACTTATCAGTATTATATCTAGCCTACACAATCCAGCTACTGGCTAATACGACACCCCTTGGCAAAACACAGACATACAGTGTCTCCCTTATTGAACAAGATTCCGCAGCTGGCTAATCTCAGCTCTATCTAGTCTAGTCTCAGCCTATCAGGACCAAGAAGTAGGGAGTTACCTGTTCATCGCATCGTCCGAAAGGCCTTTCGTCTCGTTGTTCTCGTCAGGGATGAAGTAGTCCACATTACTGCAATGCGTCTCGACAGGCGATAGGTAGATCTCGACTGGAACAGAAATCAAGGAGAAATTAGCTTTCAGTGTTACAGTAGCGAAGGGTCAAATTTTGTAAGAAGTAAGCCGGAGTACATATCTTTACTGTATAGAATACTATTGGCTATAGAATACTGACTGTGCCATTTTTCAAAGGGAAGCCGGTAGGAATCGTGTTGTATGGAACCTTCGCCACTGCAGTGTTAAATGTTGACTGTAACTGTGAAGCAGTAGACGTCAAGATTCAAGATTCTTTACTTGCATTAAATATAGTACGTTATGGTCATATAATTAAAAGTTTTCACATATTTCGCTGACTTCATTCAGCATGCAAGCTTCACTACATACTATAAAACAAAGTCGCTTCCCGCTGTCTGTCTGTCCCTATGTATGCCTTAGGTCTTTAAAACTACGCAACGGATTTTGATGCGGTTTTTTTTAATAGATAGAGTGATTCAAGAGGAAGGTTTATATGTTGATATTGCACCCGTACGAAACCGGGGCGGGTCGCTAGTAAAATATAAAGAATATCAATTAAAATACCTAAAACAGTGTACTCGTAATTTTGGTAAGTACTTAGTTACAATTTTTTAAACACTTGAGAAAAATAAAATATTAATTTGACAATAATATCCTATCATAATTTAAAATACTTATGAGTATTTTAAATTACAGTAATATATTATTAGTAATTAAATTAGAAAAATAACAAAAACTAGATAACATCAATAAAATAAGATAGGAACTTAGGCTAGTTAACCAATACAAATGGGTTTATAAGTCAAAAACTCATGAATTGTATAGAACACATTGTTAAAGAGCCATTTCTTCAGTTTGTTTTTGGCTAAAAGGTTAGAGTCTAACCTTTAGACGATGATGATGATAAAGAATTGAAGATTGTGTCAAAAGCAAGGTTTAACCAGTTTACTTTACACATCAGTGGACGAACTCTTAACATTTATGTCAACAACAACTTGGCAACGGAACTCTAAAAATCAATTCGTAATTACCAAACACATCCAATTATTCAGCTGGCATTTATTTACCATCACGCCAACGTATATAAATAAACAGAATACCAATAAGATAATTGAGCACATAATCATGCGAATACCAATCGTTTGAATCATCGGCGACTTTATCCGTTAGTGACGAAACACAAGAATGTCGCCTGTTTTAGTATCTTTTGCACCTACAAACTAGTAAAGAGTGACTTTCATACGTTATTGTAACCTTGTACATGAGCAAGAAAGTGTCAGATGTGACTTGAATTATAACTAGTTATGATTCACAGCATACTGGAGTCATAGCGCTAGATGGCGCGTTTCTTCCAGCCTGCTCCGACTTTCGGTATCTCGGTTCACTCGTGCAATGAGATGGCGAAATAGATCGTAGGATAAAACACAGAATAAACAGGGGATGGATGAAATGGCGGCAGGTCACGGGAACAATCTGCGACTGCCGCATTTACTTAAACTTGAGGGGAAGATTTATAAAACAATGGTTAGACCTGCTGTCTTGTATGGATGAGAATGTAGGACCACAAAAGGGATGAATGAAAGGCATTTGCATGTGGCTAAGATGAGAATGCTAAAGGGCATGGGTTATGTTACGCGATTTGATAAAAAGAAATGAATACATAAGAGGAAGTCTGAAAGTGGCGCCGCCGCCGGTGACTGAAAAGTTGTGTGGTAATCGGTTGTCATGGTATGGGCATGTGTGTGGAGGAATGAAGAAAATGTTATGAGGAAAGTTTTGAGTATGACTGTGGATGGGTATAAGAGTAGAGGAAGACCAAAGAAACGATGAATGGACTGTGTGAAGAATGATATGGCAAGAAAGGTGTCTGATGAGATGACGAGTAATAGATAAGTATGGAACAAGAAGACATGCTGCGCCGACCCCAAATGAATTGGGACAAAGGCAAGAGAATGATGATGATGATTCACAACATGCATGACTCCAATCTTTAAGCAACTTCCACAGCTTTACTCATAAGACAGAGGATAAGACTGATTAAATAAAAAATATGTCAGAGAGTGTATACTAGGACCTTTAGAAGAAGACTATTCTCGACCTTATCCTTGTAAGAAAACTGACCTAGGCAAAAGAAAGGGTAGGAATAAGCAAAGACGCAAAATAATTAAGCTAATGTTAAGTACTAGTGAACCACTGATTAGCAAAAGCAGAGGTTACGATAAATGTCAGAAATTCAGAATGTGCAGATAGATGTTTGTCTAAACCCCTTTTTGTAGCCCTTTTTATGGTTCGTTCTCACTAGTTCTACGATAGAATTAATGGGAATATATATTCCCACTAGTCCAACGACTCGAGGTGGTACAAAATCGTAGAACTAGTGGGACCAAACATTCCCATTTCTTCTATTACACAATTTTACTTTAAAACGAATGGGGTTTTTGTTCTCACTAGTAGGTACCACGTTTTGGCGTGAGTCGTACATTCACACTGTGCAAAACTCGCACTAATGCGGATTTACCCCGCTTTGGATTTTCCTTATTTCTCACTTATCCTTGCCCATTTCCTACTACGTAATCTTGAAGTGTAAACTCGGACAGTAACCTGAGGTGTGCCAATTAGGGAATCCAATCCCGCAGGTCTGCGGGATTGAGGTCATCAACAAAAATATTCCCATTAGTTCTATCGTAGAACTGTTTAGTAAACTAGTGGGAACGAACCATTTTTATTACATGACCTCATAAAAGGTGAGTTCGTGACCATTTTTTTAAAGTATATTCACCAGTTAGCAGAAAATAAATGAATCAGTCGCCTGCTAATGTCCTTATTTGAGTAGATGCAACATGGTTTCGGGGTTTACCCTTTGCCCTTGTTAATATATTTATAATAACTTATAAATAAATGCTAGTTTCGAATATTATTTTGAGTAATCTCATTGACACAACAATTAGCTTTTTTTTTTTTTTTATCGTGGTAAAATCATCAAATGAGTCCTCCCACCCAGGGCAGAGCGGGAGGGACTGTCAGACTTGTACTGACTAAAATCCACGGTGTCCTTCAATAGCCCTTTATGATCCAGGGTCACGGTAATTCTATAAGTCCCGCGACCCCGGCAGGCTTTGGCCCTCTAGAGGGGGGCCCCGTCATCACAACAATTAGCTTGCGGTAGTATAACTTAATCTGATACATCACTATCACTACATAGTATAAAACAAAGTCGCTTCCCGTTGTCTGTCTGTCCCTATGTATGCTTAGATCTTTAAAACTACGCGACGGATTTTGATGCAATTTTTTTTAATAGATTGAGTGATTCAAGAGGAAGGTTTATAGGTATATGTATATTGCACACGTGCGAAGCCGGGGCGGGTCGCTAGTTAATCATATATGTAGATAAAGTCAGTGTGTTTCTGACAACTCATAAAAAAGAAGGAAAACAGGGTCGACTTGTGACTGACGCCACTGCCGCCTTTGATTCTCAGAATGAGAAAATACGTCTTTTTATATTTGATGATTGCTTCATAAATTCATTTAAACTAACAGATTGCTTTGGCTTAGCCAAACGAAATGAATAAGTTAAGTGTGTGTGTGTGTTAAGTTGTAGGTACTAGGTACCAATTATACTATTTCAATAAAATCTGTTGAAGTTAACACCAGGAAAATATCGCGGCCCCCGTAGCATGACCACCGTAGACAAGGATTTCTTTGACGGAAGAATCGACAAAATGACAGCTTGTGTCGACACAATGACAGATTTCTCTGCACTATCTGTAATTTTGTCTATTCTTCCGTCAAAGAAATCCTTGTCTACGGTGGTCATGCTACGGGGGCAGGAACCTTAATTCCCTAAGCAACCAAAATAAAATAAGATCGAATCAAAACAAATCAAGAAGAGTCCCATTGCCTTTATTTACTTGAACAGGAAACAGACGAGGTGTATTATAATACTTGATCATTAAGTGATCACATAATTGCAGCATCAGCACACACACCCACGTAACGTTCCACGGCCATACAACAACAAATTAAGGTATAAAACTACTTAATTACGAGGTATGTTCAAATTGACGTATCTGTAAATGCTTAGTGCGTGTAGTGATTCTGTTCTTATTCCGCATTTATTTCGTTCTGCAGGGAATGATGAATGTCTACAACTATGAATGAAATACCTTATCTTTACATAGTATACCTATTATGTTGTTGTTTGTTGTTGTTATGTTGTTGCTGTTGTTATGTTGTTATTGTTGTTATGTTGTTCTGTTTTATTTTAGTATAACACAAAGTCACTCCTGCTGTATGTACGCTTAGATCTTTTAAACTACGCAACGGATTTTAATGCAGTTTTCAACAACAGATAGAGTGATTCAAGAGGAAGGTTTTTATGTATATTATCCACATTGCACCCGTGTGAAGCCAGGATGGGTCGCTAGTGTAATACTAAAACGTTAATTAAAAAAAAAAAAAAGGTATTGATATTTTTTTATGGTGTAGGTCTAGGTACTACTGAGTGCACTGACGTGACGGTCTGCTGCTTTTCACCCTTATGCTGTAAGTTTTAAGGTTGAAAGTGATCGACCGTCAGTGAGCTCGGTACATAGTACATAATAAAGAGTACTGTATAACAATCTATGTGACTGTATGGTTTATCTTATTAAGAGAACGTTTAATAGATGTCTCCGAACAAGCTTCGTTTATCACTAGGGGTGCTTACATAAAGAAGCAGGTTTCCGGTACAGACAAATCTGTGCGGGTCGGTACCGATCGCTGCAGGGTTTACTTGCATATAAAACCTGTTTCTTTATAAGTGAGCGCAAAAGATAACATAGAAATTAATACGCACCGATCGGTACCGACCCCATCGGGACCGGGAACCTGTTTCTTTATGTAAGCACCCTTACACTTAAAAACGGGATATTTACCATGTTTACTGATACCCCGATGTTTACCCCGTTTCTAGTGTTAGTGATAATGTTAGCGACCATGATAGTTTAAAAGTTTCGTTTAATTCGTTATACTAAGGTATATCGAATTTTGAAGGCTTCAAAATTCTTCGATTCTTAAAACCACTTTCAGGAGGCTGCACCAGTTTTGGTTTCACCCAAGTGTCCACGATCGTAGTAAGGTAATTACCTTAAGCCAAACATTATGTTTAGTATCGATAACTTCTGGAGAAATGAATGATTGGATGGGTAACTATTAACTATGATGCTGATGACGAACTTTTTGTAATTTATATAAAGGGTGTAAACAGACCATTCACATATCCGTCAACCAAACATTCAGTACATCAAACTAAGTAACTTTACGCAAAAATTTTTGCTGGGAATCGACTTTTTTTTTGGGGTGAAAAATCACGCTTTAAGGTAGGACTCGATGGAAAGCACTCAAAGCATTGTGCTGATGGATGGATTGAATAGTACGGGGGTAGTGGAGGTGTGTAAAGTAAAAATCTTACAGTCAAACATGTATTAAAAAAAAACTTGTGAAAAAGTTGGAACTTTGACCCCAAATATCTCCGTAACTAGAAGGTTCCCAGGTATGGTCTAGAACAAAAAAATGATCGCGAAGACGGGGAGAACAAGTGCCTTTCTTTTATGTTAAGGGTCTATTTACACACTTTATGTATGTTTTTATTATTGTTCTCAAGTAAGTGACATAATATGTCTTTATTGGGAATAAAGTTTCTTTAAAACGAAATGTCGCCTCTACGTCCCATTTCTCTTTTGCATTGAACCAGGAACAAGCCATCTTGTTACTCAGGCGCACTCATTCGTGTTTCACAATCTATTGTCTCTCTAGCACGAACACTAAATACACAATAGACTACTAATATTATTATGTAAATACACTTGGTAAATGTCATACACGTTACTCTTATAGAACGTAGTGAATATTAAAAAAAACTGGCCAAGTGCGAGACGTACTCACACGCACACAGGGTTCCGCAGCACAAAACAATATAATAAAAATATTTTGAATTCATAATATGTTGTATTGTATCACATTCAACAGCAAAACTAAATTTGTTTTTTGAAAATCAAAGTTACTGCTGCTGTTTAATTAAAAAGTCCCATATCTCAAAAACTAAACATCAGATCTTATTCAAATCAATTTTTGTTGAAAGTTTTTTTACGTTCTACAATCCTACTTTTTTTCAGAATTTTCCTCCTCTTACTTTAGAAATTAGAGGTGCTAACCAAACAAATAATAACAATATTTTTAACACTTACTCAGTTCATGTCAATGAAAAATGTAAAAAATGTATTTTAGGGACCTCGATATTATTTTTAAGAGCTGTCGATAGACACTCCGTGCAGTTATAAAAGCAGGTTGTTTATTTTTTTTCAAACCAGTTACCTGTATGTAATTTCACGTGCGTTTTGTTCAGCGGTTCATAGAAGATACGTACTCTCCAAATTTCAACTGTGTAGTGCCAACAGTGTCGGAGTAAAACGGCTGTGACATACGGACGGATAGACAAACAGCCACGACGGACAGGACAAACTATAAGGGTTCCGTTTTGGCATTTGGCAACGGAACTCTAAAAAGTTATAGAATGGTTAATGAAGGAAGGAGGTCACATTTGTAAACAACAATCTAGGTACTCGTTTTGAGTAAAAAGTTTTGAATGTTTTTATCTTTTTGTCGGTGATGAACCTGATGTTCAGCTTGACGAACAACTTCCTCAATATACAGGGTGTAAACAGACCCTTCACATAGCCGTCAACCAAGCATTCTGTACATCAAACTAAGTAACTTTATGCAAAAATTATTACTGGGAATCGACTTTTTTTTTTGGGGTGAAAAATCACGTTTTAAGGTAGGACTCGATAGAAAGCACTCAAAGCAGTGTGCTGATGAATGGATTTAATAGTACCGGGGTCGTGGAGGTTTGTAAAGTAAAAATCTTACATTAAAAAAATGTATTTAAAAAAAACTTTGTGAAAAAGTTGGAACTTTGACCCCCAATATCTCCGTAACTAGAAGGTTTCCAGGTATGGTCTAGAACAAAAAAATGATCGCAAAGAAGGGGAGAACAAGAGCCTTTCGGATGTGTTAAGGGTCTATATACACCCTTTATACATAAATGTAGTTGTCAAATAGATTTAATCGTATCCCAAAAAACTTCTTGGTTTCGTACGTTTTGTTTTAAGTTTTGTCTTAATTATGTTAAGAGATAAGGCCAAAAAAAATGCTCCATTCACTCCATTGTAATCCACGGTAGTTCTCACAACATTCTCTAAGATCTATCGCACCTCTCTCTCTAACTGCAGCATTTTTCTTAAGAAGGAAAGTGATAGATTAGACGAGCAGTTGCGTTTGAAACGCGACCGCATTTCGATTTCAGTAGGAAAATGTGCTTATTATGTAAACGCTCAAGTTATGTCTTCATTCATTTCCTTAACTTAAACACTAGATGTAAGTAAGTACTTCGGAATTGAGGATCCAGGCATGTAAGGAATATTCATATTCCTAGTTAATAATCCTTTAGAAACAAGTAGAATATAAAAAGTTAAGTTAAAAAGCTAAGTTCTGTCATAAAATAAAATTAGAAAAAAAAAAAAAAAAAGTAAAAAAAAAGTAAAAAAAAATCTATTGAACTGTCTTTTTCAAGAGGGGCCAAACTCAAGCTCTAAACACGTAGGCGTAGCTAACAATGAGGAGTGACATGTTCAGTAACGGACAAGTCAACATGGGTAGTTACCTGATAAGATACAGGGTCATTAACTCGCGTCTTGATAACGGCAAACCTGTTCCTTATCCCTATATATTTAGGGTCTCTATTAGATGTCATCTCATAAGTCAGACCACATCATCTTTAACACTGTCCATCCATCGTTTTTTTGCTCTTCCTCAAAGACGTACAAATATTTACGAGCGACAGACGGGAAAAGGCGAAGAAAATCGTAATCAAATACTTGTTACTACTTTATTATTAATACTCGAAACGGGATATTTACCGTGTTTACTGTTTCTTATGAATTTACTGTCACTTACGGGATATCTTCCGTGATTGTTCATTAATATCGGGAGCTCAAAATAATGAACAATCACGGAAGATATCCCGTAAGTGACAGTATATTTGTAAACCGTGAAAGCTTGAAACAGTGTTTGTTTCTTATGAAGTTATGAGACACCGATTTTCTTTTTTTTTTATATCCCGTTTCTAGTATTAGTTATAAAGTTAGTGTCCATGATAGTTTTAAATCTTATATTGTTACTACTTAAGTAACAAATCGTTCTGTCTAGTGTCAAAAGCCCGTTTGACAGATAGCATTCGTGTGTCAAAATAAATGATCGAGATCAAAAATTTTGTACGACAATATTCCTAACTAGCTGTTGCCCGCGACCTTCCTCCGCGTGAAATTTTATAGCCTATAACCTTCCTCGATAAATGGGCTATCCAACACTAAAAGAATTTTTCAAATCGAACCAGTAGTTCCTGAGATTAGCGCGTTCAACCAAACAAACAAACTCTTCAGCTGTATAATATTAAGTATACATGTCCGCTCTATAAGTCTTTGCAATCTCTTTGGTTTTCTTCTACTCTAATAGCCATCGACATTCACATTCAAAACTGACACCCGCTTACACAGATGATACTTTTCGTTTTCACTGGGGGCAATCTCAGAATTCTTCACAATTCTTCCTAACAATAAATTCAAATAAGACGACACGCACCTTATTTTTACAATATTGCTAATATCAAATATTTAGACAGTCGATATCTCACTCACGCTTCAGCTAGCACAAGGTCAGCAACAAATTAGTAAATAGTAGCTATTGTATTGCATATTAGAATTAAACATTCGCATATTCAATGTGATTCAATATTAATATTATGGCAATCGGTCGCATTGTTCTACCTACATGACGATGACAGACGATGGTATGCACTAGGTGGAGGACTGTGGTGTAAGATGTAAGATTTCAGAGTGGATTTGAAGACCCCTTTCGACGAAGTTTTCCTAGTCTAAGGGCTGGTACACATAAACACGATACGACGTCGCATCGTGCTACGACGCGGATAATTCTTTAATGTTTGTTTGTCTTTACCGCGTCGTAGCACGATGCGACGTCGTATCGTGTTTATATGTACGGGCTCTAAAACAGACATACCGACACCAGCCCCCGTAGCAAGACCACCGTAGACAAGGATTCGTTTGACGGAAGAATCGACAAGACAGATTGTGTCGACACAATGACAGATTTCTTTGCACTATCTGTCATTTTGTCGATTATTCCGTCAAACAAATCCTTGTCTACGGTGGTCATGCTACGGGGGCAGGGAATTTGCGGCAACCGAGATTTCTCCAGTTTCTAATAAATCTTTGCTTATAGATCTGACCCGGTCTAGAAAAGCACTGTAGTCCATGTATTTTGTTAGACTTCTAAAGTTTGTGTCTACTAACTAACCTACGCCTGGTCTACCTCAAATACAGGGTGGAAGGCACACCGACGCGAAAACGGTTACAACGTATTCATTACATCATTCTGAACCCGACCACATATAAATTTTTCATCGGTTATCAAAAAAAAAATCAGCTGTTCCATACATTTTGACCGTTTAGGTATTGCACTTTTGTAGGAAACAGCTGTTCTTTTTTGTATTAACCGATGAAAACTTTCTATGTGGGGGGACTCGGAATGATGGTGTGACGTGGTAACCGTTTTCGGGTCGGTGTCCCTTCCACCCCGTATAAGTAGGCCATGTTCTATGAAATATTAACTAGGTACGTAATGTATTGCTGCTTCCTTGCAAAACCCTTAGAATACACAAACAAACAACAAAAAGTCATTTATTTCTTCAACATAAGAATTTTTAAAAACAGAATTAGTGATTGGAGCCTCCCTTTAAGCAAGTAATGCTTGTATTGGGAGACTCCGCTCTTCCATACCAAGAATTTATGCGAGAGTGTGAGAATGTGTGTGTGTGTGTGTTTGTGTGTGTGTAATTGTGTATGTTTGTGAATGTGTGAGTAGGTTTGTATGTGTGTATAATAAGTGTGTCAACATTTGATGTGAGTCACAGTCCTTCAATCTTCTTTCAATCTAGCTATGACACCGATTCTAGTGCTGTCTTCGATTACATTACACCTGACCCCGACAAACTCACCTTCACGCAACATTCCATCACACTGCACATTAATAATCGCTCCACGCACTTCGCTTGGCCCGCACACAAACATGATAAGTGCGTTCTAAATGGGTGACCGGGTTCGCGCGACATTTGGTAGCCAAGCTGCTGAGCCAAAGCGAATGCGATCCGTAGGCGAACAGCCTAGCTCGCTGCGTAAGGAGAAAGTTAACCAGTGTGTCCTTGTTGAATGTGACAGAGAAGTTAGCCGTGTGTCATGATTACTAGGAAATAAGATAGTGGATTTTAAAGTTCTCAGAAGCCGTAATGTCAGGCTTTTAACTAAAGAAGATGAGACGAGACTCGCGACGAGAAGAGTGATTAGTAGCGAAATGATACTATGCGTTGGATTGGATTAGGACATGACGTTAGAAATACATACACACTTTACTTTTCTTTTTGTTTATCAGTGGAAATTTGTAAATGGCCTTCGAATTCTTATTGTTTAAGAACATAGCTGTAAGTTACCCGAATAGCATAAAATAAAATAAACACGTAAACTCACGACTTTTTCCCATGAGGGCAAGCAGAAACCATAGAACACCACCTGTTACGATCCTTACATACTCCGTTAGAAATATAGTATAGACCAAAAATTTGGCAGACCAAGACCAAAATTTAGCAAATCAAGACCAAGATTTGGCAGACCAAGACCAAAATTTGGCATACCAAGACCAAGATTTGCCAGAACCACTCACAGAGTCAGAAGTTCCAAGTCGATGATCGAAACTAGTCAGCAAGTTCTATAATTGGGGCATTACACACTAATTGTAGTTATGATGATAATTAAGTAATTTCCCAACAAAACCTCAACTTGCACGCGCTAATAGAAAAATTATAACAATTAAAATGTTGCAATGTCAATAATAATCAATTTCGATCAAAGTTAGGATACAGTAATTGTGAGCAAGAAGGATATTGAGGCGTCGATGTTACCAAATTCTGATCATTAAACAATAAAACTACTAAGTTGCTGTATTTTGTAAAAGTTCTTCCTTGATCCTCCATCATCATCATCTGCCTAGCCTTATCCCAACTATGTTGGGGTCGGCTTCCAGTCTAACCGGATGCAGCTGAATACCAGTATTTTACATGGAGCGACTGCCTATGTAACCTCAACAACCCAGTTAGTACTGGGTAATACGATACCCCTTGGTAAGACTGGTTGTCCGACTTTTTGGGCCACTGACTACCTAACGACTGTCAAAGATCTACAAATGACACCCGGGACCAACGGCTTAACGTGCTTTCCGAGGCACGGAGGAAACTCGGTATGTAATGAGTGGTCACCCATCCCCTCCCATCCCCTTGATCCCCCATCTTTAAGAAATAATAAGTAGACGACTAAGATACTGCCAAGTTCACTGACGGTCTGCTAATTTTCACCCTTATGCCCTAAGTTATAAGGTTGAAAGTGGTCGACCGTCAGTGAGCTCGGTAGTACCTGTGACTCAGGTACTACCGAGCTCACTGACGGTCGACTTATTATTTTTTTAAAGATTGAGGATCAAAGAAGTTTTGCAAAATCTATGATGATATTGTTCATCGGTAACATGTCAAAGTGTGTGTGTGTGTGTGTGTCTGTGTGTCCGTGTGTGTGCCTGTGTGTGTGTGTGTGTGTGTGAGTCATGTGTGTGTAAGTTGAATCGCCCTATTTGTAAGTATAAGATCTATTAATCAATAACAGTCCAAGTTTCCATTCGTAACAGAATCAATAGGAAACATTAATAATGTCGCTGTAGTTTCAGCTCCTTACAAAAATATAAAAATCACTTAAGGCATTGACCGAACTACTTATTATTAGTTACTGTTATATACCTTCACGGCCTAGCCTTTGTTCCGACAGCTAATGGCTATAGCCATTCGCACAATTTAACATCCAAGTCATGTAACATTGCAAATAGCACTAAAAATATTAATAAACTTCCTTATTTCACAAGTTAGTTACGTAACTATTATGTAAAGTTCATGATCTCTAAAACAATAGCGAAAGATTAAAACGAGCTTGAATAAAAATGCGAATAAAACTCTTAGGCACCCACATAAAATTGCTGTAAATTTGGCTTTGGTATGCAAAACAACAACTTTTTGTTGGTCTACTGACAAGATTTAATTACTTTCTTAAGTAGAGTAAACTAACTAAATACATTACTACCTAAAATAAATAAACTAACAAAAAACTAAAAAAGGGCATAAAAAACTCCTCCTCAACGCTGTCAGCTGGTAATGTGCCCAAGAGACTGGCGGCGTTGCCACTTAAGACTGTAATGTCAAGTTAAAGTCACAATTGATTCTATTACAATTTTTATTGAAGGCCCAAAGAATCAAGATACGCTTAATTAAGTATTATTTCCGCTTATTAATATTTTATTATTTGAAATAAATAATTTTATTGATAACTGACTCGTGAACTAAGCAATTTAAATAGGTTTAATTTATTTATGTAATTAGGCTGCATGCGTTATGTCAATTTTATGTTACGACCATGGCCTTGATGATAACAAATTAAAAAAAAAACCTTGACGGCAAAAGAAAATGACAGGAAAGAAAACATGGCCGCCAAGTATTTCCACGGCTCACTTTTCCCGCCAATTATCTAAGACCAGTTTCACTTTCTTATTTTCCAGTGCACTTAAAAAGGCCGGTGGTGGCTAATTTACAGAACATCTGTCTCTTCGTATGTTAATTGTGACCTCTGACGGCCCAAGGTGTGTCCGCAAATGAAAAATGTTTAAATATATTGGCTAGTAGAACAAAGAAAGTGGAGGCGTGCTGTACTTCCTCCATCTTTAGTAAGTAGGTAGGTAGGTACCTTACCTCGTTTATTTTAGTAATGGCGTCATTAAAAACAGTTCTCACAGAACATGCTTCTTTAACTAGAGGCAGTTAATTTATTGTGAGATTGTACCGGTAGGAAATTGGTTTTATATTAACTTTGAGGAGTGTCTTCACTTATTTATGAAGTACTAGCTGTTGTCCGCGACCTTCGTCCTCGTGAAATTTTATGGCCTATAACCTTAAAATCTAGATAAATGGACTATCCAACACTAAAAGAATTTTTCAAATCGAACCAGTAGTTCCTGAGATTAGCGCGTTCAACCAAACAAACTCTTCTGCTTTATAATATTAGTATAGATTTTAAAGAGTGGACGATACAAACACAGCTGTCAAAATCAAATTGACAGTGACAGAATTGGTGACATAAGCAAGAAAATACCTACTTGAAAAATATAACTATTGTGAGTGCCCAATAGACATTTTAAACACTAACGATTACGCTATGCTACCTCGCACATTCAAGTAACGTTCAAAGTCCTGATATACAACGATTAACCAATTCTAAAAAGCAATAATCGTAGCGTCGAATATAAAATACCTGTTTATAAATTACAAGTTCGTTTTGCGAAATCACGTAATACTTATGTATGTATGCGGCTACCTATAGTAGCATTCAATTTGAATGTTATTTGGTCCATAACCATTACACCTGAGTAGTTAAGTTTCGTTCGAGGTTCAGTGTTTCCAAGTTACTGATTTTAAAACGGATCGTTTAGCTTATTGATCATAAAATTGAAATAGCTGTAAGTGTAGAAACACAGCAGCCGAAATTACGCGGCGGAAATACAGCGTGCTGCGTTGCGGACAAACGTACAATGTCGCATCTTAGGTGGGTAATTCATTTTCCGTAGATCGTGTCAGTCTATCAGTGGAATATGGTAGGTCCTAATGACTTAAGGGCTAGTGTCTGCAATTGTATCTTAGAATCTGATTAATGAACGCGTTTCATAAAATAACTTAAGCTTACCACTCCTCGACATTAGCGAAGATAAGATGATGAGAAAGTAGGTATTAACTGACATTAGAAATCAGCAATTGTACCTAATTGAATTGTGAAAATTCTAGCCCGTTCACAAAATACACTGTTATTTATATGAAAGCTTACGAATAGGTCTACTAAGGGCCTAGGTTGTTAGGGCACGTCAAGTACTTTAAGCACCGATGGAAGTCTAGGACACGTAGATATTGAGAGAGGCCTCTGAGAAACCCGACTACGAAAGTGCATTTGTTTACATTTAAAGACGGACGATTTCTCTTAGGAAGAGAGATGTAGCGGTATTGACGACAGATAGCGTAGCTTTCAAAGCCACAGGTAGTTACAGTATTGCATTTTACTGACACTCACTGCATATAAGCCCATTCCACGCCAACATTCAGAAGTTTACGATTTACAAACGAATCGAATGCCTGGTTAGACATCAATTTCGATTGAATAGCGATAAAATTACGGCTGGTTGACAATTACGCGATTATTGTGTCAAGTGTGGTGTAAAATCGAACATCAAATGACTGAGTGGTCGTGACTGAAGCGAAGGAGACCTTCGAACAGAAACTACTTAGATATTATATATATCTAGCACATTCAAAAACTAATGTGATATCCTCCCCACCGAACTGCGGTCACGGCAGCCAATCTCAGCTCACACTACACAAGTACAAGTGAGTGAGCTAATACAAGTGCACTCTCTGATCCTTTACTTGAGAGTAAAGGATCAGATGGGACGGCAATCCGAAACGAGCTGGGACAGACCAGGCTCAATACACCCGTTCCGTGGCACGAAGGAATCACACATGCAACTTCCAAACTGGGCTGATAATTCAAATTGGAGCTGATAATTAAACACAGCGCTGATATTTTTGAAAGTAAAACCTAATTACTGTCCGACTCGGGACTCGGACCAAAGACACTCAACAGTTGCACTTGCCACTTCGAGAGCAATGCGGCAATTAAACTAAATTAAATACTTATTACAGTGATATCCGATAAAAAGCTATAGGGAAATATAGGAACAGTTTTCTATTGACACGAATCCAAGAACAAGTGAATCGTGATTTCGTGTGGTGGTAATTGGCCGATGGCTATTGCCACCCGGCGTCACGCGTCCATTCATACGTAATCGGGTTAGCGTGATCACTTACGGACATGCAGATCTGTGCTCGACTTATTTACATGGGCTATTGAGTTTCGTGAATGTTTAATTGCGTATAAGCATCTGTTTTTTGTCTAGATGTTGTCTTGTTCGTGTTTAAGCGCCGCAGAAAGAAAATTGGAGCAAGTAACACTACATTACATGACTGGATCGACAAATTAATGTGCTGTGGACCGTATCAGGAATAGATCATCTCCACAATCGTAATTACACATGAGCATTTAGCATTAAGACCACTGCTATACTAATCTTAGTGGATACCGCAGGCATTCTATTGAAATCTCATTCAATCACAATTTCAGGCATTTGCCCCACCTTAATACTCCGTAATCCGTCCCGCCCTTGACAAATCCCAAAAAGCCTTAGCACACTGACCCTATAAATCCACATAATATTAAATTCGTCTGCATCTGGTATGCCTACGCGCACAGTCAAGCAACGGTCATTCCCTCCCATCCGCAACTTGCCGCAAGTGATCGGTGCATGCGGTCTACCGCGTTCGCACCGCTGCTGATTTTCCGTAATAAAACGATAGCTTCCTCATGCAAATCTCAGGCAATTTGCATCTCTGCGATAAAACTGGGATGTTGAACGCACGATTATTTTCTTGCATTTCAGAAAGAATGCATTCATTGATGGATAAACTTGATTCTTCAATCGACTTGAATAAATTGTAAGAATAAGAGTCAGAGAGAAAACCTCACCACAAGACCACAGACCGAAACGTTTACAATCAACGGTAAGGCTCTGTCCCTTTCTCTTAAACACTTATTATACATGCAAATATATAGACGCCTCACTGACAGCATACCTCACTAAGACATCTAACAAGAACTGGCTATGTTCAAGAACAATTTGAAGTTTGATCTACTGAGGCTATTTGAAATAGTTAAGGTGGTAGCCCGCGAAATTAAAATTTTCTTACGTCTTTTGCAATTTGCATTCATAAAAAGTCATTCAATGCGGTTAAATGAACTTAGAGGGTTGTGTTTATAATTTTAATGGTTATAATTCTAAAATACATACGTGTTACTTGCAAAGACGGGGAGAACAAGTGCGTTTCGGCTATGTTAAGTGTCTATTTACACCCTTTATGAGGCCTTAACCATGAACTAATAATGCCTTCAAATGACTTAACCAAAATATACATGACTTGACCCCTATTGCACAGGACATAGCTAATATAGTCGTCAGCCAATTATCGAGCGAAACGAAAGTGTAATAGACGTAAGCCTCATTCTTCTGGCACCACAGGTGTGACGGCTACATATAAAAACTGTTATAAACTGACATATTAACAATCCGAAGGTTCGACGCTTGCGCATCGCAGTGCATTCCTTCACGGAACGGTGGCCGCTTGCAAAACTCTTGATATGGGCTTAGATTCGCGGGGGTTTGCGAAACGGCTATTAGTTACGTATGGCCACCAGTTTTCTACTTCGATTAGTCCGAAGATTGTCAATAGTTACAAAATTATATGTTCTACGGAAGACTGCAATGTAATGGAACTATTACTTTCGAAATCAGGAATCGGTTTATATTATTATTACTTAAGCAGTGATACCCTAGTGGTGTAATCGTTGGACTGCCAAGTCATAAGTCTCGAGTGCGAACCTAAGACACGCAGCTCTGATTTTTTGGATTTATGTGCGTATTGTATAATTATCACTCGCTTCGGTGAAGGTAAACATCGTGAAGAATGGTTTCCTCATAAATAACTAAAATAATTCTCGACGGCATGTAAAGTCAAGTCAGAGACCCATGGGCGGCATAAAAACTCTGACACCAGCCCCCGTAGCATGACCACCGTAGACAAGGATTTCTTTGACGGAAGAATCGACAAAATGACAGATAGTGCAAAGAAATCTGTCATTGTGTCGACACAATCTGTCATTTGAGTATGATGTTACGGCAGGCATTCAGGATGTCATGTCATAACAGGATTTTCGGGTGCGCGTAAAGAGAAGAATTATTAATCAAAGAAAGGAAATCGTTTCCAAAACAATATCTTTGTAACAAAATAAAGCATGTTTATTCATTCAAAATTAAATTCTGTAATCGAAACAGTAAAACTTCCGTTCGCAAAATCAAGGATATAAAACAATGTAATGTGTTTTCAATCAAACAGTTTCATATTACAAAACAATTTCCTTTAATAATCGCAAGTGATCGTATGACAAAATAAACATTGCACTAATGCAGTCTGGAAGTGCACCCGTGCATATATAACAACAATAAAAACGGTGCAGGAAGGAAAGTCGGTGATAACCTGCATTTGATATTATTATAGCAGTATGTGAACATAAATGGTATGACATTACAGGTAGAAGGAACAGACCATTTCATAAACGATGATGTGTATCATTTTAGCAATAATCGAGTATCGAAACAGACAAGAAATGATAAGAAAAGGTTTAAGTCCTTCCTTCAGAGTTACCTAAATTAAATAGGAATAGATATTATATTCATATACATTTAAGCACTTACAATTTTTAACCGACTTCCAAAAAGAGGAGGTTATCAATTCGACTGAATTTTTTTTTTTTTGTTTGTATGTTCAGCGATATTTTCGCCATTTGTGAACCGATTTTGATGATTCTTTTTTGTTTGGAAGAATATTATTCCGCGGTGGTCCCATTTTTTATTTGGTGAAGATCTGATGGTGATCTTCGGAGATATTAACGAAACTCTTCAATAATAGACAGCAAATCTGTCGTGATTGCTGCAATCGCTTGGATGTTTATTGGTTACACAACACCATAACATAATATCACGCCTGTATGCTCTGAGGGGGTACGCAGATGTGTACAGTACATTTCAACAGTTAGGTATGTTAAGTTCCATTTATTGGAGATAAGCCTTTTACCATGACATGTATTGTAAACGGTTCACAAATTTTTCACCAAAACTGCTTTGACAATTTTTAACCGACTTAAAACAAAAAGTAAAACCGACTTCAAAAACTCGGTGACTTTAGTTTGATTCAGTTTTTTTGTCACCGACTTCTGAAGCTAAAGTTATTTTTCACTTTTCTGTGTTTTTGAAGTCGGTTTTACTTTTTGCAAAAAAGAGTTTTTATTCATCTACATAAACAGGCAAAGCTTAATGATTGATCTGAAACCCTGCGCATTTATCAATGCAATCTTTCACAAAAACTGACAAACAAGACATTTCATCCATGACACCAGTCGTTTTCAAAATCTCCCAATTCAACTCACGAATATCTTTTAGATTTTCCTCTACGAAGGACCTATAAATACTCATTATCTAACGCACCATTAATTACTGAGCATTAAATCTGTTTGCAGACCGGCACCTCGGCTCGCCATAATGAAGACAAACACCTTGATGACCTCATTATATCGTCGTTAGACTTATTAACTTATACTTGACACGGTTACTTAGCCGGAAGGTGCTAGGCTTATTGTAATTTTTTACAGGCCTGTTAGGTTTGATTAAAATTATTAGGTTTACTGGCTTATGCCCGCTGCTTCGCCCGCGTGGAGTTCGATAATTGTCCCACTGAATCATATAACCGGGATAAAAAGTATCCTAGGTGTTTATCCAGGTTATAAACTATCGGTGTGCTAAATTTTATCCAAATCCGTTCAGGAGTTTTTGCGTGAAAAAGTAAAAACATCAAGACATCCAAACTTTCACATTTATAATATTAGTAGGAAGGATTGTTAGGTTTCGTAACGGTGAAAAGGGGTAAGAGAACTTTATTTCTAGAAAAGATCCCGAAAGACGTGGTTGACGAGGACTCATTTCTAATGCTAAAGAAAAAAAAAAAAGTTTATTATTATAGTGAGTGATGGACATGAATGTTGACGGATGGAGAGGGAGAGGAAGACCAAAGAAAGAGGGATGGATTGGGTGGGGAATGATATGAAAGAGAAAGGAGTAAATCATGCCGTGACGTCTGTCAAGGGAGAATGGAAGAAAAAAACGTGTTGCTCCGACCCCAAGTAGAATGGGGCAAAGACAGGAAGCGAAGCTCCAGTCTGGGTGTGTAAGAAGAACTAACTTAGTGTAATCTCTCACCCGGCTCGAAGGACCATTTTGTAAATCGACGTGTTACAATAAATCGAGTTTACCGTGGTCTCGCGAGTTTATACCACCACCACCAGCCCCCGTAGCATGACCACCGTAGACAAGGTAGGAAGGATTGTGTCGACATATTGACAGATTTCTTTGCACTATCTGTCATTTTATCGATTCTTCCGCCAAAGAAATTCTTGTCTACGGTGGTCATTCTACGGGGGCAGCATCTAAGATCTACAAAGTGATGTTTATTTACGGTCATTATCACACTATAGATACAAATACGACTTAATCGCTTTTTGTTTGTCACTAAATCGGTATTTCAGCAAGTCACTATGTTATAATTCAGTAGAATCAGCCATATTTCCAGATTCCATACTACGTTATTAAATCCGTTCAGTACTTGTTTTACAAGATGACTATCAATTTGTTAACACGTGCTAAAACATCCTTGCAGACATGAAGTCACCTTCATACACATATTATGCAAACAGGTCACAACCATCATTAAATTGTGTTTAGACTTAAGACTCATCTTCAACACAAATCAGACTATTAACACTTTCGCAAATTAAATGTTATCGTAACACAAGACTGTCTACTTTCTTTTTTATTGCGAAATATGTGTGTAATGTTTGTAAGCTACAGACAAGAATTTCTTGAAAGATTTCATTTACATTTCATTCATTCATCTGCCTAGCTATTTTCCAAACTGTATTTAGGTTGGCTTCCAGTCAAACCGGAAGCAGCTGAATACCAGGTTTTTTACATGGAGCGACTGCCTATCTGACCAGCACAACTCAGTTACTACAGGGTTATACGATACCCTTTGGTAAGACTGGTTTGAATACTTTCGGGCCACTGACTACCTGTAACGACTGTCAAAGATCTACAAATAACAGCCGTGATCAACTAAACGTGCTTTACAAGGTAAGGAGGAAACTGAGTATGTAATGGATGGTCACCCATCCACGGACCGACCTTGGCAAGCGTGGCTTAACCTTTAAAAGCGACCCGTGTGGCTGTTATTATTTAGCTACGAGCTCCTCAGTAAATATGCGTACAAAGTAACTAATAATAATTGCTCTGACTACAGAGTTGACTTAGAACACAGGTTACAAGTCAGTAGATTCGTCATTTCCTCTAATCACACATTGAGACCTCGAAGGCCAAAACACAAGTATCATTATCATCACCTACATACAGAACGACACGGAAAGCGTGGACGATATTGAATACAATTATAATAACGGAATAATCGAATTTGACAGAGAACAAAGGACTCGTAATAACACATTAATGATCACAATGGCGATGTTTAAATCTTGAGACTGTACCTTTACTAATAAGTATTATATAATTTTATAATTTTTTATAAATATTCTGAATTTAGTATGGTCCTATTTGGCGCAGCTATGAGGCACACAGTGTTACCAAAAAATTTTGTTTAGTTTTAAGTTTATTTTTTTCTTGTATTATTTTTGTTTTATATTGCGTGAACTTGTGGCATGTGTCAAATAACTGTATTTTCTTTCTTGCTTAGGAGACCAAAAGTTACTTCCAGCAAAAATATTCTGCTAAAGTAAGCCAAACAAATGTAAAATGAAAGAAACTGATTTTACATAAAGTTCAAGTAATCTAAACTTACAATAACTGATACAGGACAGTCATACATAAGTATTATAACGGACACAAAACATGTTTTACAGTTAAGTATCAAAAAGACAACTTTTTAAACCAACTTCAAAACCAAAATGTTGGTTTAGAATATTTATATGGATGGACGTTTTACGTCTCAATCCATAAACAATTGCACACTTTTCACAACAAGTTTCCTGACAAAATTGTCGTTAACTTTGCCGAGTTCACTCAAGAGTCTATATCCTTTCAAAGAGTGTCAGCCGTATAATGACGGGGCCCCCCTCTAGAGGGCCAAAGCCTGCCGGGGTCGCGGCACTCATAGAATTACCGTGACCCTGGAACATAAAGGGCTATTGAAGGACACCGTGGATTTTAGTCAGTACAAGTCTGACAGTCCCTCCCGCTCTGCCCTGGGTGGGAGGACTCATTTGATGATTTTAACACTTTAAAAAAAAAAAAAAAAATTGTCTATCCTTGACTTCTCCGTACATTAACTTTGCTTTTGAAGGAACCTTGCAATCTCAAAGTTGAACACTATTTTACAACCAGTAACTAAGTTCAAGTAAAGTAAGCGTAGTGGTAGCCTTGTGGTGTGACCGTCGTCGGACTGCCAAGTCATAGGTCTCGAGTTCAAACCCAAGACGTGAAGGGTGCAGTATGCTTGAGATATATTTCTCGACGGCATGTAAAGCCAAATCAGAGGCCCAAACAAAATCTCTGACACCTGTATGCTTAGTGCGAGTTTTTTTTACGTATCGAGCGCGTAACGTTTACGCAAATTAGTATGGCGCTGGGTAAGCGACAATTCGTGCCGCTAGGTGGCGGTTACCCAGCGCCATACTAATTTGCGTAAACGTTAACGCGCTCGATACGTAAAAAAAACTCGCACTAAGCATACAGGTAAGGGCACTAAACACACGAAAAATAAAGATCAAGTAATTCACGTTGAGTTACTTGACCTTTCTTTTTCGTGAAAGATCAAGTAACAGTCAGTTGAAAGTCAGTAGACAGAGAGTTTCAATAATGTAATTAAGTTTCAGATTTATCTCTTAGTGCTGAAATAGCTATTAAAAGCTAAATTAGTATTATGTTACTTTCATTTTTAATCGGCGTCTTTAAAATGTGTTGATACGTGGTTGGGTTTTTTAATTCTAGTATACAGTCGTAAACTGATTAGATGGAAAGCTTTAATCATGGAATGTGTTTAACTCAGTAATGTTTTCTATTTAATAACTTCTGTTCATAAAAGGCACTAACCACACGAAAAAGAAAGATCGAGTAACTCACGTTGAGTTACTTACTCTTTCTTTTTCGTGAGGTTAATAATAATATATTCATTAATAATAATTAAACCAATGCTCTGTTTTATTCTACGGAAGTTTAGTTCTCGGCAAATATCACGTTTTTTTATTTTTTATTTTTTTTATATAGTGTAAAATTGCAGGAAAACGGGTTTTATTAATTAAACATATTTCTCTACTAGAATCCTACACAATAATATTTAATAATAAATATTGAATTAAATAATTTCACAAATTATGTTTTTATAGAGTAATTAAAAATCTCACGTGATATTGGGGGGTGGGGGTAAAGTCAAATCGAGGTCGTGAGATTTGACTCTCCGCCTCCCCAGGCGGGCCCGAGAAACCGACAAAATCGACAGACTGTATTAATGGAAGTCCCCCAAATCTTTAAAATAAAGTAATTTATTATCACGTCTAGCCCATCAGAACAACAGTGACAACACACATATACCATTCATAACATAATTATAAACCATCAAAAATGTCAAACTTAAAAACGTTTCCGCTTATCATAGGTTCATTGACACATTTTCCTGACCAAATGAAAATAGGTCATATTATATTATCGGTTGTTGACCTCTTCTTGACAAATACAATTCACTTTTGGAGTGTGTTTATTATGATTTATTTTATCGAAAACATTGTACATATTGTTGTGATTATGTTAATGATTAGATTCACATTCAGCATCTGCTTTTATTGAAGTCAAAGTTATTAAAAGATGTGAATAAATAAGTTCAGAGATCTTTATGTTTTGCCGTCAATGGCGTACAGTAATTAAAATGATTAATTAAACGTTTGTAGCGGCACTACAAAGAGTACTGGGTAAAACGGGGTGAATAGGAAAGGCAAGGGTGAATAGAGACAAAACTTTGAAAGGGATTTTAATGTTGAATTGATATGTTATGTTGCCAACAAGGTCTCTAAATAATTAAGTATAATTAAGTTAATAAAATAGAGTAGTTTTTGGTAATATATCATATTAATTCAACGTTAAAATCATTTTCAATGTTTTGTCTCTATTCACCCTTGCCTTTCCTATTCACCCTTGCCTGTCCTATTCACCCTTGCCTTTCCTATTCACCCTGTTTTACGGTACTACAGCAACATAGAACAAAAACTACTACAGCGCCATCTATGACACAGAGGATGAACTAAACGGCGAAATACATCTAATTCCTACATCGCATAGAAGAAGTCTTCCGGTTCGCGGTCGCCACTCCAGAACTGCCTAACCCTTCGGTGATTACAGGCGTGATGTTATTTTATGTGATAATATAGACCTCTGCCTAAGCCTTCGTTGAAATACAAGCGTGAACCACTACAGACTAGTTAATAAATTTAATACTTTCTTTTGTACAGTCTTATCTCCGTACTTTCCTTAAAATGAGTGACTCATGTCTTCACTGATATCTCTCCAACCTTATCGGTGGCTCATTAACACGCTAAGTCGTGTATTCAGTTTTAGAACCTCATCTCGTCTAATGGTAATGAACGTTTAATAAAATGTTCTAATGATCGTCATTAACCCATCAAATATGTAGACCTATTGTTTGACAGTGCCAAAGACAAAAAAAACTGTAAACGTCAATATATATGTACTTGTACAAGTTATAAGCGGTCCCTGCACGAAGCCATCAACCAAACAATCTGTACATCAAAGTTCTACGCAAAAATTATTGCTGGGAAACGACTTCTTTTTTGGGTGAAAAATCACGTTTTACGATAGGACTCAATGTGCTGATGAGATGAGGGGATCGTGTAGGTATTTAAATTAAAGTAACAACTTTGAAAACTTGAACTTGACCCCCAATGGCCCCAATATCTCCGTACCTAGAAGGTTCCCACGTATGGTCTAGAACAGAAAAATGATCGCAATGACGGGGAGAACCAGTGCCTTACGGCTTTGTTATGGGTACTTTTACATTACCATTATAATCTTTTTAAAACCATGGCTCTTACGAGGCAAAGGCGGATTATAGGTAATCGTTTGACGGGTTAAAACGACAGTTGTTATTTTTATGTGGTCTGAACTAAACAGGTGTAAATGACTCAGGTCATATCTTAGAGGGAAAACAAGACTAGGACAACAAACTTGGACTGCATTCCGCCCCATTGCGAAACCGCTCTTTGTCTACGTACTCTGCGTCTGCGTACAGCCAGACGCCGATCCTATCTGTCATACATAACGAGTTGTTTGAATACTTCTGTTATTACTAAACGACTGTTGTATTAAACTAGCTGATATATAAAAAGATAAGACTGGCGTTTTGTGAATTTATATTGGTGATTTTATATAGTTGACTGATGAACAATAATGCAAAGACAACATCATCATTGGTGAGTTAGAGTAGAACGACATTAGACAAAACGAGTTATGATTAAAAAAAACAAATATCTCCTAAAAAAGTTAAAAATAACCAGAACCGCGAAGAAAACAGTACAAACAACCTTCAATTTATCGCACAATCTCCCAACCCAAATTGTGTGGCTGACAGACAGAAACTGGTTCCAAAAATCATAACCCAAATACATCTTCACCCAGTTCGTGAGATAAACATCCTCTGTTCGGCTACGTTCGGGTTTTTGTCCAAACAGTTCGGTCCCCGCGACCTTCCCGGCCATCTTAGAAAAAAAGAACACGTCGACGCAAGCGCACCTCCCCGTCAGACGAGACGCGCAGGACCGGTTAGTTAGTGGCACGAGAGATTTCACCTGCGACCATCGATTCTGATGTAAAACTTACATTCATTTTACTGAGAAATCGAATCGATTCAAGCTCGAAAATATATCGAGTCAGAATTTTCGATTAATCGATTTGATGTATGTTGATCGCCGGCGCCGCTTTTTGCACTTGCAATGACCATCAATCTCAATTAAACAAGTTTTGGCGTGCCACACGGTCTGGTTATAAACGGTTATCAATTGGCCTACATCTAGTGTCCACGTCCAGTGATTAATATTGATTGAGAAGGATACGAATGAGACAGGAGAGAAACTATCTTTAGATTGTTTCTGAATGTATCATAGTTTATAGTTTCCAATTAAATACATGACAAAAATACTTTTCGTCCTATTATTTTATTTCTTCGAAAGTGTATTGAAGAACGTCGTTTGATAGACGTGGGATTTGTTAGTGCAGTTCTCGGCGCCATAAAAACCTCGCCTGATGGCTCGGGTGTGAATTCAGCCTCGAATGCAATAACAAAGTTTCCCCACTTATATGAAAATGCACTATTATTATATGACGTTGTAATGTGTTTTGTTTAACGCCCTTTTCTTAATTATTATCTACACACGAATATTTTGTTTAAAAAACCGTTTAACACTAGTAAAACGAGGCCTCCTTAAGGCCGTTTCCAATGATAACCTTAGTTATAATTGTAATGGTTTTCACAGTATCTAACAATAAAATAAGGTGCGATTATAATCAAATGTTACAGCATATTTACATGTAATTTTAAAATGGTAAGCAACAGCTGATTGGCTGCAGAATATAAATCATAAAATCGTTTTGGGTTTAGTTCTGCTGTAGAGGTCGCTTGCAGATTAAATTGATTTAGAACTTTAGGAAATTGTGTTTATTTTTTAAAGTACCTAAGTATGTCATTAACTGTGGAATAAAACTGATCATGGATCTTCAGGAAGGCCTCCTACTAGGTGGACCGATGGCCTGGTGAAGGTTGCGGGGATCCGCTGAATGTGAGACGCACGGGACCGGTTAATGTGGTTGTGGCACTCGGGGGAGGCCTATGCCCAGCAGTGGACGTCTTTCGGCTGAAATGATGATGATGATGGATCTTCAGGACCTCAAAAAAAACTCTAAATCCGCTTTGGATAAGGATTAACATTACAAGCTACAGGGCTGTAAATATAAAGATAACGGATTTTAGTGCAGATCTTTTAAACATAACTGAACAATTAATGTACTTTGATGTAGATCTTGTAGTAACTTTTTAAAACTATCATGGTCACTAACTTTATTATTAATACTCGAAACGGGATATTTACTATGTTTACTGTGTCCCTATTCAACAGCTTTTCAATCAAAATCTTTCAAAGTAGTCCCCGAGCTATATTACCTCCAAAAACCAAAGCCACTACCGATCAAGTCTTAATATTCACACGTCTCAGTGCGTGGTTACCAAATTATTCACTCGCATGACTGCAGGCTATTAACCAAGCTGTGTTGCGGCCAGTACGCGCATTCAGGTCGTTGCTCAACCGACTATTGTCAAGGAACCAGATACCCCAGACAATAACATGTTTGCCAACTGTTTAGTGATACATACGATGATGGATTATACTTAACTTGCTTTCAGTTTTTGACGTGACAACGTCTTATAATTCGATGGAGCCGGCTGCACGCACGAAAATATGAGGCGTTCCATAAAACAATTGCTCAACACACAATCATTTTTTGAAAAATGCAACCATTCTATCAGTATTTTCTTATGATGTTGTCACGTTCAACTATCGTCAGTAAACCGACTTTACAGACAACCGATTTTTTTTTATAGTCGAAATGCTTTTTATACTTTCACAATTAATAAACAAAAAAGCTACTACAACTTCAAGCCAATTACGGACTGCGTGAAGTAAATTAAACTTAACCGCTAAAGGTTAACTACCAAGGTTGCACGTTCCTACACATAATGCGTTATTGTGTAAATAATTTTAATAATAGCCGCATATTAACCTGCCCCCGTAGACAAGGATTTCTTTGACGGAAGAATCGACAGAATGACAGATAGTGCAAAGAAATCTGTCATTGTGTCCACACAATCTGTCATTTTGTCGATTCTTCCGTCAAAGAAATCCTTGTCTACGGTGGTCATGCTACGCGTGCAAGAGCATAAAACTTCAATAGACAACTAAATTACTCAGAGCACACTTGTATTAAAACAAGCATAATATTTGACATTAATTTACCAGTAATCGATCGTGCTATATCTAAGGCTTTGAGGCCCTCTGGCCACTGGAGAAGTTCCACAGAGAAGATCCCTAGTGATCTAAGCATGTGCCGATGAACTGAGAAGGAAACTTAAAATAAAGTGGTTTGTTTATGGCCTATCCAATTCCAGAATTGACGGCACGTTCAGCGCAGTGGCTGAGCGATTGGATGCTTCTGTCGCAGGGTCGATCCCCGCACGGATCAAATATTTGTATGACCTACAGGTAGTTAGTTAATTTCCGGGCCAGTCTGCGTGTGAGTTTAAATGTTTGTAAACGCACCCACAATACAGGAGAAATGACTAGAGTGGGGCAACGTTACAAAAACACTGTTTAACAGGCCCTTGATATCATAGGCATCAGTGGCGAAGGTTCCATACAACCCGATTCCTATTGGCTTCCCTTTGAAAAATGGCACAGTCAGTATTCTAGTGACAAATAATATAATCACATTAAAGATATGTTATCCGGCTTACCTTTTATAAGAATTGACCCTTCGCTACTGATAGGCATGCTAGTTATCTACGAATGTACAGATATTCCCACTTCCTCCACCCATTGTTTTATAACAAATACCTGCCTATCCAATAACAAATAGTAAAGTTTGAAGGTACGGAGTCAAGGCCGAGGCCGAGGCTTGTAGGCGGGTTCCGCACCTATTGTCTTATTGGATACAGTATTGACGATTTCAACATTCACAAGCAAGTATTTGGTTTTTGCTGTATCCTTCTAAATACCAACCCAAGAGTTATGAACTTCACATAGATACATCAGCAGTTCAGCACTTTTTATACAGATCTAAGCGTAACTGTAATTTGTCGTGTCTGATCGTGGCATCACTTGGGCCCTATCAGAATATCAGCGATGTGACATTCTTAAATGTTACAGCGCTGATATTCTGAATTCTGTAATTCAATAATTACAGCTCCATGCTGAGATAGGGGCCTTTTGGCCTCGTAAAAGATTAATCTAGTTTAATGGAAGTTCTCCTTTTATTTAATTTTGTTTTATTGTCTTGTGCGAGCCTTATAAATACTTCTTTTTCTTCCTTTCGGAACATTTATCGAAGCTGAATCATGCCAAAACAAAACTTGGTAGCTGAAATCTCACACTTTGCTTCTGATTTTGTCAAGTTATCCTCAGTGTAGTGGTCGATCTTGGGTTAGATTCCAAGGTCAGGCAAAGTGTTATTGACTTTTTCCATTAGGAATATCTCAGTAGCAGCCACAGAGTCTGTATTTGTGCCCGGTTGATGGCATTAGGCTTGTCCCCTATTGCATGGGACTTAAACATAAGTGGCGAATCATGGGTGTACTATTTATTAGGTCCACCTCTGCCTAATCTTTGGGATTACAGTAGAGGCGTGATGTTATTTTTTATGTTTATTAATAAATTAGATACCAAGACTACCCCGGAGATACCAATACTTAAACTACTACTAACTAAATAAGACTCAAGTGATAATAGAGAGACAATAATACATATCTTATGAAGAAGACGTTCAATGATCAAATGTGAGATCCACAGCCTTTAATGACTAAGTATAACAAATAAGATAAATCTTTACTGAAATGGAGTTTCCATGAATCTAACGGTTTAAAAATTGATGTTACTGATTGGTAAGTAGGTACAAAACTTTTTTTTTTTAATCTTCGCCCCAGACTAGGAATTTCTCCTGTATAAATATTGGTTCCATGCGGGAATCGAACCCACACGACACGAAGCGCAGCAGCCAATCGCTCAGCTACTGCGCCAACTATGCCGTCGCCGGCAAAGAAAATTGTAAATGAAAGTAAATTAAACCGCGAATTCGCTTGCTTTAAGTCATTCTGTAAAATATTTCCATTGCTACGATATTAATAAACATACCTTATATTGACAGTGACAGCACGATACTTTACTTACGGTACACTTCAACCAACTTATCTGTGCAGGCGGGAAAACACAGAACTAAAATAAATCTACCAAGTTTGACATATTGTTGCACTTTTTCTTGACAAGCAGCGCCACCTTGAACTACACACTTAAAGTGGTCATATTGTAACTTAGAATTTGTGTTTCATTTAAGAATTCAGCCGTTCGTCTGACTTATTTTTTTATTTATTAAAACTTTATGCACAAGTTACAAAACTGCACAAAGGCGGACTTAATGGCATAAGCATTTTTTTTTTTTACTTATCTGTCATACATGTTCGCATTTTAATTATCAGGCTAGTGTCAGCTGTCAAACGTGATGCTTCAATGAAGCAAAGCTTTGGAGAATGCATGCACATCGCCAGACACGTACAAACTAGAGATATCAGTGATATCACCTAGTTTGATAGAGCGATATCGAATATATTGATAGAATTGCTCATGAACGTGATGGAATTCTTGAAGATAATACGGCCATTGAATTGAGATTATCTGGCTACTAGAATTTTTAAACTCTGTTGAGCACAAACTGAGGTAAGACTGCTTGGAAGTCATAGCTCATTCAACGATGGTGTACAGTCACGAGCACCAATATGTAAACACTTAACATATTTTTAAAGTGTTTTTCTTCTACTGTTCTGGTTAAAATCTCATGTTGTTACGAACATAGTATTCTGGAACTCATATTTTTGTGAAAAAGATCCTATAAGTTAAAATCGTTATAAATTCTTGCGAAAATTGAATCCAGAATCGCCCTGTGCAACTGAAGTATCGGACATGCACGATAATTCATTGCCTGTTTTATCATATTTTTTGCAAATACTTTTGTAGCACGGACTAGCTGTTTGGTAAAATGAACATTAGAAGTATTTAACACGAAAACATCCGCCATCTTTGTCAAACGTCATGTCGATGTCGTTTCGAAAAAAAGATCAAGGATGCCCAATCGATTGTAATAATCGATCGATTGAATTTTAAATGACTTGCGAATGAATGTTTCATTTTTTTATAATCTGAATCTCATTTTTATTTATTTCGAATAAAGTGCAAATAGAAGCTACAATATAAACATACAATCACTATAATAGGTGCGTTTTATAATCATGTGATTCTATTTTAACACAAATACAAAACGTAATGTTAATTAGATTTTAGAATTAAAAGTTGCATTTACACACACGGCTGTTGTTTTTGTTTCTTAAAAATCACTCTGAGCTATGAAAAACTAACCGTAATATTCGTGGTTATGGTTCGATTATAACCTCAAAATCTGTAACTTTTTCTTAAATATATCTGTTCTGCAGCTAGTCCGCTACAAAAATAAGATCTTACAGGAGTTTACCAATGATCAACAACACAACACATAATTTTCCGATGCTCTTGGTCCCAGGGCGAACAATATATGTAGGCGCTGAGCAATGTCCTTTAGGAAAATGTATACATATTGGTGCTCGTGACTGTACTTCATTGCAATAAAACGGTTTCACAATCAACGTAACCTAGGTACAGGCGTCAGCACATCAAGCTATCCGAAACTGTAAAATTTTCCCAACCGACCTTGAACCTAATCATCATCTGCCTAGCCTTTTCCCAACTTTATTGGGGTCGGCTTCCAGTCTAACCGGATACAGCTGAATACCAGTATTTTACATGGAGCGACTGCCTATCTGACCTCCACAACCCAGTTAGTACTGGGTAATACGATACCCCTTGGTAAGACTGGTTGTCAGACTTTTGGGCCACTGACGACTAACGACTGTCAAAGATCTACAAATGACAGCCGGGACCAACGGCTTCACGCGCTTTCCGAGGCACGGAGGAAACTCGGTATGTAATGGGCGGTCACCCATCCACAGACCAACCTAGGCAATCACGGCTTAACCTAAAGATCGATCCGAGCGGCTGTTATTATTTAGCCACGAGCACCTCGACCTTGAGCCTAATGCTTTAGCGAAAAAGAAAGTTGAAATTTGACAGTAGTAGTTTTGATTGTAGTAGTTTGATGTGCTGGGGTCTGTACTTGAGAAAGTATGTAATAACCAGCCAACGTAGCATGACAACCGTAGATAAGGATTTCTTTTACGGAAGAATCGACAAAATGACAGATAGTGCAAAGAAATCTGTCATTGTGTCGACACAATGTCATTTTGTCGATTCTTCCGTCAAAGAAATCCTTGTCTACGGTCGTCATGCTACGGGGGCTGTTTTGACATAGACAAAAATGTTTGATTCTAGCACACCCATTGTCTAAGTTTCTGTTTCTAGACAGAATACTTTCATCTCAACAGCAACACAACATTCTCAAATGAGACGAATTCCATTCCATTCAAAAAATCAACATTAATCGGTATTCTATTTTTGAATTTCTATCACATCAAACTAGTTTTCACCAGTCGAAAGTAATCAACAATTAGGCAAAGGAACACCAAATTACTGCCAATCAAACTGCAATAATTTCGTACACGTTTGACCTAGACCTTAGTAGTACGAAAATAGGGTTCTAAATAGTTTTCACGTCTTTATTTGGTGCTGCTTATATGGTAGGCTTTATGTATTGAATATATGAAAATTAATTAAGGCCGACACTTTCGAACGGCGCTGGGTCAACGGAAGTGACAGACGGTGAAGATCTTGAATGTAATGGTTCAAGGTAGTGTTGGAGTGATATTGAAGACCGCCCGCTATGTCATCAATGCTTAATTGGGAGAATTTTTGAGATGGGACTTCAGGGTGAATGATAATGCGTAGGTGAACATTTCAACAAATCTATCCGAGACTAGAAAAAGCTACTATTAAGAGTACGCCAAGTCAGAAAAAAACAACAAATCTAATCTACGTAGTGCAAATTCACTTGCATAGTCATCAAGAAATATTTTGTCTACCAATCATACTCGGTTCCACGTAAAAACTAATCTTTATCCAATTACAACTCACGTTCTAAATACCGTAGACAATTATAGAATTTACAGAGATTCATGAGCTGGTAATGAGGCAGCTTGAACAGTAAGTAACCCAGATGTTTTAGTTCTTGTTCAGAGCATAACCATCGTTGTTCTCCACTCACAGTTAGACCATCTTTACCGTACGAGTACCGCTGACCACTCCACATCCCATTCAAATATACACCTTACATTCTCACCGATAGAATCTTAAATCTCTTACACAGTATCAGATAAACTGCGTGCCCTGAACACAACACAACACATGCAATTATACACCCTACACTTTCAAGAATAGAATTTATAATCCTTTGGTCATACGGTCAATATGTTTATTAACGGGCCAATAGATAATGATGGTTATAAAGTATGAACAATTAGATAAAACATAAAGTAACCGTTTGAGTGAATTTCTCGGATGCTTGCGATCATCAATACTTATGAGTAGGTGGTAAAATATTTAGCGCGGCATGTGTAGGAACAATGACGTTGTACAACACGATGAGGTAGATACATTGTCTATTATTTAATTAGTTAAGATCATCTATTTTGATTATCTTTCCACGTGAATACGGCTAGAGTTCAGAATCCATTAGATGCACGTCAGATGATAGAAATTCTAGGAATGTTCTTGTAGATAACAATGTGTATGATAATATGATGAAGATCGAACAGAAAACGACAGAATACAACAACCTGGGATGGAAATAGTCATAACAATCATTAAGATACTTGAGCTAACGATTATGTTACGATACATGACTCAAAGAACCAAAAAGCTTTCAAAGTTGTATTGATTACGAAAATACCTATTAAATTGTATTATTAACATTATATTAAACCCCTCAAAAATCATTCGCTTTGTATAAATCTAAGTTCAATCAATACAAACAGCGTTCGAGGTACAAGGATACTATAGTAGTACTAGTATTTATTAGTGTTACTCATAGTAATATACGAGTGACACTAATAAATACACGGATTTGGTTTGCGAATTAGTGAATGGTAGAAAATGGGCACATGATCAACACGTTGGTAACGACAAGTATGCAGTATCCGAACACATTTCAGATACAATCACATTAATACAGTGATGGCCTTGTCGACGAGACAAAACACTTCTAACTGATTAATATTCTAGTGTAGCTAAAAGTGCAAATACTTAATTTAAGCGCTGGCCACACCGCCAGCTGGCGGGCGGACGAGCGACGCGAACGACGCGTCGTTTCACCTCTTTTCATACTTTGGTTCACACCGCGAACTATCGAAAGATACGAACAAAGTATGAAAAGGGCGTCGTTCGCGTCGCTCGCCCGCCCGCCAGCTGGCGGTGTGGCCTGCGCTTTTAAACCTTTGTTCAAATACATAAAAGCTTTGAAAACGCCGTTAGAATGACCTATTTTAAAAATTATTAGGAAAATTTCTGCAGGTATCATATTTTTAAACGAATTTTCAAGTGACTTCAGCCATAAGATTGTTTGTCTACATTTCTTACAAGGTTCAGCCTATACGTAAACCGAAACACTGCTCGAGGACCAAATGTAGTCAAATAATGAAAGCCTAAAGAAAGATTTGAAGGTATGATCTTCTTTCTTTAAAAGTGTAGCTTCCAAAGAAAACTAAGCAGCATAACATGAAGAATTAAGTATTAATTAAATTAAAAATCGTCAAGTATTACCTGAAGGCGGCCTCTCCTTGGGATAGCAGATGCGGAACAGCCCCCGCGTCCTCGTATAGAAGAAGTATTTGTTGTTGAGGCTGTCCAGGATCGACTGTGAGTTGCCTGCCGAGTTCTCCGCTGCGTAATTCTAGAACAATACAGAAGATACGGTTAATACTTTCATCGTCGTTACTAATCTTGGAATATGGATTTGGAAGCCTAGTATAACTAATAAACAAGGGGAACACTGTCATTATTGGTTACATGAAGAACCCTTAAATTGTCTCTCAGATATCGTCTTGGCCAATCCAGGTTATATTCGCGATTTAATACTTTGCTTATCGGTATGTCTCCAAGTCATGAAGTAGTAGTGTATTCCTTCACCATTTTTCAATACGAGTAATCAGTACATCATCATTGCCTTTGTCTATTAGTAACGTTATGGTTACCAGTTAAACCTATGATTAGGAAACCACTTCAATATTATCGACTCAATGATCAAAAAATATTTATGTACGCAGGTTTATAAATAGCGGATAGTCGAATTTTTTTGCATGACTCAAGGTTTCATACTGTTATTCCATTTTGAGGCAACTCTTGGCCATAATATTATGAGTATCTCATACTTTACTTATAGGCACACAATTCTGTAGCATTGTTGCCTTTTCACCTCAATACTCAGTAAAAATACCCACATGCCACAATAAAACGCAGTCTTGATATCGTTAAATCATTAAGCTGAATGTATAGTATATTAAACTGGCTAACGGATACAATGGCCAACAGCCGAGCGGTAGTCGGCTGCGTAATTATGAGAAACTGGTCGAGGACCGCATTCCTGACGAGGCTTCCAGGACCGAAGCTCGAAGGCCGGAACGGATTGATTGCCGTCAAGGGCATTCAAGGACCACGTTCGGGAATATACGTGGTCCTTTTTGTTAACATTCAATATGGAATAAGATATTTTCTAGTCCTTTTGATTTTCTTTCAATGTTGGATGTTGCGTGATTATGTTTAACAGGTGTGTGTAAAGTTTCCTTATTGTTCTAATAGGGATTCATCATCATCATTTCAGCCAAAAGGCGTCCACTGCTGGACATAGGCCTAGAATAATAGGGATTAAAGTTGTTCTAATGAATAAATATTAACCATTATATGTTTTGTTATAGGTAATAAACCGTCATGTTATTGAGAATTTGTAATTAATTAGGTTAGTTTCATTCGGATTTTTCCTGTTTACCTGTTATTTAGTTAAATAAGAGTTATAAATAACTAATTTTGTACTTTTGTTTACCTCTTATGACTCTTTTATGGTTGAAGTCTAAATTATTGCTCATCCACCAGCCATCATCGGGCCCGCGTGGTGGATTACGGTCCCCTCCTTCTCCCTAAGATGAGACCTGTGTCCCAGCAGTGGGATCGATATGGAATTGACTAATTTTGTGCAATTTGTTGCTCCCATAGAAATCTATCAAATATTCTATTGTTCAGCTGACACTTAATGATGGTGCGTGTATGCCACACCTTAAGTGTAATACACTCACTAGTAGATGATTTAAGTCATTAGAAAGTAGATATGGGCGGTCAGCAAGACGCCCTGACGTTCCTAACACGGTTAAAGTTACACGACAAGTGTTTAAACTTAACGCCTGTTTGCCTTAAACTTAGGTTAACGTTAAGTATTCCTGTTGATCACCTCAGGCGACCGAGTAACTGGTTATTTTAAATCTAGCGTAATTATTATAATTTGGAATCTTGGTGTGGAACAGCTGGTATAATCAAAATGAGCCCACTAAAATCGAGGAATCTATACTAATATTATAAAGCTGATGCGTTTGTTTGTTTGGTTGAACGCGCTAATCTTAGGAACTACTGGTTCGATTTGAAAAATTCTTGTTGGATAGCCTATTTATCGAGGAAGGATATAGGCTAATAAATTTCAAGCGGACGAAGGTCGCGCGCAACAGCTAGTTTTAAAATAAAACATAATTGTGGCAGTTAAAATAACACAGTGCACTACTGCAGGCGTAGTGGGCAAAGCACTCTGTATTTCTACGATGACATTCGGCAGAATTGACACGTTTTCGGTGGAATAACCAAATATTTGACTTTTCTCAAATAGTTATCGCTAAAAGAATGGAAATTTCGTCTAGGTCCTTAGGCCTCCCACTGCATTGCTCTACACGGACAAACAAATCTCTCCTCGAAAATTACTATTGTATGGAAAATCACCTAAGTATCATACAACGTCAATAAAGACAATGTCGACAGCTTTACATGATATAATGCTCTCGGAGTCTTTGTCATCGACATTCTAATAGAGCGGATGCATGTCGTGAGAAGCGCGGATTGAAAGGTATCACAAGTTCTCCATCATCTCTGTTGTAGGATACATAACTATAATTCGTTATTTCTGTTAACGACCATTAACACCACAAGCAATTTTCAAATTCCTTCTCATAACAGCGGGCGCATGAGTCCTTTTCGTTGTTTTTAACCAACGAAAAAAAAAGGAGGAGGTTCTCAATTCGACTCGTATATTTTTTTATCATTCAAAATGTTGACTGCGACACGTAGTCAAAACAATAAGATAAAGAAATAACGCTAAGGATGCTTAAAAAATGAATTTTTTGACTACACCGGTGACCTCTTCAAGCGCCAATGGTTTGTATTTTTAAATCGTTCACAATTTTAGTGTATTACTGTAGATTTTTTTAAGTTTGCCGAGTGGAAGTTCGTTTGACACTGATACCAATCCGGTTGCAGGCAAACCGGATTGCGCTGTTAGTCAAGAATCATAAATGAGTCATACAATTTTATGTTTAAAAGGAAAAATTGATGCCGTCAGGTTTCTTAGTAAAAGGTGATGCAGGTGAAGTCATCTGCCTACTTTTTCCCCAACTATTTTGGGGACGGCTTCTAGTCTAACTGGATGCAGTTGGACACCAGTATTTTACGTGGAGAGACTGCCTATCTGACCTCCACAACCCAGCTAGTACTGGGTAATACCCCCGTGGTATGACTGGTTGTCAGACTTTCGGGCTAGTTACCTGTAACGACTGTCCAAGATCTACAAATGACAGCCGGGACCAGCGGCTTAAAGTGCTTTCCGAGGCACGGAGGAAACTTGGTATGTAATGGACCAACAGACCAACCTAAGCAAGCGCGGCTTAACCTGAAGATCGACCCGAGCGGCTGTTATTATTTAGCCACGAGCTCCTGTGAAGCAGGTGAAGTGAGGATATCATATTCATAAATAATCATCATCTAACTATTGAAAAGCATGGCGTCAATTCCAATAACCTCTTTGTAAAGCACCTTAGAGGTAGTTAACTAGAATAAGGTTTACATAACCTAGAAGCCTGGACAAGTGAAAAAAAATTGCTTTCAAAGCGTTTCTCATTTCTACGAGTACAAAAACTTTCAACGTGATTGATATACAGGGTGTAAACGGACCCTTCCGGAAACCTTCAACCAAGCATTATGTAGGTACATCAAACTAAGTAAGTTTACGCAAAAATTATTGCTGGTAAACGACTTTTTTTTGGGGTAAAAAATCACTTTTTACGGTAGGACTCAATGTAACGCACTCAAAACATTGTGCTGATATATGGATTGAATAGTACGGGGGTCGTGGAGGTGTTTAAAGTAAAAAACTTACATAAAAACATGTATATAAAAAACAACTTGTGAAAAAGTTAGAACCTTGACCCCCAATATCTCCGTAACTAGAAGGTTCCCAGGTTTGGTCAAAAACAAAAAAATTATCGCAATGACGGGGAGAACAAGTTCCTTTTGGCTTCGTTAAGGGTCTTGTTACACCCTTTATTTTAAGAGTTATGGCGCGTATGGTTTTCGGTAGGTAACTTATAACAATCGAAAACATTTCTACCTTTCCACTATCGTTGGCACTCATAGAATCCTACTTAATCCTACTTTATTATAAATGCGAAAGTTTGTGAGGGTGAATGTATGTACCTATGGATGTCTAGATGTTTTTTACTCATTCACGCAAAAACCACTGACCGGATTAGGAAGAGACTTGGCACACAGATAGTTTATAACCTGGATTAACATATACGATGCTTTTTATCCCGGTAGTACGAACCCGTGGGTCAACTACCGCACTCCACGCGGGCGAAGCCGCGGGAATAAGCTACTATCACTGTATATCTAGATCCTCTGTTCCTTTTGACCAATTAAATTTAACCTTTAATGACGTTTTGTTTGTCCAGTCTTACCAAGGGGTATCGTATTATCTAGTACTAACTAGGTTGTGGAGGTCGGATAAGCAGTCGCTCCATGTAAAATACTGGTATTCAGCTGCATCCGGTTAGACTGGGAGCCGACCCCAACAAAGTTGGGAAAAGGCTAGGCAGATGATGAATGACGTCGTTCGCCGCAGCAAAAACCAGACATCAAACACTATCTATACCTTACCTACCATTAACCACTTTCTTTATAAAATCAAGAAACAATAACGGCAAGAAAAACATCGACAATGGATGAATACGGATCCATCAGAGATTGCGCATTCCATCAAACTCGTTGTAATGACTTCCCGGTGAAGGCGGGGTGAGGGGGGAGAGGAGGTGGGGTAGATGATTCTGACGAGTGACGTCACAGCTTGGGAACACGACGCAATGATGTCAGTTGACATTAATACTATGAGAATTGTACACGCGTGAGATTGTCTGTCAATGGATGCGTTGGAGTTAATCGGTTTTATTCTGTTGTTTAAATATTAAACAACAGAAACGTCGTCGCCTGACGTCTTTAAGATATACCAAAGTATACTATATTTACTCTTTTGTCATAATACAGTAGCGTCAGCTCCCTTTTTAATAATAGCCTCATACATCACCTTGCATTTGTCTAAAGTTGTGAATACAGTTTAATTGTTTAGGCAATATTTCTGGCCTATGGGGAAGCCCTTCTATTTAAGAAGTTCACTGTTGTAGCACATAAGCAAAGCACACGTTACTTCACTAAAATAAATGTTGAAAAACCCTCAATAGTAAAATCACGTCGCCCAAATGTTTCATACAACGATGTCGATCCCACCCACAATAATTAGTATAGCTAAACTAACATCGGACATAATAAGAGAATTATCATAGTTTTAGTTTTTGAATAATAACAATATTAATAAAATTTGTACCAAAAACCATTGCCTTTCTCAATATCTACCTATCCCCGCTTGTATCAAAATGTACTTACTATTCTACATTAGTATGGTTTTATAATCTATACTTAATATTATATAGCTGAAGAGTTTGTTTGTTTGGTTGAACTCGCTAATCTCAGGAACTACTGGTTCGATTTGAAAAAAACTTTTAGTGTTGGATAGCCCATTTATTGATGAAGGTTATAGGCTATAATTTCAATTTCACGCGGACGCAGGTCGCGGGCAACAGCTAGTCACTTGACATAATAAGTAGTTGACATATCTAATTTTGAGGTTTCCTCTTGGAAACCTCATAATGAAGCAAACTCTCTTAAGTATGCTGTCGATCACTTCCTTCCTCAATATAATAGCCTTGGTAAGCTATACTAAAATTAGAGTTTTCACTGCTTTGATGAAATTGCATTATTTTTGTCTCATCATTGTTTTTGGTTTATTAATTTAAATAAAATGTGAGTTACTACGTTATAAGAAACTTATTTATACAATAGTAATATTGATTCTAATCCAGTCACTCAAAAAAATACACGCTAAATACATAACTTTCTCCTTTTAAGAAGTCGGTTAAAAAGCAAAGATTTGGTTGAACAAATATTAAATCAAATAGAATTCAATCGAAACCAAGTAAAAACCAGCTGTGTAATTTGCCGAATTAGGTGTACAGGTGTCTTAATTATTCCGTACTTTAAATCAGGTTAAGTAAATCCAGTTTTAAGGTTTGCATAATCGAAATTATCTGGCCAGATTACGTTGATAAGGTTTTCGCACAGATCTTAGTAAGGCAAGACATGCTTTTATTGTACAGAATTACATTCAACACAACATTCATAATTCATAATCAAAGCTGACAAAAATTCAACATGTAGGTACAAACAACGTGTCTTAAACTAAGATGGAGTAAAGAAGTAGGTACCTATCTCATTATTAAAGTATTATTTGTCTGTTACCCTCCCACTTCGAGTAATCAGAGATCATTAGCTTTTTTGCAGCACAACACTAGATTCGAGACCATCAGAGCGATCAGCCAGCGGAGCGCGACGTTTCTTCAACTCGAATAGAGTTCATCGATCGACGTTTTTATAGAATCGACTAAGCTATCCGATTACGATTATCGATGGGAAAGTGCTAAGAAAGTTATATTTGATTACAGTGTCAATGTTATAGGATAACTTGATGAATGGCATGGAGATCTTCATTTTTTTTTAATGGCATCTTGTAGGTCAACCTATGAGGTTTGCTTCTGCTTAACCGGACTATCCCGTGGGTGCCTTGAGAGTAAGGCGTCCAGCCAGAGGCTGAAAAGCTTATAAACTAAGCGACTACACAGTAAGAGCACCCCCTATGGGGTACGAGCCTCGGCTTAGGGCGTCGCTGGGGGAGGGCAGCAAAGGGATTGATCTGGATTTGAATGAATCTTCTTCATTTGGAGTCAATGGTAAATGAGCTTGACCCTGTAGGTGGCCAGGGTCACGAAATCGCGACATCAGTGCCGTTTTTAGTCCCCAGAAGTTCAGGTGTTAGGTCACTTTGGACTTGTTCACTCCAACATGGTACGGGGTCAGGAGCACCCCATTCGCATTGCGTGTAAGTGGGACCTATTAGATTTCGATAGATGAAAGAAGATGATTATAGTTAACTAGCGATCCGCCCCGGTTTCGCACGGTTGTATATAAACCTTCCTCTTGACTCACTCTTTCTATTACTGAAACCGCATCAAAATCCGTTGCGTAGTTTTAAAGATCTAAGCATACATAGGGACAGACAGACAGCGGGAAGCGACTGTTTTATACTCTGTATTGATACCAATGTGGAAATAAAAATTTTGAGTCATTTCAACCTTATGTTCCTTTCGTCAATAAACTATGCTATTACAATTTACGATTTTAACACCACCCAAAGATATTCGGCTTAACTTGACGTTTTCGAATCGTCGCGTCGATCAGCAACTTCAAATTAATCACCGAAAATGTTAATAACAGTTTTGATATGATGTCAGTAAGTCATTAATTATTTAACATGATCAAATTGCGATATTGTGCGCGCACCTTTCACTTTACATAATATTGTAATAATTCAGTTTGATCAGATTTCACAAGTTTACATGAACAAGTTTACTGGAACAATATACTTAGCCTGGTTTCACATAATCAAGAATGGGGCAGTAAACTGCAGATTTATCTATCGTTTACCTAAACGTAGGTATTTCCTTATCTATCTGAGGTATTTGCAATTAAGCACGTACATAGGTACATACTGGTTTTAAAATTTATTAACACAATAAACTAAAGTAATACGTAGGTGACCGCATCTTGTAGTTTTCCTTGTTTTAGTTCTATTCTTATTAAAATAGTAAACTGACTGACTGACTGACTGACTGGCTGGGTGATATATCAACACACAGCACAAACCGCTGGTCCTAGAGACATGAAACTTGGAGGGTGTGTTCTTTGTGAAGAGGTCTCCACTAAGAAAGGATTTTTGGAAATTCCACCCCAAAAGGGGTAAAATAGGGGATGGAAGTTTGTATGAAAGTCTGTCAGTTTTGAAGATAGGATCTACAAATTTTGTGTTTAGGCTGACGATTAAAAATTATAGTATACGTGTATCTGCGTTTTTGATAATTCTGCCCCCGAAGCGGGGTGAAGGTAAGTAATAGGATATTTACGACATCCACGCGGGCGAAGCCGCGGGCAAAAGCTAGTGTTGAATATTTTGTCTTATTCAAAAATAATAGCAAGAAAAATCACCACAAAAATGTTGTGGCGGCGATCCAACAGCGAACCTAATTTAATGTCATATTTTGAATACCCTATTTTCCATGTGCACCTAAAGATAGTTACAAGAAATAAGCAGTAAGAAACTATAACAACGTTTGACCATTTTGGGGATCTAGTGTCTCCGACGCTGCTATGGATTGGCCACCTATTGCGCCTTACCAAGGGCCTAACTGACCTAAAAAGTGCCATCGACTCAAAAAGAGGAAGATCTAAAAAGGCACATCGAAAAAAAAAAGAAAATGTGAAGTCGAAAATGATAGTTACAATTGAATAGCCAGCAGTAAGACAGAATATAACAATCTGTGATTGACACGTAATAAGGGCCGAACAAAATTAGACAACCACCTGCCATCGCAACCTTGCGTGACCGACGAGAAGGTAAGACCTATCCGATTCTAATCGATCCTATTGTTAGACAGCCACGCGATGTTCACACATTCTTCAAATCAGTATAAAGTTAAGTAATACAAAATCTAGCTGTACAAGGATTTGTTGGCGCGTGGCCAAAATCGGAACTATCGCCGCCATCTTGTTTTTCCACAGACATCAGAAATGTTTACCAATAGTGCCCCTCTATCAACGTCACTCTAGTGCCAAAAGATCCATGCAGGATTCTACTTGATTTAATTGGATTGATCAATTTATATTTCAACCGATGATCGAGCAATTGACTCATAGGTGACTCTCGACCTCGGATTATTGGATTATAATAGATATTAAATTAGACATCGTTATAGATGCTTGTCATTTAAAGCTGGCAGTTATTTTCCTATTAATACTTAATTCATTGGTATATTAAAACTAAACAAAAATATGAATTTGCCACACAGACACCGAGGATCAAAATGATGAATTCCAATCAAATACAATTTAATCAAAATTGTCGCACAGTTATGTCGAGAACATAATATTTCTCAGCTTATTTCTGAAATGAAAGATCCATATCGCTAAGGAAGTTTTAAAGTAAAATTCAAATTCACTATTTTGTGTACCTACCATCTTACAAGTCTAATTAGGAAGAGTCGCGGTACGTTGACAAGCAGACGCTTCCACCGCACTTGGTCAATATTCTCGGTCACTTTCGCCACATCTCCGAGCACACTCGGCAATTATAATACCCCAGCATTGTCTACAACTTTCGCTCAACCTGTAGTTCTGCAGTTTGGACGTCAAACAACTAATCATTAATAATCTCATACTACGCAGTTAGAGAGTTTATTGCTACGTATGAAGTTAATGCTCCACAGCAGCATTATGCTGAGCATTAAGTGAAAATCATTATGTTTCGTTTTTATTATGATATGTTTATGCACGCGTACATAATATATGAGTGAACAGTGGAGAGTCAAAATTAAAAGATTTATGAAGCCTAGAAGAATTTGCAATTAAAGTAGGTACGTACAATTTTAATGTCAGTCATAAACAAATGGCTCATTGTTATTGTTCATCTACATACATGTTCATTGTTCATCTATTTAAACAACAAAATGTTTCTTGGAAGCAATATTTTCTTTATCAACAGTGATAGTGCGCTCGTTGATATCTTTTGTATTGCGAAACTGCACCAAATTTTTCGCTAAACTTTCAAGCAGTCCATACTCATAATTTTTAAAGTACAGACCTACGATTAATATCACAAAAGGTTGGCTAGTTTCGAATGCTAATGTATACAGTTTCGCCTGGCGAGGCGCACAAACGAATGCTCACGTCGTACGTCAATGTATGATCGAGCACGTTCGGAATGTGGTACGAACTACGAATGGACCGCGTACGATGATTTCACATAAAAAAACCGGTCAACCGTACGCGACTAGAGATTCCACCGCTAACGTGGTGGATGTGGGTTTCCTCTTTAGAACATTTACTCTAATGAATATTGAAAACCGGATGCAGACGCGTTGAAATATAAATGAAACTCTGATCTTGTGTGTTGGTGTTATTGTCTTCAGGTGGAGTCCACCTTTACACAAGCTGACTTTTCGTAATAACTATAAAAGTAACAACAACAAAACTGAAATTCGACTGCCAGTAACTATGTCCTAGTCGCACCTAGTCGAAAAACTATCGAACGGTGATTTATCAGAGTACATTTTTAAAGATTGACTTCCCAAGCCGTTTCCAAAATGTTAACATCCAGGCTCCCTAAACATCACATGCATTACAAACGCTTAACGCTCTTCACATATTTCTGCGTCGTGCATTGTGTACCAGCCGGGTGCAGAGAGCAAGACGCTCGGACGCTCAGCTGTATCGAGTGGACTTTTTTGCGCTTGCACAGGAGTGAGGACGCGACGCGGGTCATGTACTCGACTGAGCCCGTTCACCTTGCAATGCCGAGCACCGGAGCATCCAAGACATACGTATATGTGAGGCTGTGCGTGCTTCGACAATGCACGCTGAGAAACTGCGACTTGAGTTTGTCCGCTGTTCTTGGAATAGCTTTAGTGTAGGGAATCTTTTGTTGACATGATTGGTGAGGAAAACATGTTATTAAAATCAGTATCGAAAAACAAATCCGGGATTCAAATGTTATGTGATAATCTGGAATAAATGGTTTGTTACAAAATAATAATTATGGTGACGATTTCATCATGTATTGAAGTCTCACTGTATATCAATGCAATAATAAAGCGATTATACCTTTCACCTTTGTGAATTTTATAGTCACATTCTACACACAGTAGAATCTAATAAACGAATCAATAAGCAAACGACTTAGTGTTGATGCAAGATTGAATGCACAGTCAAATAGGTGGTCAATCATCACATATTAAACCGCCACTCAATTCCAAATAAATAAATTCTCATGGCAGCTACACGGTATTGTTATAATAATCTCAAGAGGGCAGATGCGGCGGCAATCGGCAATAAACCCGCCAACCTTGAAGATACAACATTACTATAGCATCAGTTGTTATTATAATTGTCTTATTATTTTTTACCAGCGAGTCTTACGTAGACTATGAATATAAGAACTCTGAAGATCAAACTTTTTGGTGGTGAGCTTGTTCGATTCCTGGTTTTAAGCTTGTAACATACCTAGTTCTATTATTATTTGAACGAAAATTTGCATTAATGAAAACATAATTGGCTGAATGTAGGAATTCCTTTGTGTAAGGAAAAAATGCAATTTCGTTTATCTACATAGATAGCTTACATTTTCAGAACCTTATTGTACAACATCGAAAAAGATAGACACAATACAGTCATTACAGTTTTCGTCTCCATCAGACTTGAAAATAAAGCCACAATGAAATTGTCTCAATTTCTGTTTTGTTTCCTTCAGTTTAATGGTTGTATAATATAATGGGTCGATTGACCTGAGACAGCCAGACAAATACAAGCTATCTAAGCAGACATCTTAAGGTACTGGTATTGTCATTGTTATTCCTTAAGCACACGACGTCGAAGTGTCCGCTTTCTGAACTCAGGGTCATACGTTCGATGTCGCGTCGAAAACCTGCCTGACCTACAGAGTGTTGTCTGCACGTAAAATTCGCCAATCCGTAGATACTTAAAACTAGACTTCGGATTATATGTACTAACAAAATTCCAAAATATGCACTCAAAAAGGGCGAAATATGCACAGTCAAAACGATATTTATTATTAGAATTTACGTTTATTTTCACAAAATAAATATAAATAATCACTTGTACTTTTTGTGACAATACAATACACAATTTTTCTAGAGCAAACATGTGACCTAATATTATTTTTATGTTGAAAATAACCTCTCTCTTAACATAACTTGAAATTTGGCGCCATTTGTGCAGAAACCCTGCCGGATTTCACCGGTGCCGTTGATGCGTTAACTTTCTTTATTCCTATTAAGAGTTTAAAACTATTCTTCCAGTCTATTAGGTCTGTAAAAAGAAATGAATACATTGTCATTTAATAGCAACATTTTGGGGAAAGGTCCCCTTTTGTTATCTGGGGGGTTACTATGAAGTCTTAAAGCAGAAGTAATTCCAGTGTGGGAAAGAGAAAGAGCTATACAGGTCGTCTAGCGCCATCTCTTTCCGACACTGGAATGACTCCTGCTTTAAGACGTCATGGTCGGCCACCTGGGCTTCACACGGTCAGCACTAATAAATACCCAGCTCCAGTTAAGTCTGGAATTTGCGTTCAAAGACTTATTATCTACGAACAAAGGCATCTCGTTACAAAAATAGTGTAGCACCTGTTAGGTATCGTGTATCAATATCATCTGCCATTTTAGTACGTTCAATTTATATGCAACACACAAACAATAAGAATGAATAGAGGGAGAAATTATTTGTATAAATATGGATATTATACATTTCCTAGGTAGTGTGTGGTGTTAAATTTGTAAGGTAAAAACAAAGGGTAAGACCCAGATGTATCTCCAATTGATCGATTAAGCATGGCATAAACGAAAATCTAGACTAAGAGTAGTGGGTGAAAGAAAGCTGCCTATGAAGATGATGAAGGTTATTCAATGTGCCCGGATATGGTCTAGCGATATTCTAGATACTTTTATAACAGCTATTTTAATACACAATACACCACACACTTGGGTCCAATCAACTTCCCTGCTTCCGTTGTCTCCGTCGTCTGTACAAAAAAGAACATATCTCTCAAAGTATTGGTCGTACTGAGGTAAAAATAGGCTTATTCAGAGGGCAACAACTTTGGCTATCTTTAAAATTGCGAAATAATGGGTTCATGTTTTCGAAACTTTAGAAAAAAAAAAAGCATCAAAAAATTCTGCAAATCAACATTTTTTTGTGAACAATTCTTTTTTTTTGCAAATCAATATATTCGTGTACTACTATAGTTGTTATACATATAAGTACCTACTACCTAGAATATCATCGTAGTCATAGTCCATGACCGCGGACACATTGTATAACAAAAAGTGAGTGTATATCGAACTCTGTTGCACTCTGTCGCATCCTTTTCTAAAACTGCTATGAATTTGCGTCATCGGTAAATTCTATTTTTACTGTTCGTTTGGTCGAAAGTTCGAAAATTATGTAAAACCATATGTATCTCCATTAATAGCTCTTATCAATATGTATTATGGCAACATTTACGTAGTTAAATATCACAGTTGTATCACAAGAAATGTTAATGTTCAGAATATGGAAAACAGTGTAAAAGTTATTTCTTATTTATACTGTAATCTGATCAGTGGTGAAAGACATTGTACAATATTAATAATTTACAATATTTTTGCCATAATTTCAAAATTAAAATCTAGTTTGATTTTAGCGTGAAGTTGAATAATGTATGAACGTGGACGACTTAAAAGGAGTAAAGGACTGCTTAAGGACCACAGCAGGTGGCCTACCATGACATCTTAAAGCAGGAGTAATTCCAGTGTGGGAAAGAGATGGTGCTAGACGACCTGTATAACCCTGTCTCTTTCCCACACTGGAATTACTCCTGCTTTAAGACGTCACGGACAAACCAGGGGGTAACCCCCCAGGTTTGTCCATGAGACAAAGTCATGAGATAACGTTTATTTTTTTTTAATTAGCCTTGAATGTCCCACTGCTGGTCGACCCATAATTGTTAATAAATAATTTGAGTTTGAAATCCTTGAATTTTAACAAAGTAAAATGTTAGGTATAATTCAACCAAAGAAACATTCAAGATTTAAAAAGCTTTTATAAACTAACACATCACGCACATACTGACTAAACATGAAGTAATGTCTCAATTGATATGGATCTCGTTAGCTGCGCGTGCGCATCCATCAGCGTCAACGTCAAGTTTCACTGCACAGAGGTGGACGCACTGGACACTTCAGATACATTGTCCATGGGCACGGAACGTCCACGTAACAGGACTGGCTAGACAAGTGGACAAGTTTCCCACGCTTTTATCCTTTTCCTCGAAAGCTGTTATAGACACGGTATCACGGTACTAATAGATGTAACTGGTTGATCACACTTTCAGCAATTTTTGCCATTAATCCATGTTATCCACGAGTTAAGGCCCGAACTAAAACTAGTGGCGGTATCTTCATACAAGCCTAAAAGCTTGGCTTACATTTAGAACTTACTACTCTTCATAATTTAATGGATTTCGGACATTCTGCATGCCCCGACATGCTTTAATGTTGATATCAAGGCCCGCCACTGCCTCAAGCATAGATCTCGCCTTGAACCCTAATTTAAGCCTATAGTAATACGTTTTGTTTTACTGAACCTAGCATTTTATAAAAGAGAAAATAGTAAATCAAGACTATCGCAATTGTTGTTGATTTTTCTTGTAAGACAACCGTCCCACGTATATCGTACCCACTACCTGCGTTATCGTACCCACTACCTGTGTTATTGTTTACTTTTTTGTTGTTTGTTAGTTAGATGTACAAATAATGCCCTAATTCGTTACACTATCATAAACTCTTTATTTAAAAGATTACGTTTCGTTAACATGATACCAAAGACTTCATTGGTTTTTGGCACAAGCCACTTGAGCCGAGTTAAAATAAACTGAATTTCGTAACCTATAAATAACGTTCCAAACATTAACTTTTATAAGCATAATAATACCAGTTTACAATCTACGCATTTTTTTAATTCGTCATATTTTACTTGATTTTAATTTAATTCTCGCACTATAGGAGGTGTACACAAGTATGAAAAAACCTGTACGTAGGTACTAACTGGTTATGAAGTCAATAAAAATAATGAAAAAATGGGAACTGGATGAAACTTGCTTGTTAAGAAGTGCTATGAACCTGTTATTGTTATTAAATTTATTATTCTTGTTCATGCAAAGAAATATCTATGTATGTTTGTTAAGTAAGTAATTTAGTAAGTATATCGTACAACTCTTGATAGGTAGGAAGGTACTTTAGATAAATAAAAAAAATAAAAAGCTGTAGATTAATTATCATCAAAGATTGTTTTTTGACATCAATTCTTTCACCTTTTATCAGATCACTATCACGGTTACTACTCCAGTATAAAATGGGCCAATATTGCAGATACTGCTTAAAAACCCCATTTACTAAAAATGTCTAAATCGTAAACTAAGTCATAAAGACACAAGGTCGCACCAGTTCAATAAAGAAATTAACCAATTCTAAATTGGACCGAGAAATGAGTCTATTTCGACATTATGACCGTTACGGGCCATACCACATTACTTGGCAAAGTAGCAAGCAAATGTCAGTTAAGACAAGTACCTCGCAATTATTCGCAAGAAAATTTATAGAAAGAAAAGAAAAAAAAGGAGATTTTAATAATAATATTATTTTTATAAATAAATTAGAAAAAAAAATGTTTTTAAATGTTTTGTTTACTTTTGTTATTAAAAATACCGTGACTTTTAGTCGTCTAACAAAAGTGGTCCACTCAATGTACCCGACATAAAATAGCTCTAGGCGCGATTTTTTTTTTTACCTACCATATTAGTATACAAAGAAAAATAAATAATACATTAGAATAAAATTATGAAACTTCCTGTTAATGATGTTTACGTGTCAAACGGGAGAACATCACCCAGCGCTCGACTCCAGTAGATCAACGCTCGCAACAGGGTGTTTTATCTACGTATTTTTATTTTTAAATTATTAAAATATCAGTACCATTTTTTTTTATGAATGTTTAGTAGCCACTGGATACATGAAGTGGGCTGCCGTTGTAAGATAACTAAAAAGTCACGGTGTATAGACTATCATACATATTTATAAAAACAGAAAAAAATTAACTATTGTTACGCTGCGTGGTGTCGCGTAGCCTTCCGCGGAAACGCCGATACATGACACCCTTCGGTCAAAACACTTCCTTGAGGAATAATCAATATGATGAGTCGGAACTCGGACCACAAACGACTTGAAAATTGTGTTGTGGCGCGACTCAAACTTCTCAACCGTCAAGGTCCAGCTGGTATTCGCTCGGACATACTCCACGATCTCCTCAACCTTCGTGGTGTGATGTAGCCGGGACACATAAAGCTGCGTTGCTGATATTGCTGGACGGTCTCGCACTGGTTCCGACTAGGGGGCTTCTTCCTCTCCACCTTCGCGAAGACATTCTTGTCAGACGTGCCCGTAGCTGGGCCTTGCTGTTTCGAACCCCTGTTGGCAGGTTCACACTTCTCGGTCTGCGACACAGGTTTATGCGTGTCGACGACAGCAGCGTAGGCACGTTTAGGGGTCGACGTACCCACACGGGTCACCTGTTTTTTGCACTAATGAAATGATGGTGATGACGCACAAAAATAACAATTACCTAATTGGGAGAAAATATCTCTAATGAAGCACTTCCACAATCTAGGAAGGATAACGCTAATAAGGGATAATTAGTTACAGCTTCAAACCTGAAAAGGGATAAAGCACAGTCAAGCAACCATTACCAACAATTTAACAATGAGGGCTATTAATTAGAAGTACCTTTAAAGTGTGAGCATCTTTCTGTAGACCTTATAGGTTTAAATCATGCAACAGGCGAGACAAAAACTGCCTTTTATAACATAAAGCCTGTATTGCCCAAAGAGTAAGGTACACCGAAGTTTCAACAGTTATGTTAAAGCCCCTTGTGGTAAGGGCGAGCATAGTAACATAAACAGGACACAATTTCAGCCTCCAAGCTACAACTGAGAAATTAATATACCGGGTTTAGCAAAAACGACCTCACATAAGCCATAATTGCCATAACGTACAACCTCAAATTAGTACACTATGTCATACTTATGACACTAATTAAAGGAAAAAATGTCTTTATAATGTGCACGGTTGCAAAATCAATGAACAAACCGTAATGACACAATGGGGTAACAATAATGAGAGTATGCTGTGCGAAACTGCGCAGTTTGGCAACACTCCTCGTCATCTTACATTTCATTAAGTTTAGTTAGTCTTATGAATGATGTGAGACCGGAGAACAGTTTTGGGGCTCTAAAAACTTGTTTTCCGAGGTCTTGATCTTACTTAAAAGGAGTCCTGGATCTACTTGAATGAGACCAATGAGTTTAAGAGATATGATAATGATACGGACTATATCTAAAGCGCCAAAATATGCTTTTCCTGAAAACATTTTGCTAAGAATTTTGCAATGATATTTACAATTCAACCACTACTTAGAAGGTTTTGCACAGCCATTCGGGGAGGTATAACCATCTATGTGTTAAAATATGTATGCAGTCTTTCAATGTGTCGAAAACACCAGCTTTGACCATTTGTTCATGAGCCATTAACCGTCTCAAGTTCAGTGAAAGGCCGGAAAACTATAAGCCATGGAAAGAATTGTGAAAGGCAACCATAATAGCAATGAAACGATCTGAGAACCAGATAGATTATCTACACTTTCCAAGATTTATAGTTATTTGTTTATTTTTGGACAATCAATTTAAATCGGTTATGTCATTTAAAAAAAGAAGGCCACACAAATATGGCGGCTATTTTTTAAAAGTAAGCGGCACCGTTGTTCTTTTATACAGCCTCGTATACGTTCACATGGCCCTTTTCTGCGTGTCGTACGTAATATATTTGGCAATCAAGTGACATAATGACCAAATTGTCTCCGGTTAATTAAGTAGGTACAAATATTTTTAAATACTTTTGGTTTGCAGCGGGCCATAAGTTTATGTGTATGTGTATGTATTTGTGTGTTTGTATATGTTTTTATTTTACATAATGTGACCGCGAATTCAATTCCTAAGCTTTGTAAATAGGAAAATATTGTCACTTAAGTTCTCACGACTATTAAAATATCGCGGCATTTTTTTGAAGAATTACCTACACATAAGGAACAAGATATTGCTAATGCAACTGTTTATTTTGTTGACTTTAACGTGACGTCAGCGATTTCTTAACACAGCACAGTGTGGTCCCACCCCTAGTGGGTAAGCTACGATTACCGGTGATTAAACCGACTGTTAGAAGCTGCAATCACGCTTGACCGTGCAATATCCGTGTGCATGCAATGTTGAGCAAGTAATTTCAAAACGCACAATACAGTTTGTATGGACGCAAACATCGAATGAATCCGAATGAGTTTCTTTTTCTCCCTTTATTTCTTCTTACCTGTTATGAAAAATAAATCTGAACAAACTCGAAAAAGCTGAGATTGAGGTGAATTAATTTGATCGAAACGTAAAATTTGTTTAAAGTGATCAAAACTTCGTGGATCAAACCTATTAAATCCTTTTTCGTTATTTTCTATTTAAATCTCTGTTTATTAAAAACTTTCTCGCGATTATAAATAAACCATATCCTAATTAACATGTTAAATGTTTCACTATTTTCATTTTTTAATTTAAATTTCGAACAACATTAATATTTTAAGTATACAGGCCTGCGCAGACGATGGACAATTTGTCCGCGAATAATTTGCAACAACCAATGGACGTCAACCAATATATGAAAAAACAACACAACAACCAATGAACAGGAACGGTCATTTCTATCCGGCGGACAAAAAGTCCGTCGTCTGCGCAGGCCCTACAAGTGTTCAAATATTTTTTTATTATTGAATTAACTTGACTGGTCTCTAGTGTCCAGTGTCTAAAAACTTCTGAATGACAAAAACTAGAAAAAAAAAACGAAATCTTACTTTATTTTTTTATCGTTATTAGTATGATTTTTACTGATTTTTCTATAGGGCAACACCTGTTTTACGCATGGGTATAGTAACTCTTTGGATATAAGGAATGGACTAAAGATAGAATGATCTTAAGTTTTTTTTTACTGTGCAAAGGTCTGCATGAAAAAGTCTTAATTCAACAGCTATTTTGCTTAAAAGATATTTCAATTTATTTTTACCGCGATATACGTAACCAAACATAACTGAACTTTCAATTGGCTTTTCTATGAAACCAAGAAAGCGGAATAGTATAAAAGAATTGTAGTCGGAAGTCGTGAGAAGTGGGTGTCGTCGTGCAGGAAAGCGGGTTGCAGTGATAATCACCCATTGTCGATGACGTGTAGATGTAGACACGTATTTAGGAATTTTCGTCAGTCGTCGGTTTGTTAAACAAACAATTTATGTACATATATTTGTTTGATATTGACAGTTAAGTCCAGACAATAATAAAGCCTGTGAACGTAAAGGAACAGTGCACTGCTACCTTAACAATTTTCCTGGCAGGAAGCTAAACAACCAGACGTGTCCGTTTTACAAGAATCAAGCTTTAACAAACCATCTGTCAGTAGAGCCTTGGGCGTAGACGTTACTATGATTAACACAACGTTGAACAATAGCCTTTCTACCAGGCTTATAGAAGATTAATCACCATCTTTTTAAAGCTATATATTTTTTAAAGCTATAAATATATTTTTTATAAATGGCGTTTATTTGTTTCGAGAAGCAAACATTGCATCCGGTCGCCAGGTAACTGGTACCTAAGGCAATAAACAAACAGTTCGTGTTCATCCCTTAGTTCCCAGATGTTATGCTTCATCCGTAAATAGAAATGTTTTTCGAGTTTCTTTCTTTATTTATTCTTTAAACTAACTTTTGGAGTCAAAGAATAATAGATTGTCTTGGTGTGCGGTGTTGCCCGATGTTAAATAAAATCAAAAGGAAGTCAAAAGGACCTATTGTCTTTGGCGTAGTCGCGTAAAAAGAAACAGTTTTTTTTAATTCTTGTGGCATGATGCAAATCTTGTGCTGTTGTACACCTATCTACCTATCCAAATAAAAACTGGAAAAAATCAAATGCTACATCCTAGGTACGGGTACAAACTTTCATCATCTCATTTGGAACCATACCAGAAACTGACAGTTACGTTATGGTACGTATCGTAACGTAATGGAGTCAGTTATCAAAAACAAAGGTAGCTACGACAGGCGTAAACACACTAGAAAGTCTTCATAATTCCTCTAAATTAACGTCTCCTATTATGTAAGTTCGATGCATAAAACTAAAACCATCTCGCACTCACAGAATATTTACTTATTTGCATAAACCACTTTCTTTAGCCTTTGCGTAACTTAAAAACTGACCGAACGTAGAAAAGCGACGGATCAGCAAGATGAAAGTCTCATAATGTTCATTCATGCGAATATTCAATAATATAAATTCTTTAAAATAATTAAATCTTATTGGTAATGTGTAACTGGAGGAGCTCGTGGCTAAATAATAACAGCCGCTCGGGTCGATCTTTAGGTTAAGCCGTGCTTGCCTAGGTTGGTCTGGGGATATACCGAGTTTCCTCCGTGCCTCGGAAAGCACGTTAAGCCGTTGGTCCCGGGTGTCATTTGTAGATCTTTGGCGGTCGTTAGGTAGTCAGTGGCCCAAAAAGACTGACAACCAGTCTTACCTAGGGGTATCGTATTATCCAGTACTAACTGGGTTGTGGAGGTCAGATAGGCAGTCGCTCCATGTAAAATACTGGTACTCAGCTGCATCCGGTTAGACTGGAAGCCGACCCCAACATAGTTGGGAAAAGGCTAGGCAGATGATGATGGTAATGTGTAACTGGATTTATAATTCATTAGCTTTTTTGCCCGCGGCTTTTTGCGTGTGGCCGGAAATTATCCTATGGGAACGTACTTTTTAAAATAAACTATAATACTCGGAGATAACGTAGCTTCCCATAGGTAAATAGGTAATAGATCAAAACCTACAACCCCTCTTTATAAATTAGTATTGATAAAGTACCTATATTATGCTTATCGCGAAGTATGCCGTCCTTAATAAAAATATGATTGTGCTCTACCTACATAAGTAGTGGGTAATTTCTCTAACTCTACACTGTGACTGTAGAGTGAGTCGTGACTTTCATATCACTGTGTATAATATAAGTAAGCTGTTTGACTGTGTATTTAACTCAACGGAGCAGGAACATCGCGAACTTCATTTAAGTATTTGATTAAAGTTTTCTGTTATATGATCGTCGTCAGCAATTTCCTGACCAACGACCTAAATTCTGTTGGGCGCCAACTAAAATAAACAAATATTTTTGAAGTTCTGCTGTTTCTGCCCACCCCCATGGGAAAAAAGGGGTGAATGTATGTATGTTTAGCATAATCTTCAAAAGTAATATACAATTTCTGGGAGTACCGAGAAACGTTTTACTGTCAATTAAAGTTGCTCGACCGAAAACATAAGACAATCGTAACAGTACGTAATCTCCTGCATTTTCTATTCGCAAATATGTTGGTTTCTGCATGGATAAATTCGCAATGATAACAATGATGTAACTTAAAAGTTACGGTTATCGTAACGCGGTAACTAACTACGTAGTTACTATGCATGTTCAGAAAGATGTTCACACAGATTTCGTCACTTTCACGATCGATTTCTCCCAAGCTTTCCACTGTTTGTCTTTACAAGATCTAATAGACTTGGGTATGTAGATAGTAAGTCATTCGCTACACGTCTCTGGGACTCCTCGCAAACTACAATTAGGCATTATGGTAAGTAATTTTCTTCTTGGAAGCCTCATTGAATATGCTGCTAAGTGATAATAAAGTGAGATTAGATTTTCTCTATGTAATTTTGTGCGTGTTATGGGATGAGAAGTAGCGTTGGACGGGAAATGGCAAAGTTGGCCGATTGCAAAGCCAATTCTATTCCGGAAAGAGTCCCCGAGTAAGTTGAGTTATGTTTCTTAAAATAATTCGAATCTGAGGATAGTTTTTGAAGTGGTCGTAGTTCCTATAAGTAGTTTTAAGAGAGGTCAAACAGATAGGCAAGAACCTAAATTATGTAAGTATTAAACTCGATGTTTGTTTCTTTATTTAAAAACATGACGCAGCTGTTAGTCGTTTTTTTAATCGATGTGATCATTAGCAAACGTTTACATACAAAACTCGTTCTTGAGTTCCCGTAAAAACATTTTTTATAGTAGCCTCTTAAATTTTTAACACATCTCAGAATTGGTTGTGATGAAATGAATGTTTCTGATGACGTTTTGCTGCACCTGTGCTGTTATGCAGTAGGTAGCACAAAAAACGATAAAACTATACCTACCTATGAGTTCCAGTGAATGAACACACTAGTGAAGTATAAATAAATAATGGAGAAAAACTAAATAATGGAAGATATAGAATAGACATACCTACATTATTTGTGAACTTTTTGTTCACTTTAAACGATGTATTATTAGCAAAAGAAAAATTTGGCCATAAAGTTAGACCCTTGCAACAAAGGTTACAAAACCATTTAAATTTGAGATAAAGATAAGATGCTGAGGGATTGGACACGTAGGAACCTATGTACGTGTAGCTTTTAAAGTCACCCCTATTATAGAACCAGCAAAAAATTAAGCCGTCCCCGCGAGCAGGTAGAAGACAAGGCGATATAAGTTGCTTCGAGTTGCAAAAAAAACATGACCAAGAAAAGAAACCAGAAACTGTCAGGCTGTCGTTACAAAAAGTCCGACGCACATAACAAGCAAATTAACCGTGAGATGTTCCAGTTTTTGCAAATTACGCGCTTTCTGCAAATGTTGAATTTTTTGTGTGTATGGTCGAATTATCGATGACTTCTTGGTTGCAAGGAGAACCCTGAAATAAACTATTTTATTTAAAACATTGTATATGTAGGTATGCCGTGTATCATTATCGGCCGTAGTTTCTTTATCTCCACGTCTGGGTGCACAGGAGTAGCACGGAACAGTACAGTTACCCACACTTTTGTCCGTGCCATTAATACGTGCATATTTATGCATAACGTGTCTGCTCTAACGGTGCCTCGGCAAGGACTCGAAAGAATACGTGCTACGATGAGTTTTATTGAGTCCGTTCCACTACTTCATAATGAAACAAGGGAAATTTCGTAAGTCATAAGATTTATTGATGATCAAGATTGTATTAGGTATGCCGTGTATCATTATCGGCCGTAGTTTCTTTATCTCCACGTCTGGGTGCACAGGAGTAGCACGGAACAGTACAGTTACCCACACTTTTGTCCGTGCCATTAATACGTGCATATTTATGCATAACGTGTCTGCTCTAACGGTGCCTCGGCAAGGACTCGAAAGAATACGTGCTACGATGAGTTTTATTGAGTCCGTTCCACTACTTCATAATGAAACAAGGGAAATTTCGTAAGTCATAAGATTTATTGATGATCAAGATTGTATTCGCTGGCGCTCGATGCTAAACAATCGACAATGAAAAATTCCAAGATGTTAATCAATTGTTTGTTTGGTGGAAGGTGTTAGCAGCAGCTGTTCTCCAAGTTTCTTAACAGTTTCACGATTAAGTGACTTCGACCTTGTAACTTATACTGGTGGTATTAAGACAACTGACAAGATACCTACCTACTGATAGTTTGGTAATTTTGAAGATTTCGTGGTGACTCGAAGAGGCAACTGATAAATAAAAGGTGGTTAGTTTGAAAATAACTTGACCTCAATCTACCTACAAACTACACTACGAGGATTATTACCTACTAAATAAAATGCAGTTCTTAGTTGTTAAAAATTCAGGCAGAAATCAACAAAGATATTAAATATCTAGCTTATTAATAACATAAATAATTATTGGATAGGTATTATTAATTCCTTACCTGTATGCTCGTGCGCTTTACTTCAATATAAAGCCAGTTATCCGTAGAAAATGCTATAGCCATTAAAGCAGCAGCCACGATTGCTGTAATGGTCGCTATGGACAAAGTTACCGCTGAGCAAGGCATTTTTACTACCTTCAAGAGACAGTAATAGATAGAAGAGGGTTAAAAGGATATTAACACAATCACAACACTTTATATCCTAAAAGTTCACCTATACAGCATTTTCGTAAACACTTAACGGATCGGAGAACACGACAGCACACACACAATATAATAAAAACTCATATGAATGCGGTCATCGCCTGCAGCGTACCGAGTTCGCGCGCGAGACTTCTTTGCCTACTTCACTTCGCCTTGCCTTGCCGCTCTCTTGCGGATGTGAAACTTTCGAAAGCGAAGTAACTCCGCCAAGTGGCGGGAATGCAAATTAAAAAACTGGTTTTGGGATGCCAACGCTAAAAAAAAATATTTACGTGCGATGAACAACAACAGAATGAATTTTCTTGTACAATACAAACAAATATTATATGTCTATTATTATTTAATTTACTTTTACAGACTGAATAAAAATAAATATTTTTAGACAAGTGACGTTTTCGTTTAATTTGAGTTTTCAGAGAAGTGTGAAATGAAACGCAACCCTGAACGCAACTTCGTTCATGATGTCGCGTCGTTTAATGGTTCAATCATTGTCATGGCTCAGCCAGCTTAGCCAGACCAGACTTTTGACTTTTGTAACATTTTAGGTGATTTTTCTTTTTCCTCCAGGTTACTTCTAGGTTACGCGACTCGAAAGGTAACTTTAAGGTGATTTTGCGGAATTAAAAAAAAAATAAAACGCATCAACCTCAACTCAGCGCATCATCTTCATCTTTCTGCCGTTGTCTCATAATACTTGGGTTGGGGCCGGTCCTCTGTCAACCGACACGCAATCATTTACACCTTTTTCCTTCATATCATTCGCTAAACGGATGTTCACCAATATGGGCGTAGACTGTTTTTATGCCACTATGCGCAGGAGGGCAGCCTCGATAGCAGGCAGAGTGAGGGGCAGCGGCAACAGTTTCCTCGCCGTTGTCGCCAACAGGTCCGTTCATGCAGCATTGGTTGGCCCTAAATGCGCCCATATTTAGTTAACGACTGGAAAAAATATTAAGGTGACTTTACAAACCAAAAGGTTACTTTTTTATCAGTTTCAGATAAATGACAAGACCCGGCCCTCGCTAGAGTATTAATGTTCTGTGGCCCCGGCTGGCAACACTGGGCTCAGCGGCTCAATGTCAAAATTAACAAAACAAAGCTCTGAAAATTAAATTGTAAATTTATGCATAAAATACGGCAAATATGTCTGAATCTCCCGACATAACAAAATATGACGAAGTATTGACGTCAATATTAGTCAATGAAAAATCGATCTTAGGTTTTCTATCCTCGATATTCGGCTTTTTAGCCAGAAGGTGAGTTCCACTGGTCTTGTTTACTTTTTCACTAAGATTAATAATCTTGCTCAATACTCGGTTTTTCATCTGTTTTTCAATTCCGCCCTAATGACTTGCTTAGCCTTTGGCTTAAAATAGAACTGGTATTTTTAATGAGTTTTTCAGTAAATAGATGTTCACTTACTAGACTTTCACACTCAATTTCTTGTAAATATTTTTCAGGACCGATTTCTACTATGTACCTATAGGCGCATACGAAAACATGGGCTTCCCCCCAGGTGTCGCTGAGGAGCTGGTTATCAAAGTCCTCAGAACATGTGACCCTAAAAGCTGGAAAGGGCCAAATGGTGCACAGATGCCTTTTGACTTAGACAATGAAATTATGTGCTCAACTGTAGCTCAAGAGGTGGAAGTTCTGGCTGAAGGTGACCATGTTGTTGATGATGAAGGAACTACTACAGAACCTGAGAAAAAACAAAGTGATAATGATGCTACTACCACAGAACCTAACAAGAAACCAGTTGAAAATTTAGAAAATTCTCCAGGACATCAACTAATCCAAAAGCTTCAGTGTGAGTCTCCGGGTAATGTGACCAGTACTTCGAAGGCATTTCAAGAAGATTATAAGCCGCCTGAAATACCGATTCAGAAGAACTCTGACACTTACAATGGAGCCGAAAGGGAGAAATACTTGTGGTCACAGAATATTACGGAACTAGGTAATAAAATTCATCTTGCTTATAATTTTACCTTTTTATGTATTGTGGAGTCATTATTATGCAGTGATTTTACAGAGTTACGAACATACACCATGTTAGGTGCAATTTTATTTATGTGTGCAAAAACGCAACTGTATTCTCTGAAAAAGATTACTTGTCATCAGGAAATCATCTATTCAGGAATAGTGTAAATGTTTGTATTTTTAACCTCACAGGGTACATATCATTGTTTTATAGAAATTGTTAAACTCTCATATCCAATCATATTAAATCCCATATCTGAATCTTGCAGTCAAGAGTTTATAACCATCAGATTACAATCAAGATTGTTTGGTCTCCAGTTTGATCCCAAGACCTCTGATTTTTCGGATTCATGTGCATATTGTATAATTTTCACTTCCTTCGGTGAATGAAAACATTGTGAGGAAACCAGCATGCCGAAAGATTATTCTTGATGGCATGTAAAGCCAAGTCAGAGGCCTTGGGTGGTGTAAAATCTCTGACATCAGGTTGAAGAAGAAATTGACAATCAATATTTGAAGAAACCATTTGTGTCCCTTACCAAGGATTACCATTACACCTTTTCATTTCCAGATGTGACTGTAAAACTTCCACCAGACATAAAATCATCCAAGGACATAAAAGTGACAATCAATGCTACTGACATATGTGTGGTGCGTCGTAATGGTGCCCCCATCATCAACGATTCCTTGCCGTACAAGATCAAGATCATGGACAGCTTCTGGAGCATCAGTGAAGGGAAACTGGTGATGCATTTAGGTAACAGTTACTTGTCATTAACACTCGCTTTATTGCTGACTAGTGTGACTAGTTATTTTCCCCTAATTCCCGCTACCCTCCCTCAGGATAATGTAGCATTCTAATGGTGAAAGAATTTTTGAAATCCGTCCAGTATTTTTTGAGTTTCATTACAAACATACAGAACTACAAATCTTTCCTCTTAATATTAGTGTAGATTGGTTATATTTATTTCTTTCTGTAGGTTTGTACACATTGTTTTTGGAGTAAAGGTTGATGTTTCCGATCTGAGTAATTTGCAAACACCAAAACGAGCTTGAAGGTCACAGTCTCCTTGTCAAGTCCAGTCATACACTTGGTCAAGTACGAGAACCTTTTTCCCAGTTTTAGGATAGGTGTCTATGGAGTCCTGTGGGTTCTGTCAGTGCATTAGATTGCTTTCTAAATCGTTGTTGAAGTTCTAACACCATGTAAGTCAATTTTTGCTGGATTTGACATTTTGATGCTGTTTGCTAGAGAATCGGAAGACGCTTTGTTTCAGCCAATCACAGTAACAAGCAACGTCTCTTTATCTAATTGAACGTGAACACATATTATAAAATGGTATTGTACCATTACCTAGGTATAATTATGCACGTTTTCCACTCTCCTGTAAAGTTGCTGTTTTTGAGTTACATAGTGTTAGAACTTCAATGACAAAATGCGAAACTATGGTGATGCGGTCAGGTCACTTCTTTTAAGATTTATTTATTTGTTTACGATCTCCAACAAAGGATGTACACAAAAACACGAAATAAATAATCGACGACAAAGTATCACTTAGGTGTACTCCTTCACTTATAGGAGACCACAGCATGCTTTATAAAAATTATAACTAAGCTAACAAAGATATATATGTAGCATTTAAAAATTAAAATTAAAATATATTAAGGTTAAAATTAAATTGGAAAAATAAAATTAAAAATAACAAAGTCACAGTAGCAATTAAGAAATCAAAAAATCTATCTTCTATATATATATACTCATAATAAATCTGTAGAGAGGTCAATTCTGTACATGAAATATATTTCCAAAATAACTATCAGGGGGTGATTAGGAATCGATACTGATGCCAAAAATGCAATCAGTAAAATTTTTGTCTGTCTGTCTGTCTGTCTGTCTGTCTGTCTGTATAACCGTTATAGAAACAAAAACTACTCGACGGATTTTAACGAAACTTGGTACAATTATTTTTCATACTCCTGAGTTGGTTATAGTATACTTTTCATCACGCTACAATCAATAGGAGCAGAGCAGTGAAGGGAAATGTTGGGAAAACGGGAGAAGTTACTCCATTTTTTAAGCTTCCGTCGCGTGTGCAACCTTAATGGTTAAAGCTACACAGAAATCATGTATGACGGAAATGTTCTCCTTAAAATTATATAAAAAATATCCCACGACAGCATATGTCTATCTTTTATGGTTGACTCACAATATCACGTTTTGTTGGAGAGTATATGAAAAACATTGGATTTGCCTATAAAATTTGAGGGTTGCCCTCGATTTCCCTGGGATCCCATCATCAGACGCTGAGTTGGTGACAATGGGACTACCTCAAGAGTATAGGCTTTCGAATAAAAAAAGAATTATGAAAATTGGTCTACAATTGGCGGAGAAATCAGTGAACATAGATACAAAAAAAAAATACATACAATCGAACATAGAAACTACTCCTTTTTTTTAAGTCGGTTAAAAATTGTCAAAGGAGTTGTTGGTGAAAAATTTGTGAACCGTTTACAATACGTCATGGTAATAGGCTTATCTTCAATAAATGGAACTTAACATACCTAAAAAAATATTGTACATTAAGAAATACTGTGAAGGAAGGTATTTAGGTAGATACCGGTCCTTTACAGTAGGTAGGATTTCTCAAATATCACACGAAGTGCAGGACAATTAGCCATGAAAAAAGCTCAATATTGTTATTGTGATAATAATTCATAATTATCTAGAAAAAAAGAATTTAAACTCCGAAATCAAACCTTACATTGAATATTCGAGGCTAATGCCGAAAATATAGTTTTTAGAATTTTGATCAGTATGATTGGATTTATGTTCCGGTTTGCACAAATACGGCTTAACGGATTTGGATAATATTTGGCACACAGATCGTTTATAACCTGGATTAACCTATAGGTTACTTTTTAATCCCGGTAGTACGTTCCCGTCGGATATTTTTCGACATTCACGCGGGCGAAGCCGCGGGCAAAAGCTAGTTGGTAATAAAATTTAAAAAATTAATACGTCTTAAAGGGTTACACTATCACAGCTGCCCATAGAAATAATCCTAATCATTTCTACTATTTACAGAAAAGGTGCAAGAAAGATGGTGGAACAAGTTATTAAACAGTGAGGATGCTATAGACTTGGATAAAATTGACTGTTCTAGACCTCTTGATGATTTGCCTGAAGACCATGTTGCAAAGGTGATTTATATTATAATTCTCTATAAAGAAAAAAAATGTAACATCATGGTATTTAATTGTGTTGTGATGGTCCAGAGGTTATGACCTCGCTTCTTATGCTCTAGGTTGTGGGTTCAAATCTGGGAAAGTACCAATATGTGACTTTTTCAATTCATATGTACTTTCTAAGTTTATCTTGGACATCACTGATGGAAAACATCGCTAGGAAACCTGGACTTATGATAAATATGTCTGATATCTCCAACCCATCTTGAGCAAGCGTGGAGATCAATGTTCGTGCTGTCTCCAAATGGGAAGAGGCCTTTGCCCAGCAGTGGGACAGTGATAGTCTGGTACTATTATAGTATTTTATTGTTGAGCAGTTTGAAATATACTTAAATTCGTTGTATTCATAGAAAACTTTAAGTTTTTTCTGGTCTAAGACTTAGACCATAGTTCAGGCCTTCAGGTTCTAGCATGATATAACACATTACTCATTTTAACTATATTTTACGATATTTGTCTTCAACAAAATGGCGAGAGTAAAATAAAGCTTTCTGGTTAAGAGAAACTTGGAAGACGGTAAAGGCAGAGTTACTCTGAAGTTCCAAATATACATCCATTCTAATATTATAAATGCAACAGTATTACTGTGTCTGTCACCTTATCAAGCCTAAACTGCTGGAGAGGTTTGGATTATGGATAAACCATGACCTATATTATATAGGATACTTTCTATGCTGCCTTGTAATACTTTCCGATAATAGATATCCGACCTTCATGCAAATGAAGCCTCAGAGCAAACCGCAGTGGTAGACGCCCACTGCGCCGGACGTCGGCAGACGATCTCCGGCCACCGTAGGCGCGGGCATGCGGGCGGCGAGTAATGGGCGACTCGCTGTCCGACCATGGACCATGCCCGGGACGACGGCGCGTTGTGTTCCACGCGCGCCTCAAAGAGTGTCAGCATAATGACGGGGCCCCCCTCTAGAGGGCCAAAGCCTGCCGGGGTCGTGGGACTCATAGAATTACCGTGACCCTGGAACATAAAGGGCTATTGAGGGACACCGTGGATTTTAGGCAGTACAAGTCTGACAGTCCCTCCCGCTCTGCCCTGGGTGGGAGGACTCATTTGATGATTTTACCACGTCAAAAAAAAAAAAAAAAGCCTCAGAGCAAATGTTAGTTTCACATAAGTTGAACTGGTTAATGGTTACTTCCATCCCTACGGCTGCCAAATCCAATCATTATTGTTATGATGACAAACTAAAACCTTGAATTCTACTTTATTTTCAGGTTCGTGAAATGCAATGGAATCAAGAGAGAAAAATGCAGGGTCTACCAACAAGTGACGAAATTCGTAACATGGATGTCTTGAAGCGAGCGTGGAATGCGCCGGGCTCTCCTTTTATAGGACAAGAGTTTGATCCTAGCATTCTTAACAACTCTTCACACACTATAGGATCATTTTCAGGACATAAGTAGTGTGGAATTAAAATATTTTAAACTTATTTTTGTTTATTTCATCATTTTCTCAGCAAAAAGTATTCCCTGTTGGATAAAAGTCTCTCAGTAGTGTCCAATGCGTTGCAACAGCGGCCCATCCTGTGATACCCGCGGCCAACGAATTCCACGGGCCAAATAGTGGGGTAACTCGAACAAAAAATGGACCTTATTTCCAATCTGTAATTTTGCATTAAATAATAGTAGTAAACACTGTTTTAAGCTTTCACGGTTTACAACTAAACTTATACTGTCACTTACGGGATATCTTCCGTGATTGAGTCAACCCGCGATTGTGGCGCTCTTGCAACAGCGCCGAAATATCGGGAGCTCAGAATAATGAACAATCACGGAAGATATCCCGTAAGTGACAGTATAAGTTTATAATAATAGTAGTTTTGTTGTCAGTCTCGCAGCTGTATGTTGCTTATAATTGGAACAGTTCACTGAACCTAATCTATGACAATTACGTCAAAAAGTCCTGTAGAATTAAGAAAGAACACAAATCGTTTTGTCCCACGGTTTACAGCTAGTTACGACTACAGGTATTTAAGACATAATAAACACGAAAAACATTTTATTAAAAACTTTTATGCAAAAATCTATAAAAAAAGATTAAATCAACAATTTGTAGGGCAACATAGCATAGACTTAAAACCCTGATAGAACCAGCTTTCCAATCAAAGTTTTGTTTTCTAGCAGTTTGTGAGCCTCCTTCAAGTTGGCAGCATTGATTGGACTCAACGTTTTCTTCAGAGGGCATTTAAGCTTCCCGTCTTCCAACCACTGTGATACCTCCTGCAACAGTTCATAATGCCTCATCCTGTCTTCTGTCTGATACTTGATCCTCGTGAACATCATCTCTGACACCAAAGTAACGCTCTTATCTTTCAATGGCTTTAAGTCCACCAGAGCACTGCTGTCGACAATCAAGCAAATCCACCCTTGAGCCTTGATAGCTTTCATCAGAGTGTCCCAGTACGGCGCGGGGTCGAAATTAACAAGAATATAGTCAACGCCTGCTCCAAAGCCATTTGCTTCTAGTTGTGGTATCAGATCCTGAGTATGGTTGAGAACGAATTCTGCTCCATATTCGCGAGTAAATGCTTGTGTTTCTGGACGCGACGCAGTTCCTATCACCTTGAGCCCCAGCTGCTTAGCGACCTGCGTCGCTACTGACCCCACTCCGCCGGCACTGTTGATGATCAGCAAAGACTTGCCTTTGTCCTTCTCTGAGAGCTGCAAGCGATCATAAAATGACTCGAAAGTAGTGAGTGCAATGACTCCCATAGCGGCAGCTTGTTCAAAAGTCCAGTTCTTTGGTTTTCTTCCCAATAGGTATTGATCAACAGCTACGTATTGTGCGTTAGCGCCACTTCTCCTTATATCGCAAGTGAAAAATACTTCGTCACCAATATTCCATAAATTAGCCTTCGCTCCTCTGGAGACTACAACTCCAGCCCCGTCAACACCCAAAATTCGAGGCGGATTTTCTACGTTCGCTTTCAGAGCGCGTTGTTTCGCATCAATAGGATTCACGGCCGTAGCTTTGATTTCGACTAATACATCGGATTCATTAACAGTTGGTAAACTCACTTCTAAGTCGAGGAGACTTTCCGGGTCTTCTATCGGTAAATATTTGTAGAGTCCAACTGCTCGCATAGTTTTCGGTAAACTCGCCATTGTAGTAAGAAACTTTGGACGCGTGTGGAGTGGTTGCTTAGTGGAATGAAACTGAAACAAAAGTATTTTTATGTTATCATCACAATTTAGTAAATCAATATCATTGTCACGCTTGTAAACAACGCAATGACAGAGCAAAATGTATGTTTTTATCACGTATTTCTTATCAAAATGTAAGCGGTACTTGATTCAGTATGTACAGTCATCCTTACATAAGCCTTACCAACGCTGTATTTTAACCTAGAAAAATACATTACATAAGTATTACATTTCGCACCGTCTCTCAGTGTGTCCCGCGATAATACGCTTAAAACTGAAAAATAAATTCTGCGAATTTACTCCAGCCTTTTTGGCCAGTGGGTAGACAATAACCCTCCTTTTGGGCTTCGCCGCAGTTGGCTAAAAACTATAGAAACCTGCTACGGTCCAGACATATTGTTTATATTCAGACATCAGGGCCCGTACCGCACCACATCAGCAGTATTAATTTTATGCCACTTCGGCGTGGGAAAGACATGGAGCTATACAAGACGTCTATTGCCATCTCTTTCTCACTCTGAACTAAGATTAAAACAATACTACTGTAATAGGTCGTACAGACCTATTATAGCAGTATTGTTGTACTGTTGTGAGTGCTACGCTCTTGACCTTTCTGAAGAACATGACAAATAAGGTCAGCTTATTTGCTTCGAGGGCGTCCCTTCTCAGCATTTCCACTTATATCTACCTAGGTATACCTTTTGCTAGTCACCTTTCATTCATCCTCTCAACATAACCATACAATCATGGCATAGCTACCCTTTTAAATTTTTGTCACTACGGTTTCTTTTAACGGCGTCTTATCACACATTCCACAACCTATCATAATTATTACACCAAACATACCTACTTCGCAATTACAATTTACCTGTCTCGTTTTAAATCACAGATGTTCTCTAACTAGGGTTCAGTATATTTATTATTTGTTGCATTAAGCAACAGGGCACAGTCAGTAACAGTTATATATGATGCTCTGTGCCTAATAATTTAATAGTAGGTAATTGAAATTATACTCCTAAACTGAAAACCAACACAACCAAATACAATCACTTGACATATAAACGTATTCAACAAAATAGAACGAAATCATTGGCAGTGCCTACCTATTGCTCAATGTTAATTGGATGTGACCTATAATAAAATTCTTTGGTAACCCGTCCGTCTGTCAACCTTACTTTAAATCAATAAAATAAGGATATAATATCAAACACTGTTTTAAGCTTTCACGGTTTACAACTATACTTATACTGTCACTTACGGGATATCTTCCGTGATTGTTCATTATTTTGAGCTCCCGATATTTCGGCGCTGTTGCAAGCGCCACGATCGCGGGTTCGCGGTGGCAACCCGCGATCATGGCGCAAGGAAGATATCCCGTAAGTGACAGTATAAGTTCACTATGATATCGACTAACTTATAAATAATATTCGCCAGTAGCTTGAACCCTGTTCCCGATACCGGTGGGCTACAATTTTTTATATTTTTAAATGTTTTTTATATTTTTTTTTTTCTAAAGAATATTTAAAAATGTAATTAATTTGTATATAAATAAATAAAGGAAATAATAATAAAAGGTTTATTGCAGAACCTTGTACAAACTTTTACAGTATATCTTACATAGAGGCCTCCTTTTAAGTAAAAGATATACGTGTGCGAGGAGATCCCGCTTTTTAAGGTGAAGGCGCCAGGGTAACCCGCGAAATTCAAATGTTCTTAGGTTTTTGCAATTTGCAGGTGGCCTACCATGACGTCTTAAAGCAGAAGTAGTTCCAGTGTGGGAAAGAGATGGCGCTAAAGGACATGTATAGCTCTGTCTCTTTCCCACACTGGAACTACTCCTGCTTTAAAACGTCATAGTAACCCCCCAGGCCAGTGTCAGGTTCTATGTTGATGAAGTGTGAGTCGCGCTAGTAAAACGCATGTAGTTATAGAATTATAATCAATACAATCAATACAACCCTCTAAGTTTATTTAACCCCATTTAAGGTGGAGGCGCCAGGGTAACCCGCGAAATACAAATGTTATAAGGTTTTTTGCAATTTGCAGGTCAGTGTCAGGTTGTATGTTGATGACGTGTGAGTCATGTAAATAATCAAAGCCTAGGTATTTTATACGAGTCACTTTTTCAATATTTTTACAAGAGCAGGTTATGCTAGAAATATTATCAAAACAATTAGCAAAACTTTGTTAGGACTGGTAATTTCGAGAACTTTAACAATGCTGGTGAGAATTATTCTCGCATTTACGTAGTCTGAATGATCAGTATCCTTCACTTTGAACAAATACTTCTTACTAGCTGTTGCCCGCAACTTCCTTCGCGTGGTAATTTTGATGAGTAGGTAAGTGTGAGAAAAAAAATAGAAAAAATCCTGTGTTATTCCAAACTATAATCTATCTTTCCAAACCATATTCTTCAATGAAGTGACCCGTGTTGAGCAGTAAATGTTGCATCTATAATAGAAGTAGTATTTCAAATAAGACAATAGCCATCTTCATTCACACTGTCTTCGTGCGTACACAGAAGTCACGATTTTTGGATTTCTGATTTACAATTTTTCTTAACAGCCTCATTGTTTCATGCAAATGCATTTTCTTCGTCTATGGGTCAAAAGGTGACGATCAGGGCCCAAATAACATCCCTTGTGGATCCGCCTATAGCATAGTAAAGTCCCGGTTACAAACCCTTATAATAGCAATACATAAAACCAATTTTGTGTCAAGTTGAGTTAAAAATTATAAAGTTCCTCATTAGGTTTATTTTTATAAACATTGTGTTTCACTTACAAAATTAACATACAATAGCACATTTTCACTGCCTTACAAATTCAAATATTGCTTATGAGTGTTTATTTCAAAACCCTATAAAACTAAAATCCTGATATAACCAGCTTGCCAATCATTTTCTTAGCTTCTATCAGTTTGTGAGCCTCTCTTAAGTTAGCAGCATTGATCGGTCCCATGGTTTTTGTCAGGGTAGTTTTTAACTTTCCCGCTTCCAGCCACTTGGAAACCGTATCCAAAATTTCGTATTGTCTGATTTTATCTTCAGTATTATACTTCGCTCTTGTGAAAATACTGCCCGAGACCAACGTAATGCTCTTGTCTTTCAATACTGCTATATTTACGGGGACACTGCTTTCGACAATCAAACAAATTCTACCTTGAGGCTTGATGGCTTTCATCAGAGTGTCCCAGTAAGGTGCGGGGTCGAAATTAACAAGAATGAAGTCAACTCCTGCCCCAAAGCCATTTGCTTCTAGTTGTGGAATCAGATCCTGAGTATGGTTGAGAACGAATTCTGCTCCATATTCGCGAGTAAATGCTTGTGTTTCTGGTCGTGACGCAGTTCCAATCACTTTGAGCCCCAGCTGCTTAGCGACCTGTGTCGCTACTGACCCCACTCCACCGGCACTGTTGATGATCAGCAAAGACTTGCCTTTGTCCTTCTCTGAGAGCTGCAAGCGATCACAAATTGACTCGAAAGCAGTAAGCGAAGCGATCGGCATTGCGGCAGCTTCTTCAAAAGTCCAGTTCTTAGGTTTTCTTCCCACTAAATATTGATCAACAGCCATATATTGTGCATTAGACCCTGATCTGCCTATATCGCCGGTAAAAAATACATCATCGCCGACGTTGAATAAATTCGCATTGTCCCCCATGGAAACAACAATTCCAGCGCCGTCGCATCCCAAAATCCGAGGCGATGTTTCTATATTCGGTTTTGGAGCGCGTACTTTAGCATCAATTGGATTTAACGCCGTAGCCTTGACTTCAACTAACACATCAGATTTCTGAACACTTGGTAAACTCACTTCTAAATCCACTAGACTGTTGACATCGGTTATCGGCAAATATTTATAGAGCCCGACGGCTCGCATTGTTTTCGGTAATCTAAACATTGTGGTGGACCCGCGTGTGTAGTGATTGCAAGCAGAAATATAACTGAGAATTTAAAAGTGATAGTCCTTGGTTGACAAACAATCCTCACCCGTTTTGTAGTTATATCAATTGTAATCTCTTGTTTATCAGCGCGAGTATTTCATAACAATTTCCAAAAATAAGTCAACCGGCGCGGCGTCGCGACGGGCGTGTGTTTACTAATTCTGTAGTCTGAACATACTCGCACACCATGACTATACAACTTCGCGTTACTCAATTGAATAAGGCCTGGCACACAAGCTTCGCTGTTGCCTCGTTTCGTTACCCGTTTTTCGATCCAAACATAACATCATAACATCGCAAACAAAAGTGGAATCTACAATCGGCATTAAAGTGCATAATTATCATGTTTGGTATTTCCAAAATGAAATTATTTTATGGTTATTAATGTCTTCATGTCTACCTCCTTGTAGATAACAATGTTTATTATTGACTACTCATGTCTTGTGACTATTTACCATGAGTTAGTGTCATGTTAATATAATATCTAATAATTATTATTATAATTTATGTAATAGGTAACATTTTCTTAATTAACATTTACAAGTAACACGTCTTCCATGTAACTTACTCCTAAAAACCTACCTGGTAAAACAAGGTAAAAATACAAACTACATACTTATTATTGTAACCAACAGTCCTGCCGCAATGCTACACTCGTGGGTACCATGCCTTATCTATTTCATATACATTTGTGGCCCCCATGACATTGAACCGTGTAAAAAAAACGATGAATAACTATTTGTGTCTCGATAGGTATGATAATGACTACGTATGTTTTTGGATATCGTTTACATATGAATTGACTCCAAATAGCGAATAAAATGCGAAGATTGTCCTTGAACTGGGTCACACTAACCAATCAAGTCATACTGTTGCATCAGCGCACTTTATATAATAATTAGCTGTTAAATAAATGTTGATTATAACGTCATTATTTGGGCGAAAAGCTTATTCCCATTTTCTTACTTAATCATTATATTGCGTTAAATAAAGTATGCATACATCATCATTAAATCTGTTAAAGACATTACCATTCTGTCTAATATACTAAAGAAACAAAAGTCACGATCAGCCCCCGTAGCATGACCACCGCAGACAAGGATTTCTTTGACGGAAGAATCGACAAAATGACAGATTGTTTCGACACAATGACAGATTTCTTTGCACTATCTGTCATTTTGTCGATTCTTCCGTCAAAAAAATCCTTGTCTACGGTGGTCATTCTACGGGGGCAAGTCCATCGGATACCATTATCCTTTCTTCTGAGTTCTGTTCCTTCACTAGGTCTATCCAAAATCTAAATCCATTGAAGCATTGGGTTTATGGTTGTCGATATCTTGACTGGATATAAGGTCTATCTTTTCATACACGAAAAATTTTAAGAGTAGCTTCTATTAGTAGTTAGTAGTAAAGAAGCCATCACAACGAAAAAAAAAAATTTATCTAAGTGTTTTTGATTTTAAAAAATTATTATAAATCTAAAATTTTTTGAGACTTTTTGCATAAAACCTTTACTCCCATATTCTAACAATGACAGTAGGTAAGTAACGAAATCATTGGGAGTGCCTACCTATTGCTCAATGTTAATTGGATGTGACCTATAATAAAATTCTGCGGTAACCCGTCCGTCTGTCAACCTTACATTAAATCAATAAAATAAGGATAATACACTATGATATCGACTAACTTATAAATAATAATAATAAATAAAAGGTTTATTGCAGAACCTTGTACAAACTTTTACAGTATATCTTACATAGAGGCCTCCTTTTAAGTAAAAGATATACATGTGCGAGGAGATCCCGCTTTTTAAGGTGGAGGCGCCAGGGTAACCCGCGAAATTCAAATGTTCTTAGGTTTTTTGCAATTTGCAGGTGGCCTACTATGACGTTTTAAAGCAGGAGTAGTTCCAGTGTGGGAAAGAGATGGCGCTAAAGGACCTGTATAGCTCTGTCTCTTTTCCACACTGGAACTACTCCTGCTTTAAGACGTCATAGTAACCCCCCAGGCCAGTGTCAGGATCTATGTTGTTGAAGTGTGAGTCGCGCTACTAAAATGCATGTAGTTATAGAATTATAATCAATACAATCAATACAACCCTCTAAGTTTATTTAACCCCATTCAAAATTTAAAAGTAAAAACCAGTTTTGTGTAAAGTTGAGTTAAAAATTATGTTCCTCATTAGGTTTATTTTGATAAACATTGTGTTTCACTTGCAAAATTAACATACAATAGCACACTTTCACTGCTTTACAAATTAAAATATTGCTGAGTGTTTATTTCAAAACCCTATAAAACTAAAATCCTGATATAACCAGCTTGCCAATCATTTTCTTATCTTCTATCAGTTTGTGAGCCTCTCTTAAGTTAGCAGCATTGATCGGTCCCATGGTTTTTGTCAGGGTAGTTTTTAACTTTCCCGCTTCCAACCACTTGGAAACCGTATCCAAAATTTCGTATTGTCTGATTTTATCTTCAGTATTATACTTCGCTCTTGTGAACATACTTTCCGAGACCAACGTAATGCTCTTGTCTTTCAATACTGCTATATTTACGGGGACACTGCTGTCGACAATCAAACAAATTCTACCTTGAGGCTTGATGGCTTTCATCAGAGTGTCCCAGTACGGTGCGGGGTCGAAATTGACAAGAATGAAGTCAACTCCTGCCCCAAAGCCATTTGCTTCTAGTTGTGGTAACAGATCCTGAGTATGATTGAGAACGAATTCTGCTCCATATTCGCGAGTAAATGCTTGTGTTTCTGGTCGTGACGCAGTTCCAATCACTTTGAGCCCCAGCTGCTTAGCGACCTGTGTCGCTACTGACCCCACTCCACCGGCACTGTTGATGATCAGCAAAGACTTGCCTTTGTCCTTCTCTGAGAGCTGCAAGCGATCAGAAATTGACTCGAAAGCAGTAAGCGAAGTGAGCGGCATTGCGGCAGCTTCTTCAAAAGTCCAGTTCTTAGGTTTTCTTCCCACTAAATATTGATCAACAGCCATATATTGTGCATTAGACCCTGATCTGCCTATATCGCCAGTAAAAAATACATCATCGCCGACGTTGAATAAATTCGCATTGTCCCCTTTGGAAACAACAATTCCAGCGCCGTCCCATCCCAAAATCCGAGGCGAAGTTTCTATATTCGGTTTTGGAGCGCGTACTTTAGTATCAATTGGATTTAACGCCGTAGCCTTGACTTCAACTAACACATCAGATTTCTGAACACTTGGTAAACTCACTTCTAAATCCACTAGACTGTTGACATCGGTTATCGGCAAATATTTATAGAGCCCGACGGCTCGCATTGTTTTCGGTAATCTAAACATTGTGGTGGACCCGCGTGTGTAGTGATTGCAAGCAGAAATATAACTGAGAATTTAAAAGTGATAGTCATCGGTTAACAAAGAATCCTCACCCGCTTTGTAATTATATCAATTGTAATCTCTTGTTTATCAGCGCGAGTATTTCATAACAATTTCCAAAAATAAGTCAACCGGCGTCGCGACGGGCGTGTGTTTACTCATTCTGTAGTCTGAACATACTCGCACACCATGACTATGCAACTTCGCGTTAGTTCATTGAATAAGGCCTGGCACACAAGCTTGGCTGTTGCCTCGTAACCGGTTTTTCGATCCAAACATAACATCATAGCATCGCAAACAAAAGTGGAATCTACAATCGGCATTAAAGTGCATAATTATCATCGAAATGAAATTATTTTATGGTTGTTAATGTCTTCATATCTACCTCCTTGTAGATAACAATGTTTATTATTAACTAATAACTACTCATGTCTTGTGACTATTTAGCATGAGTTAGTGTCATGTTAATTTAATAATAATTATTATAATTTATGGAAAAGGTAACATTTTCCTTTCTTCCATGTAACTTACTCCTAAAAACCTACCTGGTAAAACAAGGTAAAAATACAAACTACATACTTATTATTGTAACCAACAGTCCTGTCCTGCCGCAATGCTACACTCGTGGGTACCATGCCTTATCTATTTCATATACATTTGTGGCCCCCATGACATTGAACCGTGAAAAAAAAACGATGAATAACTATTTGTGTCTCGATAGGTATGATAATGACTACGTATATTTTTCGATACCGTTTACATATGAATTGACCCCAAACAGCGAATAAAATGCGAAGATTGTCCTTGAATTGGGTCACACTAACCAATTAGATCATACTGTTGCATCAGCGCACTTTATATAATAAATCGCTGATTAATGCTACTAAAACGTCACGTCATTATTTGGGCGAAAAGCTCATTCCCATTTTCTTACTTAATCATTATATTGCGTTAAATATAGTAAACATACATCATCATTAAATCTGTTAATCCATTCTGTCTATTATACTAAAGAAAACAAAATTCACGATCAAGTCCATCGGATACCATTATCCTTTCTTCTGTTCCTTCACTAGGTCTATCCAAAATCTAAATCCATTGAAACATTGGGTTTATGGTTGTCGATATCTTGACTGGATTGACTAAGGACCACTACTACTCCTTTGACATCCTTTAGGGTTTCGGCCATTGCATCATACATTGCAAATAATCCCTACTTAGAAAACCACTCAAAAGTCAACCTGCATAATATTGACTGTCTTTATTCTTAAAAGTAGTACGTAACGTACTACTTTTGCTGTTGCTGCTCGGCTTTTTTTCTACTTATTCTACAAATTCTTGATTCCTATAATAATTATCAAAAGCCCGCATTAAAGAAACCTCATCATCATCACCCAGTCCGTCCTTATCCCAAACACTAATGTATTATGGGTCAGTGCGATATTTCTTTTGATTACGAAGAAGTGATCACTATTATTGACATTTCAGTATTCAACCCGTTTCTAACCATGTTATGTCATTCTATATCCATCCATCGATTCTCTAATTCTTTTACCTTTTGAACGCCATTGTCACATATATATGTACGTGGCAAACAAGCGCGTGCCCTGTACGTCAAACGACACAAATATGTGACAAAATTGTAGGTGACATTGTGGCTTGGCGTGAACGGCAAGCGCGTGTGTCTAAGCTCTGGTGTTCAAAAGGTTAAAAATGTCATACTGTCTGATTCTGTCCTTAGTATTAAACCTCACTCTCACGAACATCCTTTCTGACACCAAAGTCAAGCTTTAATCTTTCAGTGTCAGTTCTCCTAAGTCTACCGGAGCACAACCCTCAACAATCAAACATATTCTACTTTGAGGTTTGATCTTCCATCAGTGTGCCCCAATAAGGCACGAGGTCGTGATTGACTAGAATTAAGTCGATTCCTTCTGTAAAACCATTCGCTTCTAGCTGGGGTATAAAATTCTGAGTAGGTATAGTTGAAACAGTACAGAAGTTTAACTACGAGCAGATGTTTTAGGTTACTTTTTAAGTGGGTCCCTCTACTCATTACGATGATTATCTGATATTGAATAACAAGTATTCTTATCATCTCTTATTAATGCGGGTAGCACAAAAATTTGTATTTGTTATCGGCCGGCACACACCTAGTTGGAGATAACGTAGAACCTTGAGGGACACCGAGGCTCATAACAAGATGTAATGACGCGTAAATCATCATCCTCATCTGCCCAGCCTTTTCCGAACTATGTTGGGGTCGGCTTCCAGTCTTACCGGATGCAGCTGAATACCAGTATTTTACATGGAGCGACCCTATCCACCACAAGTTAGAACTGGGTACTACGATACAAATTGAAAGTGTGCCTTTTACCACTAACAAATCTCTAATAATACGTTGTCATTTAGACTAGTGAGGCACTGTGGAAGCTGTGATCGAGTTAAATTCAAAAAGCTATCGTACTCGTGCCAGACCTCTTCAAAAGCTTTCGCTAAGTCCAAATACCGATATCTTATAAATTGAAGCAACTCGATTCCATATTAAATGTTGTGCTCATTTTATTAGGCATGGAGTAATATGTTGTTTCATAGACTAAATATTTTGATTGATTAATGACACCCTCTTTTAAACCAGGGTTTACCTACTAAGATTTTGATATTCATACATAGTTGATTGCGAACAAAGAACGAAGACATCTTCTAGTGACAAAAATCAATCTTTCGGAAAATCTATTCCATCAGGGTTAAAAACAAAGGCTGGGTGGATGCTTGTACATTTATTACTAATAAGATATGGCTCCTATTCTTCAATATATTACGTTCGTTACATACAATTATTAACATTTACACAATATAATACAAGCAGATCATAATATATCACAGAGTACGCGTAACAATTCACAATATGCGAAAATAAACCTTTTTTAATATTTTGTAGCCTCATAATACGTCATATTTAATTTGTATAACAATATTTAGACTATTTTAGGGTAAATATATTTTACGAATTAATAGCAAAATGTGATCATTAATCTATTTACTATCTGAGAAAGTACTCGCAGGTCATTACTTCTCATAGTAGTATTTTTTCAATCTTACTTTAGAGTGGAAAAGAGATGGAGCTAGACATCGTGCATATCTATCCATCTCTTTCCAACACTGAAGTGACATTAAAGTAATACTCAAATATTCATAAATGGGCTGAACAGTGAATGTGTGGTATCTACATGAAGTTACTTTGCATCATTTATGTACTACCTCAGTGACTATTCAAGGAACTTTGTACAAGTTCATGTATTGGTAAGAATGTGTCTATCTATTGCTTATAATAATAACGATAAGCCTAATGCAAATGGGCTATAAACCAAATGTTGAAATCGTTACATGTGCTCTGACCTTACTTAGGCTGCGCGAAAAAACGTTAGCACGTGGTGACGTGGTCGTGGAGCGATAGATACGATTTCCAGTACTTATGATTGGGCGAGACAGTACTATTCAAATGTCATTGTCAACGAAACAGAAACCAGTACATAACAAAAAAAAGGTTGATTGTTATAATGAGTACAATCATGTGTTTAAGTATCGGTCACTAATTACCAGACACCCTATATATTAGCTAGGTAACTAATGTGCTACTTAGCTGCTTGGTACCGATTTTATAAGATTGAAATGGCTTTCTTTGCGCAAACACAGTAGTAACAGCACAGAGTTAAGTGACCTACTGGTATCACCAACTTCATACAAAATGAAACCTCTTAGCAATAGCAAAAAATAATAATAATCGTATAATAAAACCCTTCTGGTCGCTTACCGCATGAAACATTTAAATACACATCAAAAGTATTTCCCTTAGCTATAAATATTTTTATATCGTTCAATTCTAAAACATTAAACTTTGTAAAAATACATTTTGCTTTTTTTGTTATTATTTTTAAAGAATATAAGCTGCCTTGTTCAAGATGTATCAATTGAACTCCGTAGTCATTTTTAATTATAAATCACGACATTTTGATTAAGTAAGTACTAATAATACAGACGATTAATCTTACATTATTATTTTATAAGTACAAGGCGAGACTACACACAGGTTATGGGTATCGATCTTCAAATAATTGAATAGGTTATTCTTATTTTTGAAATTTTTGATATTTTGAAGGTGGTTTTTTGCCGATAAGAATAACCTATTCGATCAATAGTAGAATAATTATTTTAAAAAAATCATTCATTTGTGGAGTTTCGCCTTTGAATTCTATTTGTCCTTGTATAATTTACAACTTGAAACAAAATCATTCAGAAAGCATTTAATAACACCAAGCGTATTAATCTACCTATTTTTTGTTTAAAGTAACAATTATAAAGTTCCATAATATACAGGATGATTTTTTTACTACAGGATCGACCATGAAATCGTGACGAAAATAGTATCAGCTGCTCCATACATTTTATTGGTCGCGTAACTCGAAAAAATGTAGGCGCCATCTGATATTTTTTTTTGCAATTTCATGGTCGGTCTTAAAGTAAATGTTGTTCATTTTCATGAGTACTGCACGCGTTAAAGTATTACCAACGTTTAAAAAATCACCCAGTATATGTACGTAAATCTTATTTTACTATAAATATTCGAAACCGCTGCGCATTTTTATTTAAATATTTAGCAAGAACCTATCCTACAAATAATTTCATCATAAATAAATCAATCAATAAAATTTTCCAATAATTTACAATATTTTACATTAATGGTGTTTTTCAAACATTAGGTCTTTACATGTTTGATATGACATGCTCCTAGATTTTCTAGGTAGATATAGTTACCTACACATTATTTTACATTAGTATCTAGGTATAAACCAGGTACAGTTTTCGTAATAATTTTGATAATTATTTATGAAGGTAATTCGTATGGTACGACAAGTTATAATGAAAAGTAAAAGAACAAAATGTATTAGTTATTTTACATACCAATTTGATATGTCCCAGCCATATCCACGAAAGTCTTTGACAGAAACCATTTTTATTCCTTCTTCGAATGAATTGTTAATACTGATATAATTTGTACTGATTACTTTAATTTTGTACGATGTGCATTTTAATATTAAATGCACAATTATACGTATACCGTCTTTAATTTAAATAAATACATTAGTCAGTTTAAAATGTTTTAAGCACGCATCTGAAAATAAATAGATATTTATAAGCTTCTTCTTAATATTTTGATTTTGATTTATTAGATATTGTACTGAAGGTTACCTTCCAGTTTCAAATACTTCCGTTTATAACTGTTTGTATATTTTTAACGCAGCCTGTCTCATATAGATAAAAATAAAAAGAAATCCTAAAAGTAGTAAATAAACTTAGAGACAAATTCACGAATTCTATATAGTAGAAACAATTAGCATGTTCTGTACAAATGCGGACATAAAAACTAGGTCACATTTTCACTGGCGTTACGTCCTGAAAGTTTTTCGAATAACATAACGTTAGTTTGCAGAATCGTGATTGTTTCATTACTATACACTTGTCGTGACTTCCTAACAACAATCATGATATTTTTCTTTTCATTTACTTTTCTTTTTACTTCTAAAAGCGTACAAATATACTTATAATCATTAACATTAATTTGAGACTCCGCCATTCCGATTTCTCTTCGCAAACACATATTTTATAACATCTTTTATACACAATATTCTTATATTCTATCTGTAGGTAATGTATTTTTGTAAGAAATATGGCAAATTGAAGTTCTAGATAATAGGAAATCAATGCACGACACTATAATTAAAAACTAACATTCTAATACTGATTGAGGAAATTAAAACTGTCTGGGCCGCTTCGACTTCAGTACACGACTACCCAAAAAACCACTTTTCTTGGCCAATGCTACAATGGTTAGCTGCAGTAGGATCTCCTTCGGCGTCTATAAAGTCCAGGACACACCGCCAGCTAGCGAGCGAGCGACCCGGGCGAGCCTCTTTTCATACTTCGCTTCGGCTTTTTCGGTAGTTTGCGGTGTAAACCAAAGTATGAAGAGAGGTGAAACGATACCTCGCCAGGCTCGCCCGCTCGCTAGCTGGCAGTGTGGCCTGCGGTTAATTCTCGCATCCGTTGCACGATTCACAAAAAGCAAACAAATACAGCTCCTCGCGCCCAGTTTATGGCCTCGGGCGAAGCTACTTGCGTGAAGCGACACGCACATGTTTCAGTTGGTTCCTTCGCGTGATCGTATCATCGCTCCGCAATTCGGGGGACGGCACCAACCATACCACGACAAAGCTAGCATTGTACCCAAAGACTATATTATATTCTCTATGATTGTACCTGAAGTTTCATGTCTTCTAAATTAATAAAGATTGATAGTGTTTTGTTGAAATCCTGGGCTTGAGCCCAAAATTTCATCCTGATCAGTCGCGCTTGCAACCACTAGAGCGAGACTGTGGAGTCCTAATTTTACAAATTAAAATGGGTGATCTCGGACGCCGTGCTGTGACTCGTGGCCCTAGCTTGTTCAAAACAATTCTTCTTTCAATTATTTTGATTCCTCTGAAGCCGCTGTCAGAAGACGTTATGTCGCTTGAGCGTGCTGCTCGTGGGCAACAGATTATAGAAATTTCAATGAACTTCAAAAACCCAGAATCGTGTACTAAAGCCATCTTCAGGTTTACTGCACAGCGTACTTGCAGAAGTCGTGGGCCCCGGTACACTCGACGCTGGGCCTGTGTGTGGAGTCCCATATGCCAGGACCGCATCGCTGGCACATCCCCACCAGCGTGCAGGGGATCCGGACTAGCTGACGGAACTGGTGGAGCAGTCCTCTGGCCTTGCGCAGGATAAGGCGCCCGTCCATGTACATTGCTGAAAGATGGTAAAAGCAAGTTTTAAAAGTATTGCTTCTCAGTTTTTGTATAACTGCATGAGAAAATGTATCTGGCAGCTTTCAAAGAAACTTCTCAGCTCACTTATATCTTGTTTAAAATTACAGAATGAACGCAAAACGCCTGCCTATCCGACATTCACAACTATGTATCTAGTGTCTTAAAAGGACCATCAATCTTAATAAAGCCTTCTTGGTAGATGATGAGTCATTCAGTCAGTGAATACTAGTGGTAGAAGAATAAAATAAAAGTGGTTACATACCTAAAGAACTAAAGTGCAGCAGCATCTCGTCAGTATTGAGGTCCTGTGCGATGACGTCGTCCGCGTACACAGCGATGATGGCCAGGCACAGGAACAGATGAAAGTAGTCCGTCTGGTAGTTGGCCCAGCAAGCCTCCCACATTCGAAGCGCAACTGCTTCAGTGAACTCGCGCTTGAAACATCTGGAATGCCACAAAGGTACCAGATAAGTAGCTGCATAAATACAGATTCCAATGTTCAATGCCGTGAAGGGTAATCTCCGGTATTTAAACGTTGTAATCTGTATCTTGTTACCACCAGCAACGTATGAATTTACGTTGGGTAAAGATAAAATGCTCTGCCGTCCTATCCCCATTCTGCGCTGGCCTTCAAGGAGACACTGACAGACACTTCAGTGAGTATTGTTATGGAGTTGTCGTGTCTGGAGCGTCGTCCACAAGTTGTCCGTACCGGATTGATCGAACCGTAAGTACCTAGATACTTCAACGAAAGAGATATATTATAGACTTAAAATTTTACAAGAAGACAAGAGAAAATCTTACTAAGTTTTTGAGGATGTATGGATGTTTGTTACTGTTTCACGTAAAAACTCCTAAACGGACTTGGATGAAATTTGGGACATAGGTAGTTTATAACCTGCACTAACACATAGGATACTTTTTATCCTTTATAGTACGATCCCGTGGGACAATAACCGAACTCAGCCGAGGACATAACATAAGGTAGTAAAATCGAATTCTTTGTTAGGTACCGGATTGGTACTCTATTTTTAGACCTTAGCGTTCTTCATCAACTTCAATTAAGTAGGACGAAGTGAAGTGGAATGGGTTCGGAGAAAAACTTGAAAAGGTTCAACATTTATTAATTCTGGAAAGCCTTATTTTTTTTTTTCCCTTAGTAATAAACAGAAAGTTTCAACGAAATAACTTCAATTTACGACTATTTCTCTTAGCAACATTTTTCACAAAACGATTTTCTTGGTAACACTCGTTGAAAGAGTTTGCTACAAAGAAACTTTCAATAGATGGAAGCGAACGAAAAAAGGTCGGGCGCCACAAAAGGCATCTGGTAAAATCGCATGTTATACTTTGGCAAACGCAAAATGGCAACAGGTCAAAGTCTTCTCCTAGAAATAATTAAATTCTATCTAGCTTTCAGTGGCGAAGGTTCCATACAACTCGATTCCTACCGGATTCCCTTTGAAAAATGGCACAGTCAGTATTCTATAGACAAATAATGTAATCACATTAAAGATTATGTACTCCGGCTTACCTCTTACAAAAATTGACCCTTCGCTACTGCAGCTTTGCCTCCCTTCGTCGATTGGAGCGGGGATTTGCGGGGGGGGTTCAAGATGAATGAAGAATAACAATGATTTTTATAAAAGTGGCCTAAAAAACCTCAAGTGGTTAAAAGACGGCCCCTAATGACAAAACTACTCGACACGACTTAAAATTATCAAGGCCATTCCTTAGCTAAGAATTTAACAACTGAAGGTCAAACGTTTTGTTTTAATGATTTAGCTTAGGTTTTTAATGGCAATTATTCGAGAAACAACTGATTCCCGGAACGAGGGAAGTGTAATAAAATTGGGCACATCTAAGTATCGTGCAGTCGATAATAAATGTTTGATACCTTTACGAGCTATGCGTACAATGGGTCTTACCACAGTGTAGCTGTTGTCGATAGGGGTTTACCGTTTAACAGAACATGTATGGGGGTGCAGGTTTTTGCTCTCCAGTAGTACCTAACCTACTACTATCTAGATACTTACAGAAGTATCCAACGATGACAGAACAGTAATTCCATAGCGTCGACATGTTTTTCCAAATGCTTGTAGAAATGTGGCAACATTATCCTTATTAGTTCACGTAGGTAGCTCTGAAAATAAAAGGTGGTGCGTAGGAGTTTTTAATAACGTCATAATAAAAATGTTTATATCATAATATCGTTGTAATCAGACTGGTATAGAATGATAAGATAGGATTGTATCTGTGACTCAGTATAGATATTGGTCACTTGCAAAAAGGATCATAATGTACCTTTAACCAGCAGCTTAGACTATACAGGGTGTATGGGAAATCGATGTTTAATCTTTTATTTGTATGGCCTACAGGTAGTTGTTCCGGGTCTGGCTGTTTGTGTACGTGAATTTAAATGTTTGTAAACGCACTCACGATACAGGAGAAATTCCTAGAGTGAAGCAACGATTTAAAAAAAAAAAATGTAGGTAGTACCGATAATTCAGGTACACATGTGTTTAGAACCCTGGCATATAAATTTTCGTCAGTTATAAAAAAAACAACTATTCTATACTATACTAAACTAAGCTAGGTAGATACTACAGAATGATCTTCATGAAATTCAGCAGAATTGAGGTTTCTTTATCGATTTCTTATTTTTTTAACACAAATAAAAATGATTCTATTCCATTCATGTTAGATAAGCATCTGGTGGCAGGTTACGATAAGCTGACAAGGCTTTATTGATTTGGCTTCAAAGCTCGCATAAATAATAAATTCCAATCGGTAAACAACCGACTAGACGTTCATAAAGTAACTGTAACGATCAACTGAATTTAGGTATCATGAAATAACTGTGTTCTCCGTAATTCTTTAACTGAAGAGCAGAAAATCGTGTTTCGAAGTTGGCTGGACTGAACTCAATTGAAATTCTAAGTAAAATTTGGTGGTTGCATGTTGCATGGTTTTACCCAATAGGTTTACCTAAGTCGCATTTTTTTCGCAAGACAACGATAATATGTACCTATTAATAAATATTATTAAGCCTTAAATATTATGTTAGAACGAAAAAAAAGCCGACACCAACGAAGCTATACGAGAACTATTCGTTTACCTACATTATTGGACAGTAAACAGTTGTGTCTTACAAGATTGTTATCCATATCGTTATCGGTTGGCGTGCACACGAATATGGCCCTCTGCATGAGCCCAACGAAACACCAGAACGCTTCAGCCTCACATTTTATCTCGCAGAGTACTGGAGCTAAGAGGTCACTCATTCCTTGTGTATAACTGTAAAATAAATTGAACACTTAAAGAAAAAACACCTTTGGCGTAGGTCCTACGCATAAAATAATAGAGGTTGCCTGTACATATGAATCTATAAACAGAGAGAAAAGTGAGGAAGTAGTGTGTGAGACAGAGATGACTGACTGACTACCTATAAACGTTACTTAGCTTTGGCTAAGCATTACTGTCACTCAAAGAGACGGCAACATGACTTAAGGTTCGTCTACACGCTCAATCTTGAGGCGCAAATAAAAAAAAATGGCGGAAGAACTGCATGGTGTTGGTGTCTACACGATAGCGTCTTGCATGTGGAAACGGTGTACGCATTTAAGGCGTATTATATATTAATAAGTAAGTCATACTGTACTGTCTTCACGTACATGCTTAATTGTGCAAAATTTTCTACAAACTAGCGTTTTGTGCTAGCCATTTGTGCGGTGTACCGTTTTTCCATCTTAACGCATATGTTTGCTTATACAAACAAGAATTGATGCAAATAAGATTGAGCATGTAGCCGAACCTTAAGCCAAAACACGATTAAAGTCTGGTCCTAAGTGTGATTAACTAGAATTCAGTAGAATTGATTTTTTCAACATTATATCACTTCTCTGCTCCCTCAAATTAAGCCCAAACTGCGCAGAAAATAACCCGCTTTCTCAATCGGTAATAGTAGATAATATTCTTGGAGGCCAGCAATGTGCAAATGGACATAAAAAAGTAAAATCGTCCTGCAAGATGGCCTTTGTGTTCGGTTCAAAAACAGAATGATGTAGGTCTTGAATGAGAAACAGCTCCATACGCAAGGGCCAATGACGCTGCGTTTCCAAGTACCTGCTCATTAATTTAATAGTACCTACTGTTGAGTATAATACATGTTTAGTATGGAACAATGAGCGTCGTAATACGGTATACAAAGCTGTTGTGGCCACAGATTCTAACTATATCTGTGGTTATGTCCAATAACTCGTAATTAACAGAACAAAACAATAAAATTCATTATTATCTTACCCTAAAACAGGATTATAAACAGCGTAGTTCAACAGTATATTCTTCATAATTTCCACGTTGTAATTATTATCTCCGGCGAAAAATGGGTTGCCTCTGTCTGTTCTCACCACATCTTTCTCTATCACACATTGCACTGTTTTCCAGAAAGTTGCATGTTGTTCAGGAGTCATCTTTTCCAGTCTTCTTCTCGAAACTTCTTCGTATTCTCTCGCCCTGATCTGTAGAATAATCTCTCTTTCGTCGTAAGTAGAATTGTATGGGTAGCAGTGTAAGAGGAAAGGCCAGACTTCTCTCCTTAGTTCCTTGTCCAGTCCTCCGAAAAAGACGCATTTCCTCAAAAACAGATCATCTTCGATAACTCCCTTTCCATTCATAATCTTCCCGTAGAATAGTTCTGGAGATATTTTGGGAAGTTTCCCTTCTTCAGGATGTTGTTCAGACTTTTGTACTTCCGGACGGCATACCATAAAATGACGGTAGGGCAGATTGGGCTCTTCGGAACCTGCGGACACAGTGCCTACTTACGTTAGCAGAATTCCAAGCATATTATAAAGATCCTATAATAAAAATCTAGTAGTCTTTTTACCTGGAGTAAGTTTGATGTTGTGTAGCAACGAGTGCCACCGATGGAGCATTTGAGCCAAATGATCCAGGCCACCATGATGGAAATGAAGTATTTTGTACTGGGACTCCCGGGAGGCCACCACTAACTGGCCACATGTGCAGTTGTCATCGTTGAAGAACAGCCGCAGCGACCGCATCTGGCTCAGATCAACTGAGAACCTGGTGAAGGGAATTTTAGATAAATAGAAGAAGATTCAGTTGGAGTGTCTTGTTATAAACTAATACCCGTCTTTCCTATCTCTAAAAAGTGCTGAGCTGGACGTTAAAACTCCAACAGTGCGTTTAGCTACGCATTTAAATGTCACCTAGCAATAGTACAGTCATCAAGTCACCACAAAGTATCGATTTTGAACTTAACCTTCAACATTTTATGATTTAAAGTCATTTGGAGAAATTTGACAGCTTGTCTGGCGACTGTACAAACGGGCAAGAACCTATCACTACCTCCAACGCCAATAAAATCACCAAGAAACCATAAAGAAAATGGCTGCTTTGATACACATTAGCAGTAAAAGTGTTATCCGATCTAGATGCGCGTTTTCATGCGGCACTAATGCACGTAACGTGTGCCGTTAATAACACTGAAGACTTGAGAAAAACTCGAAGCAAACGTTACAAGCTGTTACATGTAAATGATCCTAGTCGCGAATCGTATAACTCCCACGCAAACCGCAATATTTAACACTCCGGGATAAAGATTAATGTCTTCTACGTTAGCAATAAACTTAGACGGTAGCCTTCGTCTCTAAGGAGTAAGACTGGCCGACTTAAATCTGGGTTTGTGTCTGGTTTAGTTATCTTAACCTGTCATAGCATACTACTAATTGGTTGATTACGTGTTTTATAGTCTTACTGCTAGTGCTCAGAATCTAAGATACGAAATCTCATGTATTTCCTATTAACGTATTTGGTTACCAAAACGGAGTGAACGGAAAATTACACTATCCTGCACTCAATTTATGTAATAAATTCATCACTCTATAACGATTATCAATTTCTAGTTACCTAATGCGGTATTGATGTCCAGAATCAGGTCAGCGTATAAATAAGACGCTGAACTATAACTCGGTTACTCGGCACCCTATTATGTATGTCACGCTCCTTACACGATATATTAATTAAGTTATCGAGCCACTACATGTTCGCTGATCCCTTATTACATGAGGAGCTAATAAAGGATAAATCCAAATAATAATAATAATCCTTTATAGGTAATAATGAAGGTGAGAATTAGAACCATGTTCCTCAAATGAAATTGTGTTGGAATTTTCACTTGATAACACATTGCAATGGCACAAAAGACCCCGAGACCCATACTCAGCAGTGAGTGGAACAAGTCTGCGACTGATGATGATGGTGATCAACACATTGCAAGTGAATCAGTTCTTCTATGCCAACGTTTCCTAACTACGAGTATGCTGGGGTCGGCTTCCAGTCTAACCGGATGCAGCTGAATACCAGTATTATACAGGTAGCGACTGCCTATCTGACCATAACTAAGTTAGTAATGGGTTATACGATACCCCTTGGTAAGACTGGTTATCAGACTTTCGGGACACTGAATCTGCAACGACTGTCAAAGATCTAAAATAAACAGCCGAATCCAACGGCTTAACGTGCTTTCTGAGGCACAGAGGAAACTCAGTATTTAATAGGTGGTCACCCATCTAGGAAAGGACCAACCTAGGAAAGTTCGGCTTAAACTGAAGATCGACCCGTTTAACTATGCCAGTTAATCTGGGATATTGTATGGGATGGGATGGGTTATTAATTAATTGTTTCATTTAAAAAGATAAAAAAAAAAAACTAAAAAAAAACGTTTTTTTAAACAATTTCTAGGCTTATTCAAAATCGAATTATAGCTCAGGATTACATCAATTTGTAAATATGACTTTATATGACGTGACTAACTTCATTGTATTCACAACTAGAAGAAATGCACATTCGGACGACAGTCGAACTTAATCCATCATCGATTGGTCATCTTCAGTCATTGTTTCAAAGAGTTGTTTTGCAATTTTCATTTGATAACACTTCATTAAAATACAAAAACATTCTTTGCCAGTAAATATGGTATAATAATATGGGAAATATTATGAGAATGTTGGATGTGTAGAGTGACAAGAATGGATAAAGTCAGGAATGAATATATTAGAGGAAGTTTGAAAGTGGCGCCTGTTACAGAAAAATTGGAAGGAAGTCGTTTGTCTTGGTATGGACACGTAATGAGGAGGGATGAAACGCATGTGACTAAAAGAGTGATGGACATGAATGTTGATGGATGGAGAGGGAGAAGAAGGCCAAAGAAAAAATGGATGGATTGTGTGAGGAATGATATGAAAGAGAAAGGAGTAATGATGCCGTGACGTCTGACAGAAGAGAATGGAAGAAGAAAACGTGTTGCGCCGACCACAAATAGAATGGGACAAGGGCAGGAAGATGATGAATATGGGAAATATTATTATTAATTATTAGGCAGGACTGACGCTGGCTTGGTGTTTTTTACATCTTTCTGTAAGTTTGAGGACTCATAACTATTTTTCTAGCCAACATCTGAATAAAGCAATAATTTTATAAGTATCTGCCAACATAAAAGATAAAAAAACAACAAAATATTGCCTGTTTTACCCATTTTTAATAAAAATTACACTTTAAAGTTAAGAAAGTGGAAAAACTAGAAGAAGCTAAGTTATTGTGTCTAAAAGGGTGCCTACCTAGGTACTGTTTATAAAACATTTCTAGTTATTCAAGCTTCTTTAAAAATGTATTCTGTTATAAAATAATATTATTATTATAGTGTATATTCATAGCTTAAAGAAATGCAAACAGAACGACGACAAACTCTTACGTAAGTGCACGTCTTAATAACACTTTGACCTTTACATTTTCTAGATTTATCCAGTAGAATAACGTATAATTTTATGTCCAATATGGCTCGTTCATTCTATGGTTGCTTAGCATTCAAGAGGGGTGAAGTTTTGGGCGTATAAATGAGTTGTACGAGCAATAATGACATTCTTGGCACGCCATGTGGCTGGAAGAATGCAATCGGTCGGCGATAGGAATAGGGGTGCGAGTATGCGACCTTGGAAACGCCTTTCAACAAGGATCGGTATAATAAAGGTTAATGGCAAGTAATTAAATGGTAGCAGCGACGATAAGTCCACAGTTAAAGCCAGTACTGTTCAGTAATCCGGTCAATGTGGCGACACTTGGGGGAGGCCTATGTCCAGCAGTGGACGTCTTTCGGCTGAAATGATGATGATGATGATACTGTTCAGTCATCAACATCAGCCTAGCCGTTTGCCAACTTCATCGGAGTCGACTTTCATAATAACCGGATTCTGCTGACTATCAGTATCTTTTAGATGAGCGACTGCTGATCTGATCTCCACAGCACAGAGACTGGGTAATTCGATACCCTTTGGATAGACTGGTAGTCCGGCTTCTGACTATCGCTTATAAAATGTGTTTATACGAGTGCTAAGGTACAGGAGAGTTTCGGTAGTTCGGTCTGAATTCCTAAATATTGAAAAGACATTCTTGACATCATCTGATAGTCAGTGCAGATTTTTAAACCAGCTTTCAAATACTCCCAGAGGTGAACCTTAATGACGTCATACTGAAGAACCGTGGGTACTAAACAAATAGCTGGTATTCACACACGTTGGTGATGATGAATAAACTTCTCAAAACAAACTACCAATGTATTGGCTAAACAATTAACATGTTTACTAACAAAGTAAACCAAAATTGTAAACAGTTTCTGACTTGACGTGAAAGATTGGAAAGAAATTGCCTTAAAAATGAAGTGATCATCTATTTCTATATCTATAATGATACTAGCTGTTGCCCGTGACCATTGTCCGCTTGAAATTAGTGGTGTGAAATGTACTTTAAGATCAATTCTCATACCTACCAAGTACACATAAAAAATTCATAAAAACCGATCGAGCCGTTTCGGAGGAGGTCAACCACAAACACCGTGACACTAGATTTTTATATACAGGATGTAACAGAAAGAATATTCATATGAAAGGATATGCTGCAGCAGAAATTATCCGCTGTCCCATACAAAATTTCAATACCTACTCGTCAACCCAAATGTATGGGCAGCTGATATTTTTTTCGCATTTACGATATTGGACCCAAGGAGAAAGTTGTTCAGTTTGCTGGTCTGCAGCATATCCTTTCATATGACCATACCCTTTCTGTTACACCCTGTACAAGAAGATTATAAATGCGAGTTTGGATGGATGTTTGCTACTCCATCACGCCAGAACGGATCAACCAGCACTGGGCCCACGTGGTGGATTAGGCTCCTCCCTCTCAAAAGCAGAAGATATAATTATGGCCCAGCAATGGGAACCAGCATGCCTGAGAGATATTTCTCGACAGCATGTAAAGCCAAGTCAGAGGCCCATGGGCGGCATAAAATTTTGACACCAGGTTAGGCACTAACCACACGATAAAGAAAGAAGAATGGGAACATTATTGGATTATTATATGCTCCTCTGTCAACAAACACAAGAACAGTCTGCGATTTTTGCATCGAGGCTCCTATATGAGGCGGACGAAACTGGGGCCAACTGGCTGAAATAGGATAATTTTAAACGAATGATATTTTTACATTTGGAGCTAAAAATAAAAGGATTTTACGACATTTTAACAAGCAGACAAGCAATCGTTATTGACAGCGAGTGGGCGTCCCCGACCCGTCGCCCGTCATCCCTCGAGAGCCCTTGCGTGTCAAGGATTTATTTATTCAACCAGTTCGCTTAACTGAAAGGCTATTTATAGATAATTCTCTGTTCTTTGTACTTTGGACGTAAATGGAGAATATTGATGTCTCCATTAATTACAACTTCACCCCATTTTCCTTCTTTTTTTTTTTTTTTCGGGTGGGAATTCCTTATGCCCAAAATATATCCTTGTGGTAGCCCTATAAGTTGATTTACCGCACAATTCTACTTGCAAATATCTTTTGAGGATCACAAGAGCCTTTCTTAGATTATATCTTCCACTTCATTCTCAAATACTAAATTCCTTCTAAGTAGGTAACTCAAGTTAGCATTGGATCCAAGACAAAACAACCGTGAACAGCGCATTCGTGATATCTAGGCAAAGCTTATAGAATGGAGTGATAGTTTTACGTGTTAGTTTTCTTTTGACCATTGAAACGAAAATTGGAACTCACAATATGGCGAGAGATTTAATTCTACAGACCGAAAACAATATGGTAGCCTCAGAACTAAAAGAAATTTAACTGGTTTTTTTTCGTTCTATGATGAAAGCTGTGTTTTGTCTCTAATAATTCAGGTTCGTTCGTAGATTTTATGGTAAATCCAATAGGGATTTAGAGATTTCTTTGGCATAAGGTGGTCTGATTGGAAACTTAACCCTGTTTTTTTGGTTTAAAATGATTGCAGGGAATAATAACGGGTAGTAGGGTCCTTCCATATTTACTGTACAGTTTATGTTTTTTAAATAAGTAGTTATTTTGAAAACATAAGCAGTTGATAATCACAATTCCGGTGGCATCAGTACCTACTGTCAGTAGTAACTAGTAGATCCGGTAAGTAAGATAAAACTTAACATTGAGTAGTGTGAAACAGCGTACAGAATTCAAGAGCATTAATCAAACATAAACCTACATTATGTGAATAATCACGAGCCGCTACGGCGCATAATCATCGACTTCGCATAAAATCTACATTAAACACATGGCAGTAGTGTAGATTACCTCGATGTTTTTCGATAGGTAGGTACATAATTAGGTACTACCTACTTATGCAGAGGAACACTCTAGGAGACTGTTGACGTAAGTAGGTCGGTCTTACAGCGGACACGGAATGATCTAAAATCGCTAAAACCGGTAGTTAACGCTACACGCAATCTTAATTCGATTACCCTGCCCATAAAAAAAACAACTAGAAACTGCAAAAAGTATTTGCTCAAAAAAAGATATCCACTAGTGTATAACATAACAGGTGGCTAGTCAAAATTTGCTAACGACTACTTAATTTCTGAAGGTTCATCTCACGCATGAACAAGTTGACATATACATAACTTATTAAAATACAGAGAACTCACCTTCGACATTTCAAAGGAGCTCGCCTTTGCGGCACTGGTGAACTGTGAACACTGTCAGGAAACACCAAATTGTGTTTCAAAGCCAAAAACTCCGGAGTACTCATCCAATTCGGGTTGCCCTCGTCACATGAACTCATTGACAGTGACCTAATAAACCTGTCCCCCGACAGGGAGTCAGGGGTCAAATCTACGTTCTCTATTGTTGGATTAGCGATTGTTATGTTCACCGACGTCATCGACTGTGATCTCACGTGTTGTTTGTCGTACACAAATACCTCATCCCTGGACTCGTCCTTCTCAAAACTACTGAAAACATTATCCTTTACAGAATCTATTGACTTCACTGTAGGCTTAGAACTAGAGGACAACTCGTCCTGAGTCGTATCATTGGGAGTGTATCTCGTATCAGACGATTTTATACTTTGTTTATCAGAGTTAGAATTTAAACTTGTAGTTTCTGAAGAATCAGAAAATGCATGTTCGTTGTTAGCGTCCATTTTAGCGCTGTTCATATTACAGCGTGATTTGGGTATTTCCTTTGGATTCGCCGGTTTACCAGTAACTACTAACTCATCGCTCGGACTGGTTTCTACGGCCGAAGGACATTTACGCAGCGTTGAATTCGGAATCCAGTTGAGGAAAAGCGTAGGTCGTTTGGCATTATTATGCTGGTCTGTAAAAACTTTAGTAGTGACTGTGAGGTATCCTGGATGGTGTACGATATCTAGTTCATGCCTGGCGACAGTCGGTGGATGCACGCACACATTGTTCTTGCAAAACAATATTTCGTTGTCGACGTAATCGGGGGGTTCTTCGTTGTCGTCGAACTCCAAACCGAGGAAGTAGCTCGAAGCTCGTTTCAAAAGTTCTGGCAGCGGCATCTCGCTGCGGGATATGTTCACATTTCCTTAAATATTAATGCACGATTTATTTACTGCGGCGCGTTATCACTCGCGACAACCTCATTCAAGCGAGGCTGTGTGGGTACTACGCGCATGTAAACACCTACACAGTTATGTTGATAACGCCGTATTGATCGGCCAGCGCGAATAGAACCGCCCGGCATCGCAGCGCACTCGAACCAACGTCACAGCTGTGTCACTCTTTAGTATATTCTTTGGTCACTTTGCAACTTGAACGGGTAGCACGTGTGTCAACGGTTGCTTTGCACTGAGAATCGATTGAAGCACTAATGTTTGTAACATATAGTTATGCAATCTGAAAAATAATACTGGGCGTACTCCGCTGCTGCTTCGAGCCGCCAAATTCAAGTTTGAAGCCTTGTTTGCGTCTATTAGGACCCCATTTGGAAAACATTAAAACGCCGAGTACCATTAAGTAACAGCTTTTACTGTTCTAAGTACTACCATACCTAATGGGCCACACAAGGCTTACCTACAGCTATGCTGTATGGGGTCAACTTTAACTAACCATTTACTTTTTTCCTGAGACAAAGTCTGATTTTGTAAGTTAACTTTATAGTTAAAAGGTCACTTTATGACCTGTTATTAAAAATCGAATTTTAAAAGTTTTATTAAATATGGTTGAGTTTTAATAAAAAGTTTATTTACAATCCTAGCTTATGTAAGAATATTTTACTGTTTGTTGTTGAAAGGCAAGTATGTTTAAATGAAGAAATAATCTTGTTAAGAGCACGTCAAGGTTTCCAACCTCAGCACTACTACGAGGAACACCATACGGTAGTATCTATCGTGTCTATCTACCAATGACGTAATTTCTATCTACCATCTTCTATCTTTCCTCTTTCTGTCTTCTCTTCTTGCTTCTTCTATCTGAAGGTGCCTACCTACTATAACAGAATAGTAGGGTACTAGTTTATCTTTAACATGTGTATTCTTTCTCTCTGTCTTTTTATCTTGCCTATCTTCTCAATTCAAGTTGTTTTTTCACCAACATCGCGGACCTTCCGCCGCGGGAGGTCTGCGCATGTCATGTCTATCAAATCAGGTGATGCTCATTGCTATCGGTTCCATTTTCTGTATTTCACGCTGATAATATAATCGACCAAAGCTAGTGTTTAATTAAATTAGCAGAAAAAGCAGGTAGCAGAATAATTTCGATAGTTTAGATATTTTTATGGTCCTGGTGTGTCCGACCATTGCAGGGCAAAGGCCTCCCTTCCCTCTTTCCATTTATCTCTGTATTTGGCCATTTGGGCCCAATCCTTTCTATTATTGTTATGATTTTAACGAGAAAAGTAACTATGCGTGAATTCAGGCCTTTCGGTGGCCCATTGACAGGCTGTTTTTCAACGGATGTGCCAATCATTATAATAATAGTCCTCCTGACAGTTTTCGGTCACGGCCACCAATCTCAGCGGAGATTAGCAATAGCGCAGGCACAAGTGCACTCTCTTCTCTGATCCTCATAGTCCGATGGGACACCAATCCGGCAAGACCGGAGAGAGATCGGGCGCAGGACCTACGGCTTAACGTGCTTTCCGAGGCACGGGGGTATCTTACATACCGCCAATTTCGAAACTCTGAGCTGCTACTGGGAAATTCCTAATGGAAAAACCCAATATCACTTTTGGTCGATCCGGGAATCGAACCCAAGATCCTACGCTCAGCAGTCGCACTTGCATTCGCGAGACCAAAACGGAGCGAAATACACTTTGATATTAAATAGGTTGGCGGATTAGATTAGAAAAGAAGCTTGGAATTTGGCTACTTTCTAACATTACCTATAGTGACATTTTGCCCGCATTTCATGTATTAGTTTACCGGCTTTCATATCCTCGGTGCACGGCACTGAGAAATTAACCCTGGCATTCACACTGATTCATATTGTTGAGCCGTGCTTCTCGGGGCTGTTGATGCTTGTAAACTCGCTTGCCCGACAATCCATATTCCCAGAGACGGTGTGACGACCCGCAGAGTAGTTCAGCACAATTTCCTCAACAGGACTGCTACTACTGATAGGTGTGCGCGCCTGCTGGCTGTGGGTAATCAGGAGTCGGAGCTTTGGCTTCACGCACTACCGTTCTAGAGCATAAGCGGTTTGTTCGACGACACCACTTTCCGCCTCACTGCTGCATAACGCGCACTCGAATATAAACGACATCAACCCGATGAGTTCTTGTCACCATCGGCGTTCCAGCTGTATTAGAACTCATGGCTCACGAACATTTTAATGTAATTTGTTTTTTTAAATATCGCAAATTAAACAGGAGTTTTAAGTTTACTTTATTTTTTTTCCAAAACTTTGTGAGTTTAAAAAAATTAGATGTTGAATTTTGCGATATTTCAAAGTAAATTAAGTTAAAATCCGTGGGGCCAAGGATGAGTTGTTGGGGCTGAAGAGACAGCCAATGCCCCTGCATCACGATCTAGAAGAAGATTTGTTTTTCTTTGTTTTTTTTTTATTTGATTTGCTAGTGGCATAGAGCTAGCGCTATTCCACGCAAACAAGCCGTGGTGCCTCCGTCGAAGATGCGCACTTGATTCCTCGATGTTTGTCAGTTCCGTGCCGTTTTGTGGGAATAAACTACTATAAATAAGCGTAATGACCGTAATAAATAAGCGTAATCCTTTCGGCCGGCAAACGATGAACCAAACATCCTGTATACAGGTTGAAAGAGATATCGACGCGCGACGCACAAACGATTACCATGTATTCAGTACATCATTCCGAACGCCCCCACAAAGAAACTTTTCATTGGTAATTTTTTTTAAATCAACTGTTCCATAGTTTTTGACATTGAAATGTTAAGAAAATTTTGAGATTTAAGAGATTTTTCAATGCACTTTCTCGAAAACTGGTTCTTATCGCACTACGGTTAGGTTCAACATGCAATGTATTTCACACGCGTGAATATTAAAAACTTTTCTGCGCACGTACGGAAATAAAAATTTCCACGGATAAGTCCAATTGGGTTCAATGAGTATAGTCGGCAGTGTTTGTTTTTTTTTAATCTCGACAAAGAGATATGCGTCTTTATAGCGTAAATATTTGATGAATATTTAAATTGTGTTTGTAAATAGAATATCATAGATAAACATGATTATTTAAAACAAATATTTACTTTAATGAACAAATTAACATTTATTTGTATTTTATATTCAAAAATATTTGAATTTAGATACTATTTTTCATATTATGCTCTTTAGCGGCTTTTTACTTTTGCTTCTTCTTCAACCTGGCGAAAGCCACAGATATAGATAGACCTATATCTGAAAGTGTATTGAAAAACGTCGTTTGATACGCCTGGGGATTCGGCTCCATAACACCCTCGCCTGCAACTCGGGTATTAATTCCGCCTCGAGTGCAATGTCAAAATTTCCCCACATAAATCAAAATGTACTGTTCCCTACAATACTTGTTTGAATTTGATGCCAGCTAATGATTAATACAGCATAACCTTTCCTTACTACATGTAGTGGATATCCAATGTCAAGCCGGCCTGCGTTATCACACGCTCAAACACAAACATAATATATCAATCTTCGATGCTGTTTAAGGAGACAGGGGCGTGAACGGGCGCGTGCGACGCCGCGTCCGTCGCGTGTATCGCTACGTTTCACACGCCGCTTCTCCGTGAACAAAGTACTAGGAACTAGCTGGCTGCAAAGCTGCGTAGCCGCGTGCGTCGCGGCAATGACATCCGCGTGCTCCGCTGCAAGTACCGTAAAGCAAACGCGCGTAAAATCTGTTCTCAGTACCCAAACGCTCTAATACATCGCCTAAGTTTGAATTAATTGCGGACCGCACCGCACAATAAATTAGCCCTAAGGCTAATACGCACGACAGGTGACTAGCACCTCGAGCCAAGCGAGTAGCGAAATAAAACGAACGTTCTAGAATTTTCGCAGAATTCCGCGCACTGCACGCTTGGCAAGTAATCAGATGTTAAATCACTAGGCTCTAGATCTAGGCGCTAAGCAAAGTACCTGTCAGTGCATACGTAGCCTTACTGCTGTACGGCCTACTGAAATGTTCCCTGGTTCTTATATTAATCTCCAGTGCCTCTCAAACACTGAGTCACAACATTTATGTAGGAACAACAAATTACTTATCTAATCATACAAGCAAGTGTAGGTAGTTGCTGCTTAAATGTAACTGCAGCGATAAAAACAGATTGTGGTCCGTGAGGGATTATCGGTAAATTTATTATCTAAAAATGATAAAAATAAACAATGTTAGATAACATTAAAAAACAATAACAATGTAAAACGGAACGCAATTTGTCTTCCTAAAAAACCCGCAAGATGGCGTTTTCCTTGCATAATTTATTGACGCATGCGCCACACATTGCAATCAGCTGTCAGAAAGAACATAATCACGTAAAAAACAAAATTATTTGTGTCTTTAGATAATTCCCGTCAATATGGCGGGGCAAAATCCAGGTTCGCCGACTGACTTTCAATATTTTTACGAGGATGAAGTGTATAAAATCAACAATCGCGGTCAAGTGGTCTTCGGTCTGGTACTCGAGAACTATGAAGCCAACTCCAGCGATCAAGAGAGCGACATTGAAACACCTATACAAAAAGGCGAAATTCGTGTTGTCTGGCATCCTTCCGGCACCGAGCGAGTCATATCCGAGAAGTCGGTAAGCGAGGACAATTACAAAATACCATATTTGATCTCACGCGGTGTTTGGCACTTGCGCACCGTAGTAGTTATTGAAAATATAATAAGGCCTGTACTAGCGAGTACAACAACCCCTAAGCCCGGGCCGCAAGCGATTTCTTTTGAATAACACATGATTTGCCCTTGAACATGTCATAGGGGGGTAAAACAAGGTATGAACTTCATTGAAATTGAGTCTACCCTCAAGATTTAGAAGTCATTCCACAGTTAAATGTTCTCAGGATTTAAAAGAATTAACAACCTACAATAGGTTTTTAAAAAATCTATTAGAAATTCAATAATTGTAAAACTACTTGTTCTTATCATCAATATTTTATCCTTGAACTTGACTTGAGCTACTCAGGTTTACTAAATATAAAATTAATCATTAGAAAGCACATACACATACACAGGTATAGTTAAAAACATGCTGCTTCAAAAGTCTTCAAACAATAATCCTATTGAACTGGTAGATTGTATGAGATGTTAGTGAGAAAAATACTTATTGGACTTCCCATTTAATTAAAAAATTCTAGATACTTATTAACAGATATTCTAAATAATTTATTAACAGTCTATCACTGTTTCTAAAGGCCAACGGACCGTGGAACTACTGCTACAATGAATGAACATGCTTATTGGTATGATGAATGAAAACTGTTTATCAAAAGGAGGTTGTTGCCGTCCAAACCTGATTCTTATGACATTAGTCAATATGACCATAAATAAAGTCTTCTTGTGTTATTCTAAGGACAAGAGGGTGTGGTCTTTTAACAGGTTGGGAGGCCTAAACATACTAAATTACTATATTTCATGTTTTTGACAACTGCAAACAGTATAAATTAATATATTTTAAACTCTTATTTTTAGCTTCAACCATTTCAAAGAGCAATTGATATTATGAGCTTGATTTTTTTAATAAATAAATATTTTCATTACCTAGGTTGGCCTAGCAGACCGCTCATTGATGCCAGGTGATGTGGTCCGCCGTCTCATTGCTGGCAAGGATACTCAGAGAGGCTACTGCAGAGACATCATAATGAACGCAGCCCTACAAATTGTGGGCACCAAGCATGTGATACCAAGTGTTGCCAGTGAGAGGCTCCAGCCCCTGGAAGAGTTCACTCCAGATTTAGCTGTATGCCTTGATTCTTGGGTTGGAACTTCTAAGGTAAGCAAATCATACAAAATTTTTCTGGACTAGGTTTCCATTATTTATGAAGACCTGGACAAGAAGGAAGCATGGTATGAAAGGAAGATAATGATTGATGATTTTCAAGCAGTCCTTAATGTTAATCTTTGATATCTCAAGAGTCAGCCATTAACCTTTTCACCGCCACGGACTTCAATAAAAGTTCCAGATTTCCGTGCCACCAGCGCCCACGACTTCATTAGAAGCTCTTAATTTTTAACTACCTATGACAAAATATAAAAGTTCTGTATTTAAAAGCTTCGTTTCATTTTATTATTTAATATAACACGGTCTAATAGCCCTGTTTTTTACTTTTCCACACAAAAGTAGCCCTTATTTGTCTAAAATCGGCTAAAACATTTATAGCTTGGTGCTGGCGAGGCATCGCGATATGTGTATGTTGGCGGTGAAAAGGTTAAAAAAGGATAGGAAGGCTACTCTAGAACAATCTTAGGCCCATTTTTGTTAAATTTTAATCACTCAATACCTTTAATTTTTTTTAATGGTTTAATAAATGGTGGTATGAATTTCATCATTTTTATACAGACATTGTTTCAGGAACACAATGTACTTTATTAATATAATAATTAACCCCTTTGGCATACCTTATCCATAGTATTTGGAGGTGTAGGCCTGTACTATTATGACAATGGATAATACATTCCTCTTATTGGGTTACCTTAGGGAAAAAATGTAGTTTAATCATGACTATCATATCAATGGTTATGTATGTTTCTATTGTTAACACAGGCATGAGAACTAGAGGCCTTAAATAATTTGCGACACAACTACCTAGATATAGAACATAGTGGTAGTTGTATACTGACATTACAAAGAGGTAAAGTTTTTATGTTTGTCTGTATGTAAGAGGGAATATTCGGAAATACTGATCCGATTTCGAAAATTCTTTAAATAATGGGAAGCTACGTTATCCCTGAGTGGGGTAAGCTTTATTTAAAACATTACCATGGGATAATTTCTTACCATAACGGGAATGAAGCTGCAGGCAAAAGCTAGTATTGAATAAAACATTGCTTTGTGTTGTAAAATGTTAAACTTAAATAAAGATTTTAAATAAATAATTGACATATTTATCATTTGTAAATAAAATTATCCTTTTAAACGCCACAGCATAAACGCACGCGCGTGCCCTCCACGCCAAGCTACAATTTCACCTGCAATTTTATCATATAATTACGTCGTTTAGCGTTCAGGGCATGCGCTTATTTGTCACGTATATGTAACAATGGCGTTCAAAAAGTTCAAGATAAACTTATCTACTCTCTCTAAGATTATTTCTGGTTTTATAGGTACTCCACATATCTGCAGAATCATAGAAGAATCAAACAGAATCGCAATTACGACTTTGACTAAATCTACTAATTGATGAGATACAGAGAGAATTCAGAATCCGACACTTGACATCCATGGACTAAAATATAACTGTTAAAATGTAGCTGTTCTATACGGGGTGTTTGGTTAACCGTGGGCAATACTTTAAAGGAGTGAAGTACTCATAAATATGAGCAACTCTTACTATGGGGCTAACTATGAAATATAATTTAAAAAATCTGCTGTTGCCCACATTTTTTCGAGTTACGCGACCAATAATAATGTGTGGAGCAGCTGATATTTTTTTCGCGATTTTATGGTCGGTCCCATAGTAAAAGTTGCTTATTATCATGAGCACTACACGCCCTGACGCCCCTAAAGTATTGCCCACGTTTAAAAAAACACCCAGTAGATTAGCTACAACTCTGCTTCTTCTTCTTTCGTGTTGATGATATAACTCTTTGGAGACAACAGGCGTGATGTTATGTTTCCTACACAGGCGGTGCACAGCAAACTCCGCCTGGCTTCCGCCGAGGGCTCGCGCCTCGAGTATCCCGACCTGGACACGTGTCCTCTGGAGGACTACTCCATGCGCCGCCGCCGCTCCACTCCCTACTCCTCGTCCGAGTTCTACCCTGGACAGGTGGTGTACGGGCCCCTGGGCTCGCTGGACAGCGCCAACTGGCTCCACATCACTAAGGAAATGAAAGCCGCCAGGAAACATAAGATGCATGATCATAAGGTAAGCTTAATGAGACCAATTTCTTAAAGAATCTATGTCATGTCTGCTGCCTGCTGAACACAAACGTAGGCTTTTTTTATTTATAGGTTTTTTATTTTTTTAGTTGACATTCGATTACCTTGGCTATTTTGTATGCTTCTGGCGGGACATAGTATGGACCAACATTTATTTTTATAACATCTGTATATTTTTACCCTATGTTCACAAAATGAATAAAAGAATTTAAATTTGCCTAAATAGCACAGCGCTGGTGCCTTGAGGTAAAGAAAATGGAACTGTATGGCCTCCTTAAAAACTGGTAAAATTTAGTGAACATCCTCATCGACGGTTGGAAGTGGCTTCCAAGAATATCACTAGGAAAGACGAACTTGATAGCAGTCAAACACGGGAGCGAGATGACGCGGACTTATTATAGAGTTTTAAGGATTTTCATAACAATTTTGTTGTCCTACCCACTCTTAAAACCGACATTTATTATTTGTCCTCTAGTTCACTGTCGAAGCAGTCATGACCGAGAGCGTGAGCGTCCACTGGCAGTGCCGCGCACTGTGCACACACCCGTCCGACCCCACCACGCCGCAACAGCCCAAGTTCCTAGTAGAAGGTATTGTTTGAAATCTTTGTCTACATGTACAGGGAATAAAGCCTTGAATGCCGTGATAAACTGTCTGCAGCCGAGAGTTCGGTGTTCTTAGAACACATGTCCTTTGGCTGGCTAGACTGGCTAGTGGCTGCCAAGACTTCACGTTCCTTGATAGTAATTTAAGTAAAGATAAAAGCTTAAGATTTGATTGGGGAAATAATAAAGCATTCGAAAAACAAATTAACTTCCAACGATCTGTGGTTGACTGTAATACAATTAGAATCACGCACTCACAATCATGTAGATACTGTTTTGGGATTGCTAAACAGTAAAAATATTATTTTGGATACTATTCCACTTTTCACAGATCCAATAAAAATATATCAATTTATTTGACATAGAATTTTCCATAAACAGGTGAAGATCTAAAGAATCTGAAGTTGCTGAATGTATTCGAGCCGTGCACACTGCAAGTCGGCGACAGAAACTTCCTCACTATTGGCCCCGAAGACAGCTTCGTAAGCAAGAAGCAGTGGAGGAAACAACAGAGTTAGTGTAACACTTGCTTTCCAACAGGGTGGATGGGACATCGAAGCTAAAACGGTGAACACGTATTCAGTAAGTAAATCATTCTGAATACCTCGATATAGACATTTTTCGTCGGTTATTGAGTAAAAACAGCTGTGTCCTACAAAACTACAATACCTACACGGGCAAAATGTATGGAACAGCTGTTTTTTAAATAACCGACGAAAAATTCCTATTTAATGGTTTAGAATGATGTACTGAATATGTCGGAACCGTTTTTGCGTCGGTGCCTTCCATCTTGTATATCAATGACAATTTAATTCCTCTTTATGAGTTTTGCAGCAACTACTAATGCTGGCTGCCCTGGAAGTCTTTAAATAGACTCCGGACCCAGGTTGGTCGCAGCAAGGAAAACTTGCTCAGGTGGAAATTCATTAACCTTTTCACCGCCACGGACTTCAATAGAAGTTCCCGATTTCCGTGCCACCAGCGCCACGACTTCATCAGAAACTCTTAATTTTTAACTACCTATAAAACATAAAAGTACTGTATTTAAAGCGTGTAAATCTCATTCATCGATATGACGATACCCTCATCACTTCTGTTTACTGTATACTTCGTTATACAATTATAGCTTGGCGCTGGCGAGGCATCGCGTTCTGTGTACGTTGGCGGTGAAAAGGTTAATGACTCTGCCCTGCAGTGTAAATGTGGTGCTGTTCTACAAACGATGGGGCAATTAATATCGTGTCCTGCGTGTCCTGTTGTTTGTTCACGACAGGACGCTACGGAAAGCGCCAGACTAGTAGCTCAGTTCTGGGTTGACACAATTTAGATTGCCATCGACACGCTAAGAAGAAGACCTATTGCGCAACTTAATTAAGATGTAAGGTCGAACCCGGGCCAGGAACTTTGCCTATATAGCGCGAAGGAAAATATCCTGGCATGTATCCAACGGCAACGGATCGTGTAGTGGGTTATTGCCCATTCTCTCTACCTCTCACTCACACGCACAACGACTCTTTTCTGTATTTAAAATATGGAACACTTTTGGGTGTAGGTAAAGGCTACAGGAGTCTCCGCAAGCAAACTAAGCCAATCAAGAAGCCATCGAAAACCGAGACCAACTCGACTGACCACGTGCCCTCCAGGCCTAAGAAGCGAGCGTCGGTACACCGCAAACTTAAGTCAAATGAGGTAACCAAAGTTGTTGATGTTATATTTGATTTGTTTTAGCATGACCTGATATTTGACAAAATGGACAACCTCCCCCATAGGTCGAGATTTTTGAGAATTATAAGGAAATTTATTATTAATACTCGAAACGGGATATTTACCATGTTTACTGTTTCTTATCAGTTTCCGATATTTCGGGACTGTTGCAAGCACCATGATCACGGATAAACAACGAACGGATATCGGGAACTCATACAAACAGTAAACATGGTAAATATCCCGTTTCGAGTATTAATAATAAAGTTAGTGACCATGATAGTTTAAAATCTTATATAAGGAAATTATTTATTAGTAACCACCCCATAATTTGGGGTAGTCGTTATGGGAAGCTCCTCTTCGACAAACTCTAAGATGTCCGTCCGGCGTGCCCTTGTGTACAGGGTGTAAGGGACACCGACGCACAAACGATTGCCACGGTGCCATTTAGTACATCATTCTGAACCCGCTGAATACCCTCAAAAAAAAAAATATGGCTAATTGAAGAATGATGTGTTGAAACGTTCTGGAGTGGCGACCGTGAACCGGAAGACGCTTTGGAAGGCCTCTCACTGGGTGGACCGGTGACATGGTTAAGGTTGCGTTGATGCGAGACGCACGGGAGCGGTCAATTTAGCGACATTTGGGGGAGGTCTATGTCCAGCAGTGGACGTCTTTCGCTGAAACGATGATGATGATGATGTGCTGAATACGTGATATCCGTTTGTAAGTCTATTACCCTCCCACGCTGTATTAAGAAAATTCGAAATAAAATGGTTTAGGATTTGACCACACTTATCGATAAGAAATCGGATTAAATCGATATTTTTCTGATCAATTTAATATATGAAATAAAAGCGACAAAGACGTCCTTCGCCTTGTTTAAATTCGGATGACACAATTCGACACCGCGCCGAACTAAATGCGGCATTCAGTGGCGTGCCTAGGGGCCAACAATACAGCAAGCCCATAAGGCAAACAGACTGTTCTAAAACCCCAACATCATGAAGAGTAGTAGGTTATAAGGCCTAAATTTTTAGGCTTGTATGAAAGTATGTGGCGATACGCGACCGTCTCAAACCGATCCGTCGATAAGTTTAGTCACACCTTTATCTTTATCTAGAACGACATGGAAGTAGACACCGCAGACCACCAGCTCGAGTCCCTAGACGATGCCCTGAAGATGGACGCGACCTGTCCCAGCATCAAGATCGAGAACATTGGCGATGTGACCCTGCCCATGGCTAGCAGTCAGGAAGACACCGCTACTGAGGAGAAGAATGATTCGGGAATCAGGTAGGTAGGGGAATGGGGACTTTAGCTTTGCTGCTTTGGGTTAATCTATTCCAATATAATAATGCTGAGGAGTTGGTTTGACCGCAACAATCTCTGGAACTACCAGTCGGATTTTAACATTATTTTTGCATTTGATAGTCCAAATCTTGAGGAAAGTTTGGGATATTTAACATCACGCTACGACTCTTAAATCCAAGCAAAAAGAGACCAGGCGAGTGAAACCGCGGGTGACAACTAGAGACTTTAGCGATTTATTTATTTAAGTTAGCCAACAATTGTTTACACAAAACATTTAAAGAAAGTAAGATAGAAAGAAAAAAAAATAGAAACGAACAAGAACGAACGAGAATAGTACGTTTATAAGTGCAACAATTACTTACAGGCTAACAAAACATGCACCAAATTATGGTTACCTATATTATATAGCCAAAAATGATACTAACAATTTAAAACTTTTCATTTTTTTTGGTAACTTGCAATAATAACAACAACAAAAAATTAAATACATTACAATTCATTAAGAAAAAGATTTACAACATTAACAAACTAAAAAATTAAAATTAAAAAGTTAAAATATATAATAACAAAAATCTCATCAATTATTTCAAATACATAGTATTTCCCAAAATTATACAGACCCAATCTCAAAATCACTTAATACAACCTCAAATTAAATTAACTGGAGAAACTTCGAAAAAGTGATGGGATATCGATTTCACAATAATAAAAATACCTAGCACAGAAAAAAATGGAGCTAAGACGATAAGAACATGTAAAGATTTTAACTAAAAAAATCGCTTTTGTTAAGTAATATCTTTTTGAACAAAAAAAGTTACTAGAGTTCTCTTGATGAATATAGAGATCTAAATGAGCTCTCTGCAAGTACGGAGGATTTTGAGAGGTTTTCAAGAATAATGAAGAACCAATGTAGAGTGATGGGTTAATAAATTTGATTTTTCCTGCATGTTAGTTCATTACTATAAGAATCACACCTGACTGACATACTTCCTAATCCTCATCATCAAACAAAAGGAAATCAAATTCACAATTCACACACTACTTCAAGCAACACATAGGTCCTGCACAATCACTAAACAAAAACGATCACTTCATTCAATATACTTCACATTTTTGACTTGGACATTTAAATTTTAAGTCGGCCATACTTGTCAGACACCAAAACACATCCAACTCTACACACAAAATCGCTATCGCTTCTCGCTACATCTCAACACCATAACCGAGCCCTCTCATCAGCGACATATAACGCTAACTAGATCGCACGTCCGCAGTCCTGAGCCGACGCGCGAGGACAACTTGCTCAACGGAGACAGCAAGTCGGACACGGCGCTCAACGATGACGACTCTGATAACTGGGAGAATACTAGCAGCGATGGCAGTGACACTGACAGGTGAATACTGATTTTTTTCTTAGTCAGTACTGTCCCACTTTTGGACAAGGGCTTCCTCCATATCTTTCCAGGTAACCTTTTCTCACGCCACCTCAAACTCACCCTCGTGCAGTAATGTCCTGCACCATGAGGGTAAGTTTTTTTCTGAGGCATTTTTTATTGGAGGATTTTGCCTAGGAGTCATAGTGCGTGCGATTAAATCTAAATATATGTGTAAGATGGAACCTTAACTCGGTTGCAACGCTGCAAATGCGAGACCAGCAGTTTCAGATATGGGTGCAAATTATAAGTTTTAGTTAGAGAGTCAAGGACATTCAAAGCTCGACTCTGCAATCCAACACGTGACGTACGTGAGCTTTACCATGGCCAAACGATGGGACGGGCCCTAAAAATAAACTAGTAACCTATTTGAGCAGTCGTGCACGTTCAAATCAGTCCCCCTTCTTGTAGTTTCATCCTAACGGGAAATAAGGCGTGTAAGTTAATAAGTTGGCAACCCTTAACATAAGCATTGTATTGAATCCCCTTAGCGGTGCAACATGGTCATCACGCTGCTCGTCAGCGGCGTCGGGTCGCGGCAAGCGGTCGCCGCAGCTGGCCGTGCGCCTGCTGCGCGGCAAGCGCCTCAAGCGCACCGTGCGCCGCGCGCCGCCCGCGCCGCCGCCGCGCCTGGCCGAGCGCGTCGTGGTCGAGACGCTGCACACCACCAGCCGCGCTAACGTCGTGTGGCAGGTATGGCACATGTACACGAACAGAACCAAACGATGGTCAATTTTGAAATACTAATAATTCCTCATATGTTACTATTTCGAAATGTCATTTTCATTTATAATGATGGCAAAACACGAACAACTTACAAATATAACACGATCATTTGAATATAAACAATATATCAATAATAATACTTTTAATTTTCAGTCTTATTATTTAAAATTACTTTGATAATTGCAAAAAAATAATCTTTCTCATAATAGTGAACACTGTAAAGTCACTAAGAATGTAGTGTAGGAGATTTTGGATTTAGCAACAGATTTTTTAATTCTTTTTGTTGAGTAAAAAGAATTATCATCATCATGTCTTATGTCTCAGTAAAAGTACAAAATTAATCGATTAATTTTTGTTTTAAAAGCATTTTCAATGAAAATGTGTGCAAAATTTGCCAAGTGCTCAATTTGAGATGTCCTCATTTTGCGAAATGCTCTATTTGAAACATACCCTTTATGAGAAGTACACCAGTTGCGAAGAGCGCGTTTTTTGTCTAGTGCAACTTCTGCGACGGAGCTGTCTGAAGCATTTATTCCCTATCTATTTACAGGACGGTACGATAGAAATTGGCATTCCATCCACACAACTGTATCCGATCCATCACTTGGACGGGCAGGAGTGTTTCCCGGGCGACTTCGTGGTCAGCGGGGCAGCTAATGTCGAGGAAAATCAACAGGTTAGTCTTTAATTTACTGCTCTTAGTGAATTTGTGTCAACTTGCAACAATCTGGTTTTTTTTTTGTTACAAAATAAATGTGAAAATAAAAAGTCGAGTATGTCGAGAATTCGAATTATGTCGAATTTCCTTGGACTGAAATTATAAAACCTCTATAGTACTCGGTACTAAAAGACGATCAGTGTTCTCACATCAAACTCGGCAATGGCGAAAACTCAAATTTAATACCTAGCTTCAATGTATTCTTGTTATTGAACAGCTGAAGCACAGAGAGTACGGCGTGGTCCAGCGTGTGGACCATCACGGGAGGACAGCCATCGTGCACTGGTACCGCACCTACACCAGCGCTGATGAACCAGTGTGAGTTAAATGCACTATTTATTTATGTACACAAGATATTGTATGTAGGTTATTGTGCGACATTATCTTCTATATATTCTTCTATATATAAAATGGTAAACTGACTGACTGACTGACTGACGGGGTGATATATCAACACACAGCCCAAACCTATGGGCCTAGAGATATGAAACTTGGAGGGTGTATTCTTTATGAAGAGTAAATTTCCAGTAAGAAAGGATTTTTGGGAATTCCACCCCTAAAGGGGTAAAATAGGGTATGGAAGGTAATATGAAAATTCGTCAGTTTTGAAGTTAGGATCTTCAAATTTTGTGTTTCGGCTGACGATTGAAAATTAATTTATACGTGTCTCAGCGTTTTTGATAATTCTACCCCCGAAGGGTTAAAAAGGGAATGAAGGTAAGTAACTATTTTTGTTCGGGTGGGATATTTTTCGACATCCACGCGGGCGAAGCCGCGGGCAAAAGCTAGTTATTAATATATCTATATTTAAGTTAAATCTATACCGCCACATACAAACTACACTGATGTACCACCAGTCCACCACACAGACAGATTCTGTGCTATTAACGTATATACGGAAACAAGGCAACTACCGTCGGGCAGTAGCCCACCAGGCTCAACACCGGTCTCGTCGGAGGATCCTCACATTTTATGGAGGATAATGAACTTTACGCCCTGTCCTCAACCTCCACGTTTAAAAATAAAGGGTGTAACGAGACCCTTAACGAAGCCGAAAGGCACTTGTCCTCCTCGTCATTGCGATATTTTTTTTGTTCTAGACCATACCTGGGAACCTAATAGTTACGGAGATATTGGGGGTCAAAGTTCCAACTTTTTCACAAGTTTTCTTTTTAAAGCATGTTTTTAATGTAAGCTTTTTACTTTAAACACCTCCACGCCTCCCGTAATACTCAATGCATCCATCAGCACAATGTTTTGAGTGCGTTACATTGAGTCCTACCGTTAAACGTGCTTTGTCACCCCAAAAAAAAGTTTCCCAGCAATAATTTTTGCGTAAAGTTACTTAGTTTAATGTACAGAATGCTTGGTTGATGGCTTCGTTAAGGTTCTTGAAACACCTTGTAAATCTTCGAAGCTATTTCATAAAGGCCAGAACTATTCAGATTTTCCGGAAAAACAAAAACTCTACCAAAATCACCCGTCTTTACCGTGTTGTGTTTAATCTGAACGATATTATCGAACAGTATTGTCAGAATCCGTCATGAAAACTCAATATAAAAAAAAGCCTTTACCATCCAACTGCTGAGCCTGCCAGCAAGGCCTGCCATATGCTACCAGAAACCCTTCGCCCTTGGACGAAATACTTACAAACTCCTTATTTTTTCGTAGTCCACAAATGCTGCACGAGAGCGAAGTCAGCGTGTATGACCTGAAGGATCACCCAGACTTTCAGTACCGACCCGGCACGGTCGTCATCAGGGTTGCCAACTTTACCGGGGAAGACGCCAACTGCACTGCGGGACAGGTAAGCACAAGTACTCCGGGTTTCTCATCTATTAATCAAAAATATTATGTTACAGTTATACAGTTATTTTAAATCACGTTGTTACTGTTGTGATTTTGTTGTAACTTGACATTTCAACAATGTATAATGGGTGTAAAATATCCTTAATGTAGGCAAAAGGCACTTTTTCTCCCCGACATTACGATATGTTTTTTGTTCTGGACCATACCTGGGAACCTTCTAGTTACGGAGATATTGGGGTTCAAAGTTCCAACTTTTTTTGTATTCTAACATTTTCGATGTTATAACTTTACTTTAAATACCTCCATTAGCACAAAGTTTTTTGTGCGTTTCATTGAGTTCTACCGTAAATCATGAAATTTCACCCCAAAAAAAAATCGTTTCCCAGTTATATGTTTTGCGGAGTTACTTAGTTTTGATGTACAGAATGCTTGGTTGACGGCATCATATTAGCAGCAGGTTGTGGTGGGTGAAGTGGTGGAACTTGAATACCCAAACATAAAGAATAATCATTTGTTTTCAGGTGATTGACAACTTCCCGTCCGGCCGCGTCAAAGTGTGGTGGGTAGACGGACACACGAGTATGTGCTGGCCTCAAGATCTATACAAGGTAATAGTTAAAATTAAATAAGATGTAGTCAAATTGAGAACACCTGAATCCGAAACAAGTCCTAAAAAAATTCCTCCCATTTGTATTAGGTTGTAATGCAGTAACTTGTCTTATTATATTATTGCGATGAAATGGGGCAACATGCAATGCGTGGCCATTTTGTTGCATTAACTTCTACTTCGTTTTTTTTTTCTGAAAATCGCTCTATATTATAATAAAATTGTCAATAACAGGTGGGCGAGTACGACAGCGAAGAAGGTGAACTGTGGGGCTCGGAAGGCTCGGCGTCGGAGGACTCGTGGGAGACGCAGAGCTCCGCGCACGACCCCGAGCCGCGCACGCCCACGCCGCAGGAACAGGCGCCGCACAATAACGGTATGGACTGTGCTGGCTCTCTAGCCTAGCACAACGCACTGAGTGCCATACAAGCAAGGCCACGCACGAACGGTGTCGCAACGTAATGAACGTAGTACCGCGTCCGCGCGATAAAAACCTTCGATATTATACACAATACTGCGCTGCGCCGTCGCACCGCAGCACCCCTTCTCTCTTTGTCTTCTACAGCAATCCACTGTGGAACATATCCCTCTCCAATCGCACGCCATTCAACTTCTTTCTCGACTACTTTAATAATCCAACTGCTACTAGCCACCTTGCTAAGAAGATCGCTCCATAGTTGCCGAGTCACGGTCGCTACTCAATTCATACATAGTTTTTTTTGGACTCATCGTTTAATGTTTTTTTTTTTAATACAGAAGTGTTGGTGGCCGCCGCTGCCGTGAGCGTGCCGGCGCCGGAGTGCGGGTCGTGCGCGGGCGCGGGGCCCGGCGCGGGCCAGGGGCCCTGCGCGGGGCCCGGCGCGGGCCCGGGGCCCTGCGCGGGGCCGGGCGCGGGCCCCGGGGCCCCCGAGGTGCCGCGCCTGCTGGAGCCGCGCGTGGCCGCACACATCGAGCGCGGCCGCATCGCCATGAGGAAACTAGAAGAGATGTTCGCTAAACACCCCACGTTACAGAGTCAAGAGGTAAAAGTACTATCTCTGTTAAGGTGGCTACGCTCGCCCTCGGTGGACGTGGCACTAGCGGGCGCGGGCGTAGAGCGCGGGTCCGACGTGCCCTGGTTGTTAAAGCCGCCCTTGGCCGCGCTCATCCAGCGCCTGCACGACTCGCTGCGGCAGCTGCTGGCCTCGTTCGCCAAAGAGCCCGCCCTCGAGACGCAGGAGGTAGGTGGCGAGGCCAGGCGCGCCCCGGACCGACACCGCAAAAGTATCTTTTTCTTGCCTAACTATATTACAACGTGCGTGTAATGTTGCTCAGATTTCAATTTCTCCCGTAATGTTCGGGATCGGTGACAAAGGATGCTTCGGCATGCCGACGCGACGTGTCGGCTTGTGTCTCAGCGCGGTGGTGGCAGAAGTCCGAGCTAGAATTTCTAGTGATTTATTGTTCTAATTTGAGTTGCTGTTTTTCTGCAATGCTTGACATTAGTAATCATTTCAAATGCATCACATTCATGTGCACAATCATTCAAGTTGGGAGCGGCATAATTTGAAATGCAGCAGGAAGGTGCAGTAAACCGCAAGATGCCTTGGCATCCCGAAGTATCCGGCAACATGGGCGCACTTCGGGATGCACTCTCATATGTCGAAGGATACTTTTGCTGGCGCCGGGCTGGTGTGCGCAAGGCCTTGGGAAACCGTGCAGTGTGATTTATTAAGTGCTCTCTTACGATGCTGCGACCACAAAGTCACGATTATATGAAATATAATCATGGTTTTGAGTAATGCACCGATTATATTTTGTTTGGCATATCTTGTTTCTGGGATAGTTGCAAAGGTCCTTTTTTCCAAGCTTGGAAACACTGGATGAATCAGGAAGTTTAAAAAAATATATGTGCTGCCTGATAATAACCTGGTCTTCGTTGGCTTCCTCATTTTTGGTTCCATTAATGACTTATTTATTTACATTATCATATTTTTTATTTTTGTTTTTATTTTGAGAAAGTAGCCGTTATAATTGAATATTAAAAGTTTTAAAATAAAATATCTATTCTTTTATTTATTTTTCCCTTTTTCATTTTTTCCTTAAAATGTTTTAAAGATTTTAAATTAAACCCTTTTTTTTTTAAAAGATAAACAACACATTTAAAACGATTGGCATTCAAACTAAAAAAACAGTGCAACATGGTTTTGCGTATAAATGAACTTGGATAAGGCTTGTCTGGCTGTTCACAATGGTGTGCTGGTGTCTACAACTTATGTATGGAAGTGAATGTTGTAGAATTAATTCTGTGGAAATGTGTTCGTGTCGCGGGTTCGATTCCCGCACGTTACAAATATTTGTATGGCCTAAAGGTAGTTGTTCCGGGTCTGGCTGTTTGTGCATGTGAGTTTAAATGTTTGTAAACGCACCCACGATACAGGAGAAATTCCTAGTGTGGGGCAACATTTAAAAAAAAAAACGTTTTTTCGTCGATGTCCCTTCGACACCGTATATTATTGATATTATGATATTTTGTTTGAAAATCCGACCAATCAAGGAAAAGCCTTATTAATGTTAGTGTTTTTTTTTTGTGATGTAAATATCTAAGACTGACACCATTCTATCCAATGGTACTTGTGAATATAAATTATAAACATAAGCTTTCTAAAGATTTATGTTATTTTCAGATAATGCGCAAGCTGTTAAACTTGTACAAAGATTGCCGATTTTTAGACCGCTTAATGGGAACGTCCTTCTTCCATGAGGATCACTTTTTGGTAAGTTTTGTGGTATACGATTTAGGCTGAGTCTAACGCCATGACAAACCATACATCATGAAATCTATTTGAATAACTCGCAAGTATCCATTCGCAGAAATTGTTTTGTTTTGGGCTTCAGAAGTGAGCTATTCGGGAAATTTTCCCAGGGTGGACAGTGTTTTTGAGTTTTTCAATAAGGAACTTATCAGTAGCAGTCAGAGTCTGGATTTGTGTCCGATTGATGGCAATAGGCTCGCCCTTTATTACGTGAGACATGACTAGCGAAATGTGGGTGTACTATTACACCTGGTACACCTTGCCTAATACTAACGGGCTTAACAGGCGTGACGTTATGTTGTCCACCACATCTCAGTACTCGAGCCGCAAATGTATCATTCGCTCTCCACTCAGGGTCTACTAGAGCGCGTGCGCGAGCGTGGCGCCATCACGCCCCGCGCGGGCGAGCGGCGCGTGCACGAGCAGCTCGCGCGCCTGTTCGCGCCCGCCGACCCCGCCGCCCCCGCCGCCGCCAGCCCCACCTCCCCCCCGCCCGACCCCATGCTCGTGGACGAAGACATGGACAAGCCGATGATTTGCAGTGATGGAACGAGGGCCATCATAGCGGCGAATGTTACTGTGGAGCCGATGCAGGTGATGTGCCCTTAGTGTAGATTAATGTAATAAAATTATGGTTATAACACTTCATATTACAAAGTGTAAATGCCTTCATTTTTCCATTGTGAGAAAGAGAAGGAGATGCACATGACCAATAGCACCATCCATTTTCGCAATGGATTCATGATGTAACTTGTCATAGTGCGGCCGCCGATGAGACTACGAGTTGGTAGCGGTAGTGTGTGTCTTTAAATGTGTAGTATTTTAAAAAACATTACTTTTCAAGATTTTATATATCTCAGAAACATCATCGCTGGATACACTACCATAGCGTGTAATTTAATGTCACCAATAAAGGATGGGATTCAATAGTTGAGTTGGGTATTTATTCCCACAGCTGGGCAAAGATCACTGAACTCTCTTTAGCTCCATTTCTATATTCGCTCCGAAGAATGACAGATTTTAAATGAATTTTAAATTATTTTCTAGGTGGAGTGTACGGTGTCGAAGAAGCAGTTGCACTTGAACATAGAGTCGGCGCAGGCCACCGGTTCGAACACCGCGGTGCCACTACCAGACAGCGCCGTTGTTGGTGATAATTGTGAGTAAACCTTGGTTAATTGTAACCTCTAGTTTCTCAGATACGTTCGTGGCAAGCGCGATTATACTAGGCCCGGCTGCCAACATAGCGTAGATAAGTGGTGGGGAGACGTGTAGGAATCGAATAATCACATTGGTGGAAATCCTCATCTCGTAAATCGTCTCTCCTGTGATTGTTCGAATCTTGCACGGATCTCGGCTCGACTAGTCTCCGCTTCGGTGGAAACCGGGCCTCACGATGGAGCAAGACAACACAATAGTGGAGATCCCTCTTACTCGCATGTTTTATATGCTCCGCTGCGGCAAGTTTTAGCGTCCGTGTATTATAGTTTCAAAACCGACTAAAGATTTTCATCATGACTAAAAATCCTCATTCGAATCGGGTGTTTTCTTAGAAGTACTACGTGAAATTTTGCAAGTCCATCAAAAATAAAAAATATTATAATATTCTCGTACTAAAAATAAGAACAATGTTCGGTTTAGAATAAATTTTCAGCCTTTAGCTGTTCCAAGCTAACATGATAACCTATGTCACCAGCTACTACAGAGTCCGACGGCGAGCAGGGCCAGGGCAAGAACGTCTGCTACAAACTGTGCTCACTCATACACGCGCAGCTGATCAAGGCACACACCGAAGTTAGCCGGTAAGCCCCTGCACTAGCTTGCGAACTGACCAATAACTTGATTTGCAGACCTGGAGAATACTTGTTAGAGCTGTCACCGAAAAGCTTTGTATTTTATGCAACGGCCGGATCTTAGTCTAATGGGTGTAAACAGCCGCCCTTAACGAAGCCGATAGGCACATGTTCTCACCGTCATTGCGATATTTTTTGTTCTGGACCATTAATTCTAGTTACGAAGATTTTGGAGCTCGAGGCTTGAACTTTTCCACAAGTTTTTTTATTTGTAATTACTTTATGCCTTCATGAACCCTGTACTATTCAATGCATTCATCAGCACAATTTTTTTGAGTGCGTTACATTGAAACACTGTTTCAAGCTTTCACGGTTTACAACTATACTGTCACTTACGGGATATCTTCCGTGATTGTTCATTATTTTGAGCTCCCGATATTTCGGCGCTGTTGCAAGCGCCATGATCGCGGGTTGACTGGAGAATGCGGGTGGATGGAAAAATACATTAGTACATAAAAAAAAAAAAAAAAAAAAACAAAAAAAAAAAAAAAAAAAACATTAAATACACTATTATTTTTACATTGAGTCCGACCGTAAAGATTTTTCACGACAAAAAAGAACTCGTTTTCCAGCAATAATTTTTGCGAAGAGTTACTTAGTTTGATGTACAGAATGCTTGGTTCACGGCTTCGTGAAGGATCCGTTTACACCCTGTATGAAAAATAAACGTCTTTCATAAAATTATAATGTGATCTCAGGGTGTGGTCAAATTAAGAGCTATTAAATAATTGAAGCTGAGCTCAACTGCAGTTTGATTAACAAGGTAAGAACACTGTAGCTAAATTAGTACAATAACATAGCTAACTTATTCTTAGTTCACCTCGTGAACTAGCTCAGCTTCATCTTTGAATAGTTGCTCAGATATAAGTATGACCGCCATTCGCTAATAGTGGATTACCACACTATTCACCAGTTAATAGCTAGCGATCTGACCACGTCCTTATGGACGGTAGCAGATTACCACGTTTTATCTAATGTTTGTAATCTATCGACGTCTAATATTGCATAGTAGTACAGTCATTTCGTTCTTAAAAAAAAGATTACCGGGAAAAATTTCAGGGACTTTTGGAAAATGTGTAATTTTATAGATTTCCATGTGCTCTTTCCGAATTTCAAGTTTATCGCCGCCAAATTGGCAAAATGGCGCCTAAAAGGAGTTTTTTTGACAATAGGAAAGAGCACATCGAAATTTATAAATAACCCATTATCAAAACTCCCGGAAAACTTTCCAGGTAAAACTATCAAATGACTGTACTATAGCTGAAACATGTCTTCATAACACTTTTTGCGACAATAGTGATCAGATCCGGCCGCAGCATTACACTAACTTGAAACTTGGTCATTATTTTTGCACACTGGCACCGCGGCATATTTAATATTAAACCTTATGTTAGTTATAATAAAGGATACATTTATTTCGCAGGAGAAGGCCGCAAGAGTTGGCCGATTTCCTTAACGCCTTAATGAGAAAACAAATGACAAACGGCTCTGAGGAGAACTTAGTCTACCACTTTTCAGTGTGAGCCTCCTTTATTGTTTTTTATTTACATTCCTTTCTGTTATATTTGGGCTTCTGTACATGTCTCTTGCTATGTTCACATAATCATTATGTTTCGGTATACATCCCACATATGTTTTAAGTATTCATGTTATATACAGGGTGGTGATTAATCAGTGATTATTCTGGTCACACTGAACATTAGTTTTCATGAAAATAGAGGCCTTGCCCAATGTAAAGAACACAAACATCATTTATGTTTATGGTTTATCCCCTTAGGGAATAGGTGACCAAAACGCTATCCTGCGTTGTACGCTATTTATGCCTACATGTACATAAAAGAAGCTTAAAATGCTGATTAAATCTGTGACATACTGTGTTATACCAGTAACATTTGACCGTTACTGGGCTGCTTTCTTAAATATGACATGAATTTCAAAAACATAGTAAAATACAATAAATGTTTTAATTTTTAACACCATCATGTACAGATTTCCAAAAGCTTTTGTTGTTAATTATTGTTTCATTCATTTGTACATATTTTTACGTTATTTATTTTATGTTATGCATTTCATTATGTCGTGCTGTGTCGTTGGGTTCTCACCTGTATATAAATGGTTCTGTTAATGTAAATACAATAATAAGGTCCTTTACTAACATTACGAAAAGTGACTGAGGGCTTTGCGATAATGATGCTGGAGTAATTTAATAAAAATTTTGAAAAAAAACTGCCGTCGAAAAAAAAAACAGAAAAGTGATAAAAAAATTCAAATTAAAAGAACTTTTCCATAATTTTTTCATAATGATCACATGCCACAGTATGATAGTTGTTTTATAGTATTTTTGGTTCCAACCTCTTACCCGTAGCTCAATACTTATATTAAACAAATGTACTTATACAAATATAAAATTCTTTATAATTTTGTATCATGTTTATTTTGTCTTACAGTAGAAATAAATTTCTTCTTTCCTACTTCTGTAGACTTAAAACACAGTGTATATTATCTGTAAATAATATGGCAGGTACCTAATAACGTTTGCCGGTAGCTATACATTTTAGCTGTCCTTATTACCAAGTCTCGAGTGGACACCCTGTTTGTAACGGTGCATGTAACTTATTCAGTCTACAACTTGGACGTCGTTTTAAGCCCCGACGTGCCATAAGTTTTCTCGTCTACTATCCGATCCCTAATAGTCGAAATCAAGTCACAGATTATTATTTATCTGCGATCTGTAAGTTTTTTTTCCAAAAGTTGAAATTTTTAAACATTTTTTTTTTGTAACACGTTTTTATCCCCCTGAAGCGTTTGAACCTTTTTTAGATTACAAAATTGCTAGTTACTGCACACAACAAATATTTGAATGGCCTACAGGTAGTTGTTCCGGGTCTGGCTGTTTGTGTATGTGAATTTAGATGTTTGTTAACGCACCCACGATACAGGACAAATTCCTAGTGGGGGCAAGGTTTTTTAAAAAAAAACAAAGAACACTGCTGGACTGAAATAGTCTGAGTTAGCCTTTAAAAAAAATAACTAAGCATGTTATAGTAGAATAATTTACCCTTTGGCATATTTTGTAGCACTATGTAGTAAAACTTATGTTTTCTTTCCGGCGTATATTTACCCTTTCCTTTTTATGTTTTATATACTTTTTTTGTTGTTTTTGTAGATGACTCTATAAAAAGTGGTAACTTAATTTCTCTGATTTCCGATTAAACCCGATATTGTTAGTTTACCGATTATATATTACCATATATTTGTTTAATGTAAGTGTTGCAAGGCCCTTAGAGGCTAATTTGCTGTGACGAAAATCGTTTGCGGTTCAGTGTGGCGCTAGTTGTTGAGCAATTTGACAAAGATCTGTCAAATTCAATATATTTTAATTAGTACCCTTTTTTCCCGCCTGCACATGCAACTTTGCAATTGTTAAACTCGCGTTTCGTCATAGTGAAAAAAGCCCAGTTTGAAACCTTGTAAACCCCTGTTGTATAACGATATGCATGGTACTGTTATATTAATTGGTACTGTCTTATCCATTGGTCGATAACTATCTTTCTGTCCCTGTAATTATCCTATTTTGTCCTAATGTATGATTCGTGCAATGATCTTCGAATCATCGAATAGTTGTACAAGTCGTAGGAATACTACTTGGTTTATTTTTGTAACTTTTTACTGCTTCTTCTTGGCGTTTCGAAGGCAATCTAAATTGAATCGGCCTACAATTTAATTACGACTCGATTATGTAGTACTTTACAAGTCCACATAGAAGTATCCCATCAATTCTATTTAGTTTTTTTTTAACTTTCTCTTTAAATCAATTAGTTTAGGAAGTCGATGATCATTGTACATCCTCGTACAGTTCAGTACATAATATAATCTCATAACATTCTAGTCAGTACGGCGCGCTGGTGGTCAGCATGGCGGAGGAGGCGGAAGCGGCCAAGGCAACCGATGTCAAGGATGCCACCACTGCCACCGCACAAAAGATGGACGGCACTGGTGAGATATTAGTAGTAAAGGGGCTCTTGGACTATGTAACTACGTGTGACGTCTCTGCGAGTAGTAGGATCAACATCATCAGCAGCCGGACTTCACCCACTGCTGGATATGAGCCTCTCTTTGCTTGTGCCAAGTGTTTTTACAACCAGTATCAAAATATCATTTAACATTAGTCATCATAAAGTCATTATGAGCAAATTGAACTCTCTGTTATACCAATGATGGACAAGTCAATTTTTTTGGATTGGCTTATGCTACCCAAAAGCTTGAATTAATCTTATTATAGAAACACGAAACGCTTTAGAAACGATTGCCACCATCCATTCAGAAGATAAATGGTACTGAGGCCAAGTTATTAAAACTATAATTTTATAAACAGTTGGAGAAATACAGTTCTGAAAGTTACTAAATGTATTCGTATTAGTGCTTATGTTGGACTGTACTCATTTTATTTCATACCCTCAGCCGTCCCCGACACAGCTCCCCTCGCGACAGCAGAAGGCACAGATGAGGCCGAGATGGACACCGCCAGCCCCGCAGCCATGCTCGAAGAGAACAAGGAGGAAGGTGGCGAAGGGTTCTGCATACTGGAGTCTGCGCCCGCCGCCCATCGGTTCCGACTGTCCATGCTGCAGCCTTCCGAGCCCAGGACCTTCTACTCAGCCGTGAAGAGGGAGATTAAACTGCTCAAGAGTGATCTACCACCAGGGGTGAGCATTTTAACTTAGCTAACAATATGGAGCCAGGGTTATGAAGTGCGTAGGTGGAGGAAAGTATACTTGAGTCTATCTCGACGGTCAAAGGTTCCGGCTGTATACACTGTGACTTTTTAGTCGTCTTACAAAAGTGGTCCAATCAATGTACCCGACATAAAATAAGTCTAGGCGTGTTTTTTTTTTACTTACGCTAATAGGTACAAAGAAAAATAAATAATACATTAGAATAAAATTATGAAACATCCTGTTAATGATGTTTACGTGTCAAATGGGAGTACATACCTACCCAGCGCTCGAGTCTAGTAGATCATCGCTCGCAACAGGGTATTTTACTACGTCATGCGTCATAAATTAATAATACTGAGTAATATTATAATTTTAAAATTATTAAAGTCTCATAAATATACCTATTTTTGTTTTATGAATGTTTAGTAGTCATTGGATACATGAAGTGGTCTGCCGTTGTAAGACGACTATAAATTCACAGTATAAAATATACACAAAACAAAATAATCTGCCTAAAATTTCTTATTCATTCCTTACTGAAACCTCAACATTTTTCCACAGGTATGGGTCCGTGGCTACGAGGACCGCATAGACCTGCTCTCCGTAATGATCGCCGGGCCCACCAAGACCCCGTACGAGGGCGGGCTGTTCGTGTTCGACGTGCAGCTGGGCGGAGAGTACCCGCGCGCCCCGCCGCTGTGCCACTACCACTCCTACTGCACCGACAGGCTCAATCCTAACCTCTATGAAGACGGCAAGGTACGGACGGTCCATTGCATACTCTAGGCTGCGGCTGAGAAATTCCGAATAGTTAAAAAAGCCCATTAGCCGCACTTGCGAAGACTATATCACCAAACCGCTAGCTCATCTTTCTATAGAAATAATCAAACTTTATATTTGATACAAAATAGGAAGTTGGTCCTATTTTTTGTTGGAACGTTATGGCAAGGAATTTTGTTGGGCTGCAATATTATAATAGCCTCAAAGCATTTATTTTAAATAAACCATTACATGCACTTTTGAATTGACTTTTTTTAATCAAAATATTAACAACATTCATGTTGAGATTATACATACAATAACACCATACATCCAAAGTATAATGTGATATTTCGTCGTTCATAAAGCACTATTTTCTTCCTCCAGGTATGCGTCTCCTTGCTGGGCACATGGTCGGGGCGCGGCGTGGAGGTGTGGGGCAAGGACAGCTCGCTGCTGCAGGTCATCGTGTCGCTGCAGGGGCTGATCCTCAACGCGGAGCCTTACTTCAACGAAGCTGGCTATGAGAAGCAGAAAGGTAAGGGAGAACCTTGACTGGATGTCACTTTTTTGGTCTCCGATGCTTTATTTGAACCATCATCATCTGCCTGGCCCTTTTCCAATTCCTATGTTGGCGTCGGTTTCTGTATAACCAGGTTGCGAACACCAGTATTTAAGAATTTTACATTTCTGAGTTACATGATATCCCTGGGTAGGACTCATACCCGTAACGACTATCAAAGATCTACAAATGTCATTCGGGTCCAGCGCAAATTTATTTTAAATACAATGCAAGGCTAGGGTAAAACAAATAAGCATTTTATTTTTCCCTTCGCAGGCACACAACAAGGCAAAGAGAACTCTCGCATGTACAACGAGATGGTGCTTCTCAAGCTGGTGCAGTCGATGAGCAAAATGATGATGAACCCGCCGGAACCCTTCCGCGACGAGATCCTCATGCACCTGCGCGCCGAGTCGCCCGCGCTGTGCGCGCGCCTGGAGGGGCTGGTGCGGCTGTCGGGCGAGGGCGGCGCGGGCGGCGCGGAGCTGGCGCCCGACTTCCCGCTGGTGCCGGCGTCGCGCGGGTTCTGCCTGACGCTGCGCTCGTCGCTGGAGTCGTTCCGCGCGGCGCTGCGGCGGCACGACATCGCAGTGCCGCCGACCACGTTATAGCCGCGCCAGTGAGCCGTGAGCCGCCCGCCAAGCGCTCCCGCACCGCGGCCACACAAAAATATATTGTAGTCATACTATTTATTGTGATGTTCTGAGCTACCCTCGGCTGGCTCCTCGATGTTGTCTCCTGTGCGTCGCGAGCTCGGAGTCGCCACGCTGTGCATGCGCACTTCGGGCTAGTTGTTCATATTACCGGATGATATGAAACCGACCGGTCCTCTCTAAAATTAATGATAATCAAATTCTAAATGAAATGTTCGATCTAATGCGAATGGTATGTTTCTTAGATTTATGAATGCATAGATTAATATTATTTATTTGTTACAAAGTAATGTCTACTTTTAATTCAACATTCGACGTTATAATGTTTAGATTATGAGTACTTATTGAAATTACATACTTTTTACGAAGCAAAGCTTATTGCTATCATTCGAATATTTGCTACACTAATATTATTATATGATACAATAAAGACAGATAATGTTAGATGTAACGTCGAGAACATTTTGTTCCTGATTCCAATATTATTTAATATTACCATTGAAGCTCCTACTTATCAATATTAGGGAATGGTGTGCGAGTATTACGAGTATCTCATCAATGTCTGTTTTATGTATGTGTAATGTTGTATGTAAAAAATGCATTCACTCATTTTTATGTAATTATAGTTTTGTTTTTATTTTATTTTGTTTTTATCGCGGGAAATATTAATTAGTATGATAATAATGATGTAGTAACACCGTCGTGGTCATATTGGCACAGTTCCTCTCACGAGCAGTACATACAACCTAGCTTAGTCGACGTTGCAGTGTGCGAGGTACACATGCGACTCCTTACATGTTCACTATGTTATCGATCTTAAATAAATGTTGTTTTCTCTTGTTACCAATGTATGAATTCAATGAAAATTATTTACACTCTTAGGTTTAGTGCAAGTAGATGTTTGGATATTTCATTTCCGCACCAAATACGACGTCACAACAGTACCGTGACACCTGCAATCACATTATTGTTATTAATTCTACATTTCCCGAAAAATTATAAAATTGCAAGTGCTACCCCGTGATTCGCGCTTGAATAGTGATATTTTGGAAAATAGTTTTAATTTTCTATTCACACTTGTTTTAGAAAGAAAAATTCTTCCTCGTTAGTGCTTATAGTATTAAACCATACGGCCCACGCCGCGCCGGCGGCAGCACAAATACAATGTAACTTCATGCCAAAGTCAATTGAGCTATGGAAGGCTTTTGTCGCTTGTGTACGCGAGATAAGTGACAACTATGTATAATGATAAAAAAATAAATAATTCTTCAACATTATGTGTGCGTTTTGTTTCGCTTACCACACCATAAAGCGCAGGCCACACCGCCAGCTGGCGGGCGGGCGAGCGACGCGAACGACTCCCTTTTCATACTTTGTTCGTATCTTTCGATAGTTCGCGGTGTGAACCAAAGTATGAAAAGAGGTGAAACGACGCGTCGTTCGCGTCGCTCGTCCGCCCGCCAGCTGGCGGTGTGGCCTGCGCTTCACGTTATTGTGATTCGTAAGGTGCAGTGAGCACTGTCATTTGGAGCGTGAAGCGGAAGCTACGTGTACAACAACAGTAACTATGACAATGGTTTGGATTATATTATGGTTCGTATGTTGTAGGTCGTAATATGTTTTCCATCTTGAATGTTTCAATGGCAGGGGATGTGTCAAGATTTGTGCCGGGTGATTATGGCAATAGGCTGATGAAATGTGGGTGATGGGTACACCTCTGCCTATCCGTTGGGGGCAGAGGCGTGATATTATTTTTATACAATTTGTACTAACCGACCACCTATCTCTGATAAAAGATCAAGTTATCGTCATCACATTACAGGGGCATAGAAAAATAAACCACAATTGAACACGCAAGGGGTATTTTATTGTAATAAAAATATTTTGTACTGTTAAATAATAGTCAGTCGATACAATCAACTCCATATTATCCATCTTCCATAACTGCAATAATAATATAATGTTTCTATCACAATAAAAATATAACAAATAAACATTCGTATATGTATTTATAAAAAACATTCAAAATAAATGTAAATAAATCTCACGATTTGGCACCATTAGCATTCAAAAACAAAGTAGAAATATACCTACTTAATATAAACGAACTACAAAATATATCCAATTAACGAAATACTAAAAATCACAATTTTGAAATGTACATTTTATTTGTATACACGTATTTCTAATCGTATTATAACTTCGTAATTTTTCTATTTTTATAAATTCTCAAACTAAAAAATAGACACCAAAAATTGTCCTGACTGATATACCTGCATCATCTTTTTCTTGCCCTTATCCCAATAGGGATGTTTCCTGTGTAAAAAAACATGATTCTATTTAATCCGTCATCGTCAGTTAGATTATCGAAAATTATTGGATACGTATTTTTTAAACACTGTTTCAAGCTTTCACGGTTTACACATATACAGTCACTTACGGGATATCTTCCGTGATTGTTCATTATTTTGAGCTCCCGATATTTCGGCGCTGTTGCAAGCGCCATGATCGCGGGTCGCGAATGACGGAAGATATCCCGTAAGTGACTGTATATACGTATTTTTTGTTTTATCAAATCAATTAAAATTGACGAAGATAAAAAGCATCAAAGATCATGAGTGGGGGCCTTGTGCCATCATAAGTGACGTCACTTTTCGGTAAAAAGTCAGTACACTTTACTTACAAGTATGACGTCACGCGAGTTTTCGACGCACTGTATCGTTTTCATTTTAAGTTTTCGTGAAAAAAGAAAAAATACGTGTCAAATTTTTTTGGAAATCTATCTGACGGACTAATTAGATTTTTTCAGGAAACATCCCTATTCATTTGGGGTCGGCGAAGTATGTTTTCTTCTTCCATACTTTTCTATTACCTATAGTGATATACCTGCATATTGTTACAAAATTACATATAAAACTGAATTTTCGCAAGTATTAATACTGCTAGCCTCTGCCCACGGCTTCGCCCGCGTGTATTTGGGTAATTCATAATTGTCCCACGGGATCATGATAACAATAGTATCCTATGTGTTATTCAGGTTATAAACTATCTGTGTGCCAAATTAACTCCGTTCAGAAATTTTTGCGCTGAAAGAGTAACAGACATTCATACATCTTCACAAACTTTCGCATTTATAATACTAGCAGGATCTATAATCACAATTTTATTAAAAGACTTTAGATACAAGATAACAAGTAAAGTAGATAATAGTAAGTTGCTTCAGACACATTATTCTCTCACTTCTAGAGGAAAGTAAGCCTTTACTTTCCTCGCATAGTTCCGTAGAAGTGTTCTTCTACGACAATATACACACATACAGGCAATAATGTGTCTCCAATCCTTTATAACATACTTAAACCGGCATCAAGTTGCAGCGCATCACATTCCCATATAAAAAGTCCGGTACGTATACACGATTTTTGCGTTCACTTGCAATCTGTCCGAATAATGTGCGTCAGCCTTTATTGGATGTTGCCAAAATGCTAAATTGTAGTTGATCGAACAATTTTATTTATCAATCACACAATAGCTTCAAAACTCACATCGACTTAATAAACTATGAGAATATTTTGTGCATGATAGTTTCACAATATATCGTATTCAAGCATCTTTAGTAAAACAAAAATAAGTTGTTTTAAGGCATGAAGTACCTACTTACAAAGAATACGAAATTCACTTCCTTCTTATCTTTGGGAACAAGGTAACATTGATTATATTAGTTAACATTAACATCCATAACAGAATAAATGTCCTAAGTGTCCTAAAAACCTAGACCAGGCTTCATCCGAAACCATTAAAATTAATTGAATTTATATTGCAGTAGCTAAGACATTTATCCAAAATTTGGCCGATGGGGCCGAAAACTTCAGGAGAGGCGACCGCGAACCGGAAGACGTTGCGTTGGAAGGCCTCCCACTAAGTGGACCGATGACCTGGGGATCCGCTGGAAGCGGGACTCACGAGACCGGTCAATGTGGCGACACTTGGCCTATGTCCAGCAGTGGACGTCTTTCGGCTAAAATGATGATGACGTTGAAGACATTTATTCTGATACGGAGAGTACTTTATTAGATATTAACCATATTTCGTATTGGAACATTAAAAATGGATTTATAAAACGTTATAATTATGATTAATTGATTATTAGGGCAAATAGTAATATTGTTACAAAAATACAAAGGCTGTGTAGTCAACAACTGTTATTATAAAAGCCATATTAGTTATAAAATTAAAACACCATTACTGACGACTGCTCAGCATGGTAGAGAGAGACATGAACACATAAGCATATTGTCCTTTCACCCGACTTCGCATGAAGTAGGTATTGTTTAAATTACTTGATAAAACATTAATTCGACATTGAAAAATCTTAAAGTAACATTATCTTTTCTAAAACTAATGCAAATTGCCTTGAAACCCCACTCGGACTTTGAAATCTTACAAAATGGCGTGAACACTTCTATATTTCATTTACGTTGCCAAATTCTCTTACATACCTACATCATCTTAACATTAATGTCATGAATTCTTCTCAAATATGTGTACTGACACTAATATTATGCACACGAATGACCACAGCAGGACGAAAATAGCCCATGCAACGTGGTAAAACGGACTTCTATACTTATTGACTACTCCTAAACCTAGTAAGTGCGTGCAATGGCGTCTCGCAGACACGACTAGAAACGTCGGAATGAAGTACTGGATACCGGTACCTGCGTACGAACCTGTAAACTCTATGAGTATACTTATATCTTCCAAGAAATAAGTCAGCAATACTGGAGGCACCACTGTTACTATAGGGAAGATACATTTCCTCAAAATAAAATTGTACGATTCAAGTTTCGACGTATCAAGGAACAAGCTCTGTAAATTATTCCTTAGCGTAATAGCTATAATTGGGAAACTGGTAGACAGTGTAAAAACTGGGAATAAAGCGAGAAAATACTCGACAATTTCAAGGAATATGTTGTCGCTGTCTGAGGGTACAAAGTTGAGCGTGTATAAATCATTTAAATGTGCGAATGCAAACGCTCCAGTGAACGCTAGGAGTAGGTAAAACACTGCTATAATTGCGTAGTCGAAGAACAGGTGTAGTCCAAGCCTTGTCTTGCCTCTGATTGGTGCGATGAGTCCGGGCAGCGAATGGTGGCACATGAAGGAGTAGACACAGGCGCCGAATAGGGTGGGCATTCCGGTGACGTCGAAGGCAGGCGGGTGGCCCTGCGGACCCCGACCCACTAGCAGGTGTATCGCCATTGAGATCATTATTGTAAATGCTGTAACAAAATAAATATAGGTACTTATTGGTAAGGCAGCATGGTATCACTGACCGTTGACGGTCATGGGGAGACTAGACGATCGACGCGAGAGATATTATTATGCACAAGTGTGTAAAACACAGGTGCAAGCTTCCCTCACTCTCATAGTCCAATGGCAATCCGACCAGTATGCTTAGTGCGAGTATGGTAAGCGACAATTCGTGCCGCTAGGTGGCGGATACCCAGCGCCATACTAATTTGCGTAAACGTTAACGCGCTCGATACGTAAAAAAAACTCGCACTAAGCATACAGACCGGAGAGATCAGGCGCACGACCGACGGCGACACGTGCTTTCCAAAGCACGGGGGTATCATACCGCCAACTTCCAACTTGGGGCTGCTACTAAGAAATACAAAAGGGGAAAGCGCCAGGGTTTCCAGCGAAATTCAAAAATTCTTACGTTTTTTGAAATTAGCAGGTCAGTGTCTGGTTGTATGTTGATTAAAATATGATTCGCGGCCGTAACAAATATAGTATTACCGAGTTATAATCATTAAAATCATCAAAACAACCCTCGAAGCGCGAAATTCAAATTTTCTTACGTTTTTTAGAATTTGCTGGTCAGTCAGTTTGTATGTTGATGAAAAATGAGTCGGGCAAGTAACACGATGTAGTTACAGAATTATAATCATTAAAATCATCAATACAACCCAAGTTCATTTAGCCCATGTGACTTTTTCATGAAATAATTTTGAGTGTGGTTAAATGAACTTAGAGGGTTGTATTAATGAGTTTAATAATTAGAATTCTGTAACTACAGACGTGTTAATTGCGCGACAAATTATTCATCAACCTACGGCGCTTCCATCTTAAATGAATATTTCATGAAGTCCGGCTAAAAAAATCATATTTTATTTGTGTTCACAGTAGTTTACATCGATGATATTTATATGGTGCCTGAGATAGTACTTTTTCGATGTACATTGATGGTCAGCCACCATCAATGTGCTTCGAAAAAGTACTATCTCAGCCTTAGACTATCTTAACTTAGTAATTTAGAAGATAAGGTAAGGACAAGATTTTTTTGGGGGAGAAAAATGCTATTAAATAGAAGGCAGTTTAATTACTACCCAAAACTTAATAACACTGCCCGCCCCGGAAATCGAACCCAGGACGCCTCACTCAGCAGAGCCTGAGGCAACATTAGCAGACGTCAAGTTACACATATACAGTATTTTCCACCTGAAATTACCAGCTTATCAAATACGGATTTCCTTATCAACACACTGTAGATCTAATCGGTCAAGTGATAACGGTATTTTTTATCATTTTTTTTTCAGAATTTATAACATTTATATTTCATTTACTTTACAAACCGGATAAATATGTAACGCTGTTTACATTAACCGGCGTCGATAACCACAGCAATAATTATAATTAAGTACTTTATCTGATGTAAACTGTTCATTTATCGTGGCTACAAAAACATTCTAATCATTTCATTTAGTTTTGTTTTTATATAGGGTGTAAATAGACCCTTAACACAAACGAAAGGCACTTGTTCTCCCCGTCTTTGCGATATTTTTTTTGTTGTAGACCATACCTGGGAACCTTCTAGTTACGGAGATATTGGAGATCAAAGTTTCAACTTTTTCATAAGTTTTTTTTTAAATACATGTTTTTAATGTAAGATTTTTACTTAACACACCTCCACGACCCCCGTACTATTCAATCCATCCATCAGCACAATGCTTTGAGTGCTTTTCATCGAGTCCTACCTTAAAACGTGATATATAACCTCAAAAAAAAATTGATTCCCAGCAATAATTTTTGCGTAAAGTTACTTAAGTGTGTTGTACAGAATGCTTGGTTGACGGATATGTGAAGGGTCTGTTTACACCCTGTATAATCCGCCCCATGTTGGCCCCAGTTGACGACTATAATATCCTTAAACGACATTTCTACCAAATTTTTACCCGACTACAAGAAAGCCACTGTTAGTACATCGCAGGAACACTGAGCTTCCTTTGATGCAATGGGTGCCCCTCCCCCCCAGCCCCCCACAAATCCTTGCCATTATGCACTTGCTCCATCAGTCATTCAGTATCAATTGGTGTGAAGGCAGTAAGTGGGATATCACTGCACTTGTCCTATTGACTGAGTGAGGGACGTGCAATTTATTAGTTAAACTAGTTATGAGTGTTATGTAGCAAACACGTGACAGTTATCGCCGTCGCAAGTTGAAATATCTCAGCAACAAGTTAACTAAAAGTGGCGTATTGGAATGTGAGCTTTAAATAGTCTAACCATCATCTGCCTAGCCTTTTCCCAACTATGTTGGGGTCGGCTTCCAGTCTAACCGGATACAGCTGAATACCAGTATTTTACATGGAACGACTGCCTATCTGACCTCCACAACCCAGTTAGTACAGGGTAATACGATACCCCTTGGTAAGACTGGTTGTCAGACTTTTGGGCCACTGACTACCTAACGACTGTCAAAGATCTACTAATGACAGCCGGGACCAACGGCTTAACGTGCTTTCCGAGGCACGGAGGAAACTGGGTATGTAATGGGCGGTCACCCATCCACAGACCAACCTAGGCAAGCACGGCTTAACGTAAAGATCGACCCGAGCGGCTGTTATTATTTAGCCAGGAGCACCAGGAGCTTAAAATAGTCTAACAATGGTCTGAATTCAGTGGGCACTGTCACTTTATTTTGGAAATGTTACTGTATGTGAACCGAATTTATCTAAAGCTTGTGTTTTGCTAAAAACACAATCTGAAAAAAATGGGGGTTTATAGAGTGTGGTGGTTCTGGCCAGACGATTGCCCTCGTTTTGGAGCGCCAAAGAGTCCCTACTCCTGCCACCTCCACGGTTGAAACCGCGATCAATGTGGCTACTTACTAGGCCAAAATCACCTCTAAACGAATGTGTACCATCATGGTTCGAAAAGAAGATTGCTTTACTTTTATTCGTGCCGGTGTCACTGTGCCATAGCTATTAGGCCATAATAGGCCTTCATTATATTAACCAATATTAAAATTGTTACTATCGTATTATTTGCGATAATGCTTAGTGTTATTATAATAACTGCGATAAACTTTCCATATTAACCGCAGAGGCAGACCAACAGTGTACCTACTACCTACTCTGTCGGTTAATGTAATGTTTAACATAATATGTATACCTTAGAACAGGGTGTAAAGTTCTTCATCCACCATAGAAAAGGGCGGATCCTCTGACCAGATGGTTGTTATGCCCGGTGGGCTACTGCCAGACAGTTGTTGTCGGGTTCTTCTATATAGGGTGTAAACAGACCCTTCACATAGCCGTCAACCAAGCATTCTGTACATCAAACTAAGTAACTTTACGCAAAAATTATTGCTGGAATTCGACTTTCTTTTTTGGGGTGAAAAATCACGTTTTACGGTAGGACTCGATGGAAAGCACTCAAAGCATTGTGCTGATGGATGGATTGAATAGTATTGGAGGTGTGTAAAGTAAAAATCTTACATTAAAAACATGTATTTAAAAAAAAACTTGTGAAAAAGTTGGAACTTTGACCCCCAATATCTCCGTAACAAGAAGGTTCCCAGGTATGGTCTAGAACAAAAAAAAATATCGCAAAGACGGGGAGAACAAGTGCCTTTTGGATATGTTAAGGGTCTATTTACACCTTTTTTATAAGGTCTAACTATTCATACACGAAATATTTTCAGGGAATCATCTAACGGCTATAACGAAGCCATTTCAAGGGTTTATTTTTTTTATCCGAGTATATTTTTATAAAAAATAAATTATTTTTAATTATTTGACCCACAAAATAAATACTAGCTCCTACTGTCATTGTTAGAATATGGGAGTAAAGGTTTTATGCAAAAAGTCTCAAAAACTTTAGAACTATAATAATTTCGTAAAAAAAAAACACTCAGATAATTTTTTTTTTCGTTGCTATGGCGACTTTACGACATAAAGAAGTTACTCTTAAAATATTTCGTGTATGAAAAGATAGACCTTATATAGTCTTAAGTCGCGGATAACTTTACTTGCGCTATGTAGGATTAAAGCGAGGTTTAGATTTGCAAGTTCTTCCTGCAATTTCTTGAGCGAGTTCTTGCTAGTCTGTTTACATTAGCTGCAATATTTGTAGCACAATTCACGGTCGCAAGTGACCCAAGTGGGCAAGATCTTCCTTGCAAGATCTTGCCCGATTGTTTAGATTTGCGATGACTTACGACGATTTCTTGGGCAATCATTCTCTGGTCCGTTTAGATTGCCTGCAATTTTTGTAATACAAGTCGCTTTCGGACCATCAGTCACCAGCAAGATCTCACTTATAAGTTTTTGCAAGATTGTTTACATTTTGAAACTGCCGAGATTTAAGAGTTAATAGGATTTAAGTTCGAATCCAGGCTTGCACTTAAGTTGCTTTGTGGAAATTATGTCATTACACTGCACTCAAAATAATGTTGGAAAATAGCATGGGGACATCCGCATCGGGCCCACGTGGTGAAAGTTTAAATGTTTCTTTATATTGTTTTTTATTGTAAGGAATATTTAAAAATATAACTGATTTGTATTTAAATAAATAAAGGAAATTATATTAATACCTACCATCACCAACTGGGAGACAGTAGCTAATCATTACGAACCACCACACGTTGGCAAAATTATAAAGTAGCCTATTGTTACTACCAGTAAAAAATACCAACTCACCGAGCCACCTCATTCCAGAAGTGAACAGCTGTAAATACTTGGTCTTCTGCACGTTGAAGAAGACGAAAGGCCCCATGGCCCCCACGAAGGTCAGCAATGCAACCCGGTAGGTGTCCAGCCGAGTGTACCCGATGTGGTTTGAAGACGACGCGTTGAAGCAAGGCAGCTCATCCCACACCTTCGAGTCAGTCACGTTCGGTGGGATTGGAGAACTGTTGGGAGAGAAATAAGGTTCAAAATACTAACACTTTCTACACAAATCAATATAATATAATCGCAGGATAATTAGAAAGATCCTAGAATTTTGGCAAAGCACCGAATTATTGGAAACTCACAAAGATTTTTGTACCAACACATTTATTTTTATTTTATAGAGGGCTTTTTTATTTTTTGAGAATGATGATGATGACGCTACGATCAGCAAGCTTATCTCCACAATTTCACATTCATAGAAATAGTATTCGGGACGAAAATCAAAATTGCAATAGATCTTGCTTGCTGAATTAAATTAGGTACAAAAAATACATTTTTCGATCATCATCAGCAGACCATTCTAATGATGCCCTATCACGCTGTATCTTCTGTGAGTTGCTGAGGGGTTGGGTATCCCGCAGACTACTTGATACTGCTGCATCAGCTCAAGGTTACCATGTCTTGGAAATACCACCGAAGAAACAGAACACCAAACTTCAAATCTATCCGACCTGTGAAAGTTGCTAAGACCCTTTTGTCAAGTATGAATTGAGCTGATGATATTCAAACGCCTAAACACACCTTCACAAATTATAGCTAAGAACCACTTCGATCACGTCAGCTTTCATACAGAAAAAATAGCATTAAAATCGGTTCAGTCGTTTGGGAGCTACGATGCCACAGCGACACACAGATACACCTGACGGGGGTTAAAAAGCAAGACATTGTATCTTGTGTGAACATATGTTATGCAGTAGTCACGCCTTTTATGTAATTTCTGTTCTGCCTACCCCATGGGGAAAGGCATGGAGTCTATGTATGTGTTTTGCCTAAGTACATAATAAGTCTGAATTATTTTAAGAGCCCTGCGACTCGACCTGGTGATTTGTGGAAGGTGGGATAGTGGCGTATCTGGTGCGTTATTTCAAAGCAAGTTCCGTTTAAAAGTATGTTTTTTTGGAGAATGTGAGGACACACAGATTTTGTATCTTAACGTCGTTTCCATTGCCTGGAGTCCAGTCCTATGAGAAAATCGTATCTTAGAACAAAAAAAAACACACACGCATGACTTTTCCACATTTTTATTACAGAACAGCACAGTATTGAGGTCGATATATTAATAATATCGACACCAACATCTTCGCTCAGCGCTGTGGCAGTTGCAACAGGGCCCGGTGGGGCAGCAACAGCAGCCTTGCACGCAGGGGGCACAGCAGCGCCTCATGCAGGGCGGGTCACAACCACCCGGACACCTCGCGAAAGTTCCATGCTCGAAGCACCTATACGCTCCGTACTGGACGTTAACCATTTTTGTTATAAAAGCTGTTTATTGATTTTTACTTTTTATTACAAAAAGTTAGTTTATTGTTGTTTTTTACTGTTTATTATAAAAGTTAATTTGTTGTTTTTTACTTTTTCAACTTTTCGATTTTTTACGTTTTTTAGTATTTTTTCGTCGCAGTAATTTTCTGACTGACGAATCTGGATTTGATTATGACATATTTGTGTTTTCTTCTATGGATGACCTCTTTTTTTACCGGCCTGTTCTAATGGGGTTTATCTTTGACGCTAGGAGGTTGGATCAGAAAATTGCATTGACACGATTGACGATGACAATGGTTTTTCGCGGAAAAATCCTTCATGAGACCCACAGAACAGAAAAAAACAGATGAGACCTATCCTAACACGACCACGACAAACAGGTAGACAAGCCGTCAAACAATCAAATATCAATACGCGAGATAGTGGTTGAATCAATTAGGAAACGCCTATTTCAACTGTAAATAAAGCTGTTGAAAATTAATAATGGCATATTGAATATGGCAAGACAATACTGAAATCCAAACTCTATTACATTTATTTGGAACAAAAATACTCCACTAGTTAACGGAACTTGATAAATGACGTCTAATTACACACCCATCTTGTTAATATTGCTTAGTCGGTCAATAAATCAGTGAGCAATTTATATTTATAGCTGCATTACACACGCATGAGGACACAGACATTCGTCTGACGGCCCAAGTTATCTCTCCCGCTATTCGAAACGTTAGCAATAAATTATTATGTTACTGTCGTATGCAGCCGCTAAATAAAATATTACACCTGACTCAATATTCGGAAATGTCTTGAATTATGTATTGTATGTAGGTAAGTTAAAATACTTAAACAGCTATGTTAATAGACTGCTACTTTTCACAACGTTAAAGTTTTTATATCTATATCTCTATTTATATCTATACCTATATAAAATGGTAAACTGACTGACTGGGTGATATATCAACACACAGCCCAAACCGCTGGTCCTAGAGACATGAAACTTGGAGGGTGTGTTCTTTGTGAAGAGTAAGTATCCACTAAGAAAGGATTTTTGGGAATTCCACCCCTAAAGGGGTAAATAGGGGATGGAAGTTTGTATGAAACTCCCGTCAATTTTGAAGTTAGGATCTTCAAATTTTGTGTTTCAGCTGACGATTGAAAATTAATTTATAAATGTCTCAGCGTTTTCGATAATCCTACCCCCGAAGGGTTAAAAAAGGGGATGAAGGTAAGTAATCGGATATTTTTCATCCACGCGGGCGAAACCGCGGGCAAAAGCTAGTAGAATATAAAAGGAACTATACTCGCTATATCTGCGGTACTACAAAGAATACTACAGCAACCTAGAACAAAAAGTACTAAAGCGCCCTCCATGACATAGACGATGAACTAAATATCGAAATACACCTAAATCCTACATCGCGCAAGTAAAGTTATCCGCGACTTAAGACTATACATACTCGTATAGAAGAATCCGACAACAACTATAGACAACACCAGACATAACACCCGTCTGGTCGGACGATCCTTTTCTATGGGGATGAAGAACTTGACACCCTGTTCTCCATACCCCCAAAGTGCAAATATATAAAATTGAAGTGTCTGTAAGTCGTTTTAACAGCTTTTACGGTACTTACAACAAAAATCATTTTTTTTCTGATGTTTTAAGGAATAACTTAGGCCCAGACTTTTATTTTAGAAAAATATTTAGGGTCCCGTGCAAAAAATTAAAACCTTAGAAATTGTTAACATAATCCGATTCAAATAGAAAAGTAATATTTTGACAATAATTAATTACGCGGACGAAGGTCGCAGCCGTCGCAGGCAACAGCTAGTTAATAATGATCTCTCACCTTTTTTAACTGAGTAAACATCATGCCTTCAATAAGTTCACTTTAGACAGCCGAGCTAACATGAATGCAGCGGTGGTTCTCCGAATCACATGGTCGTGAACTCCATGTAAAAGCAACAGACACTTCCCTAAATAGCATTAAGGTGAGTATAGACTAGAGCATTTACTTGTAACAGAACAACGAGCCGCTCTATGATATGTTCTAATGTCTCACCCTTTACTTTTCCTGTATTGTACCATTCGTAAGACCGTTACATTACACAGAAATGCTCGAGAAAATGCTCTAGTCTATACTCACCTTTATATGGAGCTACAGATGTATGCCTTCCCGAAAATAATTCTGCTGGCGGCCATGGAAATATTGGGGCTGTGATCGCGCCAGCATTTAAGTCATTTTGAGTTAGTGCATATTTCTTTATTTGACTTTCTTTTCTTCTTTATCTTAAACTCATTTATTACACACTAAAATTTTTGATCTAATTCAACATTTTTATTGAGTATACAACATTGACGATCGTAAGCATTATGCAATGCGGTCGATTAGACGCTTCATTTAGTGCGTGTCTATTTATCCTCCGATTGTTCATTCATTATTTTACGAAATGATCATATCGGTCAAGGATACGTTTATATGATAATAATAATAAACAGGTAATTACGAGATGCGACTAATCGCGCAAAGTATGGTTTTTCGAAAGGATTCCCTGCTATTGGTTGTCTTTGATTGCTCTATCAATCGAGTCCCTGAATATTAGACCATAACAATACTTTGCATACAAGAATTTTTCGCGCTTTTTCGAAAGACTCTGGTCGATTTCTTAGCGGCTCGGCCAGTCTGCTTAAAAATAATAAAAGTTGTCGAAAAACCAGTGTTATAGGTTTTTTTTGGCAGTCGCGAAGGCTAGTATACCTAATTTTTAAAAACATATAAGAACTTGGAGGTTTATATCCAGTGGACTTCAGGATTGTTATAGTATAATGAGTAAGATGAATGACCAAAAAAAGAAATGAAAAATCTTAAATTACGGTAAAACGATCACTTACCACACAACATCCATGACAGACTTCGCAACAGCCGCCGAGTAAATCGACAGGTCGCCATATAAGTAGATACACAAAGTGCAGTAGAAGGTGGTCCTTCCGATTTTGTTGAAGAACAGGTTCGCCATCTCCCCCAACTCCACCCGACGGTCGAGGCTGTAGTATCGAGACGGGATCGTGTCTCCGCAGACCAGGGGTTCTTCCAAGTCCCCATGGGTATTCCGAGAGGTTAAGGGGTCTTCGTCTGATTCGTGGTCTTGGATCTGTAGATTGTGGCATGATTTAGTGTGATGGTTGTCGTGTTGTCCAGTGCGAGAGAGACAAGAAGCTACAGGACGAATATCACCATCCCTTTTTCATCGGAAGCATGACGTCTATAACACGTTTTAATATGGTGCTAATAACCGAAACAACAACTTCGTGATATTAAAGAGGAAAGGGTTTGTTTTGTCATGGATCCACGTTCCAGCACCAAAACGTTGAACATCGCTGAAAAAATGTGGGTGGACCTGAAAACGTGGATTGCAGGTGTGACGTTAAGCAGTATCTGAATACTTACACTCTCCCTCTTTATAGTTTGCAGCCTCTTCCACTTATACACAGCATTAGCACAAGCCATGGTCTCAATGACATAAGTAGCGTTCAAGAAGCTCATGAACGCAAGGAACATCAGTGATATGGTACTGAGGCCCCATCCTGCACGGGCGAAGGCTGCTGGTAGTGTTAGGGCTCCAGTCCCCACAATCAAGTTGAATATGTAGATTAAACCCACCTGGATAACAAAATATAGTATGTTATGTATTAATGCCTACACTGATATACATGAAAAGTGATTCCTTTTGTTATTGTATTCATGTTAACTAAAATTTATTTTTACTATTCAAAAATCATTTGTTTGTAACATGATTTTCATAAAACAGAACCTTAATTTTTTACATTTTGTTTTGATTTTTTGTACTTATGTTTACATTTCATTAAATATTTTTGTTTTAAGGTACCAATCTGTTGCAGATGACTGAAATTAGGTGACGGACATCGTGTAACGGTATCGTTAGCGAAGGACGGAGAAACAACAGGGTATCATGAAAAATACAGAACAAAAGAACTATCATCCTGCAACAATCCTGTTGCTATCACAAAACAGAACGATATACTGTCCTAACATATGGTCATAAAACAAACTACTATTCTATTGTTTTATGTGTTAAATTCATAGTTTGAACACTTACCCATACTGAATATTGGTCCCCAGCCTCTGTTAGAGGCATTCTTAACAACCTCCTTAAACCCCAGGAGCGACGAGGCATTGTTCTCTGTTCTTACACGACATTGCTGCCGGATATCTCTCGCAGCAATGAACGAGTTTTACCTATTCGATCTAGAAATAATTGTTTAACGAATAAACACAAAAGATACGGCAAATTGCAAATGACAATAACTTTTGACAGTTCTACTCACAGAATATTAATAATATTCTGGGAGTAGAACTGTCAACTGGGGTTACAAGCAATAGGTACGGTGCGGCGCGGTGGTCCGGTGACGGAATTCCACTTGTGATGGGGAGAAAAACTCAAAGGTCGACATAGATGTCGCTAGCATCGACTCTGTCTTGTAGAGTTAGTGTTGAAAAACCGACACTAGTCCGGATCGGCGACAAACCCAACTCAAGCCAAGCGTAATGGCACGTTTACACGCTTGCCGAGGCTTGCTAAACGTCCACAAACACAAGGGTGTAAACGGGGTGTTAGGTTTGCGTGAGCTTGTATGGGTTTGTCGCCGATCCAGACTAGTGTTGGTTTTTGAACACAGGTCAAAGGAAGCTTGCGACAAGCGCTTGCGTCGTATTTACACGTTGGCGGGTGAAGTTTCGATCACAAGCTCGCACCGAACGGACGTCTTTAGTTTTATGCTACGATCATGAGTAGTAATTGGTCTAACGACGAGATTATGGCCTTTCTCGAGGTCTTTAAGTGTACCGTGCATTTGGAATCCGAAAGACGGTAACCATAAAGGCAAAAAGAACGTTGCAGATGCTTGATCTTGGCTTGATCTCAACTTAGTAGAACATTAAACAGACGTTTCTATGGATTTTTAACATCCACCCATCCTTCTTTTTTTTTTTGTTTATATTTTGTATAAAAAATATGACAAACCAAAAGCAATAGCCGACACAACTTCAACGTGTACGTCTGTCATGCTTGCCTGTCCGGAACACACTTACGCACTCGCAAGCGTGTAAATGGCATCCAAGCGTTTGTAAAGGCTTGGAACTTGTGGACGTTTTACAAGCCTCGGCAAGCGTCTAAACGTGCCATTATATTTTATTTAAAACACTTGGACAACCTAAACGTATTTATAATACGGGGTGGAAGGGACACCACAAGGGATATTAAAAAAAAAAACCTGCTGTTCCATACATTTTGTTGGAAACAACTGATATTTTTTTTATTAACCGATGAAAAACTTCTATCTGGAGGGGGCTCAGATATACTGAATACGTGGTTACCGTTTTCGCGTCGATATCCCTTTCACCCCGTATATTTCACAAAAGCTGCGAGTTGATACATACATAATTTGCATTGCATTGCTATTGTTGTATAAATTTAAAAATTAGAGCAAGTTTAAGTTATCTGTTGCAGCTAATCGCACTGGTACTCGACTACTCACTGAAACATTTATGTAAAAAATATACATATCTGTAAAATGTATTTAAATCTGCGTTTCCGTTTCCGTTTGCGTGATCCGTAATACTCCAACCATCAATGGCCATCGTTCTCGAGTTGTCTAACTGAGCATCCCCATTGGCTAAACATTCAGAAAATTCACAATTATCGAAATCTCTATTGATCACTCTCTCTAGTCTCTCTTTACCTTTATAATGTGAATATTCTACCAGTGAATAAAACTACTCGTATTTTTCGTTAGCTGCCTACATCGGCATCGTACGGATAACAATATTACTTGTACGATAATATAATCACTCTCTTTCTGCTTACAAAATAATAGCACGAATGTGCAGTGTGCATGTACAGTGACCGTGCCTTCCTGATCCTTGATTGAAGCGATGGATGCCACGGTGATATTAAATCTATGAGGGGGTGTTCCCCGTTTAAGTCCTACGCAACGGCTGAGCAATGCTTACAATATGACACACTTTCGTGTGATTTCTTTTACGTTTCGTTTATCTATTTTTATCGTTTTCATTTCAACAAAAAAAAAAACTCATTTTTTCTTTAACTTTTCAAGTAAAAATGTAAAATTGTACCAGTTGCCTGTGAATAGAAATACTATATTCTCGGATGTGATCGGACGTGCGACTCGTGGCTAAATAATAACAGCCACTCGGATCAATCTTCAGGTTAACCCACGCTAGCCAGGGTTGGTCTGTGGATGGGTGACCACCCATTACATACCGAGTATCCTCCGTGGTCCTGGCTGTCATTTGCAGATCTTTGAAATTCTGAAAATCAGTCTTACCAAGAGGCGCACGCACATTATAGCCATCTTTTCTTTTCCGTTTCAAAAGTAATTGCATCACTTTCGCTCGCTTAGTAGATCAGTCCATCTACGATTTATTTTCGTGGTAGCGCTTTTTTTTTTTTTTCTTTAACGTGGTAAATCATCAAATGAGTCCTCCCACCCAGGGCAGAGCGGGAGGGACTGTCAGACTTGTACTGACTAAAATCCACGGTGTCCTTCAGTAGCCCTTTAGGTTCCAGGGTCACGGTAATTCTATGAGTCCCGCGACCCCAGCAGGCTTTGGCCCTCTAGAGGGGGGCCCCTTTCATTATGCTGACACTCTTTGAGGCGCGCGTGGAACACAACGCGCCGTCGACCCGGGCATGGTCCATGGTCGGACAGCGAGTCGCCCATTACTCGCCGCCCGCATGCCCGCGCCTACGGTGGCCGGAGATCGTCTGCCGACGTCCGGCGCCGTGGGCGTCTACCACTGCGGCTGGTGTGGAGGGAGGACGCTGTCCTCTCCCTCACGCGGCCCGCCTCCTCCTTCGCGAGCATGACTGCTTCGCAGAAGGAGGCGACCGCTTCCCACTCCGTCTCGCCCCGCAGCATGGCCTCGACCAATGCCGGGCGCGAGAGGTCTCCGCCTATTGCCGCCGTGAGGACACGGCGGTGCTCTGCCCAAGCGGGGCAGTCCTGCACCGTATGCTCCACCGTGTCCTCCGGGCGGTCCTCGCAGTGGTGACACCCAGGCGTTTCCTCCTTCCCCATATGACACAGGTACCTCCCGAAACTTCCGTGTCCGGTGAGGACCTGCGTCACGCGGTAGGTCAGGACGCCGTGACGCCTATCCAGCCACTCCTCAAAGAGGTGGTAGCGCTTTAACTGGGTTGAGGAGGTCAAATAGGCAGTCGCGCATGTAAAATACTGGTATTCAGCTACATCCGGTTAGACTGGAAGCCGACCCCAACAATTATGTAGTTGGGAAAGGCTAGTCAGGTGTAGGAGTGGAAAGGAGTGATGGAATGTGAAGGGAAGGCAGGATTGCTTTCTAGCTGCTAACAGTAACTTGACCTGAAAAAGGTAAAATCTAATGGAAAAAAACGGCTTGTCCACCTTTAATGCATGGGTCTGTTAACCATCAATATTTTCTCTTGAGCGGTTTTATCCCGGAAAAAGAACATCACGACGATGCTGGATGCTATGGAAAATAAAACTTTTTTTTTAAGTACGGGTAATTAGCGTGTAATTTAAAATAGAGAATTAGTTGATGATAATAATAAATATTGAAAAAATACCCGGGGTATTTTCTCAAAATTACTAGACAAAGCCACTACAACATTTCAGTCAGTTTCAGTTTCTCATTTAAGAATTTTAATAAAGAACTAATCAAACTCTACTTATGGATTCCTTCAATACAACAATGTAGCTCTAGAAATTAAAGTAAATTATGTTTGACGAGTTTCAAAATTATCAATTCAGAAACCGGCAAGCAGACCTTTTATTTCAAAATAAGCACATCACTAATCAATGAACGAACCATAGAGTAGGTATATGGGTTTTATTTTATGAACAGACCAGCCACCCAGTGTTGCTATTTGTCATTGTCAACTCTTTACGTGAGCCAAGCTAGCCTGCGAAATAAAATGCCTACATACAACTACAATTTATTTTAGTATTTAGTTATTTATATAATAAACCCTATTAATTGGTTCAAAATTATGCCGTTTCGTACATCTGTAGTTTTGTAAAACTTACACTTATTAAATTCCTACATTTAAAAATTGTAAAATTCTTTATTTCGAATATTTACATAGGTACATTTACTAAAACCATAATTATGTATTCCTTATTATGTCGCGTGTTTATTAGCGTAAAAGCAGAAATAAGCAATCACTGTCGCAAGCATCAATAAAAATGCTAACTTGATCTTTCTTTGTATACCTGTTTATACTTATTTACACACCTACCTATCAATATTGTGTTTTGAACGTGTGGATTTTTGTTTTTAGATACATATATCTTAAGGAAAGCTTTGTAGTTTCCATTAATCCCACTTCCAACGGCTTGTTTTAGATTTAGCATTCATTTATTAGATCTACATTACAGTTTCACACAGGCATCCATAGTCAATTGCCTGTCTATAGTTATAGAGATACACTCAGTATAAAAATAGGTATGTATTCGTACGGTATTATTATAGGTACATATTTATAGATAGATACTATAGATAATACCCTCTGCATATTGAATGCTATACGTATGTATAGTAAATTGCTATAACCCGGCCATGTTAAAAAACTAGGGAACTTTAGATCGCCCCAGCGACGCAAAGTCCATCTTATACGGTAGCATTTCATAGCTCTTCGTGCGAACCCCGACGACGAAATCATTCCATCCAGCCGTCGAAGCCGTGTTCTCGGGGGTTTGGGATTGTGATTTTGTATAAATCTTTAAGTTATGTGCCAACAACATTACAAAACAGAGGTAAGTGCTAAAATAAGCTAGTTTATAGAAATAGTTCTTTATGTCGTCGTTGATCGCTCTGAGCATTTATGGCATCGCTTTCTCAGGCGTATGTTTGTTCTCCCTCCAACAAACGGGATGTCAGCGACATGTTTAATTTTCTGTCTCATTCCTTCTAGTAATATAACACCGTTGTGCTCGGTCGTGTCACGTAAGATTTTTTGTATTTTTGCCTGATTAGAGTGCAATTTTTGAGGAAGTTTTGTAATATTCATGTCAATCAAGTGTTTGTGTATGTGGAGTACTAATTGGTTTCAAAAATATTTGCTTTATTCCTATGATATGGGTCGTGCTAACTTTCACTCTAGATATAGATAGGTACCGTGGATGATATAGCATAGATAGATACATGTATACGACTGTAGATATTCAACATCGAGTCGTCGAGTCTCAAGGCCGAAACACACAAATATATAAGTATATAATGTAAGAAAAGAATATTGGTTTTTATAGGAATGTGAAAATTGAAATGGGAATTGTGATACTTTAACGTTTTACTCTTTATAATTTCGGTGCGACCGTAATCTAAGTACTTGCGTCGTAGTACATCGTATACATTTTGGAATGGCGTATTGTGAAACACCATCATGATTTTTGATGTAAAGATTGCCTATAGCGTATCTTTGCGACGCAAATTTAAGTATCAAACAATATTGATGGTGGACATTGTTGTATTCCCTGCTATGTACAGTATCTACCTATGCTATGTATGCGCTGATCCAATTGACCTTTTTTAAAGTCTTGAGATAACCTAAAAAATAAAGATCATTTTTACTTATTGTTGTGATCCACGTATTGATTTTTATTGATTGTTTATGCAAATGTGCCAATAAGAAATGTGAAATATGAATTCTTTGTTCTACAGATAATCTGAAACGTTACGAGCTGACTGCAAAGCTGCTCTAAAGGATCTGCCGAGCCCGCATTATCTGTGATATACAGCTCAGCCTCTCGTCCGTCCTAAAAGGTAAGCAAAATATTATGCATAACTCGCTCACCTACTATTTGCAAAACAACAATCTGAGTAGATAGTTCCTATGAATTCTTGCAAGATAAATGCTAACTAAAAGAATGATCACAAAATTTGTTATTCTCGCCTGTTACTATGAAATAACATTTTTATCAAGCATTTGTTACAAATGTGTATAAATATTTTATTACATTTTTCTACTCGGTCTGCAAAATAAATATAATTTTCACCTAGTATTATAACATTCATGGAACATATTTGGACTGGTTTCAAATATCTTGTTTGATGAACCATTTAATAAATAAAAAGCAATTTCTAATACAATTAAAAAAATTAAAGCAGTACAATTTAGTCAGTGATGCAAAAATTGTAACTAATAGAATGGGAATGTTTCTTACTAGCCTTTGTTTTAAATACATAATTAAAAAAATATGATTTTGATTCAAGTCCTCATTGTAGAATGTATAGCTTTTGAAAATTTGGTTTTGCTTAATCTCATTGTTATTTATATGAGACACAAGTTGGCTGTATGCTGATACAATGTTGTGTACTTTATAGGGCTGGGCCAATCGGGGCTAGGAGGCGAGTCCGCAGCAGCTTCCAGCGGTGATCTCACCTTGTCCTCTGCCATAGAGGCACTAAACACTGCTACCTGCTTTATTGACTGCATCACTACGAACCATTGTTACTTAGTCTATAATTGAAACAATATGCTATCTGTGAAAATAAGTATAATGTTAGGTGAAAACTGTAGAAAATTATTCTATTTATAATAATTGTCTGATGTCTAATGTTTCTGTAATATTATGTGTTCGACATCTAATTAAGGATAATTGTTACTCCAATATTAATACTGTTACCGAACCAATGCAATGTAATTACTCCACCTTAATGTTGGTGGTGAACACAAATAATTTTGGTGCTTTTAAGCGAGTCGAGAAGAATGAAAGTCATGAAGCTAGTGTAAAAATGGTAGATTTAAATATTTATAATGTAGAATTTGTTGATAGTGTCCAACAAAACCAAATGATTGGCGATACGCCTAACTACAGCATTCCTTTAACGATTAACGCCATAACAGTCCAGGGTATCTCATACAGTGACCCATATTTCAGTAGCTTTAACTTAAACTATAAGATGGCGTTCGGAGCGCCGGAGCATATGAACAAGTCTGATTACGCTTTTAAATCCTCAGTTTGTATTATACGAGATGAGCCTTGCGATACGCAACTACTAAACGACAAGTCTGCTCATAATATGATATCCAAAACGAAAACTCGAATCATTACTAATGAAGACAAGTCTATGAAGACATACCATGACAATAATGAATTGGAAGTTGGTTACGACAAACCCGCCAATAAGACGGCTTTGCGAATGTTCGCGAACGGTGATCTCACCTTCGACGCTATGTTGGAACTCACGAAAAACGAGGATCGAATAATCAAGGATATGAAAACGCAAGACCTTGACAGTTGGGGCGTCCCCAGGCGTCTCCGACTTCGTGGCGGGGGCGAGAGCTCGCTCAACGCTGCCACCGGCTGGGGCAGCCCACCCACCTCCAACAACAGTAAGTGAACCTTCACTTGTCTTCTTACTAACACTCCAATCAGAAACAGTAGAGCAGTAGTTAGTTTTTGATCGACTCTCAAATATTTGGCAGTAACGCGCGTGGCCGACATAAGACCTATATTTTAATTGACGTCAGTGATAAGAGAGTAAAAATAGATATTTTTTCTTTGCCAGCTGGGAATTGGGGCGGTAATTCCAGTGGCCAAACAAATAATGGGACAAACAATACTCAACAATGGAATAACACGGCTCAGCGCCCGCCCACTTCTCAAGCAGACAGTAAGTTGTTTTAATATCGTCACTGTAATGATGAAGTCATCAAAATAAAATTTGCTTGCATTGTGGCAAATGATAATTACAGCGATTAGAAATTACGACTAACATTATGGGTGTTCGCGTTTTGTCTAGATGCTTATGGTTGGGATTGTTTCTTGCAGTGAATAGCAACAAGGGGAATGGTAATCAAATGCCTCCAACCAGTGGCGCGTCTGCACAAAATTGGCAAAGTTCCCCGCCAAACATGCCAAATTCGCAGCCTAACAACAATGGTGCACCTACGAGCAACGGTTAGTTGACAATAAAATGTATCACATCACAAAATATGTATTTCATTATCATCGTCGATTGATTTCTAATCTTTCTTTCACGTTAATTAGGTACGAACAACGCGGGTAACGGAAACAATGGCGGTACTAATCCTCCCAATTCTGCTGCAAATTCGAATGGGCCCACCTCGGCCAATGGAAACAATAGCAACAGCACCAATAGCACTTCCTCTGCTAAGATTGAGCAACTCAATTCAATGAGAGAAGCTTTGTTTAGTCAAGATGGCTGGGGAGGCGTAAGTGTTAGCTATTTTAATTTATGTACAATGGAAATAAGTTTAATTAAAGTATCATGTCCTAAGTGTTTATATTTTTTTAGCAACATGTAAATCAAGACACCAATTGGGATGTACCTGGTTCTCCTGAGCCTGGACCAGGAAAGGTAGAAACCCAGCCTGCTGGGGGACCACCAGCCTGGAAACCAAATCTCAACAATGGTGCATTCCTTGGAACTGATCTATGGGAGGCTAACCTACGTAATGGAGGGCAGCCGCCGCCGCAGCCTGCAGCTAAGACTCCATGGGGCCACACACCCACCACTAACATTGGTGGCACCTGGGGAGAAGACGACGACGTCGCGGACTCCGCTAACGTATGGACCGGACCACCGCCGCCGCAGCAGTGGCCCGCGGGCCCTCCGCAACACGCACAGCAATGGGGCGTGCCCAAGAAAGACGACTGGAACGCGTGGGGAGAACCTCACCGACCTGTCGATCCGCGTATTGACCCGCACCGTTCGAGCGACCCGCGCCAGCAGAGCGCTGACCCACGCCACGACCTACGTGGAGGAATATCTGGCCGTCTAAACGGAGATATGTGGAGCCAGCACCACCAGCACACTGCTGGTCCGAACAAAATCATGCCCGGCGGCGTCAACCAATGGGGCGCGCAAGGACCCAAGGACCCGATCAAGGGATCAGGATGGGAGGAGCCATCGCCACCGGCGGCAAGGCGCGCTCCAGGAGGATTCGATGACGGCACATCGCTGTGGGCACAACGTGGTATGGGTGCCATGGCAGCTCGCGGGCCGCAAGGCCCGCCCGGCCCCCAACGTATGCCCCCGACGCCAACCAAGCCCGACGCCGTATGGGGCGCTCACGGCCAACGCAATGGTTCCTGGGAAGAGCCGCACACTCCAGCCTGGCCCGAACGCGATGCACCAGCTTGGCCAGATGCATCTGGACCCGCTCTGTGGCCCGTGCCTAAACCTAAACCCGCTGGACCCGGAACAGCATGGCCCGATGATATCGGCGAGTGGGGTGGACCGAAGCCACCGCAAGGAGGCCCGCTAGGCAAACAGCTACCTAAGGAGGTGGTGTGGAACAGCAAGCAGTTCAGGTAAATAGAAAATTCATATAAATTCAAATTGGGCGTATTTATTTACCATCACAGTGTTTTGTCATGTTTATTTGTAACGGTAGGTTCCTCGTGGAGATGGGTTTCAAGAAGGAAGAGGCAGAAGCTGCGTTGCGCAGCCGCGACATGAACGCGGAGGAGGCGCTGGAGATGCTTGCGAGCGCGCGCGGTGACGGCTGGCGGCGCGACGAGCACTTTGCGCACCACGCCGGGCCCTTCCAGGCGCCGCCCAACGTGCCGGCCGTGTCGCCCGCCGTCGTGCAGAAGATCCTCAACCAACCGCCGCCGCCCACGCAGCAGCACCACCAGTCTTACAACCCCAACAGGTATGTAACCAAACAAAACGTACAGGTCAACACTATTACTAAAATCTGACTTACGACTCCTTCCTGTTAAGATTTAGAGGTGACCTTGAAAATAAGGTCAGAATGTCACCAAAACATGGTTGAGGAAAAATGTTTACTGTAAACTCTATTTTCTCAACTCATGGTGTTTACAAATAGAAATTACATAAGGATGTAACTTGTGTTTGTAAACATTGAGTCATGGACTTCTACGAAAGAACATTGTTGTAATAAAAATAAAATTCGCAGCGGTACGGGCAATGGCGGCCAGCCGAGCGCGGCGCAACTGCGCATGCTCGTGCAGCAGATACAAATGGCGGTGTCTGCCGGGTATCTGAACCATCAGATATTGAACCAGCCTCTGGCTCCACAAACCCTCGTGCTTCTGAACCAGCTGCTGCAGCAGGTATCTTTTTTTTCGAATTTAGAACTTCTTTTTTCAAATGTTGTCTTTGCTAGTTGGAGGTTTAACTCGAACGAGGTTTGCTGAAGTAAATTGTTTTCTTTCAGATCAAAGTGCTGCAACAATTACTGCAACAGAATTCCCTTGCAATGACCAAGGGTCACTCGTCTCTCGCGCTGCAGTACTCTGTGCAAATCACTAAGGCTAAGCAGCAGATTACGGCTTTACAAGTAAGTTTACGACTGATACTGTTAGCCTGCGTCATCCCACTGCTGGACAAAGGTCTCTCTCTATGACTTCCAGTTGTTTCTATCTAAGGCTAATGTAAACCACTGGTCGTCGGTTTTGTTCAGCTGGTCCTGCTATCTTCTACAAGCTCTGCCGCGACGCCTTCTGCTAACGTACAATGGAGTTTACAATTGAGCATCCAATAAAATGCTACTTTTACAAACTTTTATTTAGCTTCACTTGGATACTTAGTCAATTATTGCAATCTCTGGAGCTCCATTTCAGTAAGAATGATATTGCAGCAACTTATTATTTCAAAACTTATCTTAAGTTATAAACAGATTAGTAAGACTGTTACCAAGCTAACTTAATCTTTATTTTATTACATCTCAATATAAATGTGTTTTTTATTGTTTAGAACCAGATAACGGCGCAGCAAGCTCTGTATATGAAGCAACAAGCTGGCAGCTCAGATTTGTTCAAGCAGGGTCATGACCCCATCGCCCAGTTGCAGAACAACTTCAGTGATATGTCTATTCCGAAAGATACTCAAGGGGTATGTTATAAATTGATTATTTAATTAAATAATACTCCTACTTAATTAAAAATTCGATTGATTTTAGATATTTTCAATTTCTGGAAAAGCATATTTATAACCGTTGCATTTACTGGGTACTCAATGATCAAGGCTTGTCAGAAATCTTATTTCGTGCATATATAATGCAGGGTTACGGTAGCAGCGGCGGCAACCAACAGTCTCGTCTGAACCAATGGAAGCTGCCCTCTCTGGACAAGGATGGCGAAGGCTCCGAGTTCAGCCGCGCACCCGGCACGGCCAAGTCGACTACGAGCCCACAGCTCAACCAACTTGGACTGCAACCAGACTCGTATGTTCAAATTGTTAAAACAAAGAAAAAGCAAAATATCTTGAAAATAAAATACTTATGATTTACATATATATTGATGAATCAATAGGCTCTGCACAATAAAACTATAGCAAGCATTACACCGCACTTGACATTATTGCTAATGTCAAATTAATTCATCTCGTTTGTTTGTTGTATACATTACTACAAACAAACGAGATGAATTAATTTGACAGATGTTCAGGGTTTCTGCTATTCACACAAGTTCGTCTTTCACAATTCATATACAATTTCTATTATCACAGTACTTGGGGAGTAGGCCGCGGCTCCGAAGGTTGGGGCGATAGCGGCAATGATGTTGCCGACGGAAAGGATGCCTGGCCATCCCACCCGTCCCACCAGCCTGTCTATGACCTGGTGCCAGAATTTGAGCCTGGAAAGCCCTGGAAGGTAAGATCGAGATAAAATTAAGATAGTCTCTAAAAAAGAAATAGTCAAGGCCACGAAATCTAATTTGGTTGGCGGTAACCAGCATGCGGCTTGGTCGTGAACAACAAGGTTTTATGGGCAACTTTTTAATAGATGGGCCATCTATCTAATTTGCCAGTTCACATACCCCAGGTCGGTGGCTGGCAGTAGCGTTACCGATGCGAGAGGGTCCGCTCTTCGGTTACCTGTCTACCCAGCGTGGTGAATAAGGTCATACTATTGTATCCCTTTTTGGGAACGACCTGAATAGGCTGAGAAAACTCACCTTAGCAACATAACAAAGGCAGATCGATACAACGAACATTTTGAACACAGGGCAACCAAATGAAGAACGTCGAAGACGATCCGAACATGACGCCCGGCTCGGTCGTGCGGTCGCCGCTCTCGCTGGCGGTCATCAAGGACGCCGACATGCTGGGCGGCAAGACGTCCCCGCCCGGCGGCGAGCGCAGCCTGTCGTCGTCCACGTGGAGCTACGCGCCGCCCGCCGGCCAGGCCAAGGACGCGTGGGGCGCCAAGCCGCGGCCCGCGCCGCCTGGCCTCAACAAGGCCTGGCCGCAGCACCGCGCCGTGCCGGCCTGGCAGGCCTCCACATGGCTGTTGCTCAAGAACCTCACTGCTCAGGTACGATACCTAGCGACACACACATCGAGTTGTTAAACAACAATTTCGCGACGAATGTACACAAAGCATAATTTAGGTTAAAAGAAATGGGTCACCGCAAACATGTTTGCCAAACACAATGTTGTTGGTTGCAGTTACACACTTGTTGACCAAGAGTTTTATTAGTTCGTAAGGCGCAGTAGCTATATGATTAATTATGTATTTTTTTATCAAATTCTAATGCAGTATATTTCCTGCAGATTGACGGGTCCACCCTGAAGACGCTCTGCGTCCAGCATGGCCCCCTGCAGAACTTCCACTTGTATTTGAACCAGGGTCTCGCCCTCGCCCGCTACTCCACGCGCGAGGAGGCCGCTAAGGTCAGTGTTTGCTAAGTTTTTTTTTTATCAGTTATTAAGCGTCGTACTAGCGTCGTGTGTGTGCTGACCTTCCGTTCGTGCCTGCAGGCTCAGATGGCTCTGAACAACTGCGTGCTGAGCAACACGACGATCTTCGCGGAGTCGCCGGCCGAGTCGGAGGTGCAGATGATCCTGCAGCACCTGGGCTCGGGCGGCGGCGGCGCGTGGCGCGGCGGCCAGAAGGACGGCTGGGGCGGGTTCGCGGCGCTGTGGCCCGACTCGCACGAGGCGCGCGCCACGCCTTCGTCGCTCAACTCCTTCCTGCCGCCCGACCTGCTCGGCGGCGAGTCGATCTAAGGCGTCGAGATCTGTACAGATGCATTTGTCCGTGTCGATCGGGTTTCGGTCCTAATTTCGTTTCTGTCGCGGTCGTGAGGAAATGTCGCCTCGGTCATTCCTGAGGTGCAAATTTTTTATGGTTAGCGTAAAATCTTCGATTTGGATAGTATAAATAGTATTTATCGATCGGCCGACATGACGCTCGATCGTCGACGACGCGAGTTTAGGATCGAAGCCTTAGGTGTCTAGTTGTAATTACGCTTTACCGTCCCCCGTACGGGGATCGACTAATTTTATTCGCCTAGTCAGATCATGTCGAACGCGTCACGTGGCGTCGTGCACGCGGCGCGACGCGCTCGCGGTAGCCAACTGTCCACATACTATATTATCTTACTGTGTTTTAAGTGTTCATGTAGAATATTTAGTGTATATAAGAATTATACATATACAATGGCAAATTAAACTGTATCGAGGTTTATAAGGAAGAGTCCGGTCGCGGCGGGCGCGGGCCGCAGGGCGGTGAGACCGCGCGCGGCCCGCTCCTGCAAATCTACCAAATAATCGTAGGTATCAGATAGAGTAGTGCGTCGCGGGCTACCTCAGTCACACGTCCCGTGGCCTTATTTTATAGCGTATATTTATTTTGTTGTGCTCGAGGGCTGTTGCTGTTTCGCCCGTCGAGCTGTTGCGTTCCGAGTTTCTTTCGTGTTCGTTTTTATTTTCTCGTTTTTTCTGTACTTGTCGTATTTTAATTATTTATTTCTGTTTTGAATTCTCACTCGCATAGAGCCCTCGTTTTCCAGTAGTGATATTTTATTCAGCAATAAACGTGTAAGTGCATTTCGCCCACTAACAAAACTTTTACGATTAGTTGTAATTTTTATAAAGGTAACAAAATTTGAAAATTATGAGATTTGAAGTGCATTCTTGTAGCGGTAAATTCCTTTGAAGCCGTATAGTCTGATGCAAACGAGTATATAGTTATATGCGTTAGGAGCGAGCGGCGGCAGTCGCAGCAAGTACAAGGTGGGACGCTCTCCCTTGGATCCAGTAATCCTGTGATGTAAAGTATCTTGCCTAATGTAAGGATAATCTATTTTGTTGAGAGTATCATAGTAGCGAGTCGCCGGCGTCGGCCCCGCCGAACACGACGTTTCCCCAAATTTTTTCCAGTATTTGTGATTGAAGTGCCACTTTATGTTTAATATAATGAGACGATTATCTAGATTATACGATTAACGTAAGGGTAACCTAATATAATAAATTGAAAATTGTTTTATCATTTTATATTACACATACATTTGTGAGAAATGTTATTAAAGTACTATAATTGAACAGTAATTAAATATTACACTTTTGTGTATAGGTAAGAATAAAGTTCTAACTTAAATTTAGCCATATCAATATCTATTTAAATAAAAGATTTGTGGTATTTTCTATAGGCTCAATTTGAACGTTATTCAAAGTGACATATGCTTTAGATATTCTGTTAATAATATACTTGTAGCCGTAGGTTTGTCGGTATTACATAACTGTAGGTGTAAGTTTACATTTTAAGTCCTATCGTAGAGTTCAATAAGCATACAACTGATATTTAACGGCAACGATTGCACGTGTAAGTTAAAGTTCGTTATCATAAAGTTTATTTACACTTTTATTTACTTTTTAATTTATTGATGGTGTGCCACAGAGATACTCTGCCAAAATATAAAATTACCAATTATTACGGGATTAGAATAGTAGAGCGCTCGCGAGCGGCCGGCGGCCCCGCGCTGCGCTCTCTCTCGAGACTCGCTCCGCGACCCACCACGCTTACGAGCCGGTCACCCGACTTATAATAATGTAAATTGTATCTGTATTTCGAACATCTTCCAGTGTTTTTATGATAAAACGATTTTAGCCTTAAGTTAGGTTTAAGCGATTCGATGTACCTTGTCGAGCCTCGGCTCGCGTACTCTTCACAAATTAATTAATTAAGTTAGGTGAACGCGACATTGAACGTGTCAGTGCGTTTGAACTCTGTTCGCTTCGGACCTGTAGTAGTTAGTGTTAAATGTTTCGATGTGTGATGTGTTCATTTAGAAACAATGTTAGCATTTGTCATTACTACCGTATTATCTTACTATAGGGACCGGCGGCAGTTTTGCGTTTACATCATTGCATATTCTTCGTTGCCTTTCGCGATTTGTATCAGATACAGATTTAGTTCGAACGCGGATTCCCTATTCCCTCACGACAGACGTCCGCTTGTATGACACGCGTCTCACCACAATCGGGTTGTCGATACGAAGGCACGGATGTGCAGCCGAACTATTTGATTCGCCTTCCAAGGGGCCATAATCGAGATTGTCACGGAGTTTATTGTTAGGTGCCAAAGAGTGATTATCAAAGATGTCCGGAACAACTGATTGCATTTCTCTGCTTGATAAAGATTCTTCCAAAATTTGAAATTATATTCGCGGTACGGGTTAATGATCTGATGTTCCTATAACATTTCGTGTTACGTCTATTCAGCAATAGTGCACGTATAAACAGACAAATGTCAATTCTATGTATTGTTAAAGCTCAATTTAAGTGATGAGGGTGTTTCTTTTACCGATTGATAGAATAAATAAAGAGTATAGGTATTATTTTTAACTGATATTGTTCTGTCCAATTCTACACCAATATTCGGTAACGCCTAAATCTCAGTTGTTTACTCTGGTGCAAATTTAAATTTTAATGATACAGCAATAAATGTCATATTTAATTTTTTATAAAGTTTTTTCCATTTTAAGGTTAGACAAGCCGATCAAACGGAAAGTATAATAAACCAGTGCCCTTTAGAATACGTCATCCATAGATTAAAGACGAAAGAAGTTTATGCCTTGAAATTTTTAGTCAGTTAAAGTTATCAGTACTTAATAATGGATATACATATTATTGTAAAGTGGACGTATTTTAAATGTGTAGACGTGTCGGTAGCAGTATATTATGGTGTTAGAGGTGTATCGATAGAGGTGCGCGCGCCTCCGCGCATCGCAAGGTTGTGAGTAGCGGCCATCGCGCCGCGCTAACTGAATCTCCTCTCGGTTCAATGACTGCATCATTATTTCCTGCACACAATTATTGCGCCATGTGCAATTTAGTCTGTGTTATTATTATGTTGTTGTGTATTTATATGATACATCTATACTGTAATATGTATATATTGTGGAATTTTATTCGTAAAAATTTAATACGCTTCACGCTTCACTTTTAATAACATTTTTCGTGATTTGTTTCTGTTATTTAGAGTAAATTTACGTACCTACAAGTAATTATAATAACGATCATAGATGTAAATATAAGTTAAATAATGAAAAAATAAAAAAAAAAAAATGAAAAAAAATGAAAAAAAATATATAAAGAAAAGCAATTAAAAGAAACCAATGATTGTGCCTCAATGAACTGTGGTACGTTACCGTAACCGATGGCAGGTGTAATCGTTTCCTTTCAAAAATGTATTATAATGAATTGTGCGCCTAGGCACCGCTCTGTGACTAGCTGTAGACAATATAAGGCTGCGAGCAGCGGGGCCCGCGCCCACGCCTTGTGTAATCATTAATGAGCTTAGCTATGTTTTACTTTTATTGTAATAAGTGTTATTTCATCAATCAACATTTTATATATATACCTACGTATATGTAAATATTTTTATCTATTTATTTTTTGGTTTTCATGAAGTTTACCCGAATTAACGTGTAACCTTAAAATTAGTTGGTTATCTTGAAGTGAGATCACGCGGTGTCGCGTGTTCGAACGATCGCATCTATTCCATAACACTTGAATGCCAAAGTCGATGTCTGTAAGCCATTGGACGACCGCTTGTGTTGTTTACATAAATTGGGTGGATCTCTGACATCACAACAAACTATTGATCGTACAAATAAGAGCCATTAATACTGTCAGCCGACGCTTAGGTCGCTGTAGTCTATCCAAGCTGCTCTGGTGTTATTATAGCTCAACTATTCAAGTAGTTTGCTCATATTGTTGTTAATTTTAATTTTTTTTTATTATCTTAATTATTAAACTTCCCTTAGTGCGGAATAAAATTCTAAAGTTATTTTGTAATCTCCAAATTAGCTATTAATGTACTGGACCATAGCTGATAACTGCAGTGTGTATGGCGTAGGACTCATGCCGCCTAAACTACGCGTAGCGCGTTTGTAATTTATTTTATAGCTTTCCTTCGCTTGTCACTCTACCGTCCCTGTGACCTTGTCTTAAAGTAATCGTATCTTATTAATTTGGTAGCTTTATTAGTTTAGACTCAAATCAAACTCGTATTTGAATAGATACGTATATTTCTTAATACGTTTTGTCATCCCTATAGTTAGCTAGCAACGCCAAGAAAAGCGGTTCAAGGGCGCCGGGTCGGTGGCGTGACAACAGTTCGGCTTATTTCTAGCTTGACATCAGTCGCGACGAATCCATTGTCAGGCAGCACTCACTCGTTCAACTGTGTACTCACATATAGGGACCAAAATATGTATGAATATTATGCAGTTTCATTTTACGCTGAATACACTACACTCATAAAATAAGCTGAACATTGCACACTAAAAGACATTCTCATTTTTTTTCCATTGTTAATAAATGCGTTTTGCCGTCGCATATAACTGACGATGTTACTTATACGACATAATTAAACCTAGTGATAGTTCGTACGATATTCAGGAGGGCCTTTTAATTTAAATAAGGTTAAAGTTTTGCTTGTTGTCTTTATTTATATATATTTTTGTACGTTACGACGTTGACGTCCTAATACAATAGAGAACACATTAGGTGATATCTACAAAGAAACTAGTCTTCCTTATTTACGAGGGATCGTGTTGAGATGGCGGGGACGCGTGACGTCGACACAGAGGCAATCATTCCTCTAGTCTTGTTATGTGGTGCGAATAAGTGAATACCAAATATAAAATAACGAAGGCTTTGACGTTAGTGTGTAGAGGTAACGATAGGTCGGCCCGAGCAGCTTGGACCCTGTCAAACTTTACAAGGAAATGGTTGGGTAGTATTATTATAATGCATTTATTTCTCTTTTTTCATAGTCACTCAATCATATATTTAATTAATTGAGCTAATGCCTAAAAATTGGAATATCAGAGTTTATTTAGGATGTTCATATTTTACATTTTAGTGTTTAAATATCTAAAATTTACCTTAATTATAGTGAATGGATTTTTGTATTATTGGAATATATAGCTGTAAGACAAAGGTGTTCTTGATAAACACAAACAACTGATTATAAACAAAATATAAAAAAAATGTACTGAGTGACTTTACGTGTAAACAGAGGGCCATTGATAAAAATGTTGAACTAAGCTAAATTCTCTATGTGGTAATTTAACTAAATGTGATTGCTGAGAATATTTTAACTGCTATTATGTATAGTTGTAATAGAGCAGTAAGTCGCCATTTATCTGTTAGCTCTGCGAGCATACAAAGGACATGCACACCGGTAGATATATTGCGTTAGGCTGGAGCCCCGTCCGCGGGCGCGCGGGTTCCGCCGCACCTTTCGGATACGTCAGTGAAGTTGCATTTGATTCGACGACCACTATGTAGCTTTTATGTATATTTATGTATGTGTATGAAAGCCAACCCCCCACCAACAGTTAATTGATGCAGTAGACTCGAGACTGCTGCTCGCTAACTACACACACACACTGCTTCTCTAGTCTCTCTCGCATTCATGTATCGCACGGCGCGACGTGCGAGTGATTATAATCGAGCATAATTTAACGATCATATCCTATATGAAACTAGTTTATATTCGTATTATTCTTTCATTAGATCTCTGTTGTACCTGTGTGAAATTGTTTATATTCAATGTTCATTTGTACTATAAGAGAAGTGTACCGGTCTCGACGACACCGTGCTTGACATATACGTAATTGCGTAGTTCGAACGACCAAATTCGTTAATGTTCCACAAAAGTACTAATAACCTCTCAATATTTAGATATTTCTATTGGCGTCAAAAATCAATACTCTGCGGTCTTAAATTAGTCACTTTTGTACCTTGATTGTACTTGTACTTGAATAATATCCTATGTAAGTGAGGAATGACTAATCCAATTCTGAAATATACTTAATTTAAATTTTGACAGACTGATATCTGTGATTAAGAAAATATTTTTAATATTGTCCAGTGAGTCGGATGAGAATATTTATTTTATTAGAGGTCTCCTACTGCCAGCGGCACATGTTATGTGACGAGACATCATATTTAACTGCTTCGTATATTTTTTTACTTTAGTGATGTATAGAGCTGGAATACATTTGAAAGACCATTTCACGAGTGGAGTAGTACCGATGTCGGTTTATGTTGTACAAAACGAACAAGCTTAATTAGTAATTAAAAAGCCCACCATGTAAAGATGTAGTGTACCGATCCCAATGAATCAATGATTTACAAACTAAGTTAATGGATCACTCAGTATCATGACATCACCGCCGCTCAGGGCGGAGACTGAACACAAGAAATTATTTCGAGTACCACCGATGTCATCTGAAATTTGTTTCCTTAACATAATTGATCTTCGAACGTTGCATATCGTCTACATTTCTAATTCGAATTATTTTGTTGTATTCATATCCGTGATTCCCGTGATGTGCGTTAAGTTTGATAATTGTAAAACCTTAAGTTATCATAATAATGAATACTAAATTGGATTGCCTTTAGTATTGTAGTGAGTGACATCTCTTTAAAATAATGAACGATTGGCGTTGTTTTATAATAAAAAAATAATATTTTTCGGTACCACCTTTGAGTTAAAGTACAATGTAGTTATATAAAGCATGTTTCAGCGACGTATTTCATTATAACAATATCAACATAACTAATTGATAAGTTTAGCGTAGACTTAGGCTGTCTCGTCTCACGTTACACCAATATTATTAATAATTAATTCTCCTTGGTATTTGTATTGGAACACTTAAGAAATAAGCAGATACTAAATTATGACATAATTATATCAATAGGCTAAATATATTTAAAAAAAAACTAAAAGATTTTTCTGTGCAAATCTCTGTGATGGGAAAATTTATTCTAAAGATCTAGTATTAACTGAAAGTGACACGAGGGTCGTACTATGAAGCATTTTCCTTGCGTTTGCAGGAGATATATGTACGCTAAACTCATAAGCACATCTTTGACGAACGCACGGAATATTAGTCTGTATTGCATTTCATGCTAGGGCCCGAGTTTCATGGTGACTTTAAAAGTTGAACTTTTCAGTCTTTTCGCGCAAAGGGTTGTGTATTATTTTTTATGTAGTACAAAATGTGTTCGCAATTTGATTGCTGCTGTAGTGTTCCTTATGTTCTTCAAATTAACTTTGTTGGGTATTTATTTGAAACTTTGTATTCTCAATGTCTAAAGTATAATGTGTAATAATATAATTATGGTCGTAATAATTATGAGGCATGCGTAAGAAATTTTCACGTAGTAAGTTTATGAACGGCTGCCTTAATAGTAATATGAATTTGTATCGATCTGTACACCATCCTCTACGTATGTTCCGTCGACGATTCGCTGCGCCGAATCGTTAGTGTTCCGTCACGTACCAAATAATAGCGTAGCGGGTGCCCGGGGCGGGCGACACACCGCGCCACCGCCACACTCGTACTACACCTTTTACTGTTCTAGATCTATTTTTGCAACTGCCGTGTTTTTAGACATAGGCGTCTCCATTTATATAAGGTGTAGACAGTAGCGCGGACGACGGCGGGTCGACTTCGCCCGAGGCGCCATCGGCAGCGGTTCTTTGTTTCTTGTATCTCTATTACCTCATTCTATAACCTCACATAGTATGTCCTATATCAAACTATTTATATATCGACTCCCAGTACTTATCAAACGCACTGCACTGTTATTTGGTACACAATTTTAACAATTTCTTTAAGTTAATTTAAGGTTTATCATGAATTTTATCAGTGTATCAAATAGTCGATATATTTTACTGTTATTTTTCTGATACTACCTTAAAAGCAATGTATATTAACAAACAAAGCAGGAGAACAATAATTATTATGTAAGTGTAACAGTTAGTGAATTTAAGTGTGCTATTTTCCATTCCAGAACTCAACGATATCATTGTTCTTGTAATACTTATGTTCGGGTTTTAAAAATGTTATTATTGTATTTAAACTAAACCTTATGTGATTGAAATGCAATGTTTAGAAGTATTTTTATTCTTTATTTTTTACCATTAATTAATAATAGTTAGTAGAGATCTATTTGAGAGTCTAATGTATCAATTATTTGTAAAGTTGGCTGTAACTAATTAGAAGTTACAATAAGTAGACATATTTTAATATAAACATTTGGAGCAAATTTTATGTAGATGACAAATAGTTGTTTTGATCATTATGTGAAATGTTGTCTCGTATTGTTAGCGCAATGTGTACGCACAACGGTGAGGCGGGTCGGGCGGCGCGCGCGCGCGGTCGTCGTGCGACGCGCGCGACTCTGTGTCCCGGCACACGACGCGCGCTCGCGCCGCCCAGCCACCGGTGGACCCTCGACACTCACTGCACAGCACTGCTAGACTAATTCAGTTATTGCTTAAGGATATTTTTCTTACATTTCGATAAGAGTAATCTTTATAGAATAGGCAATAAATAATGTTTAACAAAAAGTCCCTATTTAATCGAACTGATGACAGAAACGCATGTTATATTTGTGGCCTCTTTATGAAGTAAGATCTAAGTTACATGTTAAAAGAAAATTAATTTTGCTATGCACATAAATGATACTCAATTAATTGCCAAAAAGTAATATATATTCATAGTTCAACAATATTTCTTTTGGGCATATTTACTTTGAATTTATGCAAAACTTAGATTATGATTAAGTAGGTTGTAGACTATATGTAGAGTGAACGCATATTATATTATTATAATATATCTATATATATATTAAAGTAAGGTGAATTTGTGAGGTATCAATTTCTTGTATTGTTCGTAAGTTTAGATAATAAATGGGTTTAGCCATACTTCGGCTGGTTTGATATGTATGTTATCTGATTAATTGTAAAAAAAAATAAAAAAAAATCATTAAAGCTTTGTGTTTTATTTATCTCCAACTTTTAACCTGATTTACGGTGTAAAAGACCACAAATAATATACATAGAATAATAATTAAGTTACAACGGAGTTTTTAGCAATTTTCCAGTCAGTTTCAGGACAAAATATGATTCACGACCGTAACACGTATGTAGTTACAGAATTATAATAATTAAAATTCCTTTATTTTCTTTACATATAATTTACATTTTTACAAAGTAATACAAAAATAAATAAATTTAAAAATAAAAATAGATGGCTCATCGACATCAGGAACAAGGTCTAGCCTCAGGTGGGTAGGTAGGTAGGTAGGTAGGTGGTCAGGGCTCCAGAGAGAGGAACCGCCTCACTATGCGTGCCGTGTGTCCAGTAGTACCTACTGCTTTCTGAATCAATCCCTTGATGACCCAGTCGCGCGATGAGAGCCTCCTAAGGTCGAGGCGCTCTGTTATTAGTCCATTGACCGTAACGACTATCGGTACAATGATAGCAGAGTCCACGTCCCACATCATGTCGACATCCTCGTGTGTTAAATAAAGATACTTGATTTTTTATCATTCTCAGCTTTCACGAGATTCTTTCATGTCGGCAGTATTGATACCTAATGCTTCCGACATACCCAAATACTTGTAGGTTTCTGTTGAGGAGAGGAATCTAAGGTGTATGGGATCCGAGAGATGAGTTCTCACGGATTCCATAATCTCCCCTCGCTTCACATGCCTGGCTGCATATTTGTCCACACCAAATTCCGTCCTGATGGCGCTACTGAAAGTTTCCGTTACCTTCAGTAGCTTCATCAGTTGCAAATTGTTGGGGGCAAAGAGTTTCAGATCATCAATGTAAAGAAGGTGAGATATGACCTGACCACTTCTCCTCAACCGATAGCCTAGACCTGATCCCTCCAGCAGTGTGCTGAGAGTGTTCAAGGCTAGACAAAACCACAATGAACTCGGACTATCACCCTGGAATATACCGCGCTCGATCCTTATCGGTTCGCTGTTCTCCTGAATCTGTCGACATCCTGGATAGCGAAGGACCTTTCTACAGTGCCCCATACATGATAGCAGGAAGGTACGCAGAGTTGCATCAACTTTATACAACTCCAGCACCCTCATGAGCCATGTATGAGGCACCGAATCATAGGCCTTCTTATAATCTATCCAACATGTAGACAGACCCTTTCGGGAGCCGCAAACCTGTTAGCTAATGGCCATATCGATGAGGCGCAACTCATCGATATGGCCGTTCCTACATCCATTTTTAGAGGTAGACATGATAGAATTGCTTTCAATATGCTGGTTAATTATAGCTCTCAAAATGGATGTTAGAACTTTATTGACCGTTGGTAGACAAGTCATTGGTCTATAATTTTTAGGCTCCGCAATACTGCCTGATTTATGGAGCAGGTGGGTAATTCCTGTTGTTAAGAACTGGGGCAGTGACCCTGCCTGACTCTAAGGCTGATTGAAACTGGGACGCCAAACGAGCGTGCGATCTTTGGAACCACTTGATCCAGAAGTTGTGCAGCCCGTCCGGCCCTGGAGATTTCCAGTTAGGCAACGGACGGACTGCACGCGCTACGTCTTGGCTGATGCTGATTGCCCCCCATTTATGGTATTGGATCACACGCCGTTCAACCTCCCGGGTCCAATCGCCCTCAGTGTGACTGACAGGCACCGACCAGATGCTGTGCCAGAACAAACACATGGCGTCATCATCCGGCAGACGCGTGTCACACCTTGGTCCGGTCGTTCCCAAGCCCTATATACCCACCTTTCATCGCTTTTGAATGTGCGATTCTGAGTGTATCGCTCCACTTGCCGCTTGAGTGGGCATCGGCGAGGTCTTTGCTGCTGTCAAAGCAAGTTGACAGCTGCGAATCTAGAGCATACACCAGCGCCTTGTTTTTCTTGTGCATAGGCAAATGAGGTAGACGTGGTCTAAGTTCAGGCGGTGTGAACCAGTACTCCCGGAGCGCACCCTCCAAAGCACTCCTCAATTGTGCGTTGCACTGTTGTGTTTAAATACATGTTTTTAATGTAAGATTTTTACTTTACACACCTCCATGACCCCCGTACTATTCAATCCATCCATCAGCACAATGCTTTGCTTTGCTTTGAGTGCTTTCCATCGAGTCCTACCGTAAAACGTGATTTATCTCCCCAAAAAAAAAAAAGCGTAAAGTTACTTAGTTTGATCTACAGAATGCTTGGTTGACAGCTATGTGAAGTCTGTTTACACCCTGTATTATTATTACTTTTAACTTTTTGTATAGATACAAAATGGCAATTTCATGGGTAAAGACCTAATAATAGGTAATTGCCATTATGTGTGCTCTGATTGTTCATAAATTCATAATACATGCAGTAGTTTCTATAATTCGTTTTTCTTTATCTGCTCTTCAGCCGAGATGTTGATAACAGGTTAAAGTTCGCAGTATTTGATTCGTCATTAATTCATAAACAAGAATGACTGGCAAATCAATTCATGGAACTCGTTAATGAAATAACATTAACAAAATTGATTATGAGAGTGTTAATCAAATTATAATAATATTGAGATTTTTGTCTGAATTAACTATTATATACAAATTATCTTTTATAGTAATATTTTGATGTGTTGGTGTGACTCATTGAACCACGTAGTTTATAGTTATCTGTGGAAATGAAACACTAGTAGAAAATAAATAAATGAAAAATAAACACCAGTACGTCCAGTACGCGGTAAGAGCCAGTTTTTGAGGAAGTGTATTGAAAAGTAAAGTTATTTTCCACTTTTTAGGGTTCCGTAGCCGAATGACAAAAAACGGAACCCCTTGCTTATAGATTCGTCACGTCTAGGCCTGTCTGTCTCTCCGTCCGCATGTCACAGTCACTTTATTCCGAAACTATTAGGACTACACAGTTGAAACTTGGTAGGTAGATGTATTCTGTGAACCGCTTTACGACTTTTATACATAAATAAAAAAAAAGATTAAGGGGGGCTCCCCATACATGGAACTGAAACTAAAAACATCAATACTATACGTGCGGGGTGTCTATAGATAGGAGTTTAGAAATATCATTGAGGTTCCTAAAATCATTTTTCTCAAAATCAATCGTTTGAAAGATAGATACTTTCAAAGTGGTAAAATGGGTGCCCCCCCCCCCTCTAAGTTATAAAGTAAGAGGAGAAAATTCTGAAAAAATTTAGGATTTTAGAACGTAAAAAAAACTTTCAACGAAAATTGGTTTGAATAAGATTTAATGATGACTTAATAAAGTACCATACAAGTAAGTTTTCGATCCTCGATCTATCTCAATTTAGGTTTACAATCAATTGTAGGTATTCTATCTAATCAGTAAACCTATTAACTAATACCCACTTTCTTCCAAACTTGGACGATAGTACGAACTGCTAACAACACTTCATTGTGTATCGTTAAGTGCCATCAATTTATAATACATAAATAGGTAGGTATGTACATAGACGTAGAATCGTTCTTCTATTGAAGGATATCACACTAAATGATTTGACGGTCCCCTTGTAAAGGAAAGGAGCTGCGGGCGGTAATAAAGTGTGTGGGTAAGGTCATTGTGTAGCCACATTGGTAGAAGTACGTTGGATAATATTATCATTTCATCTGAAATAATACGTACCTAAATGCATCTAGATAGATGCATCTAGATAGATGCATTTAGGTACGTATTAGAACGAACAACTATCTACAACTTTTAATTTCGTTGCGGGATTCAAGACAGTTAAATTTTTTCTCAGGGACTTCGTCGAGCTTCATTGTCTTGGCGCTTTTCTGGCGGTCGCCACTGTTAATTCTGACTTTCAGGAGTTTCAGTGGTTTGGGAATAGTGTGGACTGTAGAGGGCTTGTCACGAATAATAATAAAAAAAAATCTACAGCTTTCTGGTTGACAATTCCTCCGACTCCTTGACAATTTGCATTTTGGGTATGATTGTTTGCCATTATAGTTTATCAGATCTTTACAATTTAAATACCTGTACGATGTACCTACTTAAGCAGGACTTAAAGCAGGTAAGTGCCTATCTTTATTTGTACATACATGCAAATCGGGTACGTTTTAAAATCCCGAAATTTCATAATAACTATGACTGAAATACCGACGTCCAAAACAACGAAATTCAAAATACCGAAAGTTTTAAATGCTGATAGCCGTTATATCGAAGCAAAATACCGACGTCCAAATGCCCGAAAGGATGAAACCCCGAATCTGCACACATGAACATTCATTTTACTCCTACCTGTTAGGTTAGGTTAGAACTGTGACTAAATACGTGAGAGCCGAGCGAGCGGTGCCGCGGCAGCGGCCGGCGAGCGCTTGGATCTTCGGGATTTTAAGCTTTCGGGGAAATGAACTTTCGGGATTTAAAACTTTCGACCAAACAATCATTCGGCGTTTAATTTTTCGGGATTTCTTCCATAGGTATTTTAAAATACGGTCTTTTAAATTTCGGTATTGTAATACGTACCTATTTAATACTTTTGGTCTCTAGCTCTTCACACCAAAGTCTCTGGCATCTTAACTGAAAGCGTCCGGAAGTCGCCCGGGGTGACGTCGAGTCCGACGCCTTGTAGTCTATAAAGTAGTGTTTGAGAAGAAACAGTTAGGTAGTGCCATATTAGCCGTAGAACCGATGACCGTTGGGGTAGACGTGTTCTTGAGTAGAAACCGGCAAGCTTACGGTGGGACGCAGGCTAGTGGAGATGGAGCAACCCTGCGGAGATGACGATCTCCGCAGGGTAGCTGGTAGCAACTGGATGAGAGTTGCCGATAATAGAGTTAAGTGGCGTGCGACTGAAGAGGCCCATGTCCAGTAGTGAACTGCTGTAGGCTGATGATGACTGTGTTAAGGTAGGTAGTGAGAGAACTCCTTATTTCAGGGGGGTTCCCATGACGTCTTAAAGCAGAGTGAGAGAGTAATTCCAGTCTGGGAAGCAGTCAGATCTATACAGGTCGTCTAACGCCATCTCTGTCCTACACTGGAATTACTCCTGGTTTAAGACATCATGGTAGGCCACCAGGTCCAGTGTTTGAAGTCCAGGTCCTTTACGAATTTCTAAGAAGCAGCAAGGGGTTCTAATATTAAGGTTGCGGAATTTACGCAACAGTACATCATTGATCCGAAGGGTTAGCCAGAGGCAGTGCTCTCCTGACGATGAGCATCGCCCGAATTAGCTGTAACGCTGCGAAATAGCCAATTTAGCTTTATCTTTCTTATTTATAAAAATCTCGTGTCACGGTGTTTGTGGTCACACTCTTGCGAAACGGCTCGACCGATTTTTATGATTTTTTAATATATATTTGGTAGGTATTAGAATAGGTGAAAGGATAAAAAATTGATAAAATAAACCACACATCAAACCAAATTTTAAGCCAATGTGACTTGTGGTAAAAAAAAGTGACCTGCCGTTTACGCCCCCCCTCCCTACATTTACATATATCAACCTTTAGGAGTTATGTTGGGTGATCAACCAATTAGTTAGCTATTTTTATTAAATGTAAGAAGGTGTATACCTACATATAAATCATTGTTAATTTTCTTTGGCGTAAACCCTGTCTGTAGTAACGTAACGAGAGACAGGAGAGCGGCGACGGCGCGCGTTAAATATGCAGCAGGCTGAATAATGCAAGCACTCGAGTCCCCCGTACTCTATACTCTATGGTCGGTTTGCGAGACTAGGGAATTTTATTATACAGCCAAGTATTTACTTTTACTTACGAACATGGTCGAATATTGACAGTAGAGTGGGGGAGTTCTTTGATTTTGGAAAAAAATAGGACATGGGGCATTATGTATGACCCTTTATCATCATTATCACCATCAGCTGCCTAGCCTTTTCCCAATCATGTTGGGGTCGGCTTCCAGTCTATTCCGGATGCAGCTGAATACAAGAATGTCAACTGGAGCGACTGCCTATCTGACCTCCACATTTCCACAACCCAGTTAGTAGGTACTGAGTACCAGGCCCGAAGGCACCTAAGAAGCCGGTTTCTACCGGCTTGCCTTCAGGAACAAGGCACTCTACGTAGTGTCTAGGTGTCTACTTTAGTCACATAGTGGTAATAAAATACTGCCGCCATAAGGAAAAAAGACGTATCTAACATATTTTTTTTGCAAAATATAAAAAATACTGGTAGATGCCATTTTTTTACTGATTTCGAATATTATTATTTATTATTTTATATATATTTTTTTTTATTATTATTAACTCAATTTTGAAAAAAATGTTAGATACGTCTTTTTTCCTTATGGCGGCAGAATACGATTCCCCTTGCTTGGTAAGACTGGTTATCAGATTTACGGGCCAATGATTACCTGTAACGCCTGTCGAAGATGTATGACCCTTTATGTGGGTAGGTAGACTTTTCTGTCTTGTGAAAAAAAACCGGCCAAGTACGAGTCGGAATCGCACACACAGGGTTCCGTAGCACCAAACAATATAATAACAATATTTTTAACGCTCATTCATGTTTAACACTTAACAGCAAAACTATTTTTGTTTTTCATAGTGTGTTAATAAAAAACAAAGTTACTGCTGCAGTTTAACGAAAAAGTCTCATATCTCAAAAACTAAATATCAAATCTTATTCAAACCAATTTTCGTTTTAATTTTATTTTACGTTCTACAAACGTAAAAGTTTTCAGAACTTTCCTTCTCTTACTTTAGAAATTAGAGGGGAGGGCAATGGGCAGTCAAAAGATGCATTTTGAAAAACAGCTAGCACAGACTCTGGATCTTTTGACTATCAAAATTTGGCACTATATTAAGAATTGATACATAAATTATCCGCCTGTGTGCTTTACAAGTATTCAGCCAATCACGGGTCGTTACTGACCCCCTGGGCATATACAGGGTGTAAACGGACCCTTAAACGAAGCCGTCAACCAAGCATTATGTACATCAAACTAAGTAAAAATTATTGCTGGGAATCGACTTTCTTTTTTGGGGTGAAAAATCACGCTTTACGGTGGGACTCAATGTAACGCACTCAAAACATTGTGCTGATGGATGAGTTAAATAGCACGAGGGACGTGGAGGTGTTGAAAGTAAAACTAATACATTAAAAATATGTATTAAAAAAAAAAACTTTAAAAAAGTTGGAATTTTGACCCCCAATATCTCCGTAACTAGAAGGTTCTCAGGTATAGTCTAGAACAAAAAAATGATCGCAATGATGGGGAGGATAAGTGCCTTTCAGATTCATTAAGGGTCTTTTTACACCCTTTATGTGTTAATCCACAGTTGCTGTTGTTTAGCTCGTGGCCAAAGATAAGTAAAACGCCAATACTTTAATATAAAATTTAATGAACCAATAATTAAAATCGTTGACAATATTGAATATGTATTTACATAATATATTTTTGGTTTAACAAGTGTACAATGTACAAAAATCGACAGCTTTATTTACAAATATAGCTATTTACAATATGCAATAAAATGGAAGATGTTCGAAGCATTTAAATCTAACCTACAATCTTATTAAATGCGTCTTATTACAATAAAAATAGATAATATACATCTATGACAAATTAATAATTAAGTGTACATAAAACACTTAAATGTCTTTGTATAAAACGGTACAATAATGGAAATTCTAAGAAAATTTAGTACGTATTTACGTAAAAGAAATGGTGAAAGTTTAAGATTTTTGGTGTTGACAACATTGATACAGGCTCTGAACCAAGAAGCTAGGTACACAGAAGAAGAAAATACGAACAGGCCTCAGTAAAATACCAACGAAAAACTAAATAAAATCGTTAAAAAACACGATCACTAACTGTAGGAACCAAATAAAATTAAACAACAAAAAATAAAATACAAGTTGTATTTACGTCTTTTATGAACAATACAAATCGAATGGAAAATTCATGAAATAAAATCGATACTTCGATCAGCGTTGACAAACATAATTATGCAATATGAATTATTCAGCCTGATTTAACACAATGAAAAGCAAACTCTATGACAATGACTAGCTACATTATCCGTTTAACGAGACCTCAATGCAAGAACAGATTCTAACAAAAGATGAAAGGAAAACAAAAGAAAACGAGGACAACTCGAATATAAAATTATCATAAACACAAAAGTGGTAAAAGACGGTTTTTATAAAGCTTAAAAAACGGCAGAAAAAATCTATGGTCATTAAACTTTTAAACACTTCAAAGAAGTTTTATGTCAACTGAAACATTATTCTTATCGTCTAAAATATAAATTAACGTTAGATAATGGTCTAGTCTTGAATTTAACAAGCACATTGGTTTCGAAAGCATTAGCTAAGTATTTGATTTAGCTCGTTCGGTTATTTTCCTATCATCGTAACGCAGATCAAATCGAGTTTGCCTTTCACAGTAGCCATTGTATGCACTAAACTACTCTTTATACTGTAATTGGTTGACAATGTGTATGTTATCTGGTCTGTTCCGTCGTATTTAAAGTGTCGAATATGTTCTTGTACCAGAACTCGACCGCCTTGCCCCATGCCCCGAGTGTCACATCGTCGAGCTTGAGCACTTCTATGAACATCTTCACTAGGACCTCTTTGAGTTGCTAGAAAAAATAAAAAAAAGTTATTAATAAAGTTGACAGATTGGTTTTTCATTGAAATAGGTTCGAGTATCTGAACCTATTTCTATAATATGGTAATGATAACTTGGTTTTACTAAATCTCATAGTGTATATATAACCTTTAGCATTTCGTATTGAACCTCCTAAGAGTAGATCAGATAGAAGCAAAAACCAAATTCGTGCGATCAACAAAATAATATACAAATGTAATTTAATTGAAACGAATCGAATCCTTAATTAACCTTTTATGCCACTAATTTGCAGTCACACAATTGTATTAAATTAGCAATGAAAAAAACAATTCAATTTCATGTTCAAATGGATGCAAAAACTATGTGATGATTGCTTGATGATGAGATGATGACAGTACATTTTTAATTTGTTATTACATTACATACAGCCGGAGTCTTTTGTGTTTTTTTTTTCTCACAAAAACATTTATCTAGTAGATTCCTATCTACAAACGGTGACGTATTATGTACAATAATGTAAATAGAACCACACCCACCGTGGTCTGTACATTAGTCTAATCCAATACATTTGACATGCAAATGAGCGTATCGCCCATATTTGCGGTTCGTAAATTGAATTTAATTCAAGCATCGAACGTTTCTCGCCGTCCGCACCATTTCGAATTGCGAACACGTCTACCGTATGAAGTGGTTGGGAAAGTAATATTTTTGTAAAAATATCCCTACATGGGGTATAGCAAAAAGGTCCGTCTCCAAGTTACCAGAAAAATTATTTAAGGTTTTCTGAACCCTAACGCAACTCCTGATTAATGAATAGAGATATCATGAAGCCCTTTTAATTGCGGCAGATATAATCACATGCATCCGGTATAGCTTTTCGTGTGGGCAATCAAAATCCAATAGGAATTCATCTACTGCCGATGCATCGCATGAAAACTAAAGAAAAGGCAGTTGTTTCAGAATTCTACTAAAAATTTTCAACATCTTACTTGGAAATTCTTCTCCTGAATCTTTCTCCTGCGATGAGACTCTCCGATCTTGGTCATCATGGCGGCAACCACCTCAGGCTGGTTGAGGTTTTCCACTGCAAGGTTCAGTGCCGACATCAGGTTGATGACGTGTGCCTTGAACTGTGGATTTGCCAAGTATTGGTCCTCAGGAGTATTCTTGATCATTCTGAAGAAGTCCTTGCTCTCCGGGAAGGCGACAAAGAATCTGAAAAGTGGAAAAGTTTAGAATTATTTTTCTGGTCCTTTTTTTAGGTTGGGATAAACTTCGTCCTTGGGGCTAAATAGGGAAAAGTTTAAACCATTGAGAACATAGAGTGGCTCTATTATAAAGCTGCTCGAAAAATCATGAAACATTCATTAACTCAACTAGGCCGAGAATCTGCTGTCTTGAACACTAAAATTACAAAGGACAGTCCTCCAAAACACCCGCTCTTCATCATTTCTTTGTGTTTTAGAAGCGAAGAAGTGGCTCAAGAAATTCCAGAGCCTATAAAATTATTTATTTATGTCTACTATCACTACAAACATTAAAAAAACATACATTCAAAACTTATTATCCTAGCATAAGACGCACAAAAACAACGCTATATTAAAATTTCAGTAACCAAAGCTCTATTGCTCTTGAACATACAGGGTGTAAACAGACCCTTCACATAGCCATCAATCAAGCATTCTGTACATCAAACTAAGTAACTTTACGCAAAAATTATTGCTGGGAAACGACTTTCTTTTTTGGGGTGAAAAATCACGTTATACGGTAGGACTCGAACTGCAAAGCACTCAAAGAATTGTTCTGATGGATGGATTGAATAGTACGGGGTCGTGGAGGTGTGTAAAGTAAAAATCTTACATTAAAAACATGTTTTAAAAAAAAACTTGTGAAAAAGTTGAAACTTTGACCCCCAGTATCTCCGTAACTATAAGGTATGGTATGAGTATGGTATGGTTCCCAGGTATGGCCTAGACCAAAAAAAATATCGCAAAGACGGGGAGAACAAGTGCCTTTCGGATATGTTAAGGGTCCATTTACACCCTTTAGATAGGGAGTCTCATCTTGAACCTACTGTATTATAACTACAAAGTGCATTTTCTCATAAAATCCACATTATCGTCAAAGTGACCTGTCAATGTCTTTATGCATACTTGGATCGATATTTTGAGGTTAACGTTAGCTGATGCATGGCTCTAATAGACACAAATTACTTAGAACGTTTTCTACTTTTACATTCTCGATCAATACTTGTGAACTGCCGTGGTTCTTAATAGTTAAAGCGTTTTGTATCATTGCCTTTTTGTCTCTGTTTTTTTAAAACTGACTAGCGGGACCCCGCGGTTCACCCGCCGCTTCTGACTTGTTTTTTTTGCTCGGCTGCTATTGGTTGTAGCGCGGTGTTATATAGCCTATAGCCTTTCTCGATAAATGGACTAACCAACACTAAAATATTTTTTTAATTCGAACTAGTAGTTCCTGAGATTAGCGCGTTCAACCAAACAAACTCTTCAGCTTTATAATATTAGTATAGATAGTATAGATATAGATTTCCTGATCAAATGGAGAAGTTCCTCTTTGAAAAGTTTATGTCAAAATCTTAAATTCAGACGGAACTCTGAAAAATTTTGTTTTTGCAGTATTCCACGTGCCAAATTGGCATCGCTTTCTTATGGTTAAATAATACCTAGCAGTGAGTATCGTATTCTTACGATGTGTGGCGTTTGGGATAAGGCCAAAGAATTTGAGTTTCGGTTGGCATTTTATAGTGAAATTGAGAATAACATCAAAGGATTTTTTATAAAGTAAATCAAGTTTTGCCAACTTCCACTCTGTCCAACAAATTTTAAACTAGCCCTCATTAAAATCCTCTATATTAAAATCTTCTCACGAGCCTGAACCTGGCCTTTATGCTATCGTCATCGTCATCATTCTCCTGCCCTTATCCCAATTCATTTAGGGTCGGCGCAGCATGTCTTCTTCTTCCATACTTCTCTATTATTCGTCATCTCAGCGCTCACCTCCTTTCCATCATACCACCTCCTTTCGTATCATCTTTCACATAGTCCATCCGTCGTTTCTTTGGTCTTCACATACTCTTATTGCCATCTACATTCATACTCGACATTTTCCTCGCTATATGCCATTAAAAACACAGACATTTTTAATTAACTCGTCCATTCTCCACGTTTGAGTGGCGTTTAATCACACAAACTATTCGTTGTGCTAGCGGACTACAAATCAAACACAGTGACACATAGCTGGAACACGTTTTAAACGTTTATTACTCGTTCATAACATAACCACAACTCGGCTGTTCAAAATCAAAACCTAGCAAGGCAAAATTTTTGACAAAAAATTGTGCTGCATCAAATGCAAAACATTCAAAACAACCATATTTCTATCGTAATAAGAAGTAGACTTATGAAAATGCTAAACCTAGCAAGTGCACGTCTTAGTCAGATATAACGAAGTTGCATTCTCAAATCAACCTTAAATAAGGCATATTAAACTTGTACAATTAGAATTAACTCGAGTCAAACTAGCTTATAAAGTAAACCAAGTTGTATTTATCAATATCAAAATGATAACAGTACATAAAAAGATGTTGTGTTGTTAATGGACAAAGAAAGTGTTTCTTTTCCTGCTCCTATACAATTTGCTCAGATGCTCGTGCTAGGTTTTGGTTTTGGACAGCCGAACTGTTTGTTTGTATAACGTTTTCCGACGAGAGCCGTAAAATGTGACATTTATGCCACAAAGACGTTAAATTAATGTGCAACGTTTTAATTTTAGTTAATATTGCTAATACATAGTTTCGAGTTTGAAATAGTTTCGTTTCAATGTATCGTTACTTCCACGTTCTGCTAAGTGCATCAATTAACTTAATACAAATTTCGTGGCTTATGATTGTTATGATCTTATTTTGGTACTTTGGTCAACAAAACCTGGTCTTGACAGCTACTCGACCAGAGATCTAGATCAGATCAAGAATTTCCAACACTGGAAAATACTTATTGGCACAAACGAGTATAAAGTTATTGATCGATACATACGGATACATAATTGTAAAAACTTTACCGAGAACTTTTCGAAGTGTCTTTTTAAAAAAAAGATGATTGGAAATTTCTATTTCTATGGAAAATCTAAAATCGGTCTAATTTCCCAGTCAGACCCAGGTTGCAAGGGGGTGCACTTGCACCCCCATATCGGGAAAGAAAATATGTAGAAAAGATTTAGATTTTATAGTAAGTTACTGTTTTAATAAAAACTTAAGGCGTTAAGGTTGCTGTCCAAATTTGACCTCCTCTACTCTTTTCCTGTGAACACAGCATGCACAGATCGCTTACGCCTCGTGTCTTCCATCGTCAGGGCCGTAGGCAGAGGGGTGCAAAATATCGGGCAACTATAGAGAAACCAATCTATCCAAGGCGGAAAGCAAAAATATTCGAGCTCGCTTCGCTCGCTCCGCACGTACTCCTATTATCCAGCGTGTTTGTATAAACAAAATTGACCTAATTTATCTGAGCATGTCCTAAATATTCGACCTCTCTTCGTTCGTAGATTGTCTTATGTTCTTTGCGTTTATAAGCTTTTCTTTATAAATAGGCAGAAACAGCCCGATTTCTATAATAAAGGGCAAAAGAAAACCTGTCAATTTCGAGGTCGTTGCTAAAATTTTTAAGCTCGGTACATTCGCTCTTGCATCCTACTTTTTTCGATTGATAGGCAAAAATTGTCGAGCTGTTTTCATGGAGTTCCATGAAAACATATCAGGATTATACTGTCACTTACGGGATATCTTCCGTGATTGTTCATTATTTTGAGCTCCCGATATTAGATCAGGATTATTTCCTAATAAATAATCCTGCCGCGCTCATGTTAGTAATAGATTTTACTTATCGTAAAATACTATGCTCCCTACGAGTGCGACCATAATGTCATCATTACGATACACTTTGATACATAAGCACAATAAGCAAAGCACGATTATGTTTACAATTCAAAATTCTTGGAATGTGTGAAGTATTAGGTTAATATTCATTTCTAGGTATTGTGATCGTGGTCACTGACCTTGTTTAAGTTTGCATTCGTTTTATCAGACAAGCCAAAATATGATAATTATAGAATACTAACTTGAAACTAGCTCACCACGGGAAGGCACTACCGAGATAAAAGCAATGTATGTCCCAGAACAAAAACTGTCATTTGTAGTCTGTCGTTTCAGGTAGTGGTCTGGCCCGAAAGACTGACAACTAGTCGTACCAAAGGGTATATTATTACCCAGTACTTGCTGGGCTTTGGAGGTCAGATAGGCAGTCGCTCCATGAAAATACTGGTATTCAGCTAAAACCGGTTAGACTTTCTAGTCTACCCCAACATAGTTGGCAAAAGGCACGGCAGATGATGTCGAGGCGATAACAACTGTCTCTTCTGATACCTACCATATCCTCGTCTTAACTAGGAATACTAGGATATGGGATGTTAGTACCTCACGCTAAGCTAGAAAACTATCACCGGCGTTAATTGGGTTGGCGCATATCGATTTGCCGCACAAATATAAATGGTTCGTTCCACTTCACTTCAACTGCGAATATGAAATCTAACAACGAGTTATGTCACCATACGCCTAACACTTTTTTCTGAAGTTTTTTTTTTGCAAACGTTTAGTTAATGCTGCGTTATTGTTGGCATAGTAAGTTGTAACATTTTTTTTCGTACCTACTCACAGTTTTTTTGAAAGCGTTTTGTTATCGTATGCTAAACACGTTTTTTGGCACTTTTTTTTGGAATAGTACGTTTTTTGTAATTATGTATTTCTATATTTGCTTCAAGTTGAATGTTTAACATGTACTTATTAAAATGTAATAACGTAGTAAATCTAGTCCTTTTTTATTGCACCTTGAAGACTTTTTGTAACTTTTGAGTGGTTGTAATTAGACACGGTACGTCCTTAAAAATCTTGTCGCTAGAAATCCTGACCTAACTCAACGTAATATTTAAATTGGATGTTACAATTATTTACAGCATTAAAAGATTCGCGTCCTTTGTACACTTGATAACATAAAACTCATAATTATAAGTTTAATAAAAAACTTTGGCAGTCATTCTCACACCACAATATTTCGCCTATAAAAACATTAAGAAATATTTTATATACTTCTATTATTTCACACTTTTTGTGTACATACGTGATTTAACGTTGTGAAATTGTAAACTCCTGCGTCATGTAGATATAATTGTCTGTGTATTGTATAATAAAACGGAGGAGTTGCCATTTCAATGCGTAATTCAGTGGTTTTTTGTATAATTAAGTATTGTACATTATGTATGGGGTTATTTTTAGTTTAGTAAGAGTTTAAGTAAGTAGGTATCAAGGTTTAGAATATTCCCTACTTGATCTTGATGCCCATTTTCACGAACAGTAAGCGACACCTAAACCTAATTAGAAGCGCTCTGTTGGGTTTGTAACGTTAGACATACCCGCTGAACTTTCAACAGAGCAATAATTAATAGGTACTTAGGCATTCATTTAAGCGATGCTTCGCGAAAAGGCATCGCTGTCAGTTTCGAAGTATGTAAGTTGTAAAAGTAAAACATTTTCATATCGAATTAATATTTCTAATGAAACCAATATTGATGAAAGTTGATCCGACAAAAATCAGAGACATGATTTAAATAAAGAAATGTGAAGATATTATTTCTTTAATATGGTTCTATAAGGTGTAACATAATAAACGCAAGACCTCTCGTGTGGTGTCTCAGACCATGAAACTGAACAACTTTTGTTCTATGACTTTTGGAAATTCATAACTTTTTTTTTAGTTTTACCATACATGTGGATCAGCTGAGTGCGTCCGTTCCTATAGAAAGTATTTTTTTTATTGCGAATATCAAGAACTCGTGTAACAAAAGATGTTTAGTTTCATGGTGCGAGAGACCACACGGGAGGTCTTGCGTTTATTATGTTACACCTTGTATACCTTATAAAAGGAACCCCAAAGACTGGTTGGTGACGGGCCCTTCTTCAATTATTTTAATATTCTACTTCTTTTATTTAATATCCCGTTTTGTCCCACTGTTAGGCAAAGGCCTCTTGCATTGCTTTTCAACTCTCCCAGTGTTTTGTTTTCTCTGGCCCATGAATCAGGAACGAGTCCAAATCGTCACGTCAGCGTTTTTTGGGCCTGCCTCGGTGACGACAACCGTCTGACAGCCCTCACTGCGTGAGGATTCTTGCCCAACTGGCCTGGCCTACCATGGAAAAAATCCATCCCATTCTGTTTCTTACTTTTTCTTAAATTCCACAAGACTACATAATTCTAAAATCACACCATATCGTCATCAATACAATAAAATATGCCTTAAAAGTTGTTTCATTGACTCGAAATTTTTATTAATCAAGTTATAAAGGATGTTTCCGGATGTGTCTGCGATGAGCATTACGAAGTTGGTTTTGACAATCCTTGAAGTTAAATTAAACAAGGTTTTACATGGTACCTAGTAATAAATTGACATTCTTATCCTTATGTGTAAGTATGAGACCTTTTGTTACCTGCATGTAAGATAATAATATTTAGGTAGTAATATAATAAGAGATATTTTTTAATTTTTTACCCAAATTAAGGTAAACTTGTTTTTTGTTTACCAACTTCTGATAAACAACAATAGCCTAGCCTTATCCCAACAATGTTGGGGTCGGCTTCCAGTCTAACCGGTTTTACATGGAGCGACTGCGTATCTGACCTCCACAACCCAGTTACTACTGGGTAACACGAAACCCTTTGGTAAGACTGGTTGTCAGAGTTTAGGGCCACTGACAATCTGTAACGACTGTTAAAGATCTACAAATGACAGCCGGGACCAACGGTTCAACGTGCTTTCCGAGGCACGGAGGAAACTCGGTATGTAATGGGCGGTAACCCATGCACGAAGCAACCTAGGCAAGCGCGGCTTAGCCTAAAGATCAACCCGAGCGGCTGTTGTTATTTAGCCATGAGCTCTGATACCAACTTCTGACAACTAGAAGAAGAATTTATAGCTTCTGCGAGCGGTTTCGCCCGCGAGGTACCCGGATAAAAAGAAAGTCTATGTTCATCTGGAATAATTTATCTTTTAAATGATAAAAGATTTTTCAAATAGGTGCCGTGGTTCCGGAGATAACCATCCGCAAACTTACAAAGTTCGCACCCTCTTTTAATTTTATATAAAGGGTGACAAGTAATTAGTGATCGATACTTAAACGCGTGATTGTAGTCATGATAACAAACAACTTTCCCAACAAAACATTTTTTTAAACACAGGCTTTATCACAATAACACAACAGACGGAAGAAATTCGCACGCGCGTGTCTGTGACCTATCAGCTGTTAGCCGTTTAAAAGAAAATGTTTCTTTGAGAAAATTGTCTGTTATCATGAGTACAATCACGTGTTTAAGTAATTGCCAGTCACCCTATAGATTTAAACTTTCAATACTAATTACTAAGTAACATTTTGCAAATTAATGACAATATATTTTCTCAACTTAATTGTTTACAAAACTGTTAAGGTGTGAGTTAACGATTTCGTTTGATCAATTAATAAAATGGTTGGGTATTAATATTATAGTAATTCAAACTGCAATTAATGATTTCACAAATCTAATCTGTTTAAGGTCAATGGTTTGATAACCTTTGGATAAATCGACCGCAAAACGTTTCATCTTATATGAATCAATCAAAAGGAAAAGTACTCATTTTAAGAGCAATAATAATTTAAGTTACCTACTGAATTTAAGAGACATACTACCTACTGTGGAAGGTTGCTGAAGGTCCAGTAGGTAAAGCTTATTGATCATCATCTTCCTGTCCTGGTCCCATTCTACTTGGGGCCGGCGCAACACGTTTTCTTCCTCCATTCTCCCCTGTCAGATGTTACGGCATCAATTACTTATGTCTCTTTCATATCATTCCTCACACAATCCATCCATTTTTTCTTTGGCCTTCCTCTCCCTCTCCAATCATCAACATTCATGTCCATCACTCTTTTAGTCACATGCGTTTCATCCCTCCTCATTACGTGTCCACACCAAGACAAACGACTGCCTTTCAATTTAGCTGTCAAACTTCCTCTAAATATATATTTCTTACTTTATAAATTCTTGTTACTCCACACATCCATCTTCGTTTTTCATCCATAACGGTAAAGTTCATTTGTAAGGTACAGAAATCTGGATTTTCCCACCATAAAACCCATTTAAAAATAAAAAAACTGGACATAGATAAAGAAAGTAGACGAAGCAAAAGCATTTGTTTATGGCCAACTTCAAATAAATATTATGAAAGTTTTTATTGATAGAAAAAGTATTATTAAACTACCGTGTACTCAATTATATTCCAATTGATATACATACCTATCTAAAATAAATTTACCTAATGCATAAATAAACAGAGAATCGGTTACATAGATATAAATATGTAGATACACATTAAAGTCGATTCATAAATTTCCTCGCAGACGAGAAACATTAGCTACAGATGAATATATTATTTTATTATATGCTCACGTTTACATTATTTATTCTACAGCACCTAGCATGTGAAGCTTCTTTTTCTCGTATTGTTTTTAAGAATTTAGAAAATACGTTTTTTGGTAGTTGAGTCCCGACGACACCTTCATTATCATTTTTAATTGGCTTGTCACATGCATTCATCTTGCATCAATTACAGGTAATTTTCAAGGAATTCAAGGGGTGCCTTCCTGACTGCAAGGAAGTAGCCCGTTTTAAAAGACGTGTAGATATTTAGACAATATACCTATCTACCAGTAGCGAAGGGTCAATTTTTGTAAGAGGTAAACCGGAGTACATATCTTTAATGTAATTATATTATTTGTCTATAGAATACTGACTGTACCATTTTTCAAAGGGAAGCCGGTAGGAATCGAGTTCTATGGAACCTTCGCCACTGTTATATACATACATACCTAGATCAATTTCGGGACCGTTTCATTCATTGATGACAGATAAAGGCACATAAAAAAGACAGCCAAAAAAAAATTCGGAAAATAGATTTCTTTCCAATGGCGTCAAGATTTTTCCCATTTCTTTGAAAAGTTTTATTTAAAAAAAAACCCTTAAAAGGGTAAAAAGGAGTGATAGCTTTTTTATGCGGAGGCTTCCTCCTTCCATCGGGCCCCAATAAGCCCGTTCAAATAAATATTCACAATCCCTAATTCAAATCACTCCAAGTAATCTATACAGCTTTCAGGAACTTGTAATTTCTTTTATATTCAAACGAAAAGGGCAGCTATAAAAGAGCAATTTGGCTATACATTAGCATGATGAATACACGTGCTTTTACATACGATCCAGGGATAATATAGGGTAAATAATGTCTTATGTAGGTATATTTTTGTTTCATGTATATACACCGTGTTCTCTTCACGTTATCCAAAAACTTTGGCAAATGCTTCTATAGCTTTTACAAATCAAATCTTACAAAGATAGTAGTACTTAAAAAGGCTTCGTTACAAAGATATTTGTAATTTCATTTAATGAAATTTTATTTAGCTATGCAGTAAGAAAGGGTCTTAATTTGGCCTATGTTGCCGCTTAGTGCAATTAAATTATCAAATGCCATTTGCATTTCCTTTGTAGGTACGAGAGGAACCCGAGAGCTAATTAAAAAAAAAAAATGAGAATTCATTAATGTGTCCATAAATGAAAAATGTTTATTTCCGTGGTCTGAACATCTGGTCGAATTTTATGTATATCGTCCGGAACACGGTGTATAACACAGAGGGTGCTTTCAGATCAGTTGAAATATGCATGTAGGTGCCAGGTGACGTATTTGAATCCAGAAAATTTAATTGTTTAATCTTTTAAAATTCGAAATCTTAAAGGGTTCTGTCGCACAAAACAATATAATAAAAATATTTTTAACGCTCATTCATAGGACAATTTACACTAAACAGCAAAACTAAATCTGTTTCCATAGTACGTTAATAAAAAAACAAAGTTACTGTATGACACAAAAAGTCCTATATCTCAAAAGCTAAGAACCAATGTTAATCACAAAGTTCTTTTTACGTTCTACAAAAATACATTTGTTCAGAATGTTCCTGCTCATACTTTAACACAATTCGATCAATTAATTGTGTGTACATGGCAGTAGCGAAGTACATATACATACATATCTTTAATGTGATTATATAAATTGTCTGTAGAATACTGACTGTGCCATTTTTCAAAGGGAAGCCGGTAGGAATCGGGTTCTATGGAACCTTCGCCACTGGTACATGGGACTTAAACATAACTGGCGAAATGTAGCTGTACTATTAGGTACACCTCTGCCTAATCCTTCGGGGATTACAATCGTGATGTTATGTATGTATTAATAATAATTTTTTTCACAATATGTGTGAAACAACAACAAAACAACAACACACACACATGTTGCTGCTGTTGCTGTTGTTGCATGTTGTTGTTGTTGTTTGTTGTTGTTTCACACATATTGTCAACATCTATACATATAAAATTCAAAGTCCTGACTGACTGACTGACTGACTGACTGACTGACTTATATATCAACGCACAGCCCAAACCACTGGTCCTAGAGACATGAAATTTGGACAGTGTACTCTTTGTGAATAGTAGGTATCCACTAAGAAAGGGTTTTTCGAAATTCCACCCCTAAGAGGGTGAAATGGGGTGTTGAATTTTCTATGAAACTTTTTATTCTCTGAGTCGATTGACTTGAAATTGTGTCTACATATACTTCAATTAAAATGATGAGATACGTGTATCACAGTTTTTCCAAAATCATCCCCCAATTTAAAATTCAATGTCCTGACTGGCTGACTGATACATCAACGCACAGCCCAAACCACTGGTCCTAGAGACATGAAATTTGGACAGTGTACTCTTTGTGGAGAGTGTGTCCATTAAGAAAGGGTTTTTCAAAATTTTACCCCTAAGAGGGTGAAATGGGGTGTTGAATTTTCGATGAAACTTTTTATTCTCTGAGTCGATTGACTTGAAATTGTGTCTACATATACTTCAGTTAAAATGATGAGATACGTGTATCACAGTTTTTCCAAAATCATCCCCCAATTTAAAATTCAATGTGCTGACTGGCTGACTGATATATCAACGCAAAGCCCAAACCACTGGTTCTAGAGACATGAAATTTGGAGAATGTACTCTTTGTGGAGAGTAGGTATCCACTAAGAAAGGGTTTTTGAAATTCCACCCCTAAGAGGGTGAAATGGGGTGTTGAATTTTCTGTGAAACTCTCTCGGGGTCGATTGACTTGAAAATGTGTCTACATATACTTCAGTTAAAATGATGAGATACGTGTATCACAAAATCATCCCCCAATTTAAAATTCCATGTCCTGACTGGCTGACTGATATACCAACGCACAGCCCAAACCGCGGGTCCCAGAGATATGAAAATTGGAGGGTGTATTCTTTGTGAAGAGTTAGTATCAGTTTTTCGAAATTCCTACCCCTCAGAGGGTGAAATGGGGTGTTGAATTTTCTGTGAAAGTTTTTACTCTCGGGGTCGATTGACTTGAAAATTTGTTTACATACTCTTCAGATAAAATCCAGTAAATCCGATGTCCAGTCTCAAACCAAGGTATCAATATTTCACGTATCTAATTTAATTGATATGACTTTATAATAATAATTGCAAGTTATAAGCAAGTACATGTAAATCTATGTATGTATTATAGATAGATACATAGATTACTTATTATTCCAGAAGTAAGATCCCGTGGGCAACTCCCTAACTCCACGCGGGCGAAGCCGCGGGCATAAGCTAGTTTTCATTATAAAAGTCATCAATCAGTTGAAAGACCACTGATAGACATAACCACTCTAAGCATCGCCACATGGTCTATTATAATTTTATTCATATTGTCTATGGATTAGTTCTAACTTAAAGTTAGAACAAACTAAAACGACGACGACGACTTAGAAGTCACGTTTGCCGAAACACGCCCCTATTCTTAATACCAGAATACTAAGTGCCGTCTTGCCGAGCGCGGAAGGAAATGCCATCCATAAGGGTAGCTTCACACCGGTATGGCGGCAATATTGCTAACGAAGTTAGAATTTTTCTGTAGAACAGAATTTTAACTACACAAATCTCAGGTTTGCTAACTTTATAGCTGTGAAAGAAAAATCAAATCGCCGCCGAAACTTCAGAAGACCTAATTTGTTTTAACCTTTTCACCGCCACGGACTTCAATAGAAGTTCCAGATTTCCGTGCCACCAGCGCCACGATTTCATTAGAATCTCTTAATTTTTAACTACCTATCAAACATAAAAGTACTGTATTTAAAGCGTGTAAATCTCATTCATAGTTATGACGATACCATCATCACTACTGTTTACTGTATACTTCGTTATACAATTATAGCTTGGCGCTGGCGAGGCATCGCGTTCTGTGTACGTTGGCGGTGAAAAGGTTAATGAATGAATGATCTTTTCATTTGCTACGTTCACTTACTTTCTCGTAAGTTGAAGTAATTGAGATTTACATAACATCACGCCTGTAATCCCCAAAGGGTTAGGCAAGCTGTACCTAATAGTACACCCACATGTCGCTTAGTTATGTTTTAAGTAACATGTAATAGAGGGCAAGCCTATTGCCATGAACCGGGAACAAATCCAGACTCCATGGCTGCTACTGAAAAACCCAATAACATTTTGCCCGACTCGGGAATCGATCCCAGGACCTGAAGCTCAGCAGTCGCGCTTGCGACCACTCAGCCAATGATGCAGTAATTGAGATTTGTCTTGTGGTTACTGGTTGCGTTTGTCTGTCTGCGGTTTTGCTTGTTTGTCGGCAGATTGTTTATTACAACAAATAAGTCTGAACTGAGTAAGTCTGAATCATTCTTTGACAAATAATAAATAAATCCAGGAAGACCTTCTTCATTACTTGACAGGTTTACTTCTTCCTAGTCTGTAGATCATTGAGAATGGTTTAGTGTTTACGCGTCTGTCTGCGGGCTTCCATGTTTGTATGTGGTTTGAGCGTTTGCTAATGCAAAAACATGTTTGGGGTTGAATAATTCTTGGTTCAGAATTAAGTAAATATAATACGAGTTGTTGATTGTGTCTGGTGAATTCAGTATGTATTTCAATTCGTGCGTTTATGTTCTTCGGAAAACATCGTGAGGAAGCTGTAGTATGTGTCCACTATAACGTATATTAATCATGTTTATCCTAGAATATATTCAGTGTACGTCAAGTCGTCTTTCATTCAACTCGCCTCACAACACATGGCGACCCTCCCAACGGTCTGCCTCGAGTGTGCATTCCTGTGCCCATATTAAGAGTACGATACAAGCATAAGCATATCCAAGAACCAAAAAATCTAAGACATCTAGTAGCATCCAACTCGCATTAGAGCAAGCTCACCTCTCTCAGAGTGGAGGTCTGTCATCCTGCTGTAGAAAAACTAAAGGCTGAATATGCACCAAACTCTCTCGAGTAAAATAAAATTGGTCTTTCTCCACAGTTAAAGGTGTGAAGTCACCCTTAACATTAGGGTCGATGCTCGCGAACAGGTGGCACGTCAACAATGTCGGGCATGACAGTGGAGCAATAAAAGTATACACATACATAATACATAATGTGCCGTCTATGTGGGGCAGGCTTCAAGGTTACGCGTGGCATACCAACGTAAGGACCTGCCGTAATGGAAGTGGGTATATAGAGCCACTTAGCTTCCCGCATCCCCCGTGTTTAGGGTTGTCTAGAGGGGTACTTTGTAGGAGTATTTGATCGTTCTGAGACTTGACTTTGGTTTCTTTAATGTTTTTAATTAAATTAATTCGATGTCATCATCATCTGCCTAGCCTTTTCCCAGCTATGTTGGGGTCGGCTTCCAGTCTAACCAGATGCAGCTGAATACCAGTATTTTACTGCTGGAGCGCCTGCTTCCACAACCCAGTTAGTGCTGGGTAATACTCCCCCCCCCCTTGCCCTTTGCCTTACCGCTTGGTAAGACTGGTTGCCAGACTTTCGGGACTGACTGCCTGTACCGACTGTCAAAGATCTACAGCCGGGACCAACGGCTTAATGTGCCTTCCGAGGCACGGAGGAAACTCGGTATGTAATGCGTGGTCACCCATCAGACAACAGACCAACCTAGGCAAGTGCGGCGTTACTTGAAGATTGATCGTGCGGCTGTTATATGTGTCACATGTTTCTGGGCCCTGTTTTTATGGCAATACAGAAATTTATTTAATCATATTGAAATATGGCGGCGTCTGGCTCCTTTCAGCAGATTGTTTTTTCAGTTTCAAAATTTTTTTGCGTAATAAAATTAAAAGAGACTGTAATGTCTATTAAATATGGCCAACTACACATCGCTAAGATAACTTACTCGCTTTCTAAGATTTTGTTTTTTATTAGCGGTACAAAGGCACAACGTATTCAAATATTGTTTGACCTCAAATTCAGGAATATGATCATTGCTCAAAATATCACCTGGTGCAGGTATTCTGAAGAAGTTGAAAAGCTTGATTTAAACAGAAGCACATCTTGAACGCGTTTGCTGACCAATTGGTAGCCCTACCAATAATCCTATAAGGGATAAATGTATCTGGATGTTCGCCAACACCTAAGTATTTGGAACGGTTTCGTAAATCACATTAACAGGGGTACTATTAAAATCGGCCGTAATGTATAGCTGTTGGACTATTTAACTGCGACGGGTTACGACCCGTTATTGCTTCCACCGGTCACTTGGCCGTGATTGATTTATTGGTGAGTAGGTACTATCAGGCAACGTCAAGTTCGGTACTCATAGTATTAATACAAATCACACTCACACACTCTCATTCACACATACAGGGTGTTAACAGACCCTTCACATATCCGTCAACCAAGCATTGTGTACATCAAACTAAGTAACCTTACGCAAAAATTATTGCTGGGAATCGACTTTTTTTTTGGGGTGAAAAATCACGTTTTACGGTAGGACTCGATGGAAAGCACTCAAAACATTGTGCTGATGGATGGGTTGAATAGTACGGGGGTCGTGGAAGTGTGTAAAGTAAAAATCTTACATTAAAAACATGTATTTAAAAAAAAAACTTGTGAAAAAGATGGAACTTTGACCTCCAATATCTCCGTAACTAGAAGGTTCCCAGATATGGTCTAGAACAAAAAAATGATCGCAAAGACGGGGAGAACAAGTGCCTTTCGGATATATTAAGGGTATATTTACACCCTTTGTACATGCTTGCAGGCATGCTGTTTGTTTAGTTTTAATTCCCTTTTTTACTATAACCTTTAGTACCGAAATGTTTTGTATAAAATAAATCAAATTATACCTAAACGTAGTTTATTGAATTTTCGAACACAATTTTTTTTTCATCTTGTAATCAGTACATAAGTGGTACCGATTAAAAATCTTAGGATAGACATGTTAATTTTTTGCAGTGAATTGACTCGAACTGCGTCGTAGACAGTACTATAAAAAGCTCTCAGCGTTGGAGCAGTTGATTTGTTGACATTTTTTAAACGTTCTGGTGTTATTTATTAACTAGATTCTTGAAATTATGTATTTCGTTCGTTTTAATGGGGTTTTCATCTGTTCTTAAGTGGGTCAGAAAATGTCGTTGCAATAAAACGAAACGATTCTTCTGTTATTGTCAGTCGTTAAAAGATGTTGTCTGGCTATGCTTATGAGATTAGCTGTGGCCTGCGGCTTCATTTGTGATCCAGGACAAGCTAAGGCCACAGGTAAGCTATGGCTTACCTATCTATCAAATATTACAGTGATCGGTTCATTGGTTTAGGCATTTCTTCACGACTAACAGACAGAGAGATGGGCAGAGTTACTGACTACATAAACTATTTCCACTGTCTCATGTAAGTAACTACGGGCCAAAGTGGATCCCAGCTGAAAAGTTAATTACGCACAAAATACCTTACCTCCTAAGTATTTCAGCACCAGTATTGACCATGTCTGCATTGACAGGCGCCCAGGACTTCTGCACCAGGCTGACCTCCCGTCTCGTGAGCCCTGAGATAGGGTTCACCACGTCGGGGTCTTCGCCCCACCAGAAATAGCTTAGCCAACCGCCCATTGTCACCTGGGAAGAGAAAAAAAGCAGTTTAGTACTTATGGGAGTAAGGTTTTAGAATAGGTACACTTGGAAAAGTTGGCGGTGGACCACTTTTCAACCTTAACGCTAAAGGCATAAGGGTAAAAAGTGGGCAACCGCAAACTTTGTGTACTTCGCATAATATAAGCCTTTAAAGTTCTCACTGCTGGGACCAGAGCTGATCAAAATACATGCTTTGCTTTAATTAAAATATAAATTACAAAATACTATCTCGCAAGTATTGAAAATACGAAATACAACATATATTTTAGTCGTGTATTTGAAATAGAAAATACAAAATATAGTATTTTAACAATTATTATTATTAAAATACAAATTTAAAATTTCAAAATACAGTCAGGTTAGGTTATATAGAATAGAATAATTCGTCGTTATAAGCGTACTTCTTTTTTTCTTCTTCTTCTTTATCGTCTGGTTAGTGTTTAACCAGGTGTCAGAGTTTTTATGCCGCCCATTCGTCCTAATAAACTTAAGTGATACACAGAAGTTTCGTGAAAATTACCGTTTAATTTGACGTAGGTACGGCACTGGTGCAGTGTTGCCAACTTTAAAGGTTGACGACATATTTAGCGGTCGCCATTTTGTTTACGAAGACTATCGAGCGCTCTTTCTGCAGAACGCAACCATTAATAAGATCGCTAAATGTATTTTTGTTCAAATGTATTTTGAAGCCAGAAGTATTTGAAATACTAACTACAAAATACCTCAGCGTCAGGTATTTGAAATGCCAATCACAAATTACATTTTTAAGAAGTAATTGACTTACAAATATGCAATACGTATTTGCATTTCAATTAGGTATTTTCATTACAAGTTATTCAAATACTGCCCAACCCTGGCTTTATAGTCATAGTCATAGTATGTAGGATAATGTCTTTCTCTCTTTGAGAGGGGCTGTGACCCACAACGCGAGACCTGCGGGTTGGTGCACCTGACTCGCCTTCGAATTTTTAGTTCTAAGACGCGTCGGTTTTCTCACGATATTTTCCTTCGCCGTTATGAAAGCAGTGGTGAGGACATAATTAACGTTAAGTGTCCCTACTTTGTGTCTTCATACAATAATAAAAAAATAATCTATACATATAAAATTCAAAGTCCTGACTGACTGACTGACTGACTGACTTATATATCAACGCACAGCCCAAACCACTGGTCCTAGAGACATGAAATTTGGACAGTGTACTCTTTGTGAAAAGTATGTATCCACTAAGAAACGGTTTTTCGAAATACCACCCCTAAGAGGGTGAAATGGGGTGTTGAATTTTCTATGAAACTTTTTATTCCCCGAGTCGATTGACTTGAAAATGTGTCTACATATACTTCAGTTAAAATGATGACATACATGTATCACAGTTTTTCCAAAATCATCCCCCAATTTAAAATTCCATGTCCTGACTGGCTGACTGATATACCAACGCACAGGCCAAACCGCTGGTTCTAGAGACATGAAATTTGAAGAATGTATTCTTTGTGGAGAGTAAATATCCACTAAGAAAGGGTTTTTTTGAAATTCCACCCCTAATAGGGTGAAATGGGGTGTTGAATTTTCTATGAAACTTTTTATTCCCCGAGTCGATTGACTTGAAAATGTGTTTACATATTATACTTCAGTTAAAATGATGAGATACGTGTATCACAGTTTTTCCAAAATCATCCCCCAATTTAAAATTCAATGTCCTGCCTGGCTGACTGATACATCAACGCACAGCCCAAACCGCTGGCCCCAGAGACATGAAATTTGGAGAATGTACTCTTTGTGGAGAGTAGGTATGCACTAAGAAAGGGTTTTTTTGAAATTCCACCCCTAAGAGTTTGAAATGGGGTGTTGAATTTTCTGTGAAACTGTCACGGGATAGATTGACTTGAAAATGTGTCTACATATTATACTTCAGTTAAAATGACGAGATACGTTTATCACAGTTTTTCCAAAATCATCCCCCAATTTAAAATTCCATGTCCTGACTGGCTGACTGATATACCAACGCACAGTCCAATCCCAGAGATATGAAAATTGGAGGGTGTATTGATTGTGATGAGTAAGTATCAGTATTTCGAAATTTCTACCCCTTAGAGGGTGAAATGGGGTGTTGAACTGTCTGTGAAACTTTTTATTCTCGGGGTAGATTGACTTGAAAATTTGTGTACATACTCTTCAGATAAAATCCAGTAAATCCGATGTCCAATCTCAAACCAAGGTATCAATATTTCACGTATCTAATTTAATTGATATAACTTTAAACTAATAATTGCAAGTTAAAGGCAAGTACATGTAAATCAATGTATGTATTATAGATAGATACATAGATTACTTATTATCCCAGAAATAAGATCCCGTGGGCAATTCCCTAACTCCACGCGAGCGAAGCCGCGGGCATAAGTTGGTAAATAATAAAATCTTTATTAACAGGTGGTTGTTCAAACATCAGTGTAGCTCTGGCTCTTGTACTAGGATTCCCTGTATCACAGGAGCCATCACAATCCTAGTTTCTATTTCCTTTAATATTATAAATGCGAAATTTTGTTAAAATTTATGGATGTCTGAATGTTTGTTACTCTTTCACGCAAAAACTTCCGACCGGATTTAGATGAAAGGAGATGTTTCAAATTGGGCCCAGTATGTGTACAGTACCCCGAAAAATCGAGAAAAATCCGTGGAATTCGGGAAAAATACAGATAAATAGCTTAAATGCATACTTTTCTTGTAATCATTTCCTATTTTTATCGACTTTCAACATGGCGTCTCACCAATTTACGTACTCAATGGTTAAAAAATTTTGACAATAAACCATAGATCGATCATAGATTGTGAACTGTCTACTGTCGGTGCAGTCGTTCGTTCGTTGTCGATCGTGTTTGGATGTTCGGTTTGTTTGAATTTCTTGAGTTATTTTTAACAACCTCGCTTTAATTTTTTGGATTTTTTATTTGACTTAAATGACTAACGTTGTGATTCTCTTTTACAATGTAATATGACAGATATAAACATGTCAAACGTCAATAATCAATCAACATGACAGCCGCCACCACTTACCGCCATGACATTTGTTGTGTGTTGCAATTTCAAGTGTATATTCTTGTGCTCTACCACCAAACAAAGCCAACTTAAAGTAATTGGATAGTTGAAAACTGTTTTATGTGTGCTTCCCCATTTTTGAATATAGTGTACAAAGAGCTGGCCGGGGCTCCACACATTTTGAAACATCTCCTTTGGCGCACAGATAGTTTAAAACCTGGATTAACATTAGGAATTTTTATCCCGGTAGTACAATCCCGTGGGGCAATTACGAAACTACGCGGGTGAAGCCACGGGCATATGGTAGTTCTTCTATAAGCCGCTGTTCAAAAGCACATAGTGGAATGCTCATTGATTCGTCAATATATAAATGCTCACGGTGCGGACCAGCCTTTATAATGTAAATTATTCTTTTAGGTTTTTAGGCTTGATTTAATTGCATTTGTCCCGTAGCTACCTTATTCGTTAGTATATCTTGGGTTCGTGTCACCGTGAATACTTGAATAGCAATGTTTCCAAAGGACACGAGCAGACTGGATGGGTAACTATAATTAGGAACCACAACCAAACTTGTATGATAAAAGGTATAATCTTGTTTTAGGTATAATCAAATACTAGTTAGTGTCAATGCTTTACTTGCCAACATGGCAGCCGGTCATCGCAACCCAAATTGTACAAAAACTACAGAAACTTTTTGCTCTTGTCACCTATTTGCTGTAATTTGTTCAAAATTAATTTAAAACAGTTTCGCTATTCAATTTAAAGCCTAAATCACCGGATGTGTCATTCACAAAGTAATTTGTAAAAACACTATTATCTTAATAATTTACCTGCCTAGCTGAAATAATTACCGAATCGAATCGTGTGAATAAATTGCATACTTCGGGTAATCACACAGTTATAAGCACTGGACGGTATCAGCAATTCAGCATCGGTCCGGTCAACTCATGCCATTCTGGATTCTTTGTAGCACCGTATATAATAAACTAGCTTATGCCCGCGGCTTCGCCCGCGTGGAGTTAGGGAATAGCCCACGGGATCTGACTTCTGGGATAATAAGTAATCTACGTATCTATCTGTAATACATACTTACATAGATTTACATGTACTTGCTTATAACTTGTAAATATTAGTTTGAAGTTATATCAATTAAATTAGATACGTGAAATATTGATACCTTGGTTTGAGATTGGACATCGGATTTACTGGATTTTATCTGAAGAGTATGTACACAAATTTTCAAGTCAATCGACCCCGAGAATAAAAAGTTTCACAGAAAATTCAACACCCCATTTCACCCTCTTAGGGGTGGAATTTCAAAAAACCCTTTCTTAGTGGATACCTACTCTCCACAAACAGTACATTCTCCAAATTTGATGTCTCTAGGACCAGCGGTTTGGACTGTGCGTTGATGTATCAGTCAGCCAGTCAGGACATTGAATTTTAAATTGGGGGATGATTTAAAAAAAACTGTGAAACACGTATCTCATCATTTTAACTGAAGTATATGTGTACACATTTTCAAGTCAATCGATTCAGAAAATAAAAAGTTTCATAGAAAATTCAACAACCCATTTCACCCTCTTAGGGGTGGAATTTCGAAAAACCCTTTCTTAGTGGATACCTACTCTTCACAAAGAGTACACTGTCCAAATTTCATGTCTCTAGGACCTGTGGTTTGGGCTGTGCGTTGATATATAAGTCAGTCAGTCAGTCAGTCAGTCAGTCAGTCAGTCAGTCAGTCAGGACTTTGAATTTTATATGTATATAAGATAAGATAAGATGATGTTTATTTTGCAAATAGGTTTGTACGAACACTTTTACACGTAATTTTTTTTTTAAAACTTCATGGTGTCGGTGTTTCGAACATGACTACTCTGAGAAGAAACAGCCGAAACAAACTCAAAGGCCATAGTCCCGGGGTCGCGGGACTCGGACTCATAGAATTACGTGACCCTGGAACATAAAGGGCTACTGCAGGACACCGTGGATTTTAGTCAGTACAAGTCTGACAGTCCCTCCCGCTCTGCCCTGGGTGGGAGGACTCATTTGATGATTTTACCACGTTAAAAAAAAAAAAAAAAAGGTCATAGTCTCTTTTAAGGTCCAGCCATAATCTTGATCAATTCACATGAAAACTATGCAGATTAGTGTTTGTGGTAGTCTTTCGAAGAAAAGACCACACAGATTCGAGTGGACCTATCCAGTCAGTGCAAGCATTTGTCAGATATCGTGTAGCTCGACTTATAACACAAGGAGCTCAACGACACGACGAACAATAACAAAGAAAGGACATTTGGGTAGGTTGCTTGTAGTACTCAAACTACCAGACAATCTTTAAAACCAAAAGGTAAACAAACAAAAACATGACCCACATGGTCCTCACCGGTAACGCATCGGATCGGGACCAGCTAGTAAAAATGAGGTGCAGTGATACTGATCTGATGTAGTGCTCACAAGTGTGATATGAGCTTTATTTTCTTGGTCAAGTCACTCAGATACGTGTTACATTACCAACCGTTAGCAACGAATACCAATTGATTAATTTGCATTTGCATATGCGGGAGTCAATTTACTGTATAAAATGGACCTTGAAATAATAAGCTGAATTGACTAGGTACTTTATTTAGTAAGTGGCTTTAATGTATTTAATAGACGCATTGTTACAAACAAAATTATGTTGTTACCAACTGCCAAAGTTGTTGGAAAATAATATTTGTGGAAAACTTCTTAGTGTTATTCTCTCTAAGTGTTATTGGGGTTTTCCATCAGAAATACAGGGTGTAAACAGACCCTTCACATAGCCGTCAACCAAGCATTCTGTACATCAAACTAAGTAGCTTTACGCAAAAATTATTGCTGGGAATCGACTTTTTTTTGGGATGAAAAATCACGTTTTAAAAGTTTTTTTTTTTTTGTTTTTACGATAATTTGATAAAAATGTGTCTTAGTTAATTTTGACACAATTTAACTTTTACATAATTATTGGACACAGATAACATACTTATTTTTGCGATTTATGTTGCTACATAAATTTGAATTTTAAGGGCATTTCTATGTTATTACTCGTGACTGTGTAGGTAGTGTAGTAGTGAGCAATTGCTCTTACCTGCCCGGTGGTCAGGTTAGGTGACCTGATATTAATACAATGACTGGAAACTTATGATCTAAGTTTAATACGTGTCAATAGCCTTGCGGTTTAGCGTGCTACATTGAAATATTACAGGTTTTGTCACTGACTTGCAGGTTGTTCAATGTTAATGAAATTTTGAAAAATATTGTCTTATTTACATAATATAGAAAGCTTAAGTTTTGGAAATGTTGAATGACATAACGTCCACAAATATAAAAGTCCTAAAAACTGTAGAAGCACTTTATTGAATATTTATGAATATGTCGTCTATACAAATAAATAAAATAGATGTGTTAATTTGTAATTTCAAAATAACAGCTTTTTATTGAATGTATTATTATACGGTACCTACTTATAACAATAAAACTTTTTTTTAAATTTTTGTCTGTCTGTTTGTTCCGGCTCACCTCCGAAACGGCTAGACCGATTTTGACAGGACTATTACTGGCAGATAGCTAATGTTATAAGGAGTAACTTAGGCTACTTTTATTTTAGAAAAATAATAAGGGTTCCGTACAGAAAAATTAAAACCCTCGAAATTGTTAACACACACGGTTACAAAACAGAGTCTCTGTTAAGCTAGAATAGCGTAGTGCTATATTTAAGAATGGAAATACCACTATAACTTAACCATCAATAAATAAAGAAAAAGAAACCTACCATCCAGTTGTCATTATTTATTTTTAAACAAATTCGCAAGCATGAACCGAAACTTGTATCACAACACAACTTAACCGGCTTTTTAGAAACAAAAATAGGTAATGAGTCATTGAAAAACTACGTAGAATCTATTTAAAAGGTCCATAGAGCATAATGTCTAAGCAAAAACTCACTTATCATTAGTTTTTTTTGGATAAAAGTTCAACAAATGTCTGCGAACTCGAAATAATTTCGACTGTATGTTTTTCTTTATTTTTTTTTTTGGCTAATTTAATCATTGAGACGTAGGAGCATCCGCATTGCTTGGTATTATTTTTGAACGAAGGTAAATCATATTAATTCAACACACTATATATATATAGGTAGCACCTGTTTATTTAATAATTAACTATAACTTCGTAATTAATTTAAGCGACTGATCCACATCAAAGTTACACCTACCCCTGAATTGTAAATGAGAGGTCATACAAACTCTGCCCTTTGATCTGTTAACTTTGAGCTAGTAACCGACGACTATTAGTTAATAATCCATCATTTAGAGGGCCTTACAGACATTAATATCAACAAAACAATCAATTAACTCCGTGAAAATTGTCGATTTTCCATGAAATTTCTTTCGAAAGATAAAGATTCTAAAATACCTACCTTATAATTATTATATATATATTATATTATATATATATATATTATATATAGCCTACCTTGCCACTCTTATCTTTCTTCAAAATAATAGAAACAGCAGTCACCAAAACCAAAACTATGGATAGGAATACGTACAACATTTTAACACAAAAATTCACAAATTAAAATTAAAACGACCGGTCGACACGGATTTATGTAACAAACTAAAGTTGCCCTAACAAGTTGTTGATGTTTTAACAAAACTTGTTTGAATAAAAGTGAAATTTATCTCGGTCACAAGACGAAGAATAAATATTATATAGAAACAGGTTGGAATCTGCGTGACTCAGGACAGCAAGGATGACGAAGTTGAATTAATTCTGACGATATGTCTCGCGTAGCGTCTCGACCGATCCTTCCGAGATTGGATGGGGAAACCTCTTTGGCAAATTAGTTCTAAAGGGAGCTCCTCCAACCGATGACGATGACCGATGACGTTACATTGCATCATAGACTTCATCATTACATACCTAATGTCTTTGATAGAACGAGGGGTTGGTCAACCCGCATTGCCATCTGAAGTTTTTTTATGTTCATCAGTGTCATAATGATTGCAAAAGGACATAAAACAGCGTGCTTCCAATAGTCTGAAAGAGGTATGAAGCCTTCGGCCTAATGTTTTAGTTCTGTAACTTTACGACGGCGACGTTGCGATTTTTTGGACAGTGAAGAAGTTTTTAAGATCATTTCTCATTACATCTTAGACCGCGTGTGATTAGTCTATATAGTCAACGGAAGGATTACCTAAGTTACTCAGAATATGTTGTGTATATCAAAACTAACTATAAAGACTACCCGCCAAAATAATAAGATCTCGAAAAGTCATTGACTGCCGCACTTTTACAGCTGTCTTTATCAAAGTGTAAGTAAATCATTTAATTGACCCAGCCTGTTGATTCACTTCGATTAGTTATAAAAAGAACTTTGAATTCGACAGATAGGCACCGGCTACAGATAAATGGCACAAAGAGTGACGACATGAAGTGACAACTAATTTGTGACGACAAAAAAAAATTTTTCGTCACTAAAAATATTTCCTGGGATTAGGTATGCCTTTATTATAACTACTTATGCAAATCCACATTTGAGGTGTAAGTCAACCGTTTCTTAAAAAACGTGTTGATTCACTTCGATTAGTTATAAAAAGATGTTGAATTCGACAAATAGGTACCTACCTGCAAGTTCATGGCAAAGAGTGACGACATGGAGTGACAACTAATCTGTGACGAAATAAAGGACAATTTTATTGTGCATAAATTATAACAACGTATGCGGTTTCTTATATTTGAGGACACTTTGACACTTAAAAACCTGTTGATTCACTCTGATTTAATTTTAAAAGAACGTTGAATTCGAGAAATAGGTGCGACTACAAATAAATGGCAAAGAGTGACGACATGGAGTGACAACTAATCTGTGACGAAATAAAAAAATGTATTTTTCGTCACTTTTTCCTGGGATTATGAATAAATAAAAACTTTATAGTTTATTAGTAACAATTTAAAGGTTAAAATACTAGTCGTAAAACAGATCCTGGATTATTTGGAAATAAAATACGAAGATCACTTAGCATGTCGTATCTAGTTCGACCAGAAATACTAACGTTACTTTATTATAGTTAAAGCGACTTGTATTTGAGTCATATTTAAATAGAAGATTAGCCATTTTCTTGGTATTGATTATACGTATCTACCTCGCAACTTAGTCGACCCAGCCCTCTTTGGCCGCAACTGAGTTCAGAGGGCCTGTATAAAGTGACGTTCTATGAGTGCTACCATCATCAGATGATGAACTTGCGGATCCCAACATAGCTGGAAAAAGGCGCAAGGATAAAAGAAATAAAAAATAAAAAAGATGGGTTTCACAAAAAACTATTTTTTTTTAGCTTGTAGACCTTCATTAGTGTTTCAGTTTCCTCTGATTGTATTTTTTGGCATTTTTAGGGGCATTCCAAAGTTGTTCAGGTCGGCAGGGTTTTTTGAACACTAAAACTTTCCCGCGACGCAATCACTACACACATACGGATTTCATTCGGCTCGTGCTGATGCTGATCGGCATCTCAGCATCTGCCTAGCCTTTTCCCAGCTATGTTGGGGTCAGCTAACCGGATGCAGCCGAGTACCAGTATTTTATACGGAGCGACTGCCTATCTGAACTCCACAACCCAGTTAGTACTGGGTGATACGATACCCCTTGGTAAAACTGGTATATGTGTGCTACCGATGACATCTATATGTGTAAATCTCGTGTCACGGTTTTTTTGCGCTCTAAAGATCAAACGCTTGGGCCGATTTTGATGATTCTTAGGTGGTGTTACTTGTCAAGAAAAATTGCATCGATATGTCAAACTTGGTACATTTATTTTAGATTTGTGTTTTCCCACCCGCACAGATAAGTTTTTTTTTTCCTTGTTTGAAGTGTATGTCGATCGATTTGTCTTAATCTTGCGAGTGTCACTAAAGACATGACAGCAATCAAAATTCAATATGGCGACAATCGGACGCCATATTGTGAAAAGGAAAAATGAAAGTAGACTAACTAACTATGGTAAGTATAAGATAGGGGTCTGTGTCAGTAGTTCAAAAGGATTCTCATATAATTTTTCATTTCGAATGTCCATTTAGGATCTATAACAATTTAAAGTTGGTAATTCAAAATGACATATGGGTGAATATCAAATCAGCAAATTTTACGTGTCCACGTTGAGAATCGAGGTGTAAAATGATAGGATGTTTCTGATTTTTTTTTGTAGTGAACTACGTAACTTGGTTCAATTAGGGCCACATTTATTTTTTTATAAGTGTATATAAATCATCAGGGAAAAAAAAAATCACCTTCAAATTCAAGTTTGGTGGCTTGTCCCAGTTCCATTTTTTGATGTAATTGCGTTCACCAAAGTAACAATTTGAGGTACAATAAAAAATAAACAATTTTTTTAGTATATGCATTAGTCAAGTTATCTAAAAACAATTAAACCATATTATAAAATCTTATTTAAAAGCACAGGACACTCGATCAAAGTTTGTCCAAGCAAAAATCAAATTTTTTCTGGCACTTTTTCAACTTACTATAACATGAAGTTTCGTGCGTGTGCGATCAACCGCGTTATTTATTTCGCATCTATCAGTCGTGCCATTAGTGCGATTAGTGTCGGGTGTGTAATTAGTGCGGTGATTACCCTCCAAAAACATAAGTACTCGCCTTGGGCGGAACGGGGGACAACAATTGTTCAATTTTTGGTGGATCGATTTACTGTTGATTTTAAAGTGTTATAATAGTAAGCTACATGCTATAGCTAATGATTTGGGTGACCCATAAATCATCATCATTTTCCTGCCCTTGTCCCATGTCACTTGGGGTCGGCGCAACACGTTTTTTTCTTCCAATCTCCTCTGTCAACCGTCACGCTATCATTCACTCCTTTAACTTTCATATCATTCCTCACACAATCCATCCATCGTTTCTTTGGTCTTCCTCTCCCTCTCCATCCATCAACGTTTATATTCATCACTCTTTTAGTCACATGCGATTCGTCCCTCCTCATCACATGTCCATACCAAGACAGTCGATTCCCTTTCAACTTTTCTGTAACTGGCGCAACTTTCAAACTTCCTCTAATATACTCGTTCCTTACCTTATCCATTCTTGTCACACCACACATCCACCTCAACATTCTCATCTCCGCTACATGCAATCTTTTTTCATCCATCTTCTTCACAGCCCAGCATTCCGATCCATACAGTACGACAGGTCTAATCACGGATTTGTATATTTTCCCCTTTAATTTGAGGGGCATCCGTGGGTCACAAGTTGTTCCAGTGACCTGTCGCCATTTCATCCATCCTGAGTTGATCCGATGCGTTACGTCTCGGTCTACTTCGCCATCCCCTTGGACAAGCGACCCGAGGTACCGAAAGTCGGAACAGATCGGTATGGGCGTTCCGGCAAGAGTTATGGGCACAGGACTGGAGAGACCGCCGAAATCACAGAATAGGTACTCTGTTTTGGTCCTACTGACTTTCAGGCCAACATTCTCCAGTCTTTGCCACCACACCTCCAATCTGCTCTGGACCTCTAGGCCACTCTCGGCAACCAACACAATGTCGTCGGCAAACAGCATACACCAGGGAGCCTCTTCCTGGATGTCCGACGTAAGTGCGTCCATTATCACCAGGAAGAGGTAAGGGCTTAGAGCCGACCCTTGGTGCAAGCCGACAGCCACATTGAAGCTGCCGGTAGTGCCCGCTGTAGACCGGACTTGGGTACTAGATCGACTGTACATCGCTCGGATCAACTGCACATACTTCCCAGGTATACCTTTCTCTTTTAGGGCCCACCACAAAACCTCACAAGGTACCCGGTCGTATGCCTTTTCGAGGTCGATGAACACCATGTGCAAGTTTTTGTGCGCACTTCTATATTTCTCGCACAGCTGGCGGATGGCAAAAATGGCATCCATCGTTCCCCGACCAGGCATAAAACCGAATTGATTTCGTGAAATTTCACTCTCTTCTCTCAGTCGTCTTTCAATAACTTTCTCCCAAACTTTCATACTATGCGCCATTAACTTTATTCCTCTATAGTTATTGCACTCCAGCACATCACCTTTATTTTTAAAGATGGGCACCAGCGAACTGTTGCACCACTCGTCAGGTATGGCTTCTTCCAGCAACAACTTATTGAAAAATAAACCCATAAATCAATGACATTAATTTAATTTTAACTTAAAACCCTTATTTTTTAAGATTTTTTTTATGCCTGGTTCCAATTTTGGTGGCTCAATTTTGGTGGTTTTGGTGGCGTTTTCACGCCACCAAAATTGAAAATGACCCACCAGATTTTAATTATGTACTGTATATGTATTGTTATTACCTATATAGCTAGTTATTACGTTGAAAGACAGTTGGGTTAGCAAACAAATACATGTTATGTACTTGGCAGTTAGTAAGACCTATTATTATAAGGGTTGCATACTAATGACCAAGTTTTTATTCATATATATTTATTTTGTTGCTTTTTAGAATGCCAAAACAGACCAGCGAAGAGAGGCTGCTTAAAAGTACTTCACCGTTGTCATTGGGGACTTCAACGCGAAACTAGGCAATTTGGGGTTGGACGTTGGAACCACCGGGGTCACTCTAGACACACAACTGGCTAGTTTTATGGAGAAGGAGGGCCTCTATAGGATGAACTCCTTCTTCAGAAAGCGTGAGCACAGGAAGTGGACCTGCCAGAGCCCCGATGGTGCAACTTCAAATGAGATTGACTTCATCATGTCAACCAAGAAGCGTATATGTTCAATGTTGTCTCTACGATCAATTCGTTGAAAACCGGAAGCGATCAAGGCATAGTAAGAGGCACATTGAACATCAATATCAAGCTTAAAAAGTCTCGACTGATGAAGTCTACGCTCTGTCCAGCACAGATCCAAATTCAAAACCCCGAGAGCTGCTGCAATCTGAAAAGCTTGAACTCCAGCCTCGTTTCGAGTGCCTAAGAAGCTCATTGGACGAATACAATAAGTTCGTGGAAACTGTCCATACGGGTCTAAGTTCTTCAAGACACGTCGTGCACATAAGAACAAAAAACTCTCTGATCATACTCTCAGGCTCATGCAGGAGCGGCGTGAGATGATCCTGCAGTCTTCAGACGAGGCGTGGAAATACCAGCAGCTCAATAGACGGATGTTTAAATCCAGCATATTAAAGATGCAATTGAGCGGCTCCAAGGCATTTGCAAGAGATCTGGCTATTGGGCAGAGCCAGCTCGCGGAACTGAAGACCGACCGTGGCAGGATCGTATCCGCCAAACCGGAGCTACTGAGGGAGATCGAGAGATTCTATGGGCAGTTATACACTTCAACCAGTAAACCCGTTGCAAATCTAGCAAATGACCCCAGAGCTAGACTGACCCGACACTATACCGAAGACAACCCGGACGAGATCTAAATGCACGAGATTAGGATGGCTCTGGAACAGCTTAAAAACAACAAAGTACCGGGTGATGACGGAATTACGGCCTAAATCCTAAAGGCGGATGGAAAACCGGTACTTAAGGCCCTTCAGAAGCTGTTTGATTCCGTCATACCCGAGGGGAAAACCCGGCATGGTGCAGGGGTGTGGTGGTACTCTTCTTCAAAAAAGGCTACAATGCCCGGCTGAAGAATTATAGGCCCATCTCACTTCTAAGCTATGTCAACAAGTTGTTTTCAAGAATCATCCCGAACCAGCCGGATTCCATAATGGCTTTAGCACCGTACACCACATACATACGCTGCGGCAGGTTATACAGGAGACCCAAGAGCTGCCTCTCCGTTTAGTGTTTGTGGACTACGAGAAAGCCTTCGATTCGATCGAGACTTGGGTTGTACTGCAGTCTCCCCAACAAAAACGCTACCATGTCAGTCCGACTTTAGGACCAGACCTCAGAATCTATCCTATTTTTAACAAAAGAGAGTTTTATAAACCGATAAAAGTTATTGATACTTCCCGAGAATTAGTGAGATTAATCACATTGAGCTTTATTAGTGAGATTGAGGTTTCTGACGGAGAAATCCAATTTTGGTGCCACTGATTTTCAATTTTGGTGGGCACTTTCGATTTTGGTGGGTGATTTTCAATTTTGGTGGCCACACTAGACTTTGAACTAAAATATCTCAAAAAGTTATGGAGATATTCTGAGCCCTCATGAAGATCCTTCAAGCTTGGACATTCTATTCTTATACCAGATCGTTATTTTTCACGAAAACTAAAAAAAAAATTGAGCCACCAAAATTGACAAAAAATGAACTTTGTTGATATTGACCCATATGCCATAAAAAGTGAAAAAAAAACAAAAAGTTAAATCGTCCGCGAAATCTTTCACACTATTAAACTGAAAAGCTGAAAATAAAAAAAAGTAATTAAAGAAAGTAAAAAAAACCGACTAAAACTCAAAAATCAAGCACATTTGGAAACAGGCGGGACCGCGGGACCCATTCCATATTTTAATAATTTTATATTCAGCCCTAGTCTTCCGTTTACTTATTAAAACTTATCATATTGTTTCCCACCCGCTACTTGAAGTTGTCACAAACAAACACTGTGTAAATGGGTGCAATAAAATTACGTTGATTATATAAGACTTAGACACACGGCATAACACAGTGTGTCAATGTTTGCGTAGGTGAAAATCACATGGGCCTAGCTAACAGACTGAGCTAACATTACAGTAATTGTTGTTCGCGAGAATCACGAGGGTCTCGTTCGAAGGGACATGACTGTGGTTTATTACTTTTGCTTTCTATTATAGCACTGTAGTACTGTCAATTCGTATGTTTGGGACCAACTAATGACAACGCAAAGGGATCAGAATCTATTCTGCCATCCCTTTGCTTTATTAAAAGGTGGAAGGAACTTCAGTACACTGAAGTTATTTTGCAGTTTTTTACTGATTTTCTTGGCATTCATCATTATCATCATTTCAGCCGAAAGACGTCCACTGTTGGACTTTGGCCTCCCCCAAGTATCGCCACATTGACCGGTCCCTATTTTTATTTATTTTTTCCTATATTTCCCGGTTTTTATTGCAAAAAAAACATACACACAAACATACATAGCAACCTCCTCTTTTTTTGAAGTCAGTTATAATGTCCGCATTCTCTGTAGAAAGTTTGTGGCTTATATTCTCAGAATATAAGCCACAAACTTTCTATAGAGAAATCTATCAGGTTTACCATATGGGTTCACCTGATAATTCAAAGATTCAAAAGTCAATATCTTGCGGCCTTGGACATGGTGTCCAGTCATCTGTGGTAGGCGGAATGGCTTGTTTCCTTCGCCTACGAGTTGTTATAAAATATCTTATTTCTCTACAATTGATTTTTACGAGTTGTGGGGTATCAAGTCTGATTAGGTAATTTGTTATAAAGTATTTTACATGCTGGGCTCGCGTGGTTGATCTCGGTCCATTCCATGTTACAGGCAGACGGCCTGTACCCTAACAATGGGCATAATACAGGGTGTAAGGGACAGCCCTCCACAAACTGACAGGGTGCATTCAGCTCTTTATTTTGAATCATATTCCACCGGAATTATTCTTCAGATTTTATTTTTTCGTTTTTTTTACAGTTACTATTCCTTTATTTCACTGTAAAATTACATTCCCTGTACGCAGCACTCTATTTATGTATATAATACGGCTACGGCTAAAATCAAAAATCCAACAATGGATGTTGAAATAATCTAACGAACGACTCATGAAATGAGCTGTTCACTTCCTGCCTAGCTACAGAGTACAGAGTTCATCGTCGCGCTTGCCGTTAGCTACGTGCGTTTTGCCACGGTAACGATACATTGCGTATGAGGAAATAAAACAAATCTTTATTGGATTCCCATAACATTCCTGAAATAATTTCTTGTACCGGTCATCGTAGTATGATATACTGAATTCACCCCATCAGTTTGTGGAGGGCGCTGTTGCCCTGTGCCCTGTGGTCCCTTATACCCGGTATGTATGCTATTTAACTCCGTACTTATGTGACTTACGACGTAGATGTGTCTCGTCAAAAGCATCTAATGAGCTCTCAGATTAGTCACGTTAGTACCAGTATAATTAACGCCTCCTGGGTTAAACACGTTGCCTTGCCATTTAGAGTTACGCAAGGATAAAGGAAAGTTAAAATAAAAAAGATGGGTTTCACCAAAAACCGATTTTTCTTTTAGCTTGTAGACCTTGATTAGTGTTTCAGTTTCCTCTGATTGCAAAATATGGCATTCTTTAATATATTATAATTATTTTTTAATATGGTTTTTTTAAACATGAAAAGTTCCCGCGAAGCTATAATATCACTACACAGAAACGGATTTTAATTTTTATTTTTTATTTAACAGATTTCATTCGGCTCATGCTCATGCTGATCGGTATCTCAGCATCTGCCTAGCCTTTTCCCAACTATGTTGGGGTCGGCTTCCAGTCTAACCGGAAGCAGCAGTATTTTACATGAAGCGACTGCCTATCTGACCTCCACAACCCAGTTAGTACTAGATAATACGATACCCCTTGGTAAGACTGGTTGTCGGACTTTCAGGCCACTGACTACCTGTAACGACTGTCAAAGATCTACAAATGACTACCGGGACCAATGGCTTAACGTGCTTTCGTTTTGGAGGAAAATCGGTATGTACAAGCACGGCTTAACCTAAAGATGGACCCGAGCGGCTGATATTATTTAGCCATGAGCTCTGCTGATCGGCAACTACTGCCGCTGTAAATGTGTGTGAATGTATTTAAAGGGTGTAAATAGACCCTTAATGAAGCCAAAAGGCACTTGTTCTCCCAGTCTTTGTGATCATTTTTTTGTTCTAAGCCATACCCCAGATATTGGGGTCAAAGTTGCAACTTTTTCACAAGTTTTTTTTTAAATACATGTACTTTAAACACCTCCACGACCCCCGTACTATTTAATCCATTCATCAGCACAATACTTTGAGTGCGTTCCATCGAGTCCTACCGTAAAACGTTATTTTTCACCCAAAAAAAAGTCGTTTCCCAGCAATAATTTTTGCTTAAAGTTACTTAGTTTGATGAACAGAATGCTTGGTTGACGGCTTCTTGAAGGGTCTGTTTAGACCCTGTAGAGTGTAGATAATCTAGATTTATTCGATTTTTTCCTATGTTGTCCCACTGCTGGGCAAAGGCCTCGCCCATACTTTCTGTTGCCTCATAATAAATTAGATGAGAGCTTTTGTAAGTCCATCCTTGCTAACCACGGACTTAGTCAGTCACTGTGCACAATATCATATCTTCAGGAACTCTATTCAACAGATAACAGTTTCGCAATCCTGTTATCAGTTGTGGTACTGCTCAAACACCTTAAGTTTGCCGTGGAATAATAGTATAATACCCTGGCTTATGTTGGCTTGGGTTGAATAAACCCTTGTCTTAGAAACCTATTTGTATATTCAATACTGAAACTTGGCTCAACTGTACAAAGTTATTAAGTCCATGGTTTCTATAACCTCTTTTGTATAATTTATTCTACATTTTCGTTAAATTATTAGTTGACGAATCGCTTGCAAGAAATATTATGTTTGTGTCCGTGTATCGTAGGATATTTTTTTTTTTTTTAAGATTTTCGCAATAATACGAGCTCGTGTAAAATTTTAGTTTTTGGAATTAAAGAAAAAATCCCAATTATCCTGCGACATACTCGCTCGTATTTGAGGCCAAAGGCCATCTTCATGCTTAGCTGGAAGACCACACTCTGTTATTGGAGAATGCTTTAAAAGTGTTAGCTTTATCAACCGACGAAAAAAGGAAGAGGTTCTTTCGAGTCGACGCGTAATTTCATCAACAGGATTTTCCATTTAGCTTTGGGAGCTGACTGTACGGTACTAAAAACATTTTTTTGTAGTTGGCGAAAAGACACTCAATGAAGATCAAAATAGTGACAAAAAGGCACTTTTTTTACTTGTTCTAAACGCCAATTGTTTAGTTGGCGAATCGGAAAAGTACCAAACCGGATGTAGTAATTCTTTTTCTGCATCTCATTTCAAGCTATGAGGCTGGCTTACTGCTTAACCGGACTATCCTGTGGATGCCTTGAGAGTAAGGCCTCCAGCCAGGGTCATAAAACTTATAAACCAAGCAACCGCGCGCTAAGGGCACCCCTGTGGGGTACGAGACTCGGCTTAGGGCATTGCTGGGGAGGGCAGCAAAGGGACAGGCTGGCTCGAGCAAGGGTCGGGGGGGGGGGGGTCATTTTTTCACCAGTTTAGGCTGTAGATAAGCCATCAGGCGACCTGTGTACTAGAAAAAGAAAGTTAAGGAATCACTAATCAGGCTTGGTATAAGGCAGTGCAATCAAAATTAGCAACAAACAACCGATTGTTCCCAACGAGTCACATTGTAACGTGCCACAGTGTGACTCTTTGGCAAAAATTGTGAATAAAAATCCCAACCAGTCACACTGTTACTCGATAGGACAACTTTTTGTGTTTATTCCCAACGGATCACACACCATGTCAAGAGTGTGACTCGTTGGGAACAAAATATTCTCATGCAGTAACACTGTGACATATTGGAACTAATACTCAATCAGTAACACCGTTGAGATTCACTCGTGTTTCTTAATTTTCGCTCCCGGTCCCGTACGGTGAAGAAAACCTGAACTTTTATGAGAATTTTGGCCTGCAGGTGAGGTAGCTTCAAGCCGGTAATGTAAATAAGTAGCTTAAAGCATATACGTATATATAACTAAGCAAGCACATACTTGTTATGTTTGTTATATCAGAAGTATGTAGTGAGTACACACAACTAATGTAAATAGTAGGTACATATCATTATAACCAGGTTAAAATAAATATATGATGTTGAAGTTAATTAATTATGACTACCGGCTATTAATCACTATAAAACAAAGTCGCTTCCCTCTGTCTGTCCCTATGTATGCTTAGATCTTTAAAACTACGCAACGGATTTTGATGCGTTTCATTAGATAGTGATTCAAGAGGAAGGTTTATATGTATACAATTGCACCCGGGGCAGGACGCTAGTAATTTCTAAAATAAATAAATGTATTGAATTACTTTGGATGATTTGATTAGCTGTTGTACCACATAACATCGAGCCTGTAGTCTTACATGTACTATCATTTCGCTAGTTACGTTAAAGTCCCACGTAACAGAGGGTGAGCCTATTACCATCAACCGGGCCCTAATTCGGATTTCAGGCTGGTACACAGAAATTCATAACAGTACACCAAATTATGTTTGGCGAGCCTTCTAAAATTGATTGACATCTATTTTCGTGTTTATTTATTTTGTATATCCGTGATGTGACCTTATACATAATATGGTCATCTAGCTGAGTAACCTCGCACCATCCTTATGTACCATCTTGTTTTAATCAGCCTTGACATTGCCAAAATATCTTTATCACGAAGTAGCCTTGAATACCAAAACTGTATGACTTTCGGTATGATATTTTTAATATTGTTCCGATGTACAGGGTGGAATCCCGACATCGACGTTAAAACGGTTACCACATATTCAGTACATCATTCTGAACCCCTACATAAAGAGTGTAAATAGACCCTTAACGAAGTTGAAAGACACTTGTTCTCCCCGTCTTTGCGATCATTTTTTTGTTCTAGACCATACTTGGGAACCTTCTAGTCACGGAGTTATTGGGGTCAAAGTTCGTACTTTTTAACAAGTTTTTTTGTTTAAATACATGTTTTTAATGTAAGATTTTTAAACACCTCCACGACCCCCGTACTATTCAATCCATCCATCAGCAAAATGTTTTCAGTGCGTTCCATCGAGTCCTACCGTACAATGTGATTTTTCACCCCAAAAAAGAAAGTCGTTTCCCAGCAATCATTTTTGCGTAAAGTTACTTAGTTTGATGTACAGAATGCTTGGTTGACTGCTTCGTGAAGGGTCTGTTTACACCCTGTATAAATTTTTCATCGGTATTTTTTTTTAAATTAGCCGTTTTAACGTCAGTGTCCCCCTTTTACCCTGTAAACCTATGTAAATTTTTTCCCCGTTATCACACGTGAGTTAGCGATTTTCAATCATTTAGGTCTTTGACTTATCGTCGATCAAACAAGAATTTGATCAAAATCTCGATTCTCGATAAGGATTATACATTTAGAAATATTTTATGAATATAATTGAAATAGCCACAATATTTCTAAGGTGTCTGATGTGATGACAATTAATAGAGAAGTATGGAAGAAGAAGACATGAGGCGTCGACCCTAAATGAATTGGGATAAAAGCAAGAAATTGATGATGAATTCATTTAGTCATACTCGCCAAATGGGCTAAATCACGGGCACGCCGCAATCGCGGCGGTAAGACTCCTCTTTGAGGAGTGGCTGGATAGGCGTCCCGGCGTCCTGACCTACCGCATGACGCAGGTCCTCACCGGACACGGAAGTTTCGGGAGGTACCTGTGTCATATGGGGAAGGAGGAAACGCCTGGGTGTCACCACTGCGAGGACCGCCCGGAGGACACGGTGGAGCATACGGTGCAGGACTGCCCCACTTGGGCAGAGCACCGCCGTGTCCTCACGGCGGCGATAGGCGGAGACCTCTCGCGCCCGGCATTGGTCGAGGCAATGCTGCGGGGCGAGACGGAGTGGGAAGCGGTCGCCTCCTTTTGCGAAGCAGTCATGCTTGCGAAGGAGGAGGCGGGCCGCGTGAGGGAAGGGACAGCGTCCTCCCTCCACCCCAGCCGCAGTGGTAGACGCCCACGGCGCCGGACGTCGGCAGACGGTCTCCGGCCACCGTAGGCGCGGGCATGCGGGCGGCGAGTAATGGGCGACTCGCTGTCGGACTATGGACCATGCCCGGGTCGACGGCGCGTTGTGTTCCACGCGCGCTTCAAAGAGTGTCAGCATAATGACGGGGCCCCCCTCTAGAGGGCCAAAGCCTGCCGGGGTCACGGGACTCATAGAATTACCGTGACCCTGGAACGTAAAGGGCTATTGAAGGACACCGTGGATTTTAGTCAGTACAAGTCTGACAGTCCCTCCCGCTCTGCCCTGGGTGGGAGGACTCATTTGATGATTTTACCACGTTAAAAAAAAAGAAAAATGGAGAAGGAGAAATATCGATTTTATATAACATCGATATTTAATACATAATATCTATGTAATATATATCTATTTAATATATAATATCTATACGAAGAATCTTTTTTTCATTATTTCAAATAAAAAACCTGCGTTACTTTACAGTGAAAAGGAAAATAAAATGCTGTTTCCATGATAACTGATGGGAATTACGAGAATCAACAACACACAATATACACATAAAGGTGACAGACGTATATCCCACAAAATACTGTAATTTTAACCAATTAACTAAAAACAAAACAATCCACTAATAGCTGGCCGTCCTTTACTTAATAAATTGGCAAAACTATAAGTTAATTAAAGTAACGTAAAAAATAGCGAATACTTTTAATATTTTGGTGTAGGATTAATTAAAGGGAAAGTCGCAGTTTTGAGTAATGGTGTCACACAGTCCGCTGGGGAGAGCGTAGTACGATAGTAGTGACACCATGCTGGAGGCTGAATTTTTTGAAACTGTTAGCATTTTAATCATGTAACATAGATATTTTTTGCATGACTAGCAGTAGCGAAGGGTAAATTTTTGTAAGAGGTAAGCCGGAGTAGATATCTTTAATGTGATTTTATCATTTGTCTATAAAATACTGACTGCCAATTTTCAAAGGGAAGCCAGTAGGAATAGAGTTGTAGGGAACCTTCGCCGCTGTGTCTAGTCAAAGTTTGAGAAATGTTTAGGATTTGTTGTTTACAAGAAATTACAGCACGGTGTCCTGCTTAGTACTCTTTGTTGTTGCTAACTTTTTTTTTTACCAAAACTTAAAAATAAACAGTACCATCTCTACTTTTACGAGGGATGTTTCATGTATTCGTACTTTTCGCTGAAATGATTACCACGAAATCGCAAAAAACTTTATTACTCAAGTCGACACCTTCTATATCTCTTTTATTATGAAACTCACGTAAACGTTAAAACTTTTCTAACTAATTTTTATTCGACAGGCGAAAAAAACTTCCTACAACATGAATAATGTCGACGTAAACTTTGTGACTTGACTAAGTTTTAATAATTTTGTCAAGAAATTATCTACGTGCCTCTGTAACGACGTGGTAAATATGTTTTTGTTTTGGTAAATTCGAAATTGGATGTCAATCATCGTGCTTCTTAGTGAATGGAAGGCCAATTTTGTCAACTAATTGGAAAATATACGTGTCGCTTATTTAATGAGGTTACTTTATTAAATTGTCGTTAACAGGTGAATGCTACCGCTACTATAATACTTTGTTCATTACATATTATACAATAGTTAAACATATTATTATGGCTCTCATAACCTTGTTTTCTTATGTTCGAATTGTATCGTGTATTATACTAGTTTGTTGCTATCGTAGTTTTGACTGATACTTTGCCGAAGTCATCTTTGCTTGAACTTAGGTCTTGACCCCATCATATCCGTTACTTTGATGGACATATCAATATGTGTTTATATTTAACTTCGACCACACACATAGCGCATTTTAGGCTGTCAACACATTATGCTTATATTTTTGAAGAGATCAAATACCTTCAGGTATATAAGCAACCTTTTCTTTTTCTGCTATATCTGTTTCTGTCCGGAAAAATCCAAAAATCATGGTGTCTCTTCCGGTAATTAATTGGACTGTGGCGGGTGGCTCCACTCATGCCGCGTCAAACCAATTGAACTCCAATAATTGCATTAACCCAGAATCGACCGCGATTCTGGTCCAATTGAAACATTATTCACGACCAGCCTATTAATTGATCAAGGCTGCCAATTGAATATTTAAACTAGATTGATTGGAAGTTAATTGAAGCAAATCACATAGTATTAATTAGTTCCCAGGAAAAGTATAGGGTGAAAGAATGTGTAGATTAAATCGATTACCTACTTTACTGACAGTAGCTATAGTCCTAGTAGGGCCCTGTATAAAAAAAAATTGGGGGCTCTTTGAACCCGAGTGCGGCGAAGCCCAAAAAACGGAGAAAATCATTAGTAATAAATAAATGATTTTTGCAAAACTAAGAAAATAGCATCCTGACTTGCATCGCAAAGAGAGACAAAAACAAAATTTGTAACTTTAATCATGACTAACATAGCTTAAGACTTCAATGAAGTGCTGGAAAATTACAGCAACCTGAAAGGGTTTAAGTTTTCATTGAAAGCTCGAAAAATCGGTGCTTTCTGGACCACGATTGGTAAAGCCTTCATCAAAGAGCGAGCGAAGCGAGCTCGCAAAATTTGAGCTTTCTGGACCGTGGTAAGTTTTATTTTCTTTGTATCTTTTATCAATATTTGAGGTTGTGAGAAGATTTTGCGATTTTTTTCCGCTTCAGTCTCCTTTCTTACTCGGGGGCCCCGTATCATTGATACGGCTGATACGGCGGTAGCTACGCCTCTGTTACTAACCACAGTTTAAATTTTGTTTAATTTTTGGCACATATTTTGTTTTATTTGCTAGCGATGAGTAAGAACAAAAGCACTCGTAAAACTATACATTGTGGATTAATCCTACATTCCTAAATACTGATTACGAAGATCGTTTTATATTTTTGTTCATAAAATATTAATACTCCAAAGCATACATTCTAACGAGTATATTCTTCATGTCTTTAATATTTCGATCTCATTCGGTCGTTGCAGGCATAACTGCGCATTAGGCTCTATGCCGTATACCTATCAAATTAATTATAAACCAAGCATTCTGTACATCAAACTAAGTAACTCTACGTAAAAAGTATTGCTGGAAATCGACTTTTTTTTGGAGTAGAAAGTCACGTCTATCTAACGGTAGAAATCAATGTACGTAACGTGCTCAACGTACTCAAAACGTGTGAAGTGCTGATGGATGCATTGAATAGGACGGGGCACGTGGAGGTATTATAACATTAAAAAAAATTATAAAAAAAAAAATGTTAAAAAGTTGGAACTTTGACCCCAATATCTCCGTAACTAGAAGGTTCCCAGGTATGGTCTAGAACAAAAAAATGATCTCAATGACGGGGAGAACAAGTACCTTTCGGCTTCGTTAAGGGTACTTCTACACCAATGTTATTATTCCAATGCTCAAAAAGTGCTGATCATATTATTGAATTAAATAAGCATTGAGTACTCAACCTTTATCTAATCAGCCGAAGAGATACTTAAATAACATTACTGTCTTACTTCTGAACAAACAATCTGATCATATGACTGCAATCATGTGGTTTGGGCCATAGGTCCACCTTATCTAGAGTTATCAAATAGTGGGGGAAAACATTAATGGAGTGACGTCCTGTATATGTACCTATGCTAGCTTTTGCACACGGCTTTGTGCGTGTTTCATATTTCCATTATTACAAATATAACAGGGTGGAAGGGCCACCGACGTACAAACGGTTACCACGTATTCAGTATACAGGGGGTATACAGACCCTTCACATAGCCGTCAACCAAGCATTCTGTACATCAAACTAAGTAACTTTACGCAAAAATTATTGCTGGTAATCGACTTTTTTTTTGGGGTGAAAAATCACGTTTTAAGGTAGGACTCGATGGAAAGCACTCAAAGCATTGTGCTGATGGATGCATTGAATAGTACGGGGGTCGTGGAGGTGTGTATAGTAAAAATCTTATATTAAAAACATGTATTAAAAAAAAGAACTTGTGAAAAAGTTGGAACTTTGACCCCCAATATCTCCGTAACTAGAAGGTTCCGAGGTACGGTCTAGAACAAAAAAATGATCGCAAAGACGGGGAGAACAAGTGCCTTTCTTTTATGTTAAGGGTCTATTTACTCTCTTTATTATTCCGAGCCCCGCCACATACTTTTTCATCGATAATTAAAAAAAAAACAGCTACCTTACAGTAGCGAAGGGTCAATTTTTGTAAGAGGTAAGCCGGAGTACACACGGCGGCCAATCAAGCTATGCAAAATCAAATTAAGCCGATCTGTCATCGTACGGGAAGCTCATACAAAGCGAAGTCAGGCTATATTGGTTATGTAGGCTTGATATGCCGCCGTGTGTACATATCTTTAATGTGATTATATTATTTGTCTATAGAATACTGACTGTGCCATTTTTCAATGGGAAGCCAGTAGGAATCGTATTGTATGGAACCTTCGCCACTGCTACCTTACGATAGCAAATAAAGCCGTAATTGTAAACTTATAATTAGATCCGTTTACAATCACTTAATTAATGTAAACTTGTACTTTTCATTAGTATCTATCGTTTGTAAACAATATGCCTTCACTGAAAACCTATTGAAGTGAATATCATCGGTGCGCTTGCCAAACCGATGTGTCCATAAAACAAAAAAAAAAAAATTAGCTTTATACACGAATGTAATAAGTTTATTTTTTCAGAAGATTCATTGATTTTTTCTATTTTTTTTTACGAAAAGAAACAGTTTTTATGTTGTCCTGAAAATTTCTTAAAATGCACATATTCGGCTTGGTAAGCGCACCGACGATGTGTTTGTTATAAGTGGGCGTGGTCAAAGTTAGGCCGTTTTTTGAAAACGGCCTAACTTGATCCGTCGGAAGGAGTTCTCTGAATTTTTTTTTCTGCATTTTTGTACAATACGTCCACATCAATCCAAATAAATAAAATTGTAAAGTGTCTGTTTGTAATTTCAAAATAACAGCTTTTTACTAAATGCATATGAAAGTATATTCTTACAGTACATAAAATAATATAAAAAACATTTTTTAGATTTTTGTCAGTCTGTCTGTTTGTTCTGGCTAATCTCCGAAACGGCTAGACCAATTTTGACGGGACTTTTACTGGCAGATAGCTGTTGTTATAAGGAGTAACATAGACTTTTGCTTTAGTTTTAGAAAAAAGTATTAGCGTTTCGTGCAATAAAATTAAAACCATGAAATCGTTATCAAAATCCGATTCAAATAAGGAAGTAATGTTTTTATGCGATGCGATGCTTAGCGGGAAACAGCTATAAGTAAATATAAAATAAAATATTGGATGAGGTAAAAACCTCAGTGTTGGTATTTTTGGATAACACTAGATATTAATACATTAATTATGGCTATTTCGCCTTTTTTATTACATTTAAGATTACAGGTAAGGTCAACATAAACCGAAAATATTTTCATTTTTATCAATTCTATATTTGGCATTAGATTACATAATTTACCAGAATTTTTATAAAAAAAAACTCTTGGAACACAACTACTTTTTTTTATGATAATATTTTATTTTATTTCTTTAATATTGTTGTCACGATATTCAATGATAAAAATATAACATTGTTGTCATGATTTTACATTATCTGTAAGTATTATCTTTGTAGAGCTGACCTTGTGTGCACCAAAGTTATTTTTGGAGATAAATTTATATAACCAATAATTAATTCATCTACAATTGCATTTAATCAAAAATATTGATTATTAAGATCTTTCCATTAAGTAATAAAACATATCTACCAAACCACAACATAACCCCGTATATGTGTGTTGTGTGTAGGTACCTACATAAATAAATACTCATGACCGATAATTTACTATCATAACTTTTTTCACTCAGTTACTAAACCCAGGTATCAGGCTTGTCCGATACGTAATCGATTCAGAAATGATATCATTCAATCAATCATAAGCAAAATATCACGTACCTAAATATATTATTTTTGCCATAATCATTGTGTGTTAAGGGACGATCGGGTTATTATCCTTTTGAAAGCCATTGTCACATATACTTGACAAGCAAGCGCGTGCCATGTACGCCAACGACACAAATATATGACAAAAATTGCAGTGCACTATAACACGAAATAAAAAATTAAATAGTTTTGGAAACCCTATTCTTTTTGTTACCTTGAGCATATTAAGAAACTTAATTTACCTTGAAATGATGATATGTGGAATTTTGGCAAGCTACTTACAAATTAATATTTAATTTAATTTCAAAAAGAGTAAAAGCCGCAAAACCCAACTCTACCTTAACAATTTTAATTTTTTGTTAGTTATTTAAAATACGTGTCCAAGAATAAATAATATTAAGTATTGTAAAATTTAAAAAAAAATCTAAGTCAACAATGTTGTAGAACATAGTGATCTAGTAATAGTAGTTAGTAGTAGCTATACTTTATAATTTGTCATCCTGTTTGCCTATGCTCAATTTGGTAAAAAAATAAAAAAAATATTATGATATTATGAGAACGTAACTCATCGTTTTATTTTATTTTGTTAACTTTCAGTGCTTACTAATATAGTCGTAAGTTTTGTCAGCCATATTAAATCATTCTAATATAGAGAAATTGATATTTGGCCGCCGACCCCACGGCACCGTGACTTTTTAGTCGTCTTACAAAGGTGGTCCACTCAATGTACCCCACATAAAATAGCTCTAGGTGCGTTTTTTTTTTACCTGCCATAATAGACACAAAGAAAAGTAAATATTACATCATTCATCATTTTCCTGCCCTTGTCCCATGTCACTTGGGGTCGGCGCAACACGTTTTTTTCTTCCAATCTCCTCTGTCAACCGTCACGCTATCATTCACTCCTTTAACTTTCATATCATTCCTCACACAATCCATTCATCGTTTCTTTGGTCTTCCTCTCCCTCTCCATCCATCAACGTTTATATTCATCACTCTTTTAGTCACATGCGATTCGTCCCTCCTCATCACATGTCCATACCAAGACAGTCGATTCCCTTTCAACTTTTCTGTAACTGGCGCAACTTTTAAACTTCCTAGAAAAGTAAATATTACATTAGGATAAAATCATGAAACATCCTGTTACTGATGTTTACGTGTCAAACGGGAGAACATACCTACTACCTACAGCGCTCGAGTCAGTAGATCATCGCTCGCAACAGGGTGTTTTAACTACGTCATGCGTCATAATACTGAATAATATTTTTATTTTTAAATTATTAAAATCTCAAAAAAAATCATTTTTTTTTAATGAATGTTTAGTAGACATTGGATACATTAAGTGGGCTGCTGTTGTAAGACGACTAAAAAGTCACGGTGTATAAACATCGACGAGGCGATAGAGTATGTAAGGAGCGTAGCTGGTGACGTTGTGTAGTTTCTGCCTACCCCATGAGATAAAGGCGTGCGTGTATTAAACACATTTTTAACTCCCCATCGACCTGAACATCCTTATTTCAACTTGTATTTCCCACCGGACCGTGACGTCAGGGGCTTACATGACACCATCCATTTATTTGTATGAGGACATTTACATTACGTTATTAAAGGAAAACCAGCATTCATCAAAATAACGGCCATTCCCTAGGCGTCAGAGTGTTTAAATAAATTAAAAGAAGGTATAAGGAAATTTTAGTTCTATAATTCTATATTTATATATATAATGATATAATCATCATCTGCCTAGCGTTTTACAAAATAATCTTATAAAATTATAAACTAATACATATAAAAAACCTTATTCAACTAAAAACTAGACACGAATCGTTGACGGCGTCGTGTTTTACTGCGTGGTGTCGCTTAATGTGTAAGTGTAAGTAAATACAAGTATCCTATGTGCTATTCTGAATTATTCTTTATCCCTGTGCCAAATTTCATCTAGATCCGTTCAGCCGTTCTGGCATGATTGGGTAACAAACATTCATCCAAACCTTCGCATTTATAATATTATAAGTATAAGTATAAATTCTAGAATTTTACTCATCTATGTGAAGCAGGGGTGGGGGGCACTTGTTAATATTTCAATGTTTTTTTTTGAGCACTTTTTCCCTTCCTGTTAAAAACAAAAGAAACATCAGCACCTTCAGCTAAGTAACTTTCAGTTTTTCTCTCACGTGGTAGATAATAAAATAAAAATTAATATTTTGATATTAAATGAAAACAGTAAAGTAGAAAATCATAGTCATAGAAAAATGTAATTAAAAAGTCATTAAAATCATTGAAAAAGAATAAATAAAAATCATTACAAAAATCAATAAAAGTCATTAAATAAAAATGTCAATAAAATTACTCAAAAATTAAAACATGGAGGATAATATATCTACCTGAATTAATAATATAAATAGTGTAATAAGTGTCCCTTAATTACGCAACATAATAATTATAATCAAAGTGGTTTATCAAATTAAATTATAGTTATAATATGGTGACAATCTGTGATGTTATTATCGATACGATACGAATACAAAAGTGAGGTAATTGATTGAAATCGTGAAACATTTCAGTTGCTAACAGTTCTTGGCAAGGTCGCAGTACATACCTAGGTATAATACAACTACGTGATATTTTTTTCAATTCGTAATAAAGTATACTATGCGTACGTTATATGTATTGTATAGAAAATTTAAACGTATAGGTGCTAATTAATATTAAACACCCATACATAACTGATACCTTAAAAAAAACCATATTTCCATAGTGCGAAAATAACTCTGTCTGTTTGTTACATACGACTGATCGGATATCGTTCCACACAGGTGGATCAGGACCAAAAATTGGGATACAGAAATTTTTGTCGCGGTTCAAAATAAAAACAAATATTAAAGGCAGGATTTACAGCTGGGTTCAGAAAGGCCATCCTTCTTTCTATTTGTTAGTTAAATTTCTTGGTGGTGTCAGACGGCTACTTGATCGTCGAATCTGTTTGTCTGTGGAGGATTCCACTAATTTAAGTGTCATCTGCCACCAGTGGGGACGGAGGTAGGAGCCGATGCGACTAAATAGAGGACCACCACCAGAGGTGGCAGATGCGACAAATAGTTGCAACTACCACCACTGGGGACATACCGGTGGGGGCAGACGGGAATAAAAAAATTCTGGTTTTTATACCGTTTTTTTTTAGACCGTCAGTGAACTCGGTGGTATCTATGTACTACATAGCTCACCGTCGGTCTGCCAATTTTCACCCTTATGCCCTAAGTAATATGGTTGAAAAGTGATCTCCACGAGAGCGGAGCCATGGGTTGAGGCTAGTACAAAATGTTTGTTTTATTATTCTACTAGCTTATGTCCGCGCCTTCATCTACGTGAAGTTCGATAACTGTCCCATGGGATCATACTACCGGGATAAAAAGTATCCTATATGGTTATAAACTATGTGCCAAATTTCATCCAAATCCCTTCTGTAGTTTTCGCGTGAAAGAGAAACAAACATCCATCCATCCATCCATTCATCCATTATAAACAAACTTTCGCATTTATAATATTAGTAAGATCGTATAATAACATTCCTACCGACATAAAATAACTATTTGAAGTACTTTTATGTTCTCTTATCAGCGCGTTATTTAACTTGAGTATTTGACATTAACCGTGTAGCGAGGCGCACGAAAATTTCTTATCATATTTCCGTCTTTTCGTTCTTTCTGTTGCCGAAAAAGAGGTTGAACGTTGCCTATTTAAGCAAAATAGGTATTTAAGCGTTTCTCACCGTTGTTTTGCGAGGTTTTATGCCCATTCGATCGCGTTACGAACCTGTTTTTTGTTATCTACTGAAGTTGAACTACCAACATATAGATTTGGCTCTTGTGCTACAGGGAATCCTAGTACAAGAGCCAAGGCTACACTAATGTTTGAACAACCACCTGTTAATAAAGATTTTATTATTATTTTTCACAGGCATTGTTTGCCTAAAAGGAGGATCCCAGCACAATTCATTGTACATGAAGGTTTTCGTTAAATAAAAACATTTTTCTTTTTTTTTCCATTTTTTCATTATTCCTTTATTTATTTCTATAAAAATAAATTACATTTTTAAATATTCCTTAGAAAAAACATATTCCTTAGAAAAATCAAAATTTAACAATAATTTCTTTATTATTTTTTATTATAGAACTTGACGAGTGGGCTTCCTCAGTGATTTAAATTCGGATTATGCTCACTGATTGCAGTTAATTCGGTCAATAAGGTTACATTTTGTATGGATGGCTATTTACCCCAATGTGAACAGCAGCTTTCCTAACGAGTCTAGAGCTTCATTTTCTAGCCAAAATTTCCTATCATTACTGCAAATATCTGCATAGTGACCGTGATGGAGTTGACACATGCATGGTGCTTATTTGATAAAATACCGTGTCAAATTATTTGTATCTACAATCGGATATTATTGCATGATACCGGGCTATCTATCGAACAAGTTGATAATGTTTTGTAACATGTGTCGGACACCAAATGCTCAATATCTCGCAAAAATATTTCGTTTAGTAATTGTTTTAGTATTCAATTTATGTTTAAAGCATGTTCGGACACCAAATGCTTATCTCGCGAAAAATATTTCGTTTAGTAATTGTTTTAGTATTCAATTTATGTTTAAAGCATGTTCGGACACCAAATGCTTATCTCGCGAAAAATATTTCGTTTAGTTATTGTTTTAGTATTCAATTTATGTTTAAAGCATGTTCGGACACCAAATGCTTATCTCGCAAAAAATATTTCGTTTAGTTATTGTTTTAGTATTCAATTTATGTTTAAAGCATGTTCGGACACCAAATGCTTATCTCGCGAAAAATATTTCGTTTAGTAATTGTTTTAGTATTCACAATTTATGTTTAAAGCATGTTATCGAAAAGAAAAACGACGGTCAAACACGATGGGATCCCCCGTTCTTAATTATGTAGCTTTTCAACAAACTTTCAGCTGAAGAAAACTTTCTGTACCTTTTATATTTTAGATACCCATCAAGACTTAAAAACAAAAGGGTATCTTCCTTTTGTTGTCAAGTATCCGACAGAGAAGCAAAGAAAAATACTCAATACAGAAAAAAGAAAAAATCTCAGCAGAAAATTTTTGGGAGTGCCATTCTTTAATTTTTAAACTCATAAAGTTATACTACCTATACAGGGTGTAAACGGACCCTTCACCAAGCCGTCAACCAAACATTATGTACATCAAACTAAGTAACTTTTTCGAAAAAAATATTGTTGGGAAACGACTTTTTTTTTGGGGTGAAAAATCTCGTTTTACGCTAGGACTCAATGTAACACACTCAAAACTGGATGGATTTAATAGTACCTATGGGAGTCGTGGAGGTATTTAAAGTAAAAATATTACATTAAAAATATGTATTTAAAAAAAAACTTGTGAAAAAGTTGGAACTTTGACCCCCAATATCTCCGTAACTTGAAGATATTCCCAGGTAAATAATGAACAATCACGGAAGATATCCCGTAAGTGACAGTATAAGTTTATTCCCAGGTATGGACTAGAACAAAAAAAATATCGCAATGTCGGGGAGAACAAGTGCTTTTCGGCTTCGTTAAGGGTCACCCTTTATATTGATTTAATTGGCTAAACAAGTCGGTATATCGAACCTACTAAAGCGGAAAATTATCTAAATCCATCCCTGATTATGGAAAGATATAGCTTAGGAATCTGAACGTTTTTCGAAATTAAATCAATTTTATTTGACTTAGGACATGTCTATCTCAACACAGAATTAGCAACACGTTTATTGTTTTATTTTGTTATCTTTGGATCCAAATAAATAAAATATAATCCGCGACTTTTGATTAAGTGGATATAATTAATTTCAGTTCAGTAGTATTTCAAACTTCCTAAACATTTATTTCAGCCATACGTTGTCATTCCATCTTGAAGATAACATATTAGTTATAATTATAACTAATTACACAAACAGTGTTCCTGATAAAGACAATGATTAGCATTATCATACGTAATATATATAAGTATATATAATATTACGCAGAAGATAAGACATACTTATCCTTTGAAAACATTGAAATATAAGTTCAAAGTTTTTCAGAAGTGGGTCAGAAAACGTAATTTTTCAGATGCAAAATTAGTAGTAGAAACTGAACAGGTAAATATTCTTATTCTAGAAGAAACTTTACAGTTTTAAAACACAGTTTTCCCATCAAAATACAATATAATATCTATTTATACTTTGTCGTTTAAATTCCCGACGGCATCGCGAGCATTCGTTTAATCCACTTGGTACAATAAATACCGCAATACATTCAAAATTGAACCCTATCAATACTTAAAAGTACCGATAAACGGTAACGATGTTTAGACAAACAAATATTACTTACTAGTCACAATTTCAAATGTTGTCTTTGAACTTTTACGCGCGCGTTTTTCGTGTAAAACGTGTAGAGGTGTGTAATCTACGTTACGTTTAGTGGCACGCGTGCGCTACGGCCGGTGTTTGGAGCGGTACTGGCGTGACGGTATTTTGTTTACTAGCGGTACTAAGCGCCCGCCTCCCGCCCGCCCATGCGACGAAGCCCTAACAAAATAGTATGGAACTTATGGGAGTATCGAAGTAATCACATTTATAACCGAGTGGGTTTCCGAATAATTATACTTACTCAAATAACATCACCCCTGTATTTCCCGAAGGGGTAGACAAAGGTGTGTCTACCCTTAAAATTTCGCTGGATACTTTTCTTGCTGGTCTAGTGCTCGGTGGTGCAAGCGCGGCTGTTGAGCATGAGGTTTTGGGTTCGATTCATAAGTCGGGCTGAGTGTTTTTGCGTTGTTTTATAGCTCGTAGTCTGAATTTGTAGCTTGCTGATGGCAATAGGCTCGTCCCCTAATGACACCCGAGTCAATTATAACTGGTACACCTCTGTACTAGCCTACAGGGAATACAAGCGCGATATTATGTTATATTATGGGTTTTATTGAATCCTTAATAGAAGTTTTACATCGTGAGTGATTGTTTCTTAACGAGTTTCTCGTTTACGATGATTGAATTGCAGTACATGTGCATAATAATTTAATCTGATCAGTATACTGTGTCGAACTGCCTTTTGCCACTGATTGTGACACTGACATGGTGTTTTAATGTTTTTAAATGAAGCCTTTACGATGCCGACAAATGTAGTAAATCGAGCTATTTCATTCAATTATCGTTTAGAGCTATGCTGTAACAAATTTATTTACATTACAGCTATAAAATAGCTTTGTTCCCTAAGCCTCATTTATAGACAAAACAGAAAAATAGCGACTAAAATAAAACACGATTAAAGCAAAAATATATAAACATAATGTCCTGCTTGAAACGATTATTTTTATAATCATAAAAGTATTAGATTTGACAAAATATTATATTCAATTTTATATTCATATCTTTATTTGCATTCCATAATGTTTAAAGCTAAGGGCTAAAGACAATGGGCTTAAACGTAAGGTACAATTTTATTACGGACTCTGTAGTATTTCGTAGTACCGGCCCTGTGCTACGGGCGACGTAGAGGGCGCAACCCTGCGCAGTCGTAGCGGTTCGTAGCAACGAATAAGAGCGCATTAGTAAATTCTGAATTAGTTTAGGTACTCATGATCAAGATTATTTTTAATTAAAAATACGTTGAACTTATAAATACCCAGCAAATGATCCATAGCAAAAGTGGTGAAACTGAAAATGCTGTAGTAGATACTAAAAATCATTAATTTAATTACTAGAATTCTGTTATGTAATACGGTGTGTGTTTAATTTTGAAAAGAAAGGCATTTTATTTGTTTTTCTATAAAATATATAACTCCAAACTGCTGGATTCCCTACATCAATCTGATAAATGAACCTATCTTCTGCTTCCTTACGCTGCTGGCAAGACAGTATTCTTTTCTATTTGGCTCAAAACTTTGCCACATCCACGGCATCGTCGGTTGCAGCGCATAGGCCGCTTTGGCTGTGTGTTTTGGGGATAAGAGATGGAGCATAGTCTACGAGCAGAGCGACAACTACCTGTACCTATGGATCATGAAAACGCGCAGTCGGTCGGCAAAATTAAATATATGGGGATATACAACGTGTAACAGAATAAACGCAAGACCTCTCCTGTGGTGTCTCAGACCATGAAACTGAACATTTTTTGTTCTACGAGTTCTTTAAACGGAACGGACGCAATCAGCTGATCCACATGTATGGTAAAACTAAAAATAAAGTTATGAATTTCCAAAAGTCATAGAACAAAAGTTGTTTAGTTTCATGGTCTGAGACACTACACGAGAGGTCTTGCGTTTATTTTGTTAAACGTTGTATACGTTTCGGATAAATAACTCGCACGGCTTAGCACACACGCTCACTTTGTGCCGAACACACCTGAATATGATTGATGACCCAACACGTGTGCTTCGGGTCAGCTTTGTTGTTCAACAAATGCATTTAATATACGCGATTAAGTGTGTAGCACCCCTTAAAATGGCAGGTGAAAGCTCCTAAAATAATAGAGACTGCGCCAAAATAAATATTGCGTCTGTTTATTTTTAAGCGATAGTGTCATGAACTGGCGACGTTCTCTCAGAGTGTATGCTTGATGCATAAATTCTACGATTTCGGCTTCGTTGAAAACTTTTGTTGAACGATATTTGTTATCATTCTAACTGCAGTCTTTGTTCATAATAAACGTATAGACACTGTTGGTTAGCATCATCTCATCTCGTTTTTAACCGACTTCCAAAAGGAGGAGGTTATCAAGTCGACTGATTTTTTTTTTTTTTTTGTGTGTATGTTCAGCGATATCTTCGCCAATTGTGAACCGATTTTGATGATTCTTTTTTTGTTTGGAAGAATATTATCCGCGGTGGTCCCGTTTAAATTTGGTGAATCTGATCTTCGGAGTTATACAATGGAACTCTTCAATAGTAGACAGCAAATCTGTCGTGATTGCTGCAATCGCTTGGATGTGTATTGTTTACACAATATCATAACATAACGTAACGGCTGTATGCTCTGATGGGGTACGCAGATGCGTACAGTATACCCAGATTGCGACAGTTAGATATATTAACTTCCATTTTATTGGCTATAAGCCTATTACCATAAAACGTATTGTTAACAGTGTAAAATAAATGTATAGCAAATATTTCTATAGGATTGTAATATCCTATACAAATATTTGCTACACTAAAAATGGAAAATAACTTTATCTTCAGAAGTCGGTGACAAAAAACTGAATCAAACAAACAAAAGTCACCGAGTTTTGAAGCTAAAGTTATTTTTCACTTTTCTGTGTTTTTGAAGTCGGTTTTATTTTTTGCAAAAAAGATTTTTATTAAAAACTGTACTCTGTACATCGCGGTATGGAGTTTCATAGAAAAACTCCCGAGTGGCGCGAGTGCTAGTGATACTGATCCCATGCAGTGCGTTTAACTTTACGGTGACCTCAAGTTTTCGAGAGGGTTTGAATAACATCATCATTAGCCTGCCCTCATCTAATCCCAATTTATTTAGGAGATCCCCTTTCAAGTCATAGAACAGATATACTTTTATTTAATCCCTGTTATCATCTAATTGGTGACGATTGGAAAAAAAAAAAAAAATCAATGCTGAATAATATTGCGACACATAATTAACAATTTGGTGAAGTGCCGTGTGAAAACGTTAACACGTTGGGTAACAGGTTGCCACACGGCACTTTCTGACGACGTGTTTCCCAGAATTTTGATAAACGCAAGAACATTATTATTTGACTTTTATTAGCATGTAGTTTAGTGCATGATAATATAGTTTGCAAATCATCACTTGGGCTTCCCTTATTGATGGATGTCATTTGAAGGTTACATATAAATTAAAATATCTAGATTTCATGTTTTGACTACATTTATCGCCCAATGTAGATTCAATTAGCATTCATACTTTTTATACCTTTTAACTTTTCGTAACTTTTAAAATATTCGCCACAGCAGCTTGCTTGCGCGTCTTTATTTAAACATACTTACAATGGCAATGGTGTCGAACTGACGATTTTTTCAAACATAAGAAGCATTGGATTAGGAATTACCTTCAAAATCTTTCGTATTGTGATTGAAAGTATCCTACGCAAATGGGATGCTACGTTATAATGCTGTATTTTTTTCAAGTGAACCATAAATAGTTGGCTCTTATACATAAAGGTGCTCCCTCACCGGGAGCATTCGCGTGTAATGTAATATTATAGATTCGACTTTGAGCATTACATTACAATACTACCTCCCTGACCGACGAGCATTCGCGTGTAATGTAACATTATAGATTCGACTTTGAGCATGATTAATTCTACATTGTTATTTACGTAAAAGAAAAGAAAAGAAAAGAAACGATATTGATGCCATGAATTATTGGATTATTTTTTATTGCGACCGGGGGGGAGGTAATCCGCGGCGGCTGGCCAAACGCAACAAAAAAAGCGCATTGATGTTACAAGTTGTATCAAAATATTACACATTGTATCATTACAAGGTGCGCATTGTAATGCTCGGTTGTCCTCCTTCACTGATGTAAACTCGTTTTGTATCATTACAGTTTGTGCACTGTAATGCTCAGTTCTCCTCCCTCACTGATGTAATGCTCGACTCTGTAACGTTACATTACACGCGAATGCTCCCGGTGAGGGAGCGCCTTAAAAGAGACGTGAAATTAACTTTTTTCGTTCCACAATTAGCTTTCGACTTTATAATGTTTAAAATTCAGTACAAAGCCCACTACTTCAGTATCCACAAAACAGATAGGTACTTGTATTTTTCAGGCATCTTTCAGCGTTTGCCAATAAAACATTTAAATCAATAACAATTCGATAAAATTATATTTAGATGCGCCTGCTTTTGAATCCATCTTCAGATAATAAAATATTAAGACATGATCATAAAAATATAACAATTTGCAGTGTTTTGATCGTTTGGCTGATCATAAATGTGTCATCGAGATATTGCAAATGTTGCAATATAGATATTTTATTTTTGGTGTTCATAAAATTAAATGATAACCCTAAATCTATTTAAATCTTAAATTCGTAACGCGTTAGCATTATTACAGGGTGAAAAAAGATCCATCTCAAAGCTCTTGTGCACCACACTTAGACTTTCTCGATTTTTCACACCCTGTATATTCCTACATTGTTTTAAGTTTTCACGGGGGTGGGGGGGGGGGGTGTCATCCCGCGATCGTGGCGCTTGCAATAGCGTCGAAATATCGGGAGCTCACAATAATTGAAAATCACGTAAGGTACCCCGTAAGTGGCAGTGTAATTTCTGTATAATTTCCTTTTTCCGATGATCCTTTTATTTCCGACCATAGTAACAAAAAAAATGTACTAAGAAGCCGTAGGAAGTATTACTAAAAACGAACACCTGATTAAATAACGCTTGTCATAAAACACGGTTCAAATGACCTTTAACATTATGAACTGGGTACATAAATCATAAAAAAATCAAATACAAATAAATGAAAACGAATTCTCCTGTTAAGGTCACAAGCATGAAGTAGATATGGTTTAAATACCAACATATATAGTTTTTATTGACTTGAACAATTAGATTTTAATTATCACTCAGTGGACTTTGCACGTTCTTTGATTTTGGTGACTTGCGTATTTATTTTTAATATTATCACAGCAATAGCGAAGAACCGAAGAAGCTGCTAACGCAAAAGTCAAATATATCAATGACAAATATAAATATGAATATATTTCTAAAACCGGTCGTCGGCTTCGAGCAGTAATCTAGATGCGCCGCGAGTGTTTGCTGAATTTGTTAATGGTGTAATGGCTAGACACATCACGCGATTTTGTGGAAATTTCACACCATCTTTTGGTATTAATAGAGCTAAAAAAGAAGTCCCACAAATTAACTTTACATTTATTTTTCTATTACTGAATAAATGTTATTAGCAATACCAGCGTGCTATTCTGGAATAGCACGCGTCGAGATGTCACTTCTGTCTCAACTGTAAAACAGTGTCATTAAGGTACAGTTCCGAAGATAATCGCAACCGCAATCCGCAGCGCCAATGCAGCCTAATCACATTGTTGTGTCCCCACGTTTTTATGCAAAGAAATTTAAGGACCCAAAGAGGTTATCAGAAAAACTGTTATAGAGAAAATGTGATCCCCTAGTTTAGTAAAGGAAAATGTGGAGCGAGCACTTCAACCAACTTATCTATTACTAGTCTATTATTTCCTTCATTTATTTATATACAAATTTATTACTTATTTAACTTTTTTACATTTTTAAATATTCTTTAAAAAAAAAAAATATAAAAAACATTTAAAAATATAAAAAATTGTAGCCCACCGGTATCGGGAACAGGGTCCAAGCTACCGGCGGTCAGGGCTCCAGAGAGAGGAACCTCCTAACAATACGAGCCGTGTCCAGAAGTACCGCTTTCTGAATCAAGCCTTTGATCCAGCTACCTAACGAGAGCCTCCTCAGGAATTGGTCGAGGCTCTTGGCAATTAAGCCATGGGCAACTATCGGCACAATGATCGCTGAGTCCACATCCCACATGTCGACAACCTCGTGAGCCAAGTCAAGATACTTGATTTGCTTATCTTTCTCGGCTTTCACAAGGTTCTCATCATGCGGGACCGTTATGTCAACAATCATTGCGCGCCGCTCTGAACGATCCACCACCACTATATCAGGCTTATTGGCTACAATTTACTAGTCTATTATTATAAGCCTATATTGTCCCACTGCAGGGCAAAGGCCTCCCTTCCCTCCTTCCACATTTCGCGATCTAGTGCGATTGTAGGCCAATCCTCTGCGAAAGAGTCCAGCTCATCCCGCCATCTCCTTCTGGGTCTGCCACGTTGTCATTTCCTGCTATTTGGTATCCACTGAGTGGTAACTTTTGCCCATTGCTCTTCCAACATGCGGCAGACGTGACCAGCCCAGTTCCACTTCAACCTAGCAGCTGTAAAGCCAGCATCAGCTATTTGAGTTTTGGAGCGAAGTATGAGTTTCTGATGCGGTCCGTAAGTTTAACACCCAGTATACTTCGCTCCATAGCTCGTTGGCAGACCAACTTATCTATGCAGGCGGGAAAGCACTGAACTAAAATAAATGTACCAATATTGACATACCGATGCAATTTTTCATGACAAGCAGCGCCATCATGAATTAAAAAGCGATCAAACTGTACCTACCTAATTGTCAAGTTTGACACATTACACTTGTACCGACATGACGACCAATCGAGCTATACAAAGCCAGTATAAGCGGACCTCTCATTGTACGGGAAATCTATACAAAGCGAGGTCGTGTTATACTGGAAATGTATAGCTTGATATGTCGCTGTGTGTACAAGTAGATTACGATTTCGTTTGGGTTGTCCTGTCTTTTTTTAAGTTTAATTATTTTAATATCTTTGTTTCTAGGCAACTTAGAGGCAATATATTATTAGTATATTTTCGTCTGCCAAAGCGTTATCATTAAGTGACATAGACACCAGTCGTGTTAAGGTAGACTTTGGAAGCGAGCGTCTATAGCGTCAGTGGCGCCGCGTCTGCGACGCCGCGACAGAGCGACAGATAGATATTCTATGCAATTTATGTATGAAATTCTAGGGAACATCATTCGAGCGCAGTGACACTAACGCGGCGTCAGTGTCGCTGTGACCGCGTTGTCAGACGCCCGCGTCAGTCGCTCGGCCGCGCTTGCAGTGTCGCTGTATTTTGAAGTTAATCCATATTTTTTATGATAAGACTGCTTTATAGATCAATCGAGCGCGGCGAAAGTGATGCGGCTATGCGTCTGTCGTCGGTATCCAAAGTCACCAAACTGTCACTGTCGCGGCGTTAGTGACGCGGCGTCGGTGACGCTATAGACGCTGTGTAAGTGACGCTTGGCTCGAAACTCTACCTGTAGCGGTTGCCGAAGCCATCGGAATCGTACCTTTAAAAGGGACACTGACGAATTCAAGAGCCAGTGCGTATAGAATAGACGGAAGGTGTCACCTTACAAAAAAATCTTAATCTATTTTAGATAATGTGATTTCTGGCCGTGTTTCAACATGTTATTTAATATGTACCTTCCGATATATAAATGTAACACATGCGAAACATTTTGAAATAGTCGGATTATTGGCTAAAAATCACGTGCTGTTCGGTAACGAAAGATAGTATGCTGTGAATCAGCTTGTAATCCCGAGGGTAAGGCAGAGTTGTACCTGATAGTACACCTTCATTTTGCCTGTTATGTTTTAAGTCCTATGTAGTAGGGGGCGATCCTATTGCCATCAACCGGGCACAAATCCAGACTCCGTGGCTAATACTGAGAAATTCCTGATGGAAAAACCCAATAACACTCTGCCTGACCTGCGAATCAAATCCGGGATTTTGTGCTCAGCAGTCGAGCCAACCACTGGACCAATGCGGCAGATATTTAATGAAATGTTATGTATAAATATCTTAACTCTATTTTGATTTGTCCAGATACTTAAATCGTGTTTCTAATTCTAAACATACCGATTATATTAAACTAGCGACACATTTTTGCAAATCTCGGGTCTTGGGGCACCCCAACTTTAGGTTAGGTTAGGTTACTTTAAACCCTGCAAACAGAAATGGGAGCCCTGTGCGGAGCCCCGTGCGAAAATGTGGCCGTAAAATAATACAATTTATGTCTCGTTTAGAATCCTACGAAAGTTCATAAATTTCCTAGAAAATTTATAAATTGGCGGTTCTTGTTATTTTCCGGTGACATATACATGTAAACCTGCCTCTTGAATCACTCTATCTATTAAAAAAAACCGCATCGAAATCCGTTGCGTAGTTTTAAAGATCTAAGCATACATAGGGACAGACAGACAGCGGAAAGCGACTTTGTTTTATACTATGTATTGAAGTGGTTAACAAATAGTACTTGGTCAAGATGAAGGACAGGCCATTCTTTTGAATGTAAAAAAGATGAGAAAAATATACTACTTATTTGATTTCACTGTACATACATCCACTACTAACTAGGTACATTTAAACAAAGTAACAAAGTCAACAACTTGAATGGATTGTTAGAAGTTCATTATAACACTAGTTATACTATAATGAACTTCTAACATCAGTTAGTTCGAACTCAATGCCCTCTCACTTAGAGGAAGCCTGTGTCCCCGCAGTGATATTTTATGCTGTTTTACTTACGGTTATGCAATTACTTTTATCACCATGTAACTTTACAAGTTATATTAAAAAGATACCGAAAGATACTTAGAAATTGGGATGTTTCCTGTGTAAAAAAAATATGATTCTATTTAGTCCGTCAGTTAGATTATCGAAAAATATTGGATACGTATTTTTTGTTTTATCAAATCAATAAAAATTGACGAAGATAAAACGCATCAAAGATCATGAGTGGGCCCGCCTGTGACGTCACTTTTCGGTAAAAAGTGTTCTGAAGTATTACGTCAGTTATGGATTCCTAAAAATTTTGTACTGTATACTTTTTCTATAGTTTTGACCATTGTAGTTTATATCCATATCTCCCGTAAATATTCGTTGGTAAAAGTTCATGATTTTATACGTCAGTTATGATTCCTAAAAATTTTGTACTGTATACTTTTTCTATAGTTTGACCATTGTAGTTTATATCCATATCTCCCGTAAATATTCGTTGGTAAAAGTTCATGATTTTAGTTTTTTGGAGATTAACAACTAAATTATTATAACACCAAATGATTTGAAAAGAGTAACCATGGAGTTTCTTGCCGGTTCTTCTCCATAGGAAACGACCAACCCGAACCGTGCACCTTTTTGTCGACGTTTTATAAGTGTCCATCGAGGCCTATGTGAAATAAAATATTTTGATTTTGATTGTCAAGCCAATTTATTAAACTACTAATTGTATTGTTAATGTCATTTACATATGATTCTTTATTGTTACATGAAACAATTGATGTGCTATCATCTGCAAATAATATCATTGGATGAAGTATATGACGTGGTAGGTCATTTAGATATAATAAAAATAATAAAGGTCCGAGCACGCTGCCCTGCGGGACCCCATATTTTTTATTTCTCTAAAAGACGATAAGGATTTTAATTCCTTTCTAGATTTCAAACACAGGCTAGATATTTCCGTACACTGTCTACGACCTTTTAGGTACGTTTTTATTAAATTAAGGGCGTTGCCACGAATACCGTATGCGTGAAGTTTGGTTAGGAGGGTATCGTGATCTACACAGTCAAAAGCCTTCGACATAACTGCATATATTGCACATAAAGGTATTTTAGAGTCTACTTTTGGCATTATTCTATCGAGAAAGTTGAAAATAGCAATGTTGATGTTTTTATTTTTTCTAAAGCCCTTTTGTTCGTCACACGTATGTGGTATTTTGTTAGAAAATTGTAGAGAGATTCATAGATAATTTTTTCTATGATCTAATGAGAAGATGGGAATTAGAGCAATTGGTCTACAGTTTTCCATTTCGTGGTTATCATTCTTTTTATATATTGGTTTAACTATTACGGTTTTTAGACTTTCTGGAAATACTCCAGAGTGTATGCTTACGTTAATGATATGAGCAAGGGGCGTAGCTATATAATTAGAAACAAATTTTACAACTGTGGTTGAAATGCCATCATAGCCAAATCTCTTTTTACTGGTATCATAAATATTGAATGTGGGTTGATATTTAGGTTAGTTGTGTCACCTGACGTATGTTCTGGTATACCCGAAATCTGATCAAAGAAGAAATTGTTGAAAGACTCGGCTATTACATTAGGGTTTGATATTATTTCATTTCCTTTCTTTATTTGAGAAATACGTTCCTTTACAATTTTATTATTATTGATAATTTGCCAGGCTGTTTTGGATTTATTTATTAAGTTGGAGTTATTTATTAAGTAGTTATTCTGAGCTTTCTGGGTTAGTTTAATGATTTTCTTAAATCTCCTTGAGTAATTTTTAAATGTCCTTTTATTTTCACAAGTTGGTTTTAGTCTCTGTTGCCACAGTAATCGTCGTTGTGTTTTGCTACATATTCGTTTCCCCCGAGAAACTAATTAATTTTGTTCAAATAATTTTGTATCACAAAAATATTTCTTTGTGGTGGGTCTCGAACCCGCGCCTCTTTACGAAGTCTTACTCGTACTCTTGTCGAAGTCTAACGTATTGGCCAACTGGCTATCTGTTTAGTAACTTGAAAATCGAAATAACAGGTCGTATTAATATTAAACACTTATTCCCTGAGTAATAGATGTCGCTACTTACAACATAAATGTGTGTAATATAATTATTATTTTGGAATTGCAACACTTTCTGTCATTTGTCATCGATTAGTCATGTCAGTTCACGACTTATTATTTTTATTTTTTTATTTTATTAAAGAAAACGTTGCCCCACACTAGGAATTTCTCCTGTATCGTGGGTGCGTTTACAAACATTTAAATTCACATACACAAACAGCCAGACCCGGAACAACTACCTGTAGGCCATACAAATATTTGTTCCGGGCGGAAATCGAACCCGCGACACGACACTTAGCTACGAGATGGCGTGGTTGTCGGTGTATTTCAAATAAAAAACGAATCTGAAGTGTTACAATTTTAGATTTTGAAGATTCCTTAAGATTGTTCAAGTTCACTTTAATTGTTTCTTTCCTATATAGGATTTAGAGTTTTCACACACTTCTTTCTTTTAATTTATTGGCAGTTTACTCTGATTTGTTAGTCCTTTGTGCACATAACTTAGATGTCGCTTTTTATGGTTATTACACTAATAATGTCACTGATAACACTACAATAGTTCTTTTAGTGACCTTTTTCACTTTTATGTACTCACTGTTTGTTGAGCACATTTACATATTTTTAGAAATTAATTTACGGGAGCACTATCAAAGTCTTTGTTTATTGGCACGTGTTACACTACAACGCACGACTATCGCTAATCCATTTCACAATCGAGCTAATTTACAGGTTATCTGTGTGTTTCTCTATCAACCTAAGCTGGAAGCTAATTAAAAAAATCAACTGTTTCCTACAAAAGTGCAATACCTACACGGGAAAGCTGTTCTTTTTTTAAATTACCGATGAAAGGTTAATATGGGGGGCGGGGTTCTGAATGATGTATTGTATACGTGGTAATCGTTTGAGCGTCGGTGTCCCTTCCACGCTGTATACCCAGTATACTTCATAACCTCAATTATGTCTTCTCACGCCGTCATCATTGTTCCTCTATCCGATACTGTTGCAGGGTCTTGACAAGTTTTTGGGCCAGTCATATTGCGACCAGCAAACCCACACGTTGTCTATACAAGCACTAATAACAACACTAGTCCTCTGCATTTTGACACGAATATACACCGTGACTTTTTAGTCATCTTACAAAAGTGGTCCACTCAATGTACCCGACATAAAATAGCTCTAGGCGCGATTTTTTTTTACCTACTATAATAGGTACAAAGAAAAATAAATATTACACTAGAATAAAATTATGAAACTTCCTGTTAATAATGTTTACGTGTCAAACGGGAGAACATACCTACCCGGCGCTCGACTCCAGTAGATCATCGCTCGCAACAGGGTGTTTTATCTACGTCATGCGTCATAATACTGAATAATATTTTTATTTTTGAATTATTAAAATCTCATAAATACCATTTTTTTTTTATGAATGTTTCGTAGTCATTGGCTGCCGTTCTAAGACGACTAAAAAGTCACGGTGTATAGTATTAAATGGTTAATGAAGCGTGATGGATAGACTTTTACATACATATAGGTACTACCGAGCTCACTGAGGGTCTCTTCCCCTTATGGCCCAAGTCATAAGGTTGAAAAGCGATCGACCATCCGTGATCTCAGAAGTACATAATGAAATACCTATTTAATTAGGCAATTCCTATTCATTAATTCTTAGTGGCAGTTTGAGTACTAGATTGGCCTTAAGAAACTGGTATCTTCACTAGTCTGTGTACGGAAACAGGAAAGATGATATTGCTATGAGCTAGGTCTCAGTCATAGCCCTAGCTACGCAAATTTTATAATCTGTATAGAATATAACTACGTGTACACCATCATAATCCGCGGTCTTCGTTAGGTTACGATTCATGAATCTGCCATAATCAGTTGCAGGAGGATGTTCTTCTCGATTTTATCTGCTAAAATCGTAAATCACTTTTTTTATCTTTCTTTGATAACTCAGATAATACCCAAAATTAGTATGGAATGATAGCAACTTACAATTTGAAAAACTGGGTTATTCATTAATTTTATGCACAGAGGGTCAGACAGAAAATGAATGTTTAATTCCCAGCTGTACTTTTAAAGGGGTCATCCTATAGAATAATTTAAAAGTAGTTTAGGAGAGTGCTTCTTATTACTTTTTAACGATTATTTATTACGTTACAACGTTAACACTCCAAGCAATTCACATTACCAAAATCAATTTAATTAGAAACACATTCTTGTATTTCTTACGTCATGTGTAGATGACTGAAGACTTGTATCCCTAAAAAGCGGGAGAAAAAAACTGCGCTGATCTCATAAATTGAAATAAATACGGAAGAGTATAATAATATGGAAACCTTTATTATAATTTTCAGTGGTTCAGAATTTTATGACCATTCTAGACACAATGAAAAAGTCCATTATGTAAAGATAAACAGCTAAACCAGCTTTACTATCATGTTAACAGCGTCTCGGCATTGTGTGCCATTCATAATAAGTCATAAGAACATTAAACGTGCATTCACAATGAGAAGTAAATCACAAAACGTAATAATGGTCTATTTGATGTGCATCGCACTGCACTTGTGAACTAATGATCGATTTATATCTACTAATGAAGTATTGTTCTCGCTCCTTATTGCGGCGGCGTGCGTGCGGCGTGGACCGAATGCTGAATGCTCCTCGGAAAGGATGTCGACCGGTGGCGATTGTAAGTTAATTAAGGATCCTTTAAGAGCTCGGGGACCTACTTCCTCGGCCTAGGTCTTAATACCTACCTATATAGAAATAATGTACCTACCATTTATAAATTTTTTTTAACACTTAATAGGCTTGCGTTTGTGTGAAGCTATAATACGGCCTAGGGTGAAGCACGTTTGCATAGAAGAAACTGATTCACTCGTACTTTGTAGATATCCAGATTAGAATGATCAGGTAACAGAGAAGCCGGCAGTGAATTATACAAACTGGCGGTTCACACAATAAATGTGGAAGCAAGCGCTTTGTTCAGATTCGTGGGACTTCAACTATACAGGGTGCTTGGTTAAACATGGGCAATACTTTAAGGGAGCGAAGTACTCATAAATATGAGCAACTTTTCTATGGGGCTAACTATGAAATATGATTAAAAAAATCTGCTGTTGCCTACATTTTTTCGAGTTACGCGACCAATAATGTGTGGAACAGCTGATATTTTTTTCGCGATTTCATGGTCGGTCCCATAGTAAAAGTTGCTTATTTTCTTGAGTACTACACGCTCCTAAAGTATTGCCCACATTTAACCAAACACCCTGTATAATTGTGACACTTCACCGTATCTCTGCTCGTCCGATGATAGAATAGGAACTTAGATTGTGTAGGTAAATTCGAAGCACACTATCCGAAATGTAACCGATAAAAAACCGATAGGCTGGCAACTTAGCGGCAACAAGCACTTAAAGGTCTACATTCAGTGCCGACACACTTGCGTGACATTGCGACGCCAGTCTCAGACACTCTTACTGCATCTATGTACTTAAGATCTTTATAACTTTGTAACTTTTCGAACCAAATATAAGCCAGTGTGTGGGCCAAATGATAGCTTGATCAGTTACAGTCAAATAATGGTCACGAAACTGTTTTTTTTTAATTTATTTTTTTTATTTACAACTTTCTATTACTTATTTACATTATATACAGACTACAAATAGAACTAAAGTAATGATAAAAATACTCAACTGTTTTATTGTAAGCACGTTGTAATTTTCGTAACCTTACGTAACACACTTGCAATGCTTTGCATTTTGACAATTGAACAATATTTATAGCGTTTTTACGTTGCCGAACTGACGAATTTTTCAAACATATGAAGTCACTAGCTTATGCTCGCGGCTTCGCCCGCGTGTAGTTCCGTTATTGTCCCACGGGATCGTACTACCGGGATAAAAAGTACCCCATTTGTTAATCCAGGTTAAAAACTATCTGTCTGCTAAATTTCATCCAAATCCGTTGAGCAGTTTTTGCGTGAAAGAGTAACAGACATCCATCCATCCATCCATCCTCACAAACTTTCGCATTTATAATAGTAGTAAGATTAATTATGAATTCTTTGCGAAAGTCTTCGGATTGTCCTTCGATTGATTTGCAATCGAGAGGCTGAGCTTATGAGTAGTTTTGACTACTCTCAGACCCGTATCTAGTCAAGTTAAAGTCTTTACTTGAGTTTAAGTAATTCCTTATGCAAACATTTTTATGCAATAGACATGAATTTGAGCGAAGCAAGAACCGTCAAAGAAAGCGAAGCTGAGAATTCCAACTTTTGACAGTTCTAACTTCAAGCAATAACTACTTTTACTCAAGTAAAAACTCTGAATTGTTTATTTGTAGATACGGGTGAAAGTTTATTGTTTGTCTAGCGATGAAAGATGATACCAGGTCCACCTAGTACCTACGTTCTATATTTAGAATGCTCTTTTGACATTATGAAAAAACGTCTAACTTACATATTCTCGGAAGGGGGAGATTTTGCTGGAATGATGTTTGAATTACACGGTCAATTTATCAAAACTTGTATTATCCCCTTTTTGATGAAGGTAGGATATTCATAGAAATCATTGACTAGGTTCACAAGCATGAATGCACAGCTGTCAGGAATAATATTGGAAAACCACACCGCATCCTTGAATCCTGTATGACTATTTTATGCGTGGGACGTCTTTTATCTATTTCGCGATTACGATAAGTCAATAATAGGGCTGTGTCAGTATTTACCTACATTTCCGGTCGAAATCTTTCAAAAATCTATACATATAAAATTCAAAGTCCTGACTGACTGACTGACTGACTTATATATCAACGCACAGCCCAAACCACAGGTCCTAGAGACATGAAATTTGGACAGTGTACTCTTTGTGAAGAGTAGGTATCCACTAAGAAAGGGTTTTTCGAAATTCCACCTCTAAGAGGGTGAAATGGGGTGTTGAATTTTCTATGAAACTTTTTATTCTCCGAGTCGATTGACTTGAAAATGTGTCTACATATACTTCAGTTAAAATGATATGATACGTGTATCACAGTTTTTCCAAAATCATCCCCCAATTTAAAATTCCATGCCGCGGGTCCCAGAGACATGAAAATTGGAGGGTGTATTCTTTGTGAAGAGTAAGGATCATTTTTTCGAAATTCCTACCCATTAGAGGGTGAAATGAGGTGTTGAATTGAAAAAAATTGTGCACAATATACTCTTCAGATAAAATCCAGTAAATCCGATGTCCAATATCAAACCAAGGTATCAATATTTCAAGTATCTTTTTTAAGGGATATAACTTTAAACTAATATTCGCAAGTTATAAGCAAGTACATGTAAATCTATGTAAGTATGTACTATAGACAGATACGTAGATTACTTATTATCCCAGAAGTAAGATCCCGTGGGCTATTCCCTAACTCCACGCGGGCAAAGCCGCGGGCATAAGCTAGTTTATGATATAAATTGTAGCCTATAATGAAGACTGCAAAACAGACTATTAAGAACTGTTATTTGAGACTAATCTTTTATCAGCTATTCTATCTTTAGCAGTAGCGAAGGGTCAATTTTTGTAGGGGTAAGCCGGATTACATATCTTTAATGTGATTAAATTATTTGGCTATAGAATACCGATCGTGCCATTTTTCAAAGGGAAGGTAGGAATCGAGTTGTATGGAACCTTCGCCACTGATCTTTAGAAAAGAAAGAAAGAAAGAAAGAATAAAGTTTATTTGACGTCAGTACATCAAGCACAAAGATCGAGCAAAACGATGGCAAAATAGACCGGAGTGTTAAGCACAGAATTAACTCGGGATAAATAAAATGGCGGCAGGTCACGGGACAATATGCGACTCCCGCATTTCCCTTAAACTTAAGGGGCAGATTTATTTGTTGTTTTTTTTTTATTTGGTTAGACCTCTTCCGGCTTGCATGGATCACAATGTTGGGCCACTAAAGGGATGAATGAACGGCAATGCCATGTGGCTGAGATGAGAATGGCGCCGGGGCCGGAAAAGTTGTGTGGTAATCGGTTGTCATGGTATGGGATGCGGAGGGACAAGGATAATGTCTTAAGAAAAGTTTTGAGTATGAATGGTTATAAGAGTAGATAAAGACCAAAGAAAAGATACTAGGACTGACTGTATGAAGGCTTCCGTACCTCAAAAGAAAAAACTGAACCCTTATAAGATCACTTTATTGTCTGTCTGTCTGTCAAAACCCTTTTCTCAATACTTTTGGTCTTGATTTTTTTTACAGCTATTCTATGGGACCTTTGAATCTTTTACAATCAATTTAATTTTTATTTTTTTTTATTTTTTTAAATGACTTATGACTTATGACTTTAGACCTGATTTCTGTGATGGACAAACCGTACATACAAGTTTGTACGTTTATTTTTCTTGTTGTGCGTGCTGTGGTTTCCGTCTACCCCCAACGAAATGAAGGCGTGACTTTATGTATTCAACATTAGTTTTAGTATATGCGAAACTTGAAACACGTGTCTAGTATTTTTATGTAAAGAATCTATGTACAAAACAAAACTGTATCATGAAAAATCACAAAGTTATAAGCTTGTTCTGTTACCTAGTTGTCCGCGCAGAAACGTAGTCACCACGGAGCGCGCGCCTCCAGCGTCGTCTTGAGCTCATTGATAAGGCAAAGTAAACTATATAATCGACCGCACATTACTGACGTGAACGATTTGCGCGGTCCGCGCAAAATCGTTCAATTAGTAACTAAATAGTTAACTTTGCCTTTAATTTCCGAAATGAAGTTATTGTTTATTTATAAAATAAAATTTAGATTCTATTAAAAGGTTACCTTAAAATTAATGTGTAATTTTTAAATTTTCTTTAAAGTGTTTTTAATGTAAAGAAAAAAATTCTTATTTGTGTAGACGTTTTCCAAAAATTACGTTTTTTCAAATTTTTTTTTCTGCTATATTTCGTATTGAAGTCAAAAATGTTTGTAGTTCATATATGAGTAGACCATATATAATGATGTTATTAATAATTTTTAATGTTCAGAATATTTTGTAGGTTTTTGTTCAGCGAAGCTCAAACATGTCTCGCTCGTTACTTTTGCGGAAAAGGGGTTTTGAATATGGGTGATTGCCATTAATACATGCATTATTTTAAACATTTGTTCAGGCTATCTGCAAGAATAAAAATTCGACTCTAATAATATCAAAAAAGAAACTTCAAATTCTTCTTGTGTTTTCCACAAGTAGTGATCAAAATTGTTCAAAACGGGTTGATTTTGTGCACGGCCCCGTTAAAGTCGCTCGGAGCCCAACTTTTTACTTTTTAAAAATATTTTTGGGAAAAATATAACATGGTTTAAAAATTATTGGAATCGATTCAGTTACTTATTCTGAACAAACTATATTCAGGTATCGCATTTACTAAAAATAATGTTGTATAGGTATTTAAACCATTTACCTTCTAGGATCAAGGCGCGTATATTTACGATTCAACAGAGAATTCAGTACTAGAATTAATATTTGCTTTACTCAAATATGGCACGCTCATTTGCATGTCAAACATTGACGGAATTAATGAAGTAAGTGCGTGATCAGTGATGAGTAATTAGAAAAGCGGCTCCCAGGGGATGAGGTATATACCTAGTCGCCGACAAGTAATGGTGTCCCAATGCAAAAGGCTTGGCCGGAACATGATATGGTTGTGGAGTTAGAAAGTAGGAAGATTCAGAAGGTGTATTAAAAACGAATGTGTTCTTGTACGGTTATGTTGATGGTGACTTTTGAAAAAAAATTTCAAAAAGTTTATGAGAAGGGGGGGGCGGGGTTGGAATGAAGTACTGACTACGTATTAACCGTTTGGCCGTGGACGTCTCTTCCACCTTGTATAACTAAGAGTCTAAATTATACACGGTTACTCGTTGGGAAAAGACCAGAGACAGTCTAAGACGACTATCTCTGGTCTGACGAGTTCTTATTACGCCGTGCCGCCGCGCCGCCGCCCGCGCCGTACTGAGCATCACAACACAAACTACCTACATACTAAGTATTTACGACCATATCGACTATTTCCGACAGAAGAAACATTCAAAAGCTCTTGGTTTTTTTTTATTGTGGTTTTTTTTTCATTATCTCTGGTTATAAGAATAAAAAAGTACTTGGCCTTATAAAAGAATTTAAATTGACAAGGAAGTACTTACTCGTATATTCAATAACAGTCGCAAAAACACTTTTTGACTGGTGATCTCAGTACGTTGTTGTGTATGTCTAGAGGCTGTTTCTTGCCACCCATCCCTTTTTGTCCCACCGTCCAAATAATAGTTAAAATGCTCTTAAGCAATACCAAAGTTCAATACAATCGTTATTTCATTATAATTCAATTAAACTGATGATTTCTAAGTGTGTTATTAGAAAAAACAGCTTTGCGCGATGTCATCGCAAATTAGATGTACAGTCACGAGCACCAATATGTATACACTTTCCTAAATTAAAAGCAATGTTCGCGAGCAATAACGATTCCAACTTGGAGATAGGATCTTTTTCATAAAAATATGAGTTCCAGAATACTATATTTGTAACTACATGAAATTTTAATCAGAACAGTAGGAGAAAAACATTTTTAAAAGTTTTTAAGTGTTTAAAAATTGGTGCTCGTGACTGTACACACGGCGGCACATCAAGCTGTACATTTCCAGTATAACATGGCCTCGCTTTGTATAAATTTCCCGTACAACGAGAGATCTGTATAAACTGGTTCTGTATAGCGTGATTGGCCGTCGTGCGTACATTTATGTTTACCTACTGTGCTTATTTACTCGATGAACAAAGGCCTTTAATTATATTATGTTTTTCATATCCATTTATCGCCTGTACTTTTTCTGGTGTAAAAATATTTTAGCTGTCAGTAGACACTTAGTAACATAGTAAGTAGGTTTGTATACCAAGCAACCAATGTATTATACATTATGTATAACGCACGCCACACCTTGGGCAGTCCATCTTGCTACCAAACGAGTCATTATTTTTATTAATTTTAGCCTATTTCGTCCCCTCTAAGATCTAGTTTGGGGACCTCTGTTTATTACCATGTTAAATTTCAATTTGTTACGATTATATCATAGTAGCTCTAAGTTAGATTAAGAAAATGTTTGTAACAATGGCTTAATAAATTTATTCTTATTCTTTATTCTTATTTTTATGTCTTTTTGCATTCGTTCCACTGCATGGCAGGCTTCCCTTTCTATATAACAAGTTGGTAGGCTAACAATCCATTTGACCACGACATGAGCTATATACTACGTAGATACTGGTATAAAACTTTTGAGAAGAAGAATAGAGTATGTTATTTAATACTATCAAACCGCGTGTCGGTAACGTAGCGTGGGGTGCCCTACAGATGGAGGACGCGCTAAGGTAGCCCTCGAAATATTTTTTTTTCTTGAAATAGTCAATCAATGGGATTAAATGAGTATTATTATAAAGGGTGTAAATAGACCCTTAACATAACCGAAAGGCACTTGTTTTCCCCGTCTTTACGATATTTTTTTTGTTCTAGACCATACCTGGGAACCTTCTCGTTACGGAGATATTGGGGGTCAGGGGGTCAAAGCTCCAAGTTTTTCACAAGTTTTTTTTTAAATACATGTTTTTAATGTAAGATTTTTACGTTACACACCTCCACGACCGCCGTACTATTTAATCCATCCATCGGCACCATGCTTTGAGTACTTTCCGTTTCCATCGAGTCCAACCGTAAAACGTGATTTTTCACCCCAAAAAAAAAGACAATTCCCAGCAATAATTTTTGCGTAAAGTTACTTAGTTTGATGTACAGAATGCTTGGTTGACGGCTGTGTGAAGGGTCTGTTTACACCCTGTATGAGAGAATGTGACCGCCCATTACATACCGAGTTTCCTCCGTGCCTCGGAAAGCACGTTAAGCCGTTGGTCCCGACTGTCATTTGTAGATCTTTGACAGTCGTTACAGGTAGCCAGTGGCCTGAAAGTCCGACAACCAATCTTACCAAGGGGTATCGTATTCACCATCATCATCATTTCAGTTCACCTGTAATGTAACTGTTCAGATTCGAGCCGATGCCTGCCAGGGCTGCGGGATTTTTCGAAAGAGATACCGTGGCTCTGGAACACAGAGGGCAAAGAAGGAACATGGATGGGTTTTAGTCAGTACAAGTTTGACACTCCCTTCCGCTCCGCCCAGAGTGGGAAATGACCCCCTCATTTGATGATTTGCAATCCGAAAAAAAAAAAAAAAATGCTCAAAATCGAATCCATTACAGACAAATGCTCCGGTGAGAGAGCTCTCTTGAAGAAATCTCTTGCTTCTTTAGAAGTGTTACCTCCTCAGGACCAGGAGAAGATTAAGTTCAAGATTCATCATCATCATTCTCTTGCTCTTATCCCAAGAGTAGACCCATTTAATATTAAAAAAAAAATGTTTTTTTTTTTACGTTGCCCCCACTAGAAATTTCTCCTGTATCGTGGGTGCGTTTACAACCATAAATATAAAAAAAGACAAAAAAAAACAACAGAAAAAATTTATGGGTGGTATCAATTGCCTACAGATTTGTCGCTAACCAGTAATAACCACTTTCGAATCAACAGATACGAGCTATCAGGTAAAATGAAGTGAGTTTCTATTTCACTAATCTAAATCCTTATTTCTTTTTCAACAGTCATGCATGCGCGTAATCACTTTATCTGTCAATAAGAAACGATGTTTTTTTTGCAAACGGTACCTTTATTACAGGGTTCGAAGTGATAATTATCATTGATAAATAATTCTTGATGATAACAAGAATCATTATCAATGTCACTTCAATTTTTTCCCCGCATATACAAACGAATTAAGAGCCTTCCCTTGATTAAATATCGCGAAACAAAAAAAAAACAAAAAAACACGCTTCAGAGTAACGTCATTTTATTTATTGTGCAAACTCAATCATTTAATCACCTTATTAGGGGAATGCATGAAAAATAACTAGTCCGCCATTTTTCGGAGTCCGCCATATTGGATTTAGAATGACACTTAGCTAAACCATGCATTGTCATCCAAACTACACACGGTATGCAATATTCGGGCTCAATCGGAAACCGGGAAGTGGGTAACTTTATTAAATAATAGGTAGAGGAAGGATTAAGATAAACGGTAGCAAATAAATTGTTAATTACAGATAGTTACGCTTTCCTGATGTAGGAAATCAGGTCATCAGGAAAGTTGTATACATGTAAGAGATACCTTAGCAGGTGTGTTATTTGTTCAAATGATCTAAAATATCCATAATTTATTATAGTGTCCGCATAGTGTGCACCAACTATTAATGACAACACCAAATTGTCGTTGCTTTATCTTCAATGAATTATATTCGAATAATCAGCGGCTTTAATATTCTGTGAACGCTGGCCACACAATGAGGTAGAACCTCTTTTTATACAAACGTACGGTCTATGAATACTAGATTGGGATACAAAAATAACGAGAATTATTAATTAAGGATTAGTTGAGATAGCTCGAGACCTTGAGTGGAGACCGTGAATTCGGCAAACGTAGATAATTGGAACCAGATGAGCCGACGAAATATTACGGTTGAGACAGACTGGGTAATGACAGACGGAGAGCTAGAGGGCCTAAGAAAGCAAGCGACATCAGGCAACTTGGTAGACCCATGGCAGTGAACTGCGGTAGGCAGACCACCACCACCAACCAACCATCACCTCATACTGATTTTTTTTCAAAAGGTTTCTAATATAGCAGGGTTCGAGATTATAAAGATAATTTTTTGCTGATTCAATACTTGGTCTCTTTAATTTTTATCTTAAACTGCTTTTTTGTTTAACGCACTCGAATTCAGTACAAACAGGGTCTTTATTTCTCGGTATTTTTGTGACTATAACTCCGGTTCTATAATGGGAGTAAAAATACCCTTAACGAAGCCTAAACGCACTTGCACTCTTCATTGCGATCATTGTTTTGTTTTAGACCTACCTGGTACTACTAACTAACTAGAAGGTTCCCAAGTATCAGCATACTTGGGAACCTTCTAATTACGAAGATGCAATATCTAGGTCAAAGTTCCGACTTCTTTACAAGATTTTTTTTTTAAATACAATTTTTCATGTTCTAAGTTTACTTTAAATCCCTGCACTACCCTAGTACTATTCAATGCATCCATCAACGCAGCGTTTTGAGTGTGTTACATTGAGTCCTACCTATTTTTTCCCCAAAAATAAATTGCGTAGAATTAATTTGATGTACAGAATGCGGCTTCGCGCTTCATTTTGTTGAGTAAACACATTTTTAACAGGCTTTTATTAGCTTCACCAATAACTAACTATGTAAAAAAACTTAGAAGTTAAAAACATCAATATGTTTCAATAATTCGGAGTATCGACCTCTTCCTCGTTCTAAGTCTTCTTGGAGAAGTTCGTTGTTTTGTTCAGAGGCGGTCGGGATTTTTCCTATAAGTTGCAGCCTTGGTTCATTTACCAAGTTGCTCAACCTAACCATCCCCGCCGCCTTCGCCTCCTGGTTTATGATAGGCTTGTTGCGTATTGTACGCGCTCCATCAGCGTATCGTAGCGTAGAGACCAGTTGGCTTAAGTTGTAGTCAGCTGGGCTTACACAAGCCACCATCAAAGTGAGATGGTTTCAGCCCAAACTGTCTTGCAACAGCCTAGTAAGCTTGCTATCTCTATAACTTACAAAGCTCCTATTGGTTCCGTCTCCTAACGCTGAGATCACTTTGCCGAGTGCCAGTAGACCTGGGTTGATCTTGACGACTTCCCTCAACCGTTCAACACTCGCCTTCGTCCTCTTTATACGTTCGGATCCTGCTAAGTCTACCAGATGGAACTTTGATGTTGTTACTTTTTTTTCGTCAGTGCGACTCTCCATAAAGATATCGACATTACACACATCACACACACCCACTCTTACGCACACATTCAATCATCAATCATTCATTCTTTTTCATGCATTTCATTTTTTGACATTTCGTTTTCCTTTTTCCAGAGAGACCACAAGAGCCACATTTCTCTTCGCACAATACTTACACACATTACTGCACATTACTTTAATTACATACGTTTGGAAACATTCAGATGTGTGGACATTGATCCTCAACATGCCGGGCGGTTTAGTGCGAGACTGACCATCCAATGAGAATTTCCAGAACGAAAAAAAAGACCGCTATGACAAGGTAGTGGGCAAAATGGGATGGTCTTTGTTCTATTATCTTCACATAGAAATAACAACAATAGAGTAGGGACGGGAGAGGTTTTTGCTCAGCAGTGACACACACATCTACAAACATATAATTTTCTAAAAGAAACTCATTCGATCATTATTATCACATTTATTATTTGAATAACATAGCATATAATTGATCTAATATTCTAATGTCAAACAAATAAAATTATAATACAAGCGAAGTAGAGAAATGCAAAAATCGGTAATAACTAAAGTAAGTAAGTAATTTAATACTTTTCATTATAATACAATAAATCCGTGATTAATTTTTACCTAAACCATCAGGTTTTAAGACACTTTTAAAACTACTCAAGTCAAACACAAACTTTAAATTCTGCATCTCAAAGTAAACGCGCATTAAATTAATGTCAAGCTTAGGAAGGCACTTAGTTTACATATTACTAAAAAATAGGAAGCACCAAAGATTCATGACATATCTGAAGGCAATATTTTATAATTAGGAAGACAATCTTGAGAGCAAATGATCGTATATAAACGTAACGTATCGGCCCCATGACTCAACTACATCTTCGGGGAACTTGAGGTCATTCTGCAGAATGTTTACCAGGACATCTTTGAACACCTGGAACGATAAATCTTGTTATTAAATGAACAGAATTAAAGAAAAAATCACGTCCAGATCTAGAAGGCAAAGTGTGCTGTTCGGGAAACATCGTTTATCTTCGGAGTTGCGAACGCTTGATAATGAAGCGCATATCTTTTCCGGTTTAACTGTAATTGCCGGGCATGTAGTTTTCGAGTAATTAGACTACATTATGAAGAAATGTGTGTCAGTGACTGAGAAGTTGTGTGGTAATCAGTTGTCATGGAATAAATGTGATGCGGAGGAATGAGGACAATGTGATGAGGAAAATTTTGAGTATAAATGTGGATGGACCCCAAATGAATTGGGATAAGGGCAGGAGAATGATGATGAAGATGACTTTATTAATTTGCAGTCTGACGGTGAGACATTGGAATCCAGGTTTCTGTGGCTTTTTATGTAACTATCATAGGCTGCAAAGACATGTGACTCTGTAATCTTGAAGTTCTATTTTAGTTAACTGGTGGCCATATATCGTAATATTACTCCCACGGGGACCTCGTTTGCTCCCACACACGAGAAGTAAAAAAATACTCTTTGAAAGGTGAGAACGAACGGTTAAATCGGCGTTGAAAATGTAAGACTAATTGATGGTCGAAAACTGAAAGGTATCTATTATAAGCCACTATAATGTTCGTTTTCCGTAACTAGGATATTAAATAAGCATAGTATACTAGCCTAGCTGTAGCCACATCAGTTAACTGCCTTATTTTTCTTACTGCATATGCAGCTGAGCTTAATCTACCCGAAAGAGTTCTAATGTGCGCACGTCGGTTCAATATCAAAATCCTATCGCGGTGCTCTTCAATGAGTGTCGAGGTGGGCCGTTTTGAGTTTTACGTTGTCTTTGTTACGTTAGATAATATAGATAGTGTAGCTACTGGCTACAGACTTAGGCAGCGTCTTATATTTACGTACCCGTTTTAACTAAGTGTTCGTAGACAACAGCTAAATAAAAGCACACTGTCGGATTTTCAAAGCTCGGCTCAGTGCCAAAAGTGCCAAAATTCAACAATGAAATCCTTCACGTCTCATGAAACCTTCATGTCTTAGGCGTTTATTTAATTGTTTATTGGATTGTGAAAACCCTCAGCGTAATAGAAAAAAACTCTGATAACCTATTTGACCATGACCTCAACTGGTGTAACAGAATATGCACAATACGGTAGGTATTATGTGTAATGTGGTAATTCAAACCGTCAGACTGGACCCAAAGGTTGACTGGTAGAGAATGTTTGTGGTATAAAGTCAGCCTATGTATCACAATGGTACATGAAGTTTAAATAAATAAAAAGAGTCAAAACAAAAAATTTGGACGTTCTATAAAAAACATAGCATCAGCTGACGCAGTTATGAAGAGATTTTTTTTCGATCCCTGTTCCTCAGATAAAGTTGTCCAGTTTGATGGTCTGACTCACCACGAGGTATTGCTCTTATACAGTTATAATAAGCCCCGTTTCCAGGTCAAATCTTACCCAAAAATGTCTTTTCTCGATCCGATGTCTCCGGTGTGAGTCTCCAAGCTTCTGCATCCACGCGACCACCAGCTCCGGTTTATTTAAGTTTATAATAGTGTTATCCAGGGAAGACATAATGTTTATGATGTGTGCTCTGAACACGACGTTTGCCGCCATTTCTTCCTCTTTATGCACGTGGGCTAGATTCTTGAAGAAGAGCTTGGTTTCGGGTTCCGCGTCGAAGAGCCTATGGGGGATTATGATGATAAATATTTAATCATCATCTGCCTAACCTATTCCCAACTATGTTGGGGTCAGCATCCAATCTTACCGGATGCATCAAAATACCAGTATTTTACGTGGAACGACTGCCTAACTGACCTCCACAACCCAGTTAGTTTGCAAAGTTTGATTGGCCGCCGTGCGTACATCATTCCGAACCCGCATAGAAATGCAACGGTAATTTAAAAAAATAAATCGAAATAAAATAGTTTTCACCGGTCAAAAGTAGTTTTGACTGATTAACAGTTTTGACTGTGACAGCCTCATAACGGATGACACAGCAAAAAGGTTGCAACTCTTGTTTAATTTTAGTAATAACGCTTAATTACTGATTGATTTCCACGAAAAGCTAAATCCAGAAGCCATAAAGAAAATAAATTAGTAAAAAGAAACCATAAATGGCATTTGAATTTTTTTGGGCATAAACGGCCAGTGTGGCTTTGCACGCTACCTCTTTTACGGAACCATTTTCCTTTCTGATCGCAAATTAAAACGACGAGATTTCCTCAAGACTAGCGTTTTAGACCCAGCACGGTTGGTCGGTGTACCTACGTACCTACAGAAACAATGATTTAAATTTCCATCCATACTTTACCTAAAAAACATCAACATCCCATTTGGGTTGGAATTTTCCTGTATCTTCTTCCAAGACTTTTGTACATTGTAGACGTCTCTTAAAGACATGCCAGAAACCTCATTCTTCGCATCAGGATCACCACCCCACCACCATCGGCTGACCATGTCACCCATGTTTACAGAGCCTCTATGGATACAATCTTATGTGTCGCTGATATTCCGTGGTTTGGATAGTCTCTTGGAGGATTTACAAGGTATCCTGGGAAATAATAAACAGTAATGTGTTAATTCTTACAAAACTTAAACAATCATAAAATTCTGTTCTACGTGACGTGATGTTCAATGACCTACGGTGGCAACACATGGACACTCACAAAGAAGATTGACCGCCGAATGCTCGGCATAACTGCTAGACCTACCTAGTGCGTGACACCGAAATCTGTCGGAAACCTGGCTAGACACTGATATGCTGGCTGATAAAGAGAAAACTTTTGACCGAGTTCTGACTTATGTTAAGCCAAACCAGGGCCGTCCAAAACCGCGTTGGTTCCGTGCTGAAGTGATGAAGGTGATATTTGAATCAATTGAACGCGTCCGTGTTTTTTTTTATAGTGGACATAAGTTTTGTTCAGATTTGAAAAATAATTGTCTTGCTTCCTTCGTCTTGTTATTTGAAGCAGAAAAGGCGAGTTTTGTTTTTTTAACAGCGGCTAAATTATTAAGTTAGCTAGTGTTTGATATTAGACGTACCTATTCTACTCTTTGATAGTAGCCAAGAGAGGTCAAGAAAATCACCCCAATTTCTTTGAATAAATTAATGATTCAATTCAACGTGTCAATGTTTGTTACTAGAATAAATAGACTGATTAAAGTTAATTTATACCACTTATGAGATACTGGACGTAATTATTTGTTTAGTGGGGCCAGTGTAGGTGGACGATAGTAGGTAAATAGTAATGTGATTGTGTCACTTGCACTTATCTCAGACGCCGACTCAAGTATGCGGTCTATAGAAATGTAAATAACAGTGGTTTCGGTACACAAAACACAGCTGTTTAGTATAAGGTCAACTTTAATTACCAACTTACATAATATGCCGCTGTGATGGCCGACAAAAGCGGTAAAATAACTGGAAGTATTTAGGTACCTATAGCATAATTATTCTGTAACTTGCTAGACCCATCTTATTCCCAGAGGGTAGCATCAGCATGTATGGGTGAATCAAAAAAGTTTCCGGCCTCTTAATAACGTCAGAGAATTTAGATGCAAGTCAAGAACTGCACCACCCTAGATGCATGACTCTATTTTGGAGTTATTTAAACTAAAACAAAATAAGGCTGATTCAAAAATTTTTAATAACCCCGAAAAGGACTGTGATATGCAAGGAGTATGTAAGGATCGTAGCAGATAGTTTCTGCTTAACCCCATGGGAAAAAGGCGTGAGTTTATGTGTGTACCTACTGTGACATGATGTGGTGAGCTATGGATGGTGAGATAGCATAGTCCCAAAAGCCAAAAACACCGAAATACTTATGTTAAAAATAGAAACGTGCGCGACAAATACAAAAGAAAAATGTAATGTTATTCATGTCAGTATGTTCTAAAGAATAGCATTCAAATAAGTTCAAGGTTCAAGCAATATTAAGTTATCACTTTTTGTGTTAGTAAAAAACAAAATTTTAACAATGCCACGCACGTTCACGAATTCTTATTATTCAAATAAATTGTAAAAATAATAACTTGTGTACCTACCTTTTACTTCTTTCTACACTTTATTCAAATAAAATCTCTGTTTTCTACGTCTATTTGTTTGTTACGATTTCGACGCATGAGCATCGATTGAATGTCCGCGAAAGACTGATAACTGACATGATTTAAGATAATCTTATATATATAGATTTCATCATTATTTTTTACGATTTGCAGAAGCCTCGTAGTTACAAATTTTGCACACCTTTCGAGCAACAAGTTCCGAGTGCACAATTGTATAAAGGTCAAATCGAGTAACCCAAGATAACATTTAAGGCTACGTCTTGAAAGTAATAAAAATAGTAGTAGTAGTAGTAGTTATAAAAATATAAAAGCTATTCCTGACTTTTATTGTTGTGTTCGAGAGCCATGTCATGTATTAAATGATGAGCCATTTACAAATTTATTATGATAATAATTTATCATGCAAACCTACTATTTGTTTGGGATTTTTTTAAGTGGTTGTAGTAAATTATTTAAAAGAGGTATGGTAACATTAGTTGTTTTGTTTCGGATAGTTTCTTGATATGATTTATTCTTTGAGGATCAACAAAAGCATTTGTACCTACACAGGCGTCATTAAATTATTAACTTTATTATACGCCAACTAAAACTCATTAAAATCTATCATATGATTGGTGTGAGCAAAATTGAATTTAAATTGGATTCTGAAAGGCTATCCGAACATGTTTTAAGACGTCTATCAAATGTAGACTACTGGTCAGTTTCGTCTTTTGTTTCATCCTGTCAAAACCGCATGCCATGTTGTTGCTTGTTGAATAATTGTTGATAGACGAGGATTTTATTTTTCTTAAAAGTAAATTATTTAAAAAATGTCAAATGCCAGCGAGTTTGCTGTGAAGAGAATCGGTAAAATCCTTAACGATACATCGAGGCCAATGAAGGAGCGTTTTCGAGCTTTATTTACCCTACGAAACATGGGGGCCGAAGCCGCTATTGAGTGCATCAGCCACATATTTAACCATATATTTGAACCTTTTGCAAAAACATCAGTGAGGCAATCGGTGTTATCTTAAACCATGTTCAACTTGATCCTCAACTGAAGATCAGTTGAACATGGTTGTCATGGTTGGTTGGTGGTGGTGGTCTGCCTATCGCAGTTCACTGTTTGCTATGAGTCCCCAAGTTGCTTGAAGTCGCTTACACAAGTCGCATGCTTTTCTAGGCCCTCTAGCTCTCCACCTGTCATTACCCAGTCTGTCTCAGCCGTAATGTTTCGTCGGCTCATCTCGATTCATCAATCTACGTTTGCCGAATTCACGGTCTCCACTCAAGGTCTCGAGCTATCTCAACTAATCCTTAATTAATAGTTCTCATTATTTTTGTATCCTAATCTAGTATTCATAGATCGTATGTTTGTATAAAAAGAGGTTCTACCTCATTGTGTGGCCAGCGTTCACAGAATATTAAAGCCGCTGATTATTTGAATATAATTCATTGAAGATAAAGCAACGACAATTTGGTGTTGTCATTAATAGTAGGTGGACACTAAGCGGACACTGTAATAAATTATGGATATTTTAGATCATTTGAACAAATAACACACCTGCTAAGGTATCTCTTGTATAACGGGCTGGTGTCCGCAACTCCACGTCAAAGCGCGTATTTTGCGTGCGGGTGGGAAATTTATTCGATCCACCCTAGCTCCCCGAGAAAGGCCAGCAGCGCCTTGATGTTGCCGACAATCTCGCGGAGAGTACCTGGGGTACCGAAGTACTTTGCCCTGTATGTTGCAACCACTGGGCAGTGTAGAAGCACGTGGGCTGCCGTTGAAGGTTAAGTTTAAGGTATCTCTTACATGTATACGACTTTCCTGATGACCTGATTTCCTACATCAGGAAAGCGTAACTATCTGTAATTAACAATTTATTTGCTACCGTTTATCTTAATCCTTCCTCTACCTTTTGTTTAATAAAGTTAAATTTAACATCAATGTTTCAATAGGTGGACCCTAGACCTGGTGAAGGTTGCAGGGATCTGCTGGATGCGAGTCGCATGGGACCGGTGAATGTGGGAGACACTTGGGGGAGGCCTATGTCCAGCAGTGGACGTCTTTCGACTGAAGTGATGATGATGATGTTTCAATAATTTAGAGTATTGACCTCTTTCTCGTTCTAAGTCTTCTTGCAGTTGTTTGTTGTTTTGTTCAGAGAAGGTCGGAATTTTTCCTATAAGTTGCTGCCTTGGTTCATTTACTAAGCTGCTCAACCTAACCACCTCCGCCGCCTTCGCCTCCTGGTTTATGATACGCTTGTTGCATTCTGCGCACTCCATCAGTGTATTGTAGAGACCGTTTGGCTTAAGTTGTAGTCAGCTGGGCTTACACAAGCCACCATCAAAGTGAGATGGTTTCCGCCCAAACTGTCTTGCAACAGCCTAGTAAGCTTGCTGTCTCTATAACTTACAAAGCTCCTATTGGTTCCGTCTCCTAACGCTGAGATCACTTTGCCGAGTGCCAGTAGACCCGGGTTGATCTTGATGACTTCCCTCAACCATTCAACACTCGCCTTCGTCTTCTTTATATGTTCGGATCCTGCTAAGTCTACCAGATGGAACTTTGATGTTGTTACTTTTTTTCGTCAGTGTGACTCTCCTTAAAGATAGCGATGGTGAAGATAGCATGGCTGAGACTGGAGGCCTGGTTAATGGCTGTGAAACCTGTCCCTCGGCCTGAAGACCCTCGCTAGAGCGAGGGTCGCCACAGCCTGGGGGTATAACATCCAGTTAAGTGGTGTCACCGTCAGATCCAGCATAGTTGGTCCCCATTGTGTAAGTCTTGCCAGATCCTGTGATATGCTAGTAATGCTACATTGTAGCCATGAAAAAGTCTCCCAATGAGACTCACGTCTGCAGTATCATTATTATTATCCTCACTGTTGGAAGACAACCCGCCTATTCTTGCAGACTTCGGGCGGTCGGTCAGTGGTACGTGTTGCTACGACTCTTGTCCCTCTTGTGAGGTGTTGTGAGGAAGCGTTGCGCGTTTAAAAATCGGAGTATCCCTCCAGTCAGGGTCCTTATTACTGTCCTCAAACTCGTCCTGCTGCTAATACGAACTTCCATATTGCGAAGTCTTCGCTTGCAAATTGCTTTAGTTAGTAGTTCTTTTACTTTCTGTCATTTTTATTTGTAGCGTGTGCACTTCTTTATCGTCGGCGCGGGCGCGAACCACGCTCTGCTACCACTGTTATATTTGAAAAAACAACCCAACACAAAACACAAACACTGATTCTTGAGTTTTAGTTTTATTTCTCTTCTTACTCATTATAATTAACGTTTTGTTTGCGCACCTAATATTCAGTCACACATACACATTCCACAGATAACACACACACACATACGCACACATTCAAACATCAATCATTCATTCTTTTTTTTGCATTTCATTTTTTGACATTTCGTTTTCCTTTTTTTATTTTTCAGAGAGACCACAAGCAAGGGCCCAAGAGCCACATTTCTCTTCGCACAATTCCATATATAATTAAATGACATACGTTTGGAAACATTCAGATGTGTGGACGTTGATCCTCAACATGCCGGCCGGTTTAGTACGAGACTGACCATCCAATGAGAATTTCCAGAACGAAAAAAAATGAAAAATGACGAGGTAGTGGGCAAAATGGGATGGTCTTTGTTCTATTATCTTCACATAGAAATAACAACAATAGAGTAGGGACGGGAGAGGTTTTTGCTACGCAGTGGCACACACACACACACACATCTACACACATTTAATTTTCTAAAAGAAACACATTCAATCATTATTATCACATTTATTATTTGAATAGCATAGCATATAATAATTGATCTAATATTCTAAATTCAAACAAATAAAATTATAATACAAGCGAAGTAGAGAAATGCAAAAATCGGTAATAAGTAAAGTAAGTAAGTAATTTAATACTTTTCATTATAATACAATAAATCCGTGATTAATTTATACCTAAACCATCAGGTTTTAAGACACTTTTAAAACTACTGAAGTCAAACACAAACTTTAAATTCTGCATCTCAAAATAAACGCGCATTAAATTAATGTCAAGCGTAGGAAGGCACTTAGTTTACATATTACTAAAAATAGGAAGCACCAAAGATTCATGACATATCTGAAGGCAATATTTTATAATTAGGAAGATAATCTTGAGAGCAAATGATCGTATATAAACGTAACGTATCGGCCCCATGACTCAACTACATCTTCGGGGAACTTGAGGTCATTCTGCAGAATGTTTACCAGGACATCTTTGAACACCTGGAACGATAAATCTTGTTATTTTATGAACAGAATTAAAGAAAAAATCACGTAAAGATCTAGAAGGCAAAGGTGTGCTGTTTGGGAAACATCGTTTATCTTCGGAAATGCGAACGCTTGACAGTGAAGCGCATATCTTTTCCGGTTTAACTGTAATTGTTGGGCATGTAGTTTTCGAGTTTTTTAGACTACATTAGGAAGAAATGAGTCTGAAAGTGGCGCTAGTGACTGAGAAGTTGTGTGGTAATCGGTTGTCATGGAATACATGTGCTGCGGAGGAATGAGGACAATGTGATGAGGAAAATTTTGAGTATAAATGTGCATGGACCCCAAATGAATTGGGATAAGGGCAGGAGACGGTGAGACATTGGAATCCAGGTTTCTGTGGCTTTTTATGCAACTATCATAGCTGCAAAGACATGTGACTCTGTACTCTTGAAGTTCTATTTTAGTTAACTTGGTGGCCATATTTCGTAATATTACTCCCACGGGGACCTCGTTTGCTGCCCACACGAGAAGTAAAAAAATACTCTTTGAAAGGTGAGAACCAACGGTTAAGGGGCCGTGCACAAAATCAACCCGTTTTGAACAATTTTGATCACTACTTGTGGAAAACACAAGAAGAATTTGAAGTTTCTTTTTTGATATTATTAGAGTCGAATTCTTATTCTTGTAGATAGCTTGAACAGATGTTTAAACTAATGCATGTATTAATGGCAATCACCCATATTCAAAACCCCTTTTCCGCAAAAGTAACGAGCGAGACATGTTTGAGCTTCGCTGAACAAAAACCTACAAAATATTCTGAACATTAAAAATTATTAATAACATCATTATATGGTCTACTCACATATGAACCACAAACATTTTTGACTTCAATACGAAATATAGCAGAAAAAAAATGTTGAAAAAACGTAATTTTTGGAAAACGTCTACACAAATAAGAATTTTTTTTTTTACATTAAAAACACTTTAAAGAAAATTTAAAAATTACACATTAGTCTTAAGGTAACCTTTTAATAGAATCTAAATTTTATTTTATAAATAAACAATAACGCGGCCGCGCAAAATCGTTCAATTAGTAACTAAATAGTTAACTTTGCCTTTAATTTACGAAATGAAGTTATTGTTTATTTATAAAATAAAATTTAGATTCTATTAAAAGGTTACCTTAAGACTAATGTGTAATTTTTAAATTTTCTTTAAAGTGTTTTTAATGTAAAAAAAAAAATTCTTATTTGTGTAGACGTTTTCCAAAAATTACGTTTTTTCAACATTTTTTTTCTGCTATATTTCGTATTGAAGTCAAAAATGTTTGTGGTTCATATGTGAGTAGACCATATAATGATGTTATTAATAATTTTTAATGTTCAGAATATTTTGTAGGTTTTTGTTCAGCGAAGCTCAAACATGTCTCGCTCGTTACTTTTGCGGAAAAGGGGTTTTGAATATGGGTGATTGCCATTAATACATGCATTAGTTTAAACATTTGTTCAAGCTATCTACAAGAATAAGAATTCGACTCTAATAATATCAAAAAAGAAACTTCAAATTCTTCTTGTGTTTTCCACAAGTAGTGATCAAAATTGTTCAAAACGGGTTGATTTTGTGCACGGCCCCTTAAATCGGCGTTGAAAATAAAAGACTAATTGATGGTCGATAACTGAAAGGTATCTATTATAAGCCACTATAATGTTCGTTTTCCGTAACTAGGATATTAATTTTGAGTTTTATGTTGTCTTTGTTATGTACGTTAGATAATACAGATAGTGTAGCTACTGGCCACAGACTTAGGCAGCGTCTTATATTTAAGTACCCGTTTTAACTAAGTGTTAGTAGACAACAGCTAAATAAAAGCACACTGTCGGATTTTCAAAGCTCGGCTCAGTGCCAAAAGTGCCAAAATTCAAGAATGAAATCCTTCACGTCTCATGAAACCTTCATGTCTTAGGCGTTCATTTAATTGTTTCTTAGTGTTTGTGAAAATCCTCGGCGCCACAGAGAAAAACTCTGATAACCTATTTGACCTCAACTGGTGTAACAGAATTTGCACAATACGGTAGGTATTATGTGTAATGTGGTGGTAATTCAAACCATCAGTCTGGACCCAAAGGTTGACTGGTAGAGAATGTTTGTGGTATAAAGTCCGCCTGTGTGTCACTCTAGTACATCATCTGCTTAGCTTTTTCCCAACTATATTGGGGTCGGCTTCCAGTCTAACCGGATTCAGCTGAATACCAGTATTTTACATGGAGCGACTGCCTATCTGACCTCCACAACCCAGATAGTACTGGGTAAAACGATACCCCTGGGTAAGACTGGTTGTCGGACTTTTTGGGCCACTGACTACCTAACGACTGTCAAAGATCTACAAATGACACCCGGGACCAACGGCTTAACGTGCTTTCCGAGGCACGGAAAAAACTCGGTATGTAATGGGTGGTCACCCATCCACAGACCAACCTCGGCAAGCACGGCTTAACCTAAAGATCGATCCGAGCGGCTGTTTATTGTTTAGCCACGAGCTCCTCTATGTATCACTCTTGTACATGAAGTTTAAATAAATTAAAAGGGTCACAAAAAAATTTGGACTTCTTATAAAAAATTATAGCATCAGTTGACGCAGTTATGAAGAGCTTCTTTTTCAATCCCTGATCCTCAGATAAAGTTGTCCAGTTTGATGGTCTGACTCACCTCGAGGTATTGCTCTTATACAGTTATAATAAGCCCCGTTTCCAGGTCAAATCTTACCCAAAAATGTCTTTTCTCGATCCGATGTCTCCGGTGTGAGTCTCCAAGCTTCTGCATCCACGCGACAACCAACTCCGGTTTATTTAAGTTTATAATAGTGTTATCCAGGGAAGACATAATGTTTATGATGTGTGCTCTGAACACGACGTTTGCCGCCATTTCTTCCTCTGTATGCAAATAATTTATCATGCAAACCTACTAGTAATTAGGGTTTTTTTTGTGGTTATAGTTAATTATTTAAAAGAAGTATGGTAACATTAGTGGTTTTGTTTCTGATATAATAATTTTTTTCTTGACATGATTATTTCTTTGAGGATCAACAAAATTAAAGCATTTGTACCACACAGGCGTCATTAAATTATTGATTTAACTTTGTTTTACGCCAACTAAAACTCACCAAAATCTATCGTATGATTGGTGTGAGCAAAATTGAATTTAAATTTGAATCTGAAAGGCTATCCGAACATGTTTTAAGACGTCTATCAAATGTAGACTACTGTCAGTTTCGTCGTTTGTTTTATCCTGTCAAAACCGCATGTTTTTGCTTGTTGAATTGTTTTTTATTTTTCTTAAAAGTAAATTATCTCAAAAATGTCAAATGCCAGCGAGTTTGCTGTGATGAAAATCGGAAAAATCCTTAACGATCCATCGAGGCCAATGAAGGAGCGTTTTCGAGCTTTATTTACCCTACGAAACTTGGGAGGCGAAGCCGCTATCGAGTGCATCAGCCAGTGTTTTGTAGACGAATCTGTTCTGCTAAAGCATGAATTAGCTTACTGTTTAGGTCAGATGCAGGATGAACGTGCGATCCCTGTTCTTAGGAGTATTTTGGAGGATAAAAGCAATGATCCCATAGTCCGCCATGAGGCAGGTTTGTTCTTATCAATTACTTAGCTTGTTTTGTGATAAACCTTGCGCTAGTGTGTACGTGAGCTAGTGCATGCATGGGTTTAGCTGTGAGTCATGATTTGCACTTCATATTCAGTGACACTTGTCTTAAGATTTGTAGTTAAAATTGATATTTACTTTGATACTGTATGAAGGACCTCAAGCTGGAATAGCTTAATTAGAAAGATTTGAAATCTGTGTAATACTTCTAATATAAATGTAAATCTTCCAAAAGTACCTACAGGTGTTTCCCAGAATGGGAAAAACTTATCTTGCTTTCTTATTAAAGATGAGGTCATTATTAGAAATAGCAGAAATTATCTTTAGTTCATGTGCAAAATTTAACTAGTACTTAATAAGAATTGAGCCAGAACTTTAATGTATAGGTTTACTTTAATGTATGTGCATATATTTTATGTTTTATTTATATTTTCTAAGGTAGCATATTCTTACAAGACTTTAACTAAAACAAACAATGTATCTAAAACACACATTAACCATCAAAATAACTGTCACTTTCCAGGTGAAGCGTTAGGCGCTATTGGTCTCCCAAAACTCCGTGAGTTACTTGAGAAGTACCAAAATGACCCAGCTATAGTAGTTGCCGAGACCTGTCAAATTGCACTGCAAAGAATCAACTGGGTTTCCATCTATAGCACCAAGGAGTCCAACCTATCAAAGAGTTTGTTTACCTCTGTAGACCCTGCTCCACCAAGCAGTGAGAATGATGTAGAGACTCTAAAGGATACTTTGATAGATGAAACTATGCCGTTGTTTGAAAGATATAGAGCTATGTTTAGTTTGAGGAACTTGGGTACGACTGAGAGTATTAATGCACTAGGTGAAGGTGAGATTCAAGCATTTTTAGTTTTATCTACGCAATAAAATACTTTAGAGCTTTGAGTACAAAGTTTGTAGTTTTGAGGCATTGTCAATAGTCAACAAGTAACATTTAATTAAAAGTATCAAAAAAGCTGACTACAAATTGTATCATCTACCTATATATCTACTACTATATATCTACTACCTATATAACTTAGGTTCAAACAAAATTTAAATTTACTATTCATTGGTCTATTGGTTGCAAGAGCGACTGCTGAGAATGAAGTTCTGGGTTCGATTCCTAGGTCGGGCAAAGTGTTGATGGGTTTTTCCATAAGGAACCTGGAATTGTCCTCAGTAGATGGCATAGACTTGCACCCATTACATGGGACTTAAAACATAACTGGCAAAATGTGTGTATATTGTAGGCTACACCTCTGCCTAACCCTTCGGCGATTACAGCATTTTGGGTCATATGATGTTATATTTCATTTAGGAATTTTACTTTGCATAAAAAGTTAAGCATAAAGTTGAAAAAACAAATGCATTTTTTTTCTATTTTCAGGTTTCAAAGCCTCCAGTGCCCTCTTTCGTCATGAAGTAGCATTTGTGTTTGGTCAGATGCAGGATGAGCGCAGCGTGCCGTTCCTGACGAAGGCCCTAGAAGATACCTCTGAACATGAGATGGTGAGACATGAGGCAGCTGAGGCACTGGGAAGCATCGCCACTGCTGAATGCACCAAGGTTCTGCGGAGGTAAATTTTGTTTGAAATATAGGTTGTTAAGTTTTTAACCACTTTTATAAAAAAAGGCAGAGGCGTTTGTGAGAGATTGGCCAGAGAACACCGCTTTAATATAAAAAAAAAAAAAAAAAAACTGGCAACCATTTTTTCCAAGGGGTTTTATAGTACCTGGTTCTACCGAGCTACTTGGTCATGGAGGTCAGATAGACTGTTGCTCCTTGTAAAATACTGTTCTCAGCTGCATCCAGTAAAACTGGAAGCCAATCTGAACATAGTTGAGAAAAGGTAATGTAGATCAATAGACATAATCACTTGGCTCCCAACTACCAAAGAGATTTTAGAATTATTTCATCATCATCGTCATCATATCAGCCCGGAATCAACCCACGGCTGGGTATAGGCGTCCCCTGCCACACTTCCCGGGTCTGGGCGTCCCTTATCACCGCCGCTTTGCCGCGACTTTGACGATATCATCGACCCAACGAGTTTTAGAAAGGCCCTGGTTTCTTTGGCCTAACCTAAGTTTAATTTTTGCTAAATAAACCTAAGTGGTTATGCTCAAAATCTTTAATATTTTCAGGTACCTACAGGACCCACATCGCGTTGTACGTGAAAGCTGTGAAGTGGCTCTTGATATGTCTGAATATGAAAACAGTCCGGAGTTCCAGTATGCTAACACTTTGCTGAATGTAAAAGGCTGATTACATTACTTAAGTTATTTAGGGTGTAAGAGACATCACATTCGGAAACTGTTACCTTGGTATTAGCACATGATTCATATTCACATCTTTATTTGCATTCTATAATGTTTGAAGATCTTACAATGACTTCAAGCTAAGATACAATTATTATTACGTCCTTGTAAAAGTATATATTATTATAGCAAAAAGTATAAAATTAAAGTTTGAAATTTTTATTTCAAAATTTAATCAATCAATAATTTTATAAAGGTTTTTAGTATTCATTAACTAAATTGAAAGAAAGATGGGAGATGAAAGAAAGAAAAAGTATTTATTAGACTCAACAGCACAAAACAAAAAAAAAAAAAATCGATGAGATTACAATAATACAAAAATTATATAAAAATAAGAAAAAGGTAAAAAAATTAAATTGGTCTTATACAAGGCCTGCACTGTAAGGCCTCCCACTAGGTGGACCGATGACATGGTGAAGGTTGCAGGGATCCGCTGGATGCGAGTCGCACGGGACCGGTCAATGTGGCGACATTTGGGAGAGGCCTATGTCCAGCAGTGGACGTCTTTTGGCTGAAATGATGTAAAGGCCAAAATGGGCCGAATTATAACATTTATTTTAAAATTCTGGACTGGTAAAGAATTTTGTCGTAAGTTACTAAAAATCTGCTGTTTCATGCCTTTTTGCGCCAAGTCGGAACATCGGACCGGATTTTAACGATTTTATTATATGTAGAGAAATAGGTTAAGGGCTTTCATTTTTAAGCGACGGTTTTTTTGTCTACTAGAATCATGTACGGTAACAATTTGCGCATAGATGGCTCTTGCACCATGAATAATATTTATTTTTTATTGCATTTGGGTTACAAGAAATTATGTCAACATGAAAATACAGTGTTAATCTAATAGCTCGTCGACCTAAGGTCAAAAACAAATTAAGACCAGTGATTATGAATTATATTTACCTATTTATTATTATTTTGCTTTTTTTTACAATAATTTTAAAGCATTTAGATAAAGAAATTATTCTAATATTCACAACGTGTTACATGATTCATACTGGTTACAAAATGTACCACAATATTGTTTATTTATTTTTGTCTTCATAAAATTTTACATTGAAAGTGACCAGTGATATTATAAATAATAATATTACAATAAATTGTCCCAGTATTTTTGTAAATAAATTCTAGTTAACAATGTTTGAATTTTCTTTCATACACAAGAGGCTTCTCACTCCAAAGAGTGTAATTTCAGCTAAATATTTTTATCAACCTCAATATATTTTCACAACATCCAATTTGTAATAAAATGAAAATAATAGTTTTTTTTTCGTTTTATGTCTAAATTGAACGAACATACAATTTTTGACATCAGTTCCTACATATGTAGTTTGGAGGAATAATGTTAATTATATTTCATAAGACTCCTATGAAATGACTACTTTATTGAAGAAGTATAGCATAGTTTTATTGGCGCACTGTTTATTTACAACAACGATGGCGGTGAGTACATAAGATGGAAGCCCCTGCCTGCGTCGGTGTTCCCAAGTTCATATGACCCCAATCTATTTAAGTCGGGAGTTAATAGGCTTCTTTTGGGTTAGCTCGTTCCATCGTCAACCTCATTTCTGTCCTCCGGACTAGATTGAGGTCAAGAGTAAGCCCATTTAGAAAAAAAAAAAAATGCGCCAGGGTAGCCCGCGAAATTCGAACTTTCTTAGGTTTTTTGCCATTTGCAGGTCAGTTTCAGGCTATATGTGAAGCAAAATATGATTCGCGACCGTAACACGTATGTAGTTACAGAATTATAAGCACCAAATTCATCAATACAACCCTCAAGTTCATTTAATGACTAGTTCATGAAAAAGTCGTTCAATGGGATTATAATTATGAACTTAGAGGGTCGTATTGATGAGTTTAATGAGTAACTCTGTAAAGCTATATTTGTTACGGTTGCGAATCATGTCTTAATCAACATACAGCCTGAAATTGACCTGTAAATTGCAAAAAACGTAAGAAAATTTTAATTTCGCAGGCTACCTAGGCGCATCCACCTTAACTCAATTTAGAGAAGAATTTTAAAATTTGTTAAGTGTTGCCAGGAGCTGTCCGGTGGCAGGTACTGTCGTCTTGATTTAGAGAGTCAACAGACTTTCGACGCGGAATCACCCGATCACGTTTTATAACATTTGACGCATTTTGTCTTGTTATGGAGCGGTAACGACCTCGGTGTTTATTCGTTTTTATTGTAGACTAAAGCTGATTACGCGTCGATAAACTAGTGTGCTCAGTCCCTTAAGATCGGATATCACCCCCTTACTTACACAGTTGCTACTCAAAGGCTGGCCTAGTCTGTTTAGAAGGCTGACTCCAAGTCGGGAGAGACGTTGTGTCGCTTTTACTTCCACGCAAATGTAGGCAATGACGTCATGACCACAAGCATGCGCTGAAGCGGACTGGAAGCGAGATGTCGAGTGCGTGTGAAAGTGTGTTGTCTGTGTAGTTGCAGACGAGCAACAACATTAGCGGTACTCCAGAAGTCCAGAGCTTGGGTCCCTTGATTTGATTACCTCGTGTCTCGGTGCGCACGACACTTTGACCGCCACGGACGTCTATAGACGTCAAATCAAAAAGTCCTCACGACGCTTCGGACGGCATGGCATGTCGAAAATAACACTTTTTTAAAGCGCTTGGCGTACTTGGTGGACGTGGCGGTCAAAAGGTTAAGCCATTGGTCCTGTGCCTGATCTTTCTCTGGTTGCGTGGTATGGCCGTCCCATCGGACTATGACGGTCAGGGAGAGAGAGCATACCTGTGTTTTGCGCACACGCTTTTGGACTATAATATTTACTACGTCGATGGCAAGTCTCCGCCATGACATTTAGGAGGACTACTCATTTTACTAATGATAGAAATATCATTTTCAAGACTTCAGACTGGCTGGATACGGAACGGTCCTCATTTCTGGCCTTCACACGCGAGCAGCACTTCAGTCCAAGTACCTGGGAACTCGTGGAACAGCTGCATTCGGTGATATACGCGGGCGACCTCGGAGACCAGCCCGTGCGACGATACTTCGAACATTATGACACGCCGTTCGTCGGCGAGCGGAAAGCAAAATATACTTAAGTATTTGAGGAATAAAATAAATGGTTTTTAGATATTTGTTGTGTACTTTCCAAAAAGTCCACCGTTTACTCTAATGTTTTCATCACACAGACAGACTCCAGCACAGTGCGTGGACGAAGGTACAATTATTTAAATGATGATATGATTAATCAAATCACATTCTCCACTTGAGGGGTATAAAAGCAAAGCCCCTTTCAGTCCAATATTTTCATTTTTTTAACTAGGCACACCAAATTGTAGAGCTCAAAAGCCACAGTTTTCGTATTTAAGAGGGCCCTTCCCAGTCCGTCTATCGTCATCGCGAGCATGGTCGAAAAGCTTGTTGTTTCATCCAGAGCCACAGCGGCGATGTTTTTTTAACTCCCCCGTCTCAGAGGGCCCCGACCCCGCACGAATCGTCTCTCGCGCACCTCATACCGCCTAATGCGACAACATTGAACGATAAATAGTGGTCGAAAATTTCATAAACTTGTTCCAGGAGATACGTTTTTTTGAATAAGGCTTACAAGTTTGTGAAATTAATATTTGTTATTTAAAATCTCCATTACATTTGCAAGGTTTCTATCACAATGTTTTCTTTACTTTTACAATTTATGAGTACAATATTAACGGCCAAAGTTTAGGTAAATATGTGCAAAATAGCAGATTTTTAGAGGCTTATACTGAATTTGTTTCTCCAAGTTTTTACTTTTTGCTTTGATAGAAACCTAGATATAGTGCACAAGATACCTATCAGTAAAAAAAAAATCAAAGATATATGTGTTACCACGGCATAATCACGTAAGAGCGTTTGTATGAAAAGTATAACGGGTTGGCCGCTCTTAAACGTGAAAGTGCAAATTCGCCTCAATACAACACAACAACTTCAAAAGTTGCAATCGCGTGCAAAACAGCTTCGATCCAAAATGTGTTCAAAGCAAATCCGCCTCGATCACAATCGACCAATCAGAAGCCACCATTTCAAAATTTCTAAAATGGCAAATCTGTTACATAGTAAGTTGCGTGTGAACCACAGAACAGAAAAAAACTGTTCTGTGGTGTGAACAGTGTCCGATATTAAGCAAACCCGCTTCAGTCCGAAGTTCAAATGCAAAGACACCTTAGTCCTAAAATATTTCTGATTTTTTGTGGAACTAGTGTAAATTTGGTTGAGTTTAGTTATATTTATTTTAAATTCAAGTTCTTGTGCATAAAATAACAGAATTTTGTGCAAAAAATAATATCATCTTTTAACTCACAGCAGAAAACTTCAAATATCTCAGTTTACATGTTTTGTGACTGAAGCGTTTTTGCTTTTATACCCCTCACTCTTACCTACCTACCTATCCGTATCTATCTGTACTAAAACCAATACAAGTTAGTCCAAGTGTTTATTAGATATTATTTCGATAGTAAATTTTGGTCCCTGCAATGGTTAGGTTTAGTTCTCTACATTATACACTCCTATTTTGGATATTTTTTGTCTGTATAGGTACTGATTTTTAAGCCAGGGCTTGCAGCACCACTACCGGTGTCCGTGGCCGCTTTTTTTTTTTTAACGTGGTAAAATCATCAAATGAGTCCAGGGCAGAGCGGGAGGGACTGTCAGACTTGTACTGACTAAAATCCACGGTGTCCTTCAGTAGCCCTTTATGTTCCAGGGTCACGGTAATTCTATGAGTCCCGCGACCTCGGCAGGCTTTGGCCCTCTAGATGGGGGCCCCGTCATTATGCTGACACTCTTTGAGGCGCGCGTGGAACACAACGCGCCGTCGACCCGGGCATGGTCCATGGTCGGACAGCGAGTCGCCCATTTCTCGCCGCCCGCATGCCCTCGCCTACGGTGGCCGGAGATCGTCTGCCGACGTCCGGCGCCGTGGGCGTCTATCACTGCGGCTGGTGTGGAGGGAGGACGCTGTCCTCTCCCTCACGCGGCCCGCCTCCTCCTTCGCGAGCATGACTGCTTCGCAGAAGGAGGCGACCGCTTCCCACTCCGTCTCGCCCCGCAGCATGGCCTCGACCAATGAGACTTTTGTAACCTTTAGTGTAGTTTTGTAGATTCATGGTTAAGTATTATTTCGTTAAAAAGTTGAGCTTCTCATGTTCCAATGGGGGCTCCAGATTGAGTCATTCCTGATTAATTTCCTGATTATTATTTCTTTTTTTTTTCTGATTTTTGATTTTAAGTAGCTAGTTAGGATCAAATTTTTTAGTACTTGGGGGAAGAATGTTTTATATTTCATGATTGTTAATTTTAGAAAAAATATTTTAATTATGATTTTCGAATTCGGTGCTAGTGAGCTCAACTAAAAAACCGAAGGAGCTAAAATATGGGCATCCGGGTGGCGAGTAATGGGCGACTCGCTATCCGACCATGGACCATGCCCGGGTCGACGGCGCGTTATGTTCCACGCGCGCCTCAAAGAGTGTCAGCATAATGACGGGGCCCCCTCTAGAGGGCCAAAGCCTGCCGGGGTCGCGGGACTTATAGAATTACCGTGACCCTGGAACATAAAGGGCTATTGAAGGACACCGTGGATTTTAGTCAGTACAAGTCTGACAGTCCCTCCCGCTCTGCCCGGGTGGGAGGACTCATTTGATGATTTTACCAAGTTAAAAAAAAAAAAAAAATTATGCATCTGAAGTTTACACTATGTTGTTATAGGTACCTACGCAATAAAATAAGCTTTGTATGAAGTTATTGGTACTTAAAAGTATAAAATAAAATTAATCACCTGATGGATACCCATCTGGTGAGCTCAAAAACGATAGCCCTCATTTAGTTGATTTTGTAAAAAATTGTTTTTATCAAAGTATTAACAACACAACAAATTAACTAAAGATCACCAACCACTCAAAAAGAGAACTATTCCACCATTCATAGCCCCACATGATTTTATTTATTTTATACTGGCAACATCGTAGTAGGAGGTACAGTCAATGTTTACTGCAGAGGTTTTATCCAACCGCGTCGAGGGAGGTCTGAACAAAATTGGATTGTCACTTGCCGACAGCATCGTTGTCGGACACCTGCACTCCTTGAATACTGTACGAAACAGCCAGCCTTTTATGACGAGATATTTTATTTAGAAACGGATTACTGGTCCGTAGGGATAAGCGGTGGTTGGATTTAATGTAGAATTGTTGTACCTACGTTGTATAGGTACGTATTGTATAGCAGGGTCTATGAAGAGTGGCCGAGTGGCGGTGAGGATATTCATTCAATTGAACAGAAACATGTTTTTTTACGGATAAAAAATTAAAGGTCAAATAAAAAAAATATTTGCGTAAAACGCAGGCAGGTGCTTTCTATAGTGATGAGATTCTATTTAATGACGGGGTGACGCTGACGTGAGGAGTCTAGCTCGGTTACGCAGCCGACAACCTCTTAGAAAAAAATGTGACAGTAGGTGTAAGTCATTCATTCCGACTAGGCTGGAATCCTTGACCAGTTTTTTGTCCTTGTCCTGTCCAGTTTGATGGTCTGTACCAATACCTACCCTTAGATATGGCGCTCCTTTCTGATACATGTGGTAGGTATATATTCATAAATTCACCAGATATTCATAAATTCAACATAAACTAATCTACATAGCATTAGGTAGCCTTCAACAGAAAAGCATAAATGTGTCATTATCAACAAAACTTCTCCATTTAAGGCCGGAGCAGACTAAATACGTGCATATGGCCTGTAAGGCCTATGTCCCATGCTCATACTACGTACACGCCAGACCACGCAGCTAGTCTACCATCTTCCACAGAGATTCGTAATTTCATACATTACAACCGGTTCGTACACCTTTTGTTCTACTCCGATGTTTATGAGTGACATCATAACGATGACGTGACAATTTCTATTATACAAAGTACTTACTCCGAAGCTATGCGACTATAAATCCTTTCTAATGATCCAATGGTTTCTGATTGTTTACTGTTTCAATTTATTTCCGCTTTTCTCCAAAATTTCCTGTGGTAACAATGTGATAGACATTACCATATTTTACGTTGACATCAAGTAAATGAGGTTTAACCTTCCCTAAGTTTAGAGGTTAAAGCTACTAAATTGAATGCATGATCCGACGTAGCAATACAAATTTCTAATTTTAAAAACTAAAAACCGTTTACCAGCCGAAGTGGTCCCGTTTTTCGTGGGTTCCGTAACTTATTATGCGTATGATTGAGCTTGAGTTTTGGGTCGTTAGTCATCTTTAACTATACCAATCTTTACCCTCTTGTTATGAATTTTCTAAAACTTAACATTATAGTTAAAACTTCATCAACAACCGTTGTGTGCACCAGAAGAACAACGCGATCACACAGACAGATACGGATAAATTACATATCATCACGCCTGTTATCCCACGAAGGTTAAGCGGAGGTGTACCTGATACTACACTCACATTTCGCCAGTTTTGTTTAAGTACCATGTAACACATTTTTTTTTTGTTTTAAAATTCTCATTGTCCTCCGCCGTGGGGCGGACGGACAGGTCTCTCAGACTCTAACTGACTAAAAACCACCACCCCACCCCGGTGTTCCCTTCCAACACTTGCACCAGGGATCATAGGAACTAGTGCGCCTTCCACGATCCCCGGTGCGGGCCTCCTCAATTCCGCGGGGGGGGGGGGGGGGGGGGTTAAGGTGTACTCCCTTCGCGACGTCCAAAAGGGGCGCGTGTGGAACACTACGCGCCACCGCCTCGGGTCCAGTTATATGGGGGGCGGCGGAAATCCCCAAGTCCATCGTCCGTCTGGACCCGTTTAGGGGAGCTAGAAGAAGGCGTGATCCGCCCTCCGCCGACGCCGGGCCGGTACGTCTGCTGCGGGTCGGAAGAGTGATCTCGACCTCCCTCAACCTTCCGCAGCCTCCTTCTGTGAAATGACGGTTTCACAGAAGGAGATCACCGCAACCCACGACTCTGCGCTCCCGACCATCAGACGAGCGACAGCTGGCAGCGACAGGTCGGTTCCGACTTCTGTTACGAGGGCGCGGCGTGGCTCCTCCCATGCGGCACACTCTGCCAGCGTATGCAGCGCCGTTACATGTGACAAATGGGCCAGCCTATTGCCATCATCATAATCTGCCTAGCCTTTTCCCGGGTCGGCTTCCAGTGTAACCGGATGCAGCTGAATATCAGTATTTTACAAGGAGCGACTGCCCATCTGACGTCCACAACCCAGTTTGTACTGGGTTATACGACACCCCTTGGTAAGACTGCTTATCAGACTATCAGTCCATTGATCTGTAACGCCTGTCAAAGATCTACAAATGACCACCGGGACCAACGGCTTAACGTGCTTTCCGAGGCACGGAGGAAACTCTGTATGTAATGGCCCATCCACGAACCAACCTAGACCAGCGAGCTTAACCTGAAGATCGACCCGAGCGGCTGTTACTATATAGCCACGAGCTCCTTAGCTTTTACCATCAACCGGGCATAAATCCAGACTCCGTGGCTGCCAGTGGCGAGGGTTCCATACAACTCGATTCCTGCCGGATTCCCTTTGAAAAATGGCACAGTCAGTATTCTATATACAAATAATGTAATCACATTAAAGATAATATGTACTCCGGCTTACCTCTTACAAAAATGAACCCTTCACTACTGGTGGCTGCTGTTGAGAAATTCTTGATGGAAAAACTCAATGATACTTTTCCCGACCGGGGAATCGAAATTGTTAGACAAAGTTGTTATTTTAAAAAAACCTATCCATTTTGGACATTACTACCAAGTTTCACTTTACACTGAATGCCTGATCTTAAAGTCATTCTTTCAATGCTGCTCACGTACACTTCTGTGGCCAGATGTACTTAGATGCGGCCAGCACGATGCTTCGAGCTATATCCATTGAAATGTACCTGCAACCAAGTCTCGAGGGAAATGAAGCCATATTTCCCACTATTTCGAATGGAAAACATACAGTATTTTAGAGGAAATCAATGGAAGGTTCGCTTATTTCTTTGTCTGTTCTAGAAGCACCTATAAAATTTTTGAAACACTATCCGAAAACATAATTATACCTACATCTGTGTAATTCGCAAATCAGAGTTACGACTAAAAAGTCACGGTGTAGAATCGTAGCCCAGAGCTAGGCATAGACAACCCTAGACTCAGTCTGTGTCAGAATGGTTATTAATCCATTGACTAACCGCATACATTCTACCTATATCTACTAGACATTAGGATAAACCTTCAAAATCGATAACCTTCCAGAATATCCTTCGAGCAAACACGTCCTAAACCCAGCCACAGTACAAATAAAACAGTACATCAACGCGCTAGAACCTCACTAGATCTGGACTATTTTGTCAAAGTTTGTCAACTGAATTATTAACTAGCGACCACGCTTAGTATTCTGTGCCGTCCCACATAACGTATGTCGGTCTCTGGCTGTATTTGTACACTTTGGGTCCTCTGGCTTCGGGTCCTTAAGTAGTCCGTTTGACATTATAAGCCTTTAAATAGATAAGCGAACTTCTTAGTGGAGCAAGTTGGAGACGGTGACTAAGCTACGTATGGTAATAATGTTTGGAGGAGAAGGTTTAGACTTCCTGGAGCGCTAAGTAGGTAGATGCCTTGCCTTAGTTTAAATTGCATTTAGATTCTGAGAGCTAGAATACAGACGGGGTTTGTTTCGCTTCTTTACTGAATGCTCTAATTGTTGCAGTCGTTTTAACTTTTCAAGTTTGATAGTTAAAGTATTGTACAGGTCACTGTGTCTCTTATACTCACTTAATAAAAGAGATTCGATTGCTTCAGAATCTTTTCAAAGGCATTCTTTGACATTCCATAGCAGGAATACAAAGTATTGAAGCCAAAAACCGATCGTTTCGATTCCACATTTGATTTATTTTACACCAAACAACGGTACAGGAATACATTAGGAAGCTCGCGATGTAAATAAATCACGAAGACGCGTCTCAAAATAATTGAGTATCTATTTACCCCGTTTTTGCCAACTCGACTCGATCCTTACTCAGCACAAAAGCGACGAAGAGGCTTCCCTTTACAATTTACATCTCAACTCCGGGTTTTTCGGTACATTTAATCAAGGAATTGCTCAAGCTAGACACGGTTCTATAAGACTTAAATAAAATTTGGTTGCAAGACAAGAAAATTTAATCAAAGTCTATTTCAGGCCAGTTTTGTACTACTAGGTAGGTACTCTATTTAGGACAGATTATTGAGTAAATACTGTTTTAAGCTTTCACGGTTTATAGCTAAACTTATACTGTCACTTACGGGATATCTTCCGTGATTGTTCATTATTTTGAACTCCCGTAAGTGACAGTATAAGTTTAGATTATTGAGTTGTTACTGAACATCCAAGTAGTTAATTTACACCTACTTTAGAACTGTAAGTAGAAGAAGTACCTACTTAGTTATTTTACATTTAGTGAGCACTGCTGTCGTATTCAAACGAGAATTGTGCTAAGTAAATTATGATGAGGGTGTTTCTTCATTTTTAAGCGACTTTCTTCAAAAAGGAGGAGGTTCTCAATTCCGTTTTTTTTTTTTTTTAAGTTTGTTACTTCATAACTCCGTCATTACTAAACTGATTTCAAAAATTCTTTTTTTAAAGGTAAAGGTGAAAGGGTAACTTCTTGATTGGTCCCATAGAAATTTCATCAAAATCGGTTCAGTAATTTTGTTTTTTTCGTCACATTCATTGCCACATCACGCGACGTCGCGTAATAAGAATAATGAATATTACGTGCAATAAAAGTGACTGATGACCATTTCGGTGTATTTTTGAACCTGTCACTACCGACCCCGAGTACTGTCACAACCGTCCCTGGGTTGTGGTCAGTTGTGACACTTTTTTTTCTAACTTGCTTCTATGGATTAACCATAACACTTAGAAATATAATTTTAGTATTTATACGTAGGCGAATGTACTCTTCACAATAAAATACATCTTTTATGCATCTAATTACCACAATAAGAATATTATTGGCCCTAAAATTAAAATTGTCACAACCGTACCCAGTCTACGTATTTTACATGTGCGACTGCCTATCTGACTTATCTCCTTTGGGAACTATGTAAATTGAATAAAGTAAATACATTATTATTTCAGTTTCAATTCCCCCAGTAACCACATGAATAATAATTGGCAAGTATCAATATTTCCCCGCGTACTGCGGTACTGTTCAAAAACTTCGAATTGAAATAAATTTCAATCGGAACCTGTACGAAGGTCCGGCTTCCTACTTTCCATTTATAAAACTGGAACAGAACTTATTATTGTAAATATTATGTAGGTATTAGGAATAGTCGGTCTCTTATTATGTTGGCCACTTTCGACAATAATTTCCATGGCAAGGTCTTCATCTAACCAATGAGGTCAAGCTATTTTGAAATATATGATATTACCAGACTGTCAACCAATGTTTGGAATCAGCTATGCTAGCGCCATTAGTTTCACACTTGCCGTTCCCATTGAAAAATCACTAAGGACGAAATCATAGTGCTGCATGATAATTTTTGCGCTGACGTCGCCGTCTTGGTTTTTCAACATAATTTCCTCAGACAATTTCACAAATGTTTACACACTGCACCCTCCAGTCAATGTCATTCGAACGCCAAAAGACCCTTGCAGCCTAGCCTTGTTTTATGTCTAACTGTTACATAGCCCAAAAGACCTTGTTTTTTTAGGATGTGCTTGTAATGTTCAACCTTAGGGTGGTAAAGCAATTTCTAAGTCGACTGTACCTACAGTGGCCAAAGGTTATTTGATTCACTTTAGATTTCCCGCCACATTATCATCAAAAATTTTAGTTTCGATTGGTTTGAACTGTATACTAAGGCATTGTTGTTATTCATGAACACTTCACGTTTCTGAGACCTATGCTATCAAAGTTACAATATTCGCTATCAGTACAACTTCGAAAGCTGATATTTCGGAAATGCGACACTTTAGAAGATTTTGTCTCATACAACGTCACCTCCCGCTAAGTGTCGTATCTAACAAACTGGCGTATCTACACTGACATTACCTTCATAACATTATTTCGAACAAGATTTCTCTGATGGTTGTATCTGAGTTGTTTGCCGTTTACAAGATGATCACGTGTTTTGTTTGACGTATGTGAAAAAGGGGGTAAAAATATTCTCTCTACTTGTCATATCGACCTATAATACAGGTGCTTTGGTGTTTCAATACCTATCGCAGACACCAGCGATTCACAACTATGTAAATAGTAAACGCGACGTCAATACTTGTTTGTTTTGATGTCAGCTATTGATTGAGGTTTTATGCGTGGCTATATAAAATCAAAGTTGTTTTTATTTTATTCCATCGACCGATTACAACAGCCAGCGTGAGTAGACATTTAACTAGCCTTTCATTAGGTCCTTACTAGTTTTATGTTATTCCTATTAATCTCAATTAGATCATAATAGGCTCTTTTGAATGGCAAAGGAGATCGGGCAAGCTTCTATAGACTCTGGTCCAAGAAGCTTTGTTGATTCTAGGATACTCAAAACACTTGTTGTGTTTGATGCTTTTCAATTACCAAAGCTCATGGAAATCGCTTAAAAAAAAGGGTATAAATACTCGTAGTACTTTTAGTAAATCGAATTCTTCATTTTTATTAAAAAAGCAATACAAGGTAGTATAGGTAGTATGAAGCCCTCAACACTTCGTCACTGATAAACATAAGCGTAACCTTCACGACCATAATCCTTAGAGGGGCAAGCAGACAAGTTTCATCGTTTGCCGAAGTTCACAGTTGGAAGTCCTGGAGACAAAATCTTCACGACTATAATCCTTAGAGGGGTAAGCAGACATGTTTCATCGTATACCGAAGTTGGTCGCATTAGTTATTATGAGTTGAAAACGATCTGTTTGCTAAATCCTGGAGACAAAATCTTCACGACTTTAATCCTTAAAGGAGTAAGCAGACATGTTTCATCGTATGCTGAAGTTCACAGTTGGTCGCAGTAGTTGTCATGTGATGAAAGCGACCCTTTACCAAATCCTTGACACAGCAAAAACCTTAGAGCTGCTTGAGAGTAATCTCACAGGACAGTTGTCCGCACAACCTAAGGGGCCTTGAACAAATGATTCGACTATTAACTATATGCAATAGAGTCGAGGAAATGCACAGGATGGCACTACTTCTTCTTGATGACGTGCCTAGACCAAAGTTTATAATAAAGACATTATTATGTGCGCAATGGTACATTTACCGGTAACGCACGTACAGTAATAATCACCGACGCTCCTTATATCTCTTGAATTAGAAGATTTTGTTTTCACTAATTGTGCATTATGGCGTTTAACGTTTTCCTCCCGGCGCTGATTTGCTTATATTCTTAACAAAGAATAACCCTCTTCTAACAAGCTTTAAAATAATGTGTGTCTGAATCACCGACGCTCCTTGCATCTCTTGAATTAGAAGATTTTGTTTTCACTAATTGTGCATTATGGCGTTTAACTTTTTTCTCCCGGCGCTGATTTGCTTATATTCTTAACAAAGAATAACCCTCTTCTAACAAGCTTTAAAATGATGTGCGTCTTAATCACCGACGCTCCTTGTATCTCTTGAATTAGGAGATTTTGTTATCTGTATTATACATAATGGTCTATAACTTTTTTCTCCCGGCGGTGATTTGCTTATGTTCTTAACAAAGAATAACCCTCTTCTAACAAGCTTTAAAATGATGTGTATCTGAATCACCGAAGCTCCTTGTATCTCTTGAATTAGAAGATTTTGTTTTCACTAATTGTGTATTATGGCGTTTAACTTTTTTCTCCCGGCGCTGATTTGCTTATGTTCTTAACAAAGAATAACCCTCTTCTAACAAGCTTTAAAATGATGTGTGTCTGAATCACCGACGCTCCTTGTATCTCTAGAATGAGAAGATTTTGTTATCTGTATTATACATAATGGTCTATAACTTTTTTCTCCCGGCGGTGATTTGCTTATGTTCTTAACAAAGAATAACCCTCTTCTAACAAGCTTTAAAATGATGTGTGTCTGAATCACCGACGCTCCTTGTATCTCTTGAATTAGAAGATTTTGTTATCTGTATTATACATAATGGTCTATAACTTTTTTCTCCCGGCGGCGATTTGCTTATGTTCTTAACAAAGAATAACCTTCTTCTAATAAGCTTTAAAATGGTATGTGTCTGAATCACCGACGCTCCTTGTATCTCTTGAATTAGAAGATTTTGTTTTCACTAATTGTGCATTATGGCGTTTAACTTTTGTCTCCCGGCGCCGATTTGCTTATGTTCTTAACAAAGAATAACTGTCTTTTATCAAGCTTTAAAATGATGTATGTCTTAATCACCGACGGTGTTTGTTATTAATGCCATCGTTGATTACATAGTTCATTTTAAATGATCAATAACTTTTTTCTCCATAGAGGAATTTTTTTGACGCCATAACAAAAAATGATGCTCTTGACATCAGCTTCAAGAAAATATAGGTCTAGTTCACCGACGCTACTTGGACCGCTTCGGCCCGATCTCCTTTACAAAGAAAGATAATTCGTTCTAGTTTCCCATTCGCAAAGGTAGTTTCACATGGAGAAGTATGAGCAACACATACCATAGTTAAGTAATCTTCTTTTAAATTATGAGGAAAGGCTGGTGGCGATTAGCCATACAAACGTATTCCCTTGTTTTCTCCCTGGAATATTAAACTAGAGCAAATATTAGTAACTACAAAATCTATATCCATCCCTACCATGTCTCTATGTTGCGATTAATATAATAAATTTAATTCAATTTTTAGCCGTTTGGGGTTGAAACGCTCGGGTCATGGGGCCCGAGTGCGCGTCTCCTTTTTAAGGAAATCTGTCGGCGACTGGTCGACACTTCGCGTGACCAGAGGGCTGGCTCTTTCTTTGGCCAAAGAATTAGCATTGCACTTCAGCGTGGCAAAGCTGCCAGTCTTCTGGGCACGTTTCCAGATGACAGCGATGCGGAGGAGTACTTTGACGCCTAAGTGTCCTATTGTCGTCGTTTTTTAGTTGTTTATATTTTCTTACTTTTAGCCTTATTTTTATCATTATTTATTTGTAGTCTGTATATAATGTAAATAATTTGAAATAATAGTAAAATTTTAGTCAATATTTTTCTTTCACAATGGTTCTGTAGCACTTAGCAGTTTTGAACTATATAAATGCACACTGTGAGAGCTGGTGCCTTAAGTAGGCTTTAGAAAAAACTGTATTACCAGGTCACCATCTTTCCATATTTAAAAAATATTTGTTTAATAATAATAGATCCAATAATTCTGTGTAAATAAGCGATCAAGGTAATATCGCGGGTGATATGCAGTCAATGATACCGAAATTTCATTCGGTTGCTCCTCAAACGAACGCTTTACAAGAACCTAATTGGCTGTGAATAGTGTGTTACTATAAAATTGGCTTTGATTCACTGCATGATTAATTTTGAGTAAGTAGTTGGGTACTCATTAGTTAAACATTCACTGCTTTCGACAATAGTACAATATATAGTAGTAATGTATAGTTTTATATTAATATAAAATGGAAAACAGACTGACTGACTGACTGACTGGGTGATATATCAACACACAGCCCAAACCGCTAGTCCTAGAGACACGAAACTTGGAAGGTGTGTTCTTTGTGAACAGTAAGTATCCACTAAGAAAGGATTTTTGGGAATTCCACCCCTAAAGGGGTAAAATAGGGGATGGAAGTTTATATGAAAGTCTGTCAGTTTTGAAGTTAGGATCTTCAAATTTTGTGTTTAGGTTAACGATTGAAAATTAATTTATACGTGTCTTGGCATTTTTGATAATTCTACCCCCGAAGGATTAAAAAGGGGGATGAAGGTAAGTAATCGGATATTTTTCGACATCCACGCGGGCGAAGCCGCGGGAATAAGCTAGTTAAATATATTTTGCTCGTGGACTGTTTGAAAATGTCATAAGAAAAGTTTTGAGTGTGAATTGGTATACGAGTAAGAGTAGAGGAAGACCAACGAAAAGATGAAGGGACTGTGTGATGGATGATATGGCTAGAAAGGAGGTGACTGCTGAGATGACGAGTAATAGAGAAGTAAGGAAGAATTAGACATGCTGCGTCGACCCCAAACAAAATGGAGAATGATGATTATTAAATAGTAATAGGGATTTTAAAAACAGGATATTGGATGGTGTCTAATCTGTTTAGGTATTTCTCTTCTGTCAAATCTTCTTTAATTACCATTGTCATTAGTTTGTATCGCAATCTGATAACAGATGGCGTTATGCAGTGACGTCACGTTTCTACATCGCGGTGTTAAGATTTTCTTACAAGTAACGACCTCCGCGGTACATTATGTATCAAAGTTTTGTCTTACTCTGGACACCCTTGTTTAATTTCAAAGCGAGATATTTTTGGGACAATGTACAGATGGACTGAAAACACACGGTGACTATCCTTAGCATTTTTGTACCTTCAAAAGTACTAAGCTGGATGTACTTGCAGAATAATACAGCCTCCACCAGGAGTTATGTCCGGTGCACCCAGGGCTTTCAGACCCGCTATCAACCTCTGCCGAGTGAACGTCACAGATAGTTGCACAAAAAGAACTCTAAATTAAATCATGACAAAAATACTGGTCATCTAAGAGTTTCCCTCTTCATATTTTTTGAAAGTAAACAGATACCAAACTCCATGGACCACAAACCCCAGCTACTTTCGAAATTAAAACATTTTCCATCTGCAGATTAGCTAAAAAGGTATAAAACAGCTGCTTAAACACGGTAAGATGGTGTCGGAGCCAACCTCCTCGCAATCGACGTAATGCATCTGAGTTGCTCGGCAGTGCTCACCACTTTCCTTCGGCTTATTTTTTTTATAACGATGAGATGAAGATGATAATAAAAAAATAAAACCTCTAACTGACAAATAAAGGGTGTTAATAGAGCTTAACATATCCGAAAGGCACTTGTTCTACCCGTCTTTGCGACCATTGTTTTGTTCAAGACCATATCTGGGAACCTTCTAGTTACGGAGATATTGGCGGTCAAAGTTCCAACTTTTTCACTAGTTTTTTTTAAATACATGTTTTTAGTAAGATTTTTTTACTTTACACACTTCCACGACCCCGTACTATTCAATACATCCGTCAGCACAATGCTTTGAGTGCTTTCCATCGAGTCCTACGGGAAAACGTGATTTTTCACCCCAAAAAAAAAAGGCCGGTTCCCAGCAATATTTTTTGCGTAAAGTTACTTAGTTTGATGTACAGAATGCTTGGTTGACGGATATGTGAAGGGTCTGTTTACACCCTGTATTTATTATTACCCAATGCACGAGTTAAAATAAACAAAGTGATACCTATTGTGCTTGCTGCAAACAATTGAATTAAAATGCTAGACGATAATTGTATTTTCGATTTAAAAATCGACGTATTTATGATGAGTTTACACCGCGCGCTCGTGCTAGGGCATTATGATCTTTCGCAATAACGAAAATCGGTATGCCTGTGTCGAACATAAGTTGTGGCAACACCTCTCGGTACTTAAAATAAAACCAAATGTAAAACAAACTACTATGAAGCCTTTCAGCCTTTTCATTATTCAACAATAATTCTCCTGAAACTTCTCGAAGAAACTCGTGGATCATAACTTACGAATTATTAAATAGTATAATACACAAACAAAACCTTGGAAGTTTGCCAGGGATTGTGGTTAGAAGCACGTGACAAATCTTAAGGTGTTAGAAGTTTATACTAAGATATAGTTTATATATTTACCTTCAGTATTTATCTACAACATTATTTTTAGTATATGCGGAACCTGAATATAGTTTGTTCAGAATAAGTAACTGAATCGATTCCAATAATTTTTAAACCATGTTATATTTTTCCCAAAAATATTTAAAAAAGGTAACAAGTTGGACACCTAGCGATACTAAGTATCTATCGTAATCATTTAGGTACCTACTGCCAAATTATTATTGCTAATGAGCTCAAGACGACGCTGGAGGCGCGCGTGCGGGCGCACCGCGTGGTGACCACGTTTTTGTGTGGACAACCTGGTAACAGAACAAGCTTCTAACTTTGTGATTTTTCATGATGCAGTTTGGAAATTTTGTACATAGATTCTTTACATAAACATACTAGACACGTGTTTCAGGTTTCGCATATACTAAAACTAATGTTGTATACAATCTGTACATCTATACACATTAATAAAATTCAAGTGTCTGTTTGTCACATCAAAATAACAGCTTTTTACTGAATGCATATGAAATTATATACGGCACTTATAACAAAAACACATTTTATCCAAAACTGCACCTACCTACCCATACGACACGGGTTTTTAAAAATACCGTATCGATTCAACCTTCATCATAATTTTTATTTGTATTTTTTCACCTTTCCCGTTCATTCGCATCATATAAATTCCAATTTTAATAGACTAAAACGGATTTCGTCGGCAATGTGACTTCCAATTAAATAAATTGGGTTGAAAAGGGATGTATGGTCGTTAATTCCGGTGCTATGGACCTCGTCGGGCCGTATTGGAGAGGGATAAAATAATATTTGGTTAATAAAATCGTTGGGACCAATTTATTGAATGTTTTTTCTTAAATGATTCTGTAATTTTAAAGTGGTCTCATTTGTTTTGCTTTATTTGAAGGTGGGCACGTTTTTTTTTATTTATTTGACGTAAAGACTTTATCCTCCTTTTGGGGTCCACCACAATCGGATATAACCAATGACGTAATATAAAGTTTATACGTCATTGGGAATAACCGGGTGGCATATGCCCGTGCCAACAAAAGTAACGGATCGGGCTGATGCTGACAGTTTCGTAACAGTGCAAAGGAGGAAGCGCCGACAGCGAAGCTGTAAGAACCGCTGCGGCAAGGCTCCTGTGGAGCCCAACGTATAACTGCGCGCCGCGAATCCGAACAACCCCGGTGTACATCTCTAGGTTTCACTACACCACTGAGGCAGAGGATATCGAGGAGTACTTCGCCAAAGACTGAAGAAACACGCCAGCTGCTGCAATCGCGCGGTAACGTCAATTTTAAGGCTTTTGTGGTGCGCATACCAACGGTTTTACTCCAACTGATGTTGGTAGAAAGTTTTTGGTGTTCCGAGGCTTCTGCTGACAAATTCCACAAGAACGCATAAAAACATCATGCCATATATAGCATAGTTTTTTTTTTTTTTTTCGGATGGGAAATCATCAAATGACCCACCCCACTCTGGGCGGAGCGGAAGGGAGTATCAGACTTGTACTGACTAAAACCCATCCATGTTCCTTCTTTGCCCTTTGTGTTCCAGGGCCACGGTATCTCTTTCGAACAGTCCCGCAGCCCTGGCAGGCATCGGTCCTTGCAGACCCCTACATCGTTGCTGACATCTCTTTGAGGCGCGCGTGGAACACGAACGCGCCATCGACACGGCCTGTCGTCAAAAGACGGCCTGACGGCGAGCTAGCCCATAGCTCGCCGTATATAGCATAGTTTTAATTTTCATTTACTAACACGAATGTTATAAATAGTATTATAATAGGTTAAGGTATTTTACTATGGGTGTTTGCTACCAGAAAAAAATGGATTATTATATTATAACGACTAAGAATTTTTTTTTTTTTTGGCTGTTATAAATAAATAACATTTCCGAGATATAAGAGAAAACGAAACGTAACTTATTGGTTAGTGAATTCAGCGTACTTGCTTTAGTCAATGTGTCATCACGACATATTTTATTTATTTATTTAGAGGCTAAGGAAGTACTAATAAATGGCATAAATCAGCAACTCATTGATTCAAATCTATTACGAGAACAGCATTATCCGAAAACCTTTGAAATACGCTAAAATAAAAAAACGTTTATTTACAGAGGGTTAGTAAAAGAAAAATAAACTTGTACTATTTTTCTCTAAAAAGGTGTAAGTCTAATACATCGAACACTGCCAAAATCCAGCCTGCTGTCAGGCATCCAGATGTTCCATCCGTACGAAGGCAGACATAGCCACACAACACAAAAGGCCAGCCATTGTACAGCCCCATTCAATCGGCTGACAATAAATTCCAAATCAATACAATGTAACACCAAAGAGGTTTTTTCGTCCATTTAACAAATTCGAGTAATGGGACCAATTTTGTTAACCACAATAGCGAAATCGGGAATTCTGGTAATGTTTTTACGATTTAAAAGGATCTAAAAATACGTAATTCTGTTTCTTACATGGTTCATGTTTGACTACACGTTATCAGTTTTACTATGTTTTACCTTGGAGAAACTCGCAGTTATAAGAGGCATAGTTGGGAATAGGCTAGGCTTATCTGCCTAGTCTATTCCCAACTATGTTGGGGTCGGCTTCCAGTCTTACCGGATTCAGCTGAATACCAGTATATGACATGGAGTGACTGCCTATCTGACCTCCACAACCCAGTTAGTACTGGGTAATACGATACTCCTTGGTATGACTGGTTGTCAGACTTTCGAGCCACTGACTACCTAAATAACAACCTGGACCTAAGGCTTAACGTGCTTTCCGAGGCACGAAGGAAACTCGGAATGCGCGGCTTAACCTGAAGATCGACCCGAGTGGCTGTTATTATGTAGCCACGAGCTCTTGTACGGTAGGTATTCTTCCTTTTGCCATAGAGTTATTTTACCGATTTGTTGACTGTTACTTACCTGATGTTCTACTTCGATTGTATAACGAAGGGTTTTCTCCTCAACCAAATAAGTAAGAAAAGCTCTGATGGCGCATTTAATAGTTTTATTTATGGACTAGCCGACACAGCATCGCCCGGTAACGGATTTTCATAACACTTTAAACCCCTATTTCACTCGCTTAGGAGTTGAATTTTCCAAAGTCCTTTCTTAGCGGATGCCTATGTCATAATAGATATCTGTATGCCAATTTTTTGTCGACCCCATTGGTTTGAGCTGTGCGCTGATAGTCAGGACAAAGGATTTTAAAAGCATATATAACATCATTACACGTGCACAGAGCACGTGTGATGATGTTATCAATTTAACAATTTTATTTTCACCTAAACACAACTTTATGAATGTTTGAAATATTCAATTTATCATTTTCTGTTCATGCGTGTTTAAAATAGTTACCTATCTGGCATTTTTGCAGTTTTTAGCGATAAAAACAAATTGTTCTGTGATAATCCTGAAAAAAGCCGTATAAAATGGTGACTTTTGTGTTCAGTTATGAAGTAATTATAGAACTCGATAATAATGATCGCATCGTGTGCAATTTATGCTGTTTTGCTGCTCGCACTGGCAGCCGACGGCAAAGAACTAAACCCGTTCTCCGATGAATTCATTAATTTGATCAATTCCAAGCAAAACTCTTGGAAAGCTGGCAGAAACTTTCCAGTGAATACACCATTTTCGTTCATCAAAAATCGACTGGGAGCCATTAAAGATAAAAACATTGAGGAAATATCAATAGTGAAACATGACGCCGAGCTGATTGCAAGTCTTCCAGAGAGCTTCGACCCGAGGGATCAATGGCCGAACTGTCCCTCCTTGAACGAAATAAGAGACCAAGGCTCGTGCGGCAGTTGCTGGGCGTTCGGCGCTGTCGAAGCCATGACCGACCGGTACTGTATACACTCCAACGGACAGAATTTCCATTTCTCTGCAGAAGATCTTTTGAGCTGTTCAGACTGTGGTGACTGCATTGAGGGAGGTGAAGCGGGTTGTGCTTGGTCTTACTGGAACTCCACGGGTATTGTGTCAGGAGGAAACTACAATTCGAATCAAGGTTGTAGACCGTACACGATAGCTGCTTGTGAACACCATGTGGACGGCAAATTACCGCCTTGTAAAGAGGAGACAAATCCTACCCCGGAATGCGCCAAGTCCTGTGAGTCAGACTACAACGTTGATTATGATAAAGATTTGCAACGCGGCAAACATGTTTACAGGTTGTCTTCAGATGAAGACCACATAAAGGCTGAACTGTTTAAGAATGGCCCCGTTGAGGCTGGCTTTTCCGTATATGAGGATTTTGTACAATATAAAGAAGGGGTATACAGACATGTGGAAGGCGATTGGTGTGGCGGACATGATGTTAAAATGTTAGGCTGGGGAGTACAGAACGGTCACAAGTACTGGCTTATGGCAAATTCTTGGAACGCAGATTGGGGTGATAAGGGTTTCTTCAAAATACTACGTGGAGAAGACCACTGTGGTATAGAGAGCGCGATCATAACTGGTATACCACTAATAGAATGAATTACTTGTAATGTTTGATTTAAGTGTGATCGAACTGTGTGAGAATGAACATAATATAAAAACAGTGTTTCTGTTTTTAAATTATGTATATATTAATTATGTAATATAAAAACAGTGTTTCTGTTTTTAAATTATGTTCGTTCCTGTGATTTTGTTTCCGTGTTTCTTGTTAGAGTAGTCGAATAAGAGGCACTTTTATCTTTGGCGAGTAAACACGGTATTAACAACCAATTAAAAAATAAAATATAATTTTTCATCACTTATCATTTATAAGTTTTAAACTGTAATGGTCACTATCACTGTCATCAACACTAAAAACGGCATATTTACAATATTTACGGTTTATTCTGTGTTCCCGATATTTCGTCGCTGTTGCAAGCACCATGATCACGGATAAACTAAAGTTTTTACGGGTGGGTGTTTATGAGCAGGCAAATCTCAGACCAAACAGTAGGTAAACATATTTATCATTTAATTTTTTGAGGAGATTTCATTCATGGCCACCGTGTGGGTTTAGTTTCTAAGGTTGTAGTGCCCCAGCTGGCTGGTTATAACTGCAGAAATGTGGGCGAACTATACAGAAAACATTGCTTATTCTTTTCTGGGAAATTGTGATAATATTATGTATGTATTTTATGTATTACGGCGAGTTTGCCTCAGGCGCTAGGTCATAATCATTGTCGTATTGACGAATAGAAACTAACGGCTTTGAATCTGGTCTATGGCAGAAGTTCTGCATTCAAAGACATTGCTAAGCTACAAATTTTAATTATAGTGATGCCGTCTCATGACACTGCATGCTGGCGGAGCAAGGTTATGCCCTGTGTTTAGTGTCTCGTTATAACTCCCTTACAAGAAATCAAATCAGTTCATTGCAAACATGTTGTACAGTCACAAGCACAATATGTAAACGCTTAACACTTTTAAGTGTTTTTCTCCAACTGTTCTGATTAAAATTTCATGTTATTACTAACATAGTATTCTGGAACTCATATTTTTTATGAAAAAGATCCTAACTCCAAGCTACAATCGTTATTTCTCGCTTAAATTGCTTTTCAATTTAGGAAATTGGAATATTGGTGCTCGTGACTGTACAGGGGTTGGAAGAAGATTAAAAGTATGAAACAGGCACCCAGTGCGCAGGTGATAGGGCATGCGGTGCAAGATGGAAGGTGGGCCATTGTCTGTGGGGAGACGCCGCATACGCACTTGAGGTGCCGCTCACATCCCAGCCTCCGCGGGAGCGCCCCGGGCGTCGGGGGTCACGTGGTGGCTCCCGGTCACCGTAGGCGCGGGCCTGTGGACGGCGAGTAATGGGCTAGATCGCCGTCTTGCCGTCTTATGACGACAGGCCGTGTCGACGCGTTCGTGTTCCACGCGCGCCTCACAGAGATGTCAGCAAAAATGTAGGGGTCCGCAAGGGCCGATGCCTGCCAGGGCTGCGGGACTGTTCCAAAGAGATACCGCGGCCCTGGAACACAAAGGGTAAAGAAGGAACATTGTTTGGTTTTAGTCAGTAGAAGTCTAACACTTCCTTCCGCTCCACCCAGAGCGGGGAAGGGGGAGGGTCATTTGATGTTTTCCCATCCAAAAAAAAAAAATGTCAGAGCCGTCCATGAACCCGCATCTGCAGAGATTGTCTTTGGTCCACATGCCCTATCACCTGCGCTCTTGATGATCTGCTTACTGCATCAGTGAGCAGGGTTCGCGTGGCTGAGTTTCGGGCTACACATAACAATTTTTGCCATCGACACGCTAAAAAGAAGATGCACCCCGTACCTGCAATAACAAACAAAACATATCATGTAAAATGCAATACAATACATTTCATATCATGTGACATTTTTACAAAAAAAAATATTAAAATATTAAAGAATTAGAATTAGTGCAGCTTGTGGCTAAATAATAACAACAGCTCGGGTCGATCTTCAGGTTAAGCTGCGCTTACCTAGGCTGGTCAGTGGATGAGAATCCATTATTTACCGAGTTTCCTCCGTGCCTCGGATTGCACGTTAAGCCGCTGGTACCGGCTGTCATTTGGAAAACTTTGACATTCGTTGCAGGTAGTCATTGGCCCGAAAGTCTGATAGCTAGTCTCACTAAGTATCGTATTAACCGGTACTAATAGGGTTGTGGAGGTCAGATAGGCAGTCGCTCCATGTAAAATACCGAGAACTGAACATTGGAAGCCGACCCCAACATAGTTGGGAAAAGGCTAGGCAGATGATGATTGAAGAATTAGAGTAAGTCCAGCAGTGGACGTCTTTTGGCTGGAATGATGATGATGATGATGATGACCCTTATAATCCCGTAAGTATCACTCCTTTCATGAGTAACTGATATCATTCGTGACAAACTTTGCACTGGGAGGTGTGGAGAACAATAAAAGTGACCTGATCTCTTGCGACCGAAAGTTTTCTTTCTTCAACGTTTTTTATTGTCTATTGCTCAAGGGTCCCGAACACAAAAGGGCTAAGAAGGAACATGGACGGGTTTTAGTCAGTACAGTGGGGGGGAGGGTCAGTTTTTTTAATTCAAAAAATGGTCCCGATTTTGTAGTTTAGCATTTATACTACTTTTAAAAGTTACGTTAATAAAGGTTCTAAATTCTAGAAAATGTATTTAGGTGGAGAGTCAACTCCTCAATTCTAATGAAAACAAGATCCTTATTCCGTGAAACGAGCTGAAAGCAAATTGTTTAACTGTAGCGTAGTAAGACCATTGTTACTAAAACCTACCACTAGCTAGCAAATTTGAAATAAATTATATAGCAGTCTTTTAAAATTCATGACAACCTATGTTCGTAGAAACGGCCAGCATTTTGTTGCTGGCGAGTAATTCTGGAATCCCGGATTATAGCTTTTATTGATCTACCTAAAGTCAAGCCCAAGCCCCGCTATTGAGCATGAGGCTCTTGTTCCTTGGTTCGATTGCCATGCTGGGGACAGTAAAGTGTTTTAGGGTTTCTACATTAGGAATTTCTGAATAGCAACCCTGAGTCTGGATTAGTGCCCGGTTGATGGCAATGTGGCGACACTTGGGGAGGCCTATGTCCAGCAGTGGACGTCTTTCGGCTGAAATGATGATGGCAATAAGCTCGCTTCTTATTACATGGGACTTAAACACAGCTGGTGAAACGGGGTACAGATCAGTTCTGCCTAACCTCTTCAGGAAAAACGGGCGTAATGTTAAGTTATGGCATACAGTTAAAAGCCTCTTCATCTTCTTTCTTCATGATTGGCTGCAGGACATAGGGCTTGCCAATTGCATGTCAGTTGGTTCAGTCCTTGGCAACTGTCGTCATCCACACATTTTAAATCACCTTGCAAGATCAATTTCGCTTGCGATGCAGTCTGAATCTGTAATAGAGACGCCATAATCAAACTTGAGAATTGTTTTAAAACAGGCAACGACACAGACGATGATGTTATTTGTTTTCAAAAGATGAATTTTTATTTTGCGATTCAACTATCGATTTAACTTGACATAATCAGCCAACATTGTATCCACTACTGTGACGCACACAGGCCTCTATAAGTAGCTGTAGGAACTGACCGTAATACACATGTGGGACAAGTGCGAATAGGCGATTATCTCTTTTCTTCGAAATGAGATATTATTACAGGCACTACTTTTGAAAGATGAAAGAAAACATCTTGAAAAAACCTTCTTGTCCTAGAACGGAAGAGGTTAGGTCTAGGACAAGAAGGTTTTTCTGGATTCAAACCATCGACCTGCAGCTCATAAGTCTCGGTCGTTTCCACTGTGTCATCACTTATCTATTCGACTCGACGCGACTTATCGAAGCATAAATCGAAAACTTAGGTACTTTTGAATCTACAGTTCAACCTTATTATAACAATTTCACACCGATTAAAAATCGAATTTCATTGTTTCTATCGAGCAACCCTACATTAATATACCTACAAGCAAGGCTTTGGTAAAAGCATCACGTTTCGTTGATCGACGTCGGCCTCATATTGCGTCAGTCACGTCGGCCCAATAGGCCGTGATAGAGTTTCGGGACTCCTTCAATCTTCGGCCTCAGCCCAAGTTATGGCCTGGCGAGACGAAAATGGCCTGACGTCATATTTTTATTATATTTGGCGTATTGGTTACTTTTGCCTTCTGCACAGGGCTTGTAAATCATTTTTGAAAGGCAAATAAAACTATGTCTGTTTTGGTTTCTAAACTCCTTCATCAATTTTCCGTCAGTCAGATTTCCTTAGTCCTGAATTATAACACTTGAGAAATATTAAGCGATATTTTTACAAAACAAACACAAACTGTCATTAATCAAAAGCGAAGTTAAACAAGTTGATCTAAACCTTTAAAAGATCAATAGATCTCCGAACGCCGAATTCCAAACCACGGTTTAAATGAGGCTCAAACTTCGACACCCCATCCCGCTCCCCCGTCACACAATTAACTGAAGAGCGAGATGATAATTTATAGATTTGCCTCCAATTCAAATACTCCAGTCGAAACTTTGACCAACTTTAAATTGGTTTTAATTTAAACGCTGCCCATTTTACATGGAAAACATGGCGGATGCCCGAAGCGCGTATTTAGGCCAAATATTAAAAAAATATTTTATTTTGAATATGGCCATAACATTCTTGGTAACTAACGCGTTGTAGAGATTATTTCCTGTACTAAAATAAAGAAAGCTCCATAGACCTTCTCTATTCGAAAATCTTTCTAAACGTGAAATTAACTTTAATGAAATTTTGGGAAACTTTAGGGATCACGTCCTTTCGGGATCACTTTAAACTAAATATTTTAGAAGAAAATTCTGATCGGACGAAAATTTTCAACAAAGTTTTGAGAGTTCCGAACTCGAGTTTGCCCCCTTCTGTGTTAAGGAAGACGCCTTATATCGAGAACTTGTTTAAACATAATCAAGTAGTAAGAAACACATTTCACGAGGATTGAAAAAATCTAAATCTCATCGAAACGGCAGTTGATTGTATCTATATATCGGAAAAGGAGGCAGATTGGAGCTGGAATCTTTACCGTTTTACATTTTACTGGGCGTAGATGTGTTGCGGGCGAGAAGAAATAGCCTGAAGTTGATTTTAGATTATACAGGGTGTAAACAGACCCTTCACATAGCCGTCAACCAAGCATTCTGTACATGAAACTAAGTAACTTCACGCAAAGATTATTGCTGGGAATCGACTTTTTTTTTTGGGTTGAAAAATCACGTTTTACGGTAGGGACTCGATGGAAAGCACTCAAAGCATTGTAATGAAGGATGGATTGAATAGTACGGGGGTCGTGGAGGTGTGAAAAGTAAAAATCTTACATTAAAGCATGTATTTAAAAATAACTTGTGAAAAAGTAGGAACTTTGACCCCCAATATCTCCGTAATTAGAAGGTTCCCAGGTATGGTCTAGAACAAAAAAAAAGATCCCAAAGACGGGGAGAACAAGTGCCTTTCGGATATGTTAAGGGTCTATTTACACCCTTTATGTCGGAAAAGGAGGCAGATTGGAGCTGGAATCTTTACCGTTTTGCATTTTACTGGGCGTAGATGTGTTGCGGGCGAGTAGAAATAGTCTGAAGTTGATTTTAGATTATATTAGGAATTTATCAAAACGAAACGTTGGACAGTTTTTCGGCACTTGTTGTCCGAACGATGTCTGATGGTCAAGGCAGCTCCACGCCTCTGTAGCGCCCTCGTTGACTCGCACGAACGTCAGGCTAGTCTCTGTCGAAGCGCGCCAACTGCACACTTGCGTTTCGTTGTCAATTGATACTCCTTACTAATGACCTTTCCGATATACGTCAAGTTCATATTCGTCATACGGCATTTTCACTATTTTCAAAGGAAAATTCTCCAAGCCTAAAACTAAATATTATTTTTTTACGAATGTGTTCAATGTTTGACCAATAAATAACTTTTATTTTCCAGGCACAGACAAAAGTGTAATCAAATTAAATTAACTGTCTAGACAACAATGTTCCAATTCTATTGTTTTAAACAAAACAAGTGTTTTTCCGAACTAAAATTAGTGTGCTGTAGTTTTTTTTGTTGGTTAATTCGATAACTGTAGCCCAAAAGTTATTTAACTGGGGTAAACTAAATGTGGTAATAAAGCTTTAAATAATAAAAATTGCTCGAATTTCACGTAAACGAGATGTTCATTTTTCCCACGTAGGTAAGACTTAGATAATTTATGAAGGTAGCTAAATTATTTACTGACCCATGTGGAAAGATATCTCCATCATCATTTTTTTAAATTTATTTATCTGTTTTCTGTTTTCCATTTTTGTTTATGTTTAGTAGTTTTTGTGGTTTAGTCACTGTAATTGGTTTTAAACCGTTGTAATTAGATTAAATAAATAAATCATCTTTCTGCAAAAAGACGTTCAACGCGGAATACAGACCTTTCCCCAAGTATCACCACGTCGACCTGTCTTGCATTTCTTACATCCAGGACTCCCGCAACACAAGCCTGACTGTCGTCTTAGACTGACAGCCCGAAAAACATTATTTATTTCATAGTAATTTTATTTTAAAGGGTTAAATACACCCTTAACATAACCGAAAGGCACTTGTTTTCCCCGTCTTTGCGATAATTTTTTTGTTCTAGACCATACCTGGGACGCTTCTAGTTACGGAGATATTGGGGGTCAAAGTCCCAACTTTTTCACAAGTTTTTTTTTTAATACATGTTTTTAATGTAAGATTTTTACTTTGCACAACTCCACGACCCCCGTACTATTCAATTCATCCATCAGCACAATGCTTTGAGTGCTGTCCATTGAGTCCTACCGTAAAACGAGATTTTTCACCCCAAAAAAAAAGTCGATTCCCAGCTATTGCGTAAAGTTACTTAGTTTGATGTACAGAATGCTCGGTTGACGGCTATGTGAAGGGTCTGTTTACACCCTGTATGTGTGAATGATCTCTATAGATCTGTAGGTCTAGGAACCCTAATCGTGAATTAAATAATAAATTCACCACCGTGCTCAAGCCGCTGCTTGTCGACGTTCTTACATACCTCGATGGAACATGGCAAGCTTTTGTGGTGATTTTCGCCCGAACAATGCGTGCCCGATTGTTCAACACACCACACATCAGCACACACAATCGATAGAATCTAACATGACCAAATAAACTGAAAATACAAACTTGAACATTATTAAAAAAATGCCAGGCCTGTTGCCTGGTGTCTCCAGGAGGTGTCCTGGAGACACCAGACAGCAATACGTGCACTGCGCACAGGTGCCCCATTAGGTGGCCTTCAGTCTTGAAAGAAACCATGCTCAGGAGACTGTTGTCGGATCTTTTACAAGATCGCAAAGAAGATCTGTACTTTTATGCATCCGAAAAATGCTCCACATTTTTAAACAAAAACACAAAAAACCTTCACAAAATCTTCTATAATTTCAGTCCATGAAAAGCAAAGTCACTGCGAAGCAATCAATCAATATGGCCACGTCAATTTTCAATTAAGCAAAAACAAAAAGTAAGGTGGGGACCGTCTTTACTTTAATAGAAATTGGAGGAACATTATAGCCACTGAAGACCCTCGTTTATAAGGTCCGAGAATAATAGTCATAATTTAATGTCACGTTGATATGAAAAGATGTAATGGGCTATCGGACCGAGGCGTTAGTCATTGTACTGACAGCGAAAGCGATTTGTGTATGGGTTAATAATAACGTAAGGTGACGACCTCTATTTACAATACCGGTGAGACGCAGGGGAGAATCGAGACAAAACTTTTAGGAGGAAAGGGATTTTAACGTTGAATTAATATGGTATGTTACCAATTAGTTGTTCTCTATTTTATTTACTTAATTATTTGGAGACTTTGTTGGTAACATACCATTCATTATACACGGTTGCGGAAATTCTTCAGAAAAGTCATGTGCGTATACTACGCACAGACCTATGAATCTCACCAATAAAGTATGTCTAGATTGTCTGCACTCTTAACAATTTTATCGTGTGTACCGAAAGGTGCTTACCTATGATGTAATAGGTGAAAAACGTGCTGGTATCTAGAATTAATGTGGGTAGCGTAGACTATGACTTAGCAATAATATGTCCCTTACACTGAACATATTATTATTATGAGATAGTGGTAGATGAAGTACGTAGTCGGTATTTATGAATTGTTTTGCTTAGAAACTTAGGTATTTAGATTGTTTTATTATCATCAAAATTGTAAATTTCCTGATGGCCCAGTGGTTAAGGCTTCGTCTCTCATGCGCATACCTTGTGGTTCCAAACCGAGTTAGTACCAATACTTTATTCAATCTATATCTATACATATAAAATGGTAAACTGACTGATTGACTGAATGACTGGGTGATATATCAACACACAGCCCAAACCGCGGGTCCTAGAGACATGAAACTTGGAGGGTGTGTTCTTTGTAAAGAGAAAGTCTCCACTAAGAAAGGATTTTTGAGAATTCCACCCCTAAAGGGGTAAAATAGGGGATGGAAGTTTGTATGAAAGTCTGTCTGTTTTGAAGTTAGGATCTTCAAAGTTTGTGTTTAGGCTGACGATTGAAAATTAATTTACACGTGTCTCAGCATTTTTGATAATTCTATCCCCGAGGGGTTAAAAAGGGGGGTGAAGGTAAGTAATCGGATATTTACGACATCCACGCGGGCGAAGCCGCGGGCAAAAGCTAGTTCAATTTAAAGTACTTTCTTAGTTTAACTGTTCATCACAGACATTGGTGAGGGAAACATCATGAGGAGATCAATATATCTGAGAAGAGAGCTTAGCCCTGAAGTGGGACAGTAAGTGTATAATACTACCGCGCAAAAATAAATTGCTAAGATACTTATATTGACTTGACGGCACGGTTGGCGCAGTGGCTGAGCGATTGACTGCTGCGCTTCGTGTCGCGGGTTCGATTCCCGCTCGGAACAAATATTTGAATGGCCTACAGGTAGTTGTTCCGGGTCTGGGCTGTTTGTGTATGTGAGCTTAAATGTTTCTAAACGCACCTACGATACAGGAGAAACTCCTAGTGTGCATTTTTAATAAAAAAAAAAAAAACAAAAATATTACCACTGTTCAAAGAAACACTGAATTAGGTAACCTTCATTTTGCTGACTAGTAACCGAAAAAAAAATGGTACTATGATACAAAAAAATCCAGACAAATTGAACACAACGGGACACTTCTTTACCTACAGGTACTTTCTTAATCAACAGTAACACCAATCATATTAGAGCCTTATCACACGGTTCAATAGAACAATTGAGATTTGAAGCTACTTTCAAAAGTTCCAAACTCGAAAGTAATAGGAGTGCGTCATGGAAACAGTTCCACGTTGATTGTACGAGAGACATTGGACTTGTAACTTTTCCACTTACCATACTGTAGTCATTGATAAGGTGAAACGTGGGCTGAGGGCTTAACTTAAATCAGATTATAAGGGATGGTTTTAGTGGCAGGTTAAGTTTAAGGAGATCGTGTGTAAGGTATAGCTTAATCAGCTTATGAGGAGCTCGTGGCTACATGGTTACAGCCGTTCGGGTCTATCTTTAGGTTAAACCGCGCTTACCTAGGTTGGTCCGTGGACGGGTGACCCCCATTCGTGCAGTTTTCCCCGTATCTCGGAAAGCACGCTAAGCAGTTGGTCCCGTCTGTTATTTGTCTTGATCTTTGACGATCGTTACAGGAAGTCGATGGCTCGAAAGTCTGACAACCAGTCTTACCAAGGGGTATCGTATTACCCAGTACTAACTGGGTTATGGAGGTCAGATAGACAGTCGCGTTGTATAATAAGGAGAGAATACATCCACCTTTATGTAATTCACAACAAAAGTTTCATTATTCCTATTAATTTCCTTTATTTATATTTTTACAAATTGTTTACATTTTTAAGTATTCCTTAGAAAAAACAATATAAAAAACATTTAAAAATATAAAAAATTGTAGCCCACCGGTACCGGGAACAGGGTCCAAGCTACCGGCGGTCAGGGCTCCAGAGAGAGGAACCTCCTAACAATACGAGCCGTGTCCAGAAGTACCGCTTTCTGAATCAAGCCCTTGATCCAGCTGCCTAACGAGAGCCTCCTCAGGTATTGGTTGAGGCTCTTGGCAATTAAGCCATGGACTGATACAAGTATCGGCACAATGATCGCTGAGTCCACATCCCACATGTCGACAACCTCGTGAGCCAAGTCAAGGTACTTGATTTGCTTATCTTTCTCGGCTTTCACGAGGTTCTCATCATGCGGGACCGTTATGTCAACAATCATTGCGCGCCGCTCTAATCGATCCACCACCACTATATCAGGCTTATTGGCAACAATAGTCCTGTCAGTGATGATGGATCGATCCCAGTACAATGTGATACTGCCATTTTCGAGAACTGGTCCTATATTTGTTAAGCAAATTATTGTGAAGAAACCTGGATTATGGACAAATACCGTTGCCTTTTCTGTAAGAGAGGAGGCTATTGCCACGCAGTAAGCAAGCTAAAGGCTGGTAATATTATTATCACTATTTAATATCTTATTACAAATTCACAGAAAATACATGAGAAAACTTGTTCATCCAAATAACTTCTCAATTCATGTTCGAAAACTAAAAAACTTTTTTATGTCTCATCATAAAACCGAGATGAGAATATGATCAGTAATCGCTGTTTTATACACCTCTACTTTGATTTTACTATCAAAAATACCCGTGTGGAGTTGCCAAGGCCAAAAAACAAACGAGGGGGCTCCCGTAGCAATAAAATTATACTAACATCATCAAAACTTCGACAGTTAGACATTATGAGAGAAAAGTTGGAGTTTCAAAATAATGTCTCAACGATTTGACGATCTCGCTGGGAAATGCTCAAAGTGTTTATATGTATTTTGTAAACGTAGGTAGTTTAGAGCAGAACAAAAAACTTTTTTCAAAAGGGGAAGTCGGTAATTTTTTTTTGTTGCAAATCAAAAATTACCGACTTCCACTTTTGCAAAGTTTTTAGTAATTTTTGTTTTGAAAAAAAAAATAAGCCTTTTTACCCGACTGCGGCGAAGCCTAAAAGGAGGGTTATGTGTTTGACCTGTATGTATGTGTGTAGGTCTGTTTCTATGTTCCCTCGTAACTCCTCGTATACCGCTGACAGACAGACGGAAGCACGGACAGCGGAGGCTTAGTAACAGGGTCGCATTGGTTACCCTTCACGGGTACGGAACCCTAAAAAGAATCACGTAAATCGAACCAGGAAACACGGAGTTAACAAACATATAAAAAGAAAAAAAAATACATCCGAATAGAGAACCTCCCCCTTTTTAGAAGTCGGTTAATAAAAAGATGTGACAGAGGCATAATAATATTGTTGTACCTTATAAAAAAATTAATGAATTTTTAAACACCTGTACTGTAATTTTTACATAGATGCACAAATTTACTTTTTTTCAGTGGTGATCGGCAAAACTAGAAAAGGCAGATTTAAACATCATCATCTGCCTAGCCTTTTCACAACTATGTTGGGGTCGGCTTCCAGTCTAACCGGATGCAGCTGAATATCAGTATTTTACATGGAGCAAATGCCTATCTGACCTCCACAACCCAGTTCGTACGGGGTACAATACCCCTTAGTAAGACTGGCTGTCAGATTCGGGATACTGCAGCGACCGTCAAAGATCTACAAATGACAGCCGGGACCAATGGGTTAACCTGCTTTCTGAGGGGCGGCGGAAACTCGGTATGTAATGGGTGGTCACCCATCCACAGGCCAACGTGGGCAAGCCAGCTTAGCATGAATATCGACACCAGTGGCTGTTATTATTTGAGGTTTGAGATAACTTTATTTAGCCACGAGCACCACTCAAACGTCAGATCTAAACATTTAGTTTCATACTAGCTTGTACCCGCGGCTTCACCCACGTGAAGTTCGGTAACTGTCTCACGGGACCATCTACCGGGGTAAAAAGTTTTATTTGAGGTTGTAAACTATGTGCCAAATTTCATCCAAATACGTTCAGCAGTTTTTGCGTGAAATAGTAATAAACATCCATCCATCCATCCACACAAACTTTCGCATTTATAATATTATAAAAGTAATAGTAAAGTAAAGTAACAAGTAACATGTCACTGATAAAACAAATAAACTCTTGAGTATAAATAATTCTTAAAAAAAAACTATCTGTCAGAACCTCTTATTCAAGAAAATGCTGAAATTCTGAAGTGCTGACAATCATTATTTACTAGGAGAGACTTAGGACACAATTTTAGTATTTCTAATTTCCCCTGGGCATCTTCACTTTCTTCAGGTAAAATGAAAATGTGCTGTATTTCAACCTAGACATGAAAATCTCGTTATAAGACACGTTTTTATTCTTTAGCAGCTTTTGAAATAGATTTTTTTAATTCAACATGTAACTCGGTATAGCTTTAAATTTTTTTAAGAATTTGTGTTCAAGGGGCCTAGGAAGGCCGCTTTGGATGGATCATAATAGAATAATAATATGAATGACGTTACAGTTCGTAAAACGGTCACAAAGTGACATTCATAATATAAACTGCGTCTGCGACCATTTTACGAATTGTAACGTGATTCATATTATTACCCTATTATGATTCTGCTAAAGCAGCTGTGTTAGGCCCCCTTGTCTAATACAATGAATTTCTATGAAAGCCTTTTTTATATCCTAATGTGCTTACTCTTGACCTCAATCTAGCCCTGCGGACAGAGATGAGGTCGACGATGGAACGAGCTAACCCAAAAGAAGGCTAAACTAGCCTTTATTATCACATATATGCTACGATAATGTTACCTAGATCGTCGCCATGTAAAATTGTGGTATTCAGCTGCTACTGGTTAGACTGGAAGGCGACCCCAACATAGTTGGAAAAAGGCTAGGCAGATGATGATGACCAATGTTACCTAGATCGGTTCTCATTATTTTCACTTTTTTTACTTCTAATATTGCATGACAGTCAAAATAACAGTCAGCTTTGATACCCTTAAAATAGGATTTCGGTTTGGGTGCCGTCCCCGACATGTCGCGCAAAGTCACTGATCTTTATTGTCAGTACAATAAGGCTGTGTTTCCACCAGAGATGTGCTTAGCTCAAAATGTGAAAAGGAACTTTTACTATTGGTTAATTCCACACATAGCCCGCATGCTCACGCACCTCTGCGTGTGGAAAGACAGTCTAAGATTGTTGTTGGTTTACTGATGCCACTGGTTAAATAACTGTTACTTAAAAGAGTATATACTCCGGCTAGACGTACAGATGAAGTTACCTTCCATATTTAAAACTAAACGGCTATTATTTCAGTCCTATTAGGTAATATAAAATTAAACGCACTAAAATAGTACTAGGCCATTGTTAACACGCCCCTAAAATAAAACACGCTTTAAACACAAGCTTCGCATACAATTATAAAGACCATAACAATGACGGACATCATAACATAATATTCAATTCCATTTTAATATACCATACCGTTATAAACCTTCAATAACTTTTAACGTATATAATATTCAGAAATTTTCATACAACAAGATATCATAATGTGCGCCGAAGGCGAAAAGGATCGCAATAATTTCAGTAATTAAGTATTTCACAGTAGTAATCTTGTGAAATGGTTCAATAACACTTATGTAGGTACTGTGTACTTGTGTAGATGGCTATCGGGCGAAATAAATTCCGCAGTGCTATCTATGTAATTAACAGGGCTAGGTCCCTTAATATAGCTCGACCTTTCTGTCTTTTAAGTGCGTTACCCTACACCCAACGATAGTACACTTACGGCCAGATATATGGGAACAATAAAAAACTTATTTGAAATAAAAGAATATGGAGGTAATAAGCACGTATGCGTAAAAATAAAATCTAGTTAGGACGCTTGTTGTAAACATCTATTTTTTTGAGGTTTTCCTTGACATATCTTATATTTTATGTAACGAATATTTTTCTTCTAGATATTTCAGAATCAAGTATCTGAAGCTTGAAGGCTAACTGTCCGATTACAGCAGAATAATAAGCTACTTACTAATAACCCCTGTGTCGCTCAAGATTCAGATTCCTATCCTTTATCCCTACTAACCTACTTTCGTGGCAAATTATTTGGGATGACAAGCAACATTTTTTACAGGTCAGTGTATTTTTAAACAACGTTGGTTGGCGTGGAAATACGTTCCATTTACATAACCTAAGAAGCATAGAAATCTATTGGGGGAGTAAATGAACAATCTCAGCCTTTGTCACGTTAAAATAACCGTCTCTTCAAAACTCTGCATTGTTTCACAATTTTAAGAGATTTGATCAATAAGATTGGGAAATGTTCCTTATTCTCCATTTCATTTAAGCACGAATTTAATGTCCACCTGTTTATTTTAATGTGAACGCTTTCTTATAAAATTACTAGTCTAAAAATTCATCTCCGTTGGAGCAGAAATGCAAACGAAAAAACTGGAAAAAACAAAAAAAAATACCACTAAAAAGGGGCCAATATTTCTCGGCCGCAAGTGTATATATTAAAATAATAGCCGGCCAAAATTAAATACCCAGTATAGGCATTAAATGGCGAGAAGATTCGTGTTAATACTAGATTTTAATAAAGTACCGCATAGTTTTATTACCATGTGCAATAAATGTCAGCGAAATTGAAAATTTTATCAAAAGTAATGGCGTAACGTGAAATACGAGTATGTCTGGGTTTTCTTTGTTTAAAACCCAGCCCTGAGAAATGGTGTTTGAAAGCTTTTAGATGGTACATAAATCTGTTGATGTAGGCTGTTTTCAGTGCCTAATAAAATTATCTTTGGATAAACTATGATACAAAGGTAATGCCTATACGAAGAGCATGTAAATGGATTGTCTGAAACTGGAATATAACTTCGGGTTCAAAACCTGAAACCACAGATTTCAGGATTGAAGTTGAGTTATTAAAATTGATTAAAACTGCTGAGTGCTAACAAGAATTTCACATTTACGCACAAAAAGTTTCGAAAACAAATTCTCAATGCTTAAGGAGAAGCTTTCGCGGAAATTTTGGTTTTCCACAAATACTTGAGAGTACTCACGTCCCGAATGGTTAAATTACTACTAGACCTTGTATTGAAATCGTTAGAAAAAGGCTACGTTCAAAAAATCACGTTTTTATTTCTTTGTCATTTGAATAGTCCTGCTCATCCATATTGAAAATCAGAGCTTGCTTCTATGCGGCATGTGTGAGTTCACTCTTTTCAGTACGCAATTATTAAGTACTGTAATATCTAATTTCATTCTTTGTCCTAACCAAATGTGCACCAACAAATATCGCATCGATGACATAACTAAAAAGTTTCAATCTTACGAGTACTGAATTTTACGAGGCAGTTACTGCTCATTGTCATCATCACCTACCTCCAGCACCTGCCTACAGCAGTCCTCTTTCTTGGCAAACCTCTTTGTTGTTACAGACACCTTACAAAGAGCGTCACTCCTCCGGCGGCTCCGTTGAACCTGGTAGAAACGCGGTCAAGGTTTCTTGTGCAAAGTAGGAGTACTATTTACTAAGTAAGTCACAAATACACAACTGATGATTTTTTCCTTTAGATTAGTCTTTCACACAAGTTGATTTTAGTTACCTTCATCATCATCTGGCTAGGTTTTTCCCAACTACAACATTATTTTTAGTATAATTATGCAAAACCTGAATATAGTTTGTTCAGAATAAGTAACTGAATCGACTCCAATAATTTTTAAACCGTGTTACATTTTGTCCCAAAAATATTTTAAAAAGGCTACAAGTTAGACACCGAGTGACACTAAGTAGCTATCGCAATCATTTAGGTACCTAATGCCAATTTTTTATTATCAATGAACTCAAGACGACGCTGGAGGAGCGCGCGCCGGCGCGCCGCGTGGTGACCACGTTTTTGTGCGGACAACCAGGTAACAGAACAAGCTTATAACTTTGTGATTTTTCATGATAAAGTTTTGAAATTTTGTACATAGATTCTTTACATAAAAATACTAGACACGTGTTTCAGGTTTCGCATATACTAAAACTAATGTTGCATATTGGGGTCGGCTTCAAGTATAACTGGATGCAGCTGAATACCAGTATTATACCTTACCCTACCTTTTAAAATTGATGCGCATTATCCTGGCGAAATCCTTTTCTCATACATAAAAGGCATGCCCATTGTCAACCACGTTTGCTCCGGACATGACAGTGAGGACGCACTATCGCCATTCCTCCTCTTATGAGGTCGTTACACAATAATTACAACATCGATAAACTTAAGTCACATCCTCGGAAGCCTTATCTTGCCTTAATAATTTGATACTGAGGGTCAGTTCCGGCAGGAGACCCTTATATGATCATGATATATTTTAGCTACGGAACGACCGAAGGACATCTTAATTAAATGCATAGGGCGGAGGCTTTTATGTTATGAGAAGATGATTTGGAAATCTACTTTTTGTCACTAGGGGGCGTAAAAACCTCGTAGACTACCTATGGATAATTAACCTTCTAATTGCTCTACCGTTTTTACACATAACATCATCATCTACCTAGCCGTTTCTCAACTACGTTGGGGTCGGCTTCCAGTCTAACCGGATGCAGCTGAATACCAGTACTTTACATGGTGCGACTGCCTATCTGACCTCCACAACCCAGTTCCGAGATCCAGATCGACCCGAGCGGCTGTTATTATTTAGCCACGAGCTCCTCCACCATTTTTGATAACAATTTCTAGTAAATTAAAACCTTACGAGGGCTGAAACTATCTAGCTGCTACTTATAGACAAATAGACCTGCCTAGACAGAGATATATTCTATCAGTGAGAACGATTTGACATAAGTTACCGACAACCTCATTTCGATCCTGTTCAATATTGTTGTAGGTACAGTATGACCACTTTAAGTGAGCAGTGCAAGGTGGCGTTGCTTGTCAAGAAAAGTTTATGACGATATGTCTAACTTGGTACATTTATTTTAATTCTGTTTTTTCCCGCCTCCACAATTAAGATGGTTGTACTGTATAGTGCTGGCATAGAAAGAACTAAAGCCGCACTCTTGTTTGTTCGCTACAATTTCCTATATGTTAACCATAAGCGTCCTCGTGACAATGTACCTTATTTAAGTGCAGAAAAAATTGCTGCAATATAAAAATAAAAACGCTTTGAAAGCATTTTTAACTTAAGCCCTCTGTTAATTACTGGACTGGGTACGGTAATGTGATTCTTACGTCAATCGATTTGTCTTAATCTTGCGAGTGTCACTAAAGACATGACAGTAATCAAAATTCAATATGGCGACCACCAGATGCCATGTTGTGAAAAAAAAAGAACTATGTAAAGTGGGGTATCAATAACTCGGTATTTGAAAACCATCTTTGAGTTTCTTATATCATTTTTCATTTAGAATGCGCATTTAGGATTTATAACGATTTAAAGTTTATTATTCGAAATTACAAATCATTTAAAAGTTATTAAACTGAAAAGCTGGAAATAAAAAGTAATTATAGAAACTAAAAACCGACTGAAAAGAAAAACACGTTGAAATGTAAAATTATTGAAAACATGGGATAGGTCCCACCTGTTTCCAAATGCGTTTATAGTTTTGCTTTTCAGTCGGTTTTTTTTTTACGATGTCATTATCAAGTACTGTAGGTACTGTATCGTGTGGTTAGTGTCTAACCTGATGTCAGAGTTTTTATGCCACCCATAGGCCTCTGACTTGGCTTTACATGGCGTCAAGAAATATCTCTCAAGCATGCTGGTTTCCTTCACCGAAGCAAGTGAAAATACGCACAAGTATCTAAAAAATCAGAGGGCCTTGGATTCGAACTCGAGACCTATGATTTGGCAGTCCGACAGTCACACTACCTAGGCTATCACTACATTATAAACACAATAAACAGAGAAACTATCGATGTCTAATGTACGTTATTCAGCAAAACGAAGAGGATACGATTGGATATCTTTTTGTCGTCATCCACTTTAAGAGGAAAATTGGCAGGTAATGAATTGTCGTGCACGTGCCCGTAATAAATAGGTCGTTTTTGTATATTATATGAGCTGGTATTATTGAATATTACCCACTTAAGTATGAACTTTGATATCTTAATTTTTATCAGAGAGCTCATCTTTTCTGTAGTATTTTATGGTATCTATGTTTCTATGAAAACGCTTCCTTAAATGGCGCAAAAAGAGGGGTGTTATAAGTTTGACCGCAATGTGTGTGTGTGTCTGTCTCTGGCACCGTAGCTCTTAAACGAGTGAACCGATTTGGATGCAGTTTTATGAAAGCAAATTTCTTGGCGATGGTTCTTAGATACATTTTATCAAAATCGGTGCAGCCATTTACTAATTACGGGGGATGAAAGTGGGTATGAAAAATCAAATATTTTTAAATATATCCAAGTGGGGTATCAAATGAAAGTGCATGATGTGTGTATTACGGTCAAATTAGGGTTTAATTTGACGTAAACACTGACGTGGGGGCCTCAGAGTTAAGTACATATATGTGCTTATGTTTGAAAATCTCTAGGTTTTTTAGGGTTTAGTGTTTAATAAATTACCTAAAATTAATTAATTAAATGAATAAAAAAAAAATATTATTTAATTTAATTTTTAAATAATTATTCTATTATTATTAATTAATTGTATTTAATTTTTTATTTTTTATTTTTTTATTAATTCTTGCTCTTCTACGCTGGCCCGGTGCGTGTAAGATGTCACATGTCTTCAAATCTTTGGTTCTACGACACGCTGGGTTGGTAATAGTCTGGTATTATTCCTTAATAATTTCTTGCCAGACTCTTGTAAAACAATCTCAGTTATGTTCACAATCGCCGAACGATAACTGTTGGTTAAACTTTTGAGTGCGCAATCAGCGAAGTTGCTCCATTGTTGGATCTCGGCGATACGTTGTAGTAACGTTACACCTGGCTAACTAGTTCTAGCTAGTTGCTTATTAACTATATTGTACTCGTAAGTGTGTAATTATTAATGTTTTGTTGTAATACAAGTTTAAGGGCGGTCGAGTTCGAGAGCTCACCTTCTTTTGTTTGACTCTTGAAGAAAATGTACAGACGCCAGCACACCAAGTTACTACAATCTGTCATCATGCTCCTAAAATCTGCCAAATTTCTTTAATAGATTTTCAACTTTATCGCTAAAGTGGTAGGTTCAAAGTTGATTGGGAATATTCGACAGTTTCGGGTAGCTTTAGGTGCTGCCGTCTGTACGTGAAGTGACAAACGAAGAAACGTTTATAAATAAAAATCTCACATTCACAAGTATCCAGAATTCCAGATCTTGTAAAACTATTAACGAAAGTCATTGAACTATTGGACAGTACTGGATAAATTACTAATCGCTTTGCTACTCTTGGCGAGTAACGCGTCATCATCATAATGAAGAATGTTACTAGGTATTCCAAATCGCTTGAAATTTGTCTCAGTAAAGCCTGTATATATACAAATACACTAGTTTTTGTTGTAGTTAAAAATACCTAGTAGTTTTGATTTTATAGGCATTCAAAGTTCCGAAAAATATCGAGTCCCGCTAAGTCACGTGACCGCTTGTGACGTCATATCACAACGCGCCGCGCAATTGGTAGTCACGTAGCTAGAATACCTCAAGCTGTGAAAAAGAACCGATACTATTGGTTAGTTCCACACACATCCCTCGCTACACATCCTCGCTCATCATAGGTGGAAACGCAGCCTTAATCTTGTTTCATAACCGACCGTGTCAAAAATTATCAACAATATATAAGATATTCCTATTCCTAAATTAGATATTATAATACCCAAAATGTTTTGCCCAAACAGCTCAACAACAAAACCTAATTGCGAGTAACCAGATTAAAGGTCTTGTTCGGTGGTTGTGCTAACCACGTGAGCAATTTACGGTCTAATTATCCTGTATATCTATCTCTCTCTTACTCGCTTGTTCTATGCATACCCCGCGGCAATACGTCCTATTTTAGACTACCCGCACCAAGTATTTGCGGTTACACTCTAGGTAATTTAATTACGAATATTGTTTAATGGTTATAGAAATGAGATAGTTACGAATTTTAGATTTCAAGTAAATATTTATTAAGTAGGGTAAACTAACCATACAACATTTGTTTTAGTATATGCGAAACCTGAAACACGTGTCTAGTATTTTTATGTAAAGAATCTATGTACAAAATTTCAAAACTGTATCATGAAAAATCACAAAGTTATAAGCTTGTTCTGTTACCTGGTTGCCCGCACAAAAACGTAATTACCACGCAGCGCACCCGCGCGCGCGCCTGTAGCGTCTTCTTAAACTCATTGAAAATAATAATTTGGCAGTAGGTACTTAAATTATTGCGATAGGTACTTAATGTCGCTCGGTGTCCAACTTGTAACTTTTCTAAAATATTTTTGCGACAAAATGTAACATGGTTTAAAAATTATTGGAATCGGTTCAGTTACTTATTCTGAACAAACTATATTCAGGTTTCGCATATACTAAAAATAATGTTGTTTACGTTATTAATTAAGAACTATTAAATAAACTAACAACAAACTATAACAGGGCATCAAAAACTCCTCCTCAACGCTGTGAGCTGGTAATGTGCCCAAGAGATTGCAAGTAATTTTCGACGAAAACTGAAATGAATGTTGTCAGAAAACTTTAGCTGAGACCCGATTGAACTAGCTTCCAGACGAAACATACCGCAGACACCTAGACAGTCCTACGCAAGCTTATTCATTATCCATCACACTTAATATTTTAGGTACATCGCACGTCTTCTAAAAAACTGTCATAACACAAAATATGTGGATTTTTAGATTCTACCCTACTCGACTTCAATTGTCCTTGCTCTATAATAAAAAAAAAACCGCCATAATAATACAAAAATAAGTCGCCAAATGGCACAAGCGAAAGTTTTTGGCGCATAGCATCGTTAAGAACACAGAAAAACTTTAAATGCGTCTATCTCAAAACTGCAAATTTTTGGGTTATGACAGTTTTTTCGAGGATGTGCGACATGTGAAAGTGACTTTGTCTATCTCTAACGTTTTTACACCTTAAGACAGCACGAATTTCTATGTTTGACGTGACCTGGGGTTGTGGTTCATTTCGTTATTACCTGTGGGCCCCTGGTATTATATCTGGCTAACACGCGGGTGACGCCGCGTGCAATAGGGATGTTTCCTGTGTAAAAAAATATATGATTCTATTTAGTCCGTCAGTTAGATTATCGAAAAATATTGGATACGTATTTTTTGTTTTATCAAATCATTAAAAATTTACGAAGATAAAACGCATCAAAGATCATGAGTGTGGGCCAGTGACGTCACTTTTCGGTAAAAAGTGTACTGAAGCATGACGTCACACGAGTTTTCGACGCACTGTATCGTCTTCATTTTTAGTTTTTATGAAAAAAGAAAAAATACGTGTCCAATATTTTTTGGAAATCTATCTGACGGACGAATTAGATTTTTTCTGGAAACATCCCTATAGCTAAATACTTATGAAGATGATGAAGATGAAGTTGGGAGTTGACACCACCTTTCTTTTTTTTCTTATTCTTTTTTCTTTTTCTTATTTTGGTTACTTATTTGGGAGTATGGAGAACAAGGTGTAAAGAGCTTCATCCCCCATAGAAAAGGGAGGATCCTAGGGCCAGACGGATCTTATGTCTGATGGACTACTGCCCGACAGTTGTTGTCGGGTTCTTCTATACAACATTATTTTTAGTATATGCGAAACCGGAATATAGTTTGTTCAGAATAAGTAACTGAATCGATTCCAATAATTTTTAAACCATGTTATATTTTGTCCCAAAAATATTTTAAAAAGGCTACAATTTGGATACCGAGCGACACTAGGTACCTATCGCAATCATTTAGGTACGAACTGCCAAATTTTTATTATCAATGAGCTCAAGACGACGCTGGATGCGAGTGCGCGGGCGCGCCGCGCGGTCACTACGTTTTTGTGCGGACAGCCAGGGAACAGAACAAGCTTATAACTTTGTGATTTTTCATGATAAAGTTTTGAAATTATGTTCATAGATTCTTTACATAAAATACTAGACACGTGTTTCAGGTTTCGCATATACTAACACTAATGTTGTATCTCGTTAGTCGCGAATAATTTACTTGCGCGATGTAGGATTTAATCGTATTTCGCAGTTTAGTTCATCTTCTGTGTCATATATGACGATGTAGTACTTTTTGTAGTGCCGCTAGACTTATTTTATAAACAAAAAATGAATCTCTTCTGCGAAACTGTAGTGTAGCGTTGAGTAAAATATTAACACGGTAAGGTACGTTGCTGTAAAATCTCACATACATTCTTTTTACGCCAACAGTTTAGTTTATGTTTCCGCAAACTTTTGAGAATATCTGAAGTTTAGTACCCTGACAAAGTCTTAAAGTTCTTCTAACAAAGTACAGACGCCACCACATAAAGCTGCTAAAAATAAATAAAATAAAATAAAAATTGCCTTTATTTTACTCTGACCTTATAATAAATAAACAAGTACAAGTACTTCTTAATACATTAACTTAAAACTAATCAGCTACCAGGTCAGGCTGTCTTGCGACATAGGCCTCCTCTATTTCCCTCCACTTATTCCTGTCCAGAGCAGTTCTTCGCCAACCCTTTGGCAGATCATCCACCCACCTTTTCACCTGTCTTCCTCTACGTCTTTTTCCATTTCTTGGGTACCATTCTGTGACTTTTTTGGTCCATTCGGTCTTGGCTCTCATCATATGACCTGTCCATTTCCATTTTAGTGTTATGCTTTTTACTCTAACGTCTGCCACTTTAGTGATGTTCCTTATTTTCGTAGCTTTCGGTCTGTCTTTTTTTGTCTTGCAGTCTTAGATTCATCATGCTCCTACAATCTGCCAAATTTCTTTAATAGATTTTCAACTTTATCGCTAAAGCTTTAGATTGAAGGTGGACTGGGATTTTTTTTTTTTTTTTTTTAGTTTCGGGTAGCTTGATGTGCTGGCACCTGTACACACGTTATATGGAAACTACCAAAGTCCGTTTAGTTACTGCGTCGAACGAAACTGTCTACAAAGTAAAGTAGGATTACATTGTAAATAAATACTTAGTTTGCTGCCGTATAATCCTCAGAGAGAAATTAAAAACTTTTACCGCAGAGCTGAGTTTTATTTTAACTATAAAATTATTTGGTTTTGAAACGAGCATCTGGAGGAGTGTTGCTGATCCGTCACTTTAATCTCTTAGCATTGTTAAAGTACGTGTTCCTGTATGTCATTTGATGGGGTGTGTAATATTTGGCATTAAAACAGATAGTATTTATAATATCACTTGAAATAACGTTCACATGATATAATTTTAATATGATATAAAAATAAATAACCTAATTTCATGTCAACGAATGTTGTTTCATAAAAAAAAATACACAAAATTAGTTTTAGTTTAAGTGAAACCTGAAACACGTGTCTAGTATTTTTATGTAAAGAATCTATGTACACAATTTCAAAACTGTATCATGAAAAATCACAAAGTTATAAGCTTGTTCTGTTACCTGGTTGTCCGCACAAAAACGTGGTCACCACGCGGCGCACCCGCGCGCGCCCTTCTAGCGTCGTCTTGAGCTCATTGATAATAATAATTTGGCACTGTGTAAGAACAAAACGGTATAAAATAGGTACTTTACTAAAAATGTTCACGAACAATTTCCACGAAAAGAATAAAAGACAAAAAACTCCGAATGCTCTATGGTTAATTCATCGATACGTTTTTAAATTCGCTCTCGTAAGGGAAAAACAGCGATTTTATGGCCCGTTTACCGATACTACCTATACAGTGAGGTGTTTTAGAGGTGCACACCGCTTGGTAATTCAATCTTTTATTTATTTATAACGTACGGGGAGCAGACAGTCGATGCCACCTAGACGACGACGAGCCGACTGTTACACCGAAGTTTTTTCGCGAATATTTGTGATGGTAAGCTTTACATTTTTTTTGAAGTGGTAGGCTTAGGTACTAGTATGTATGCGTACACATTGTTAACAAACCCAAAAGATCAGCATTCTCGTTTCCTTATCCCAATTTCTTTGAGGTCAATTTGCATGTTTTCTTCTTCCATACTTCTCTATTATTTTGTCCTCTCAGTAGTCACTTAATTCAAATACTGTTTTAAGCTTTCACGGTTGAAGACTAAACTTATACTGGCACTTACGGGATATATATACCGTGATTATTTATTATTCGGGATGAGTGCCATCCCACGATTATGGCGCTTGCGACAGCGTCGAAATATCGGGAGCTCAGAATGATGGATAATCACGAAATCCCGTAAGTGACAGTTCCTGTAAGTTTAGTCACTAAAGTATTTTGAGCTTCCTTTATCCTTATAGTCACCCATCAAAAAGATGATGTAGTCGATGGGTAGCCCCGCTACGCGGGGCTCCTTTTTCTGTCTGTAGGGTTTAAAGTAACCTAACTGTCCTGTCCGGAGTCGGTGTGCCCCAAGTCCTGAGCTCGCTTCACTAGCTGTTGCATCCTAAGTTTTCCTTGCCACAATGCCTTGTTTATGTTGATGTGGTGAGTAGTGTATACAAAACAACGTTAAAAATAGGGGCACGATAGACGCATTCGACTGTGTGTATATTTATTTATAAAATTATGGATAGCATAACATCTACTTTTACATTTTCGTTGAATGGAAAAATACACCGAATAAACAATATTCGTTAAAAAATAATTCTACAATTTGATAAGTTTGTTAAATAAAAAATGTGATTATAAAATTCATTGAATTGTATTTCTGTGAAATATGTATCATTCAAGTAAAAAGTCGTTAAAACAATAGTATTGGAAATAAAAATACATGAACCAAATATTATATGAAACATTTTCGGCGAAACGAAATTCTATGAGATTTCTGTCTGCGAAACAAGGGGACACCATGATAATAACATTGTAAATCAAGATGGCCGTCCGACTTCGGTGTCACAGTTACCCTCATATAAATGAAGTACAATAACCAACGTTCCTTCCAATTGGTATCTGATGTAAAATGCATCGCCAATAGATACCCGTTACCAACACGGCTTCGGAAAATGCTTTTGGATGGTTTCTTACGAGTTTGAGGGTATACAATCTAAGTTAATAGGAACATACACGGCATAAAACTGTAAAAAATATCAACATTTAGGACTGCATTTCTTGATAGATGACGGATCTAGACCAGTCCAGTTCATTGGTCCAGTGTTTAGATTTAAAGATTTCATCATAATCATCTTATTGCCCTTGTCTGATGTTATTTGGGGTCGACACAACACTTTTAAATTTAAATTAATTTATTTTGTGAACATAAGTAAACTGTAGGTGGTATAATATATAAAAAAAATCGGCCATCTTGATTATTTACAATGTTATTATCATCTTTTTGATGGATGGCTATAAGAATAAAGGAACCTCAAATAATTAAATGACTAAACTTATAGGTACTGTCACTTACGGGATTTCGTGATTAACCATTATTCTGAGCTCCCGATATTTCGACGCTGTTGCAAGCGCCATAATCGCGAGACACTCATCCCGAAACTTTACACTGAGCTTCCCCGTTTCTTGATATTTGAAGTTTACGATGACATCGAATCTACGGCTTACCAACCTAATTAGCTGCCCACTAGATCGTATAAGTGTAAGTGGTGTCCGCGTAGTATATTGAGCTGTCGGTCCGAGCAGCCCAGTTAATAGCAGTGCTCGTTAACTCGCAGTCCTGTGTGTCTACATCATTTTTAACCGTCTTCACTAGGATCTAGTCTTTAGCAACGTGAAACCTACATGTAAAAGAAAAAAAAAATCAGTTGTCTGTAAACTTGGATTACTGACGATAGTTGAACGTGACAACGTCATACGAAAATACTGATGGAATGGTTGCATTTTTCAAAAGAAAATTTTAATTTTATTTGTTTGATAGATATTTTGTATGGATATAGAGAAGGAGGTAAATGGAAATCACAATTGAATTGATCAAGTTACATTTATTTGTAGGTACGCATAAATACAATTGTCATTTTTTTTTTTACTATGTACGTAGTTTTTACAAGTATGAATGTGAGTTGAGCAATTGTTTTATGGAACGTCTCAGAGCGAGGTAACGCCCGTTTTTTCGTGCGTGCAGCCGGCTCCATCGAATTATAAGACGTTGTCACGTCAAAACTGTTGGAACATTAACAGGACATTGGCAAACTAGAATGAGGCCCGCTTGCACTACAAATCATTAAATGAATGTACGTTTAACGTACACGTTTTTAGTGTGTGTTGCCAGTGATTACATACGGGACCGAAACGTGGTCGCTCACAATGGGCCTCATCAGAAGGCTTAAAGTCACCCAAAGGGCAATGGAGAGGGCTATGCTCGGTGTTTCCTTGCGTGATCAAATCAGAAATGAGGAGATCCGCAAGAGAACCAAGGTTACCGACGTAGCCCGAAGAATAGCCAAACTTAAGTGGCAGTGGGCAGGGCACATTGCTCGCAGAACGGATGGCCGATGGGGCCGAAAAGTTCTGGAGTGGCGACCGCGAACCGGAAAACGCTGCGTTGGAAGGCCTCCCACTAGGTGGACCGATGACCTTGTAAAGGTTGCAGGGATCCGCTGGATGCGAGACGCACGGGACCGGTCAATGTGGCGACACTTGGGGGAGGCCTATGTCCAGCAGTGGACGTCTTTCGGCTGAAATGATGATGATGATGATGATGATGACGTTTAACGAACTTTAAATGTTCGTTCAATTTCTGATAATCCTCCTTTGAGAGAGACCGAACGATATTTTGAATACGTTTAATAAAAATACTACCAACACAATAATGGTAAAAAGCGAATGTCTAGGTAAGTGCATTGACGGAAGCACGCATTTTTTTAAGACTAGCTTCTGCCAGCGGCTTCGCCCGCGTGGATGTCGAAAAATATCCCACCCGAACAAACATAGTTACTTACCTTCATCCGCTGAGACACGTATAAATTAATTTTCAATTGTCAGCCTAAACACAAACCTAACTTCAAAACTGACGGACTTTCATATAAACTTCCATCCCCTATTTTACCCCTTTATGGGTGGAATTCCCAAAAATCCTTTCTTTGTGGATACTTACTCTTCACAAAGAACACACCCTCCAAGTTTCATGTCTCTAAGACCAGCGGTTTGGGCTGTGTGTTGATATCACCCAGTCAGTCAGTCAGTTTACCATTTTATTTACATAGATGGTAATGTAATACAAAAATCAGAATCACTTAAAGTGAATCCGAAGATATCTTTATAAACTTTTATTGAGATAAGAATAACAATAAGTTTAACCGATGTGCTCTTTCCTCTGCCGATTCATGAGAACGCCTATTTCTCATTCTCTTAGATTCTCTCGAATTTCGAGATAAAGATAATCGTTTTTTAGGTGGCATTGATGCAGGCAAATAAAAATAAAGCTAAAATGTAAATGAAAATAAAACTAATAGGTATAAAAAAAGCGAACGTAAATTAGCCAAAACTTACCTATCAGTATCTAAAAATCTATGCGGACCTACTACTACTTCACCTAAAAATAAATAAAATGTAAACTATTAATAATTGTAATTTGAACGAATATTTAAACACTACCAAAATAACTAATACCTATTTTATAAAATAACAACAAAAAGAATCTAAAAATAAATTATCAAAGACTAAAAGTCGCGCTGATAAGCACGGTTTGTTAATATCAATTAAGTATTGTCTGCCAATAAGGTCGAACGCTCTGAACGTCTATTCGCATCAAACGGCAAAAATTGTATGAAGCTCGCGCTTTTTTCGAAAGGGCATTCTCGCAGTCATCATAGAAGATGGTACTGCTCAACCGGACTATAATGAAGCTCGCGCTCGGACGCCTCGCCTTTTTATACCTTCGGCCGCGAGACGCGTCGAGCGCGGCGACCGATTCTCGGACCTTATACAAAAATAATACTTATAGCATGATTCAGTATTCACGCGCGGTGGCTTATTATTAGCGTATTTCATGTATAACTTTGGTGTTTCTATACCGATTTCTATGAAATTTTTTTATGGAATAGTTAATAATGTTAACTTTTTTAATTAGGGATGACTGAGAGTGTTATAAACGTAAGAGTAGACAAATATAATCAGAAAGCTTCGAACTGCTAAGCTATCGTGAGTTACACGTGATATTGTGAGTCAACCATAAAAGATAGACATATGCTGTCGTGGGATATTTTTATATAATTTTAAGGAGAACATTTCCGTCATACGTGATTTCTGTGTAGCTTTAACCATTAAGGTTGTACACGCGACGGAAGCTTAAAAAATGGAGTAACTTCTCCCGTTTTCCCAACATTTCCCTTCACTGCTCTGCTCCTATTGATTGTAGCGTGATGAAAAGTATACTATAACCAACTCAGGAGTATGAAAAATAATTGTACCAAGTTTCGTTAAAATCCGTCGAGTAGTTTTTGTTTCTATAACGGTTATACAGACAGACAGACAGACAGACAGACAGACAGACAAAAATTTTACTGATTGCATTTTTGGCATCAGTATCGATCCCTAATCACCCCCTGATAGTTATTTTGGAAATATATTTCATGTACAGAATTGACCTCTCTACAGATTTATTATAAGTATAGATAGATAGATGTAAGCAGGCTAATCTCTTTTAATCATCGGGATAGCGTAAATGAATAAATTAATGGCCTTTTCTTTCAAGATGCCAATTCGAGCTTTGTAGAATAAAAAACACTGTTTGACAGAACATAAGGATTTGTGCGAGGTTATCGATTAAAGTAGTCCATGTCCGTTTTAACTAACACTAAGGAATATCTAAACGAATACCTAAATATTATTGCTCTGTTTGAATTTCAAAATCAATTTAATTTACATCTACATCAACTGTTATTATTTGCTAAGTATAAAGCTAACTAGAATACCTACTCTGTATTTCCAAAACATTACAGTACATATAAATAGTTCAATATGTAATTGCTATTGACTTGCCTTCAAGAATCGATATGTAATAGTGCACTCACTTTTTCCTACCCACAACACTATAAAAATTGTGTGTCTATAGTCTACTACTTACCTAAGTTATTTATTTACGAGTACTACCTTCTTCATAAGTAATCTTATATTTAGTTTTAAGATTACCTTGTATTTCTCATATTAAGTGAATTGTATTCTTTTGAGTAGTAAATGTCTTAAACCGTAAACTCAACGCGTTTCTATTTAGTCATTCATTGAGGTGTTTTATTCCCCTTGTGTTATAACGGGCAGCGCTGACCGTGCTACACTTAAGGCAAGCCCAAAGGGAATATACGGGGTGGAAGGCACCGACGCGAAAACGGTTACCACGTATTCAGTACACTATTCTGATCATCATTCACCATTCCATACATTTTGACCGTGTAGGTATTGCACTTTTGTAGGAAACAGCTGTTTTTTTTTTAATAACTGATGAAACGTTTCTATGTGGTGGTGCTCAGAATGATGAACTGAGTACGTGGTAACCATTTTTGCGTCGGTGTCCCTTCCACTCCGTATAGTTAGCTAGCTAGCTCTTTACCACGCTATAACCCGCCATACACAACACCCTTCTTGATCCTCTCTTTTCAAGGAACTTTTCTACGAACCCTGTTCCTCACACCTCTATAGGTTCCTCAATAACTTCCTAGAAGACCATTTTACATCCTTATATAACATATCCAGCTGCCAAAATAGCCAAAAACATAGATAAACAATTCAGCAAAGTAAACATCCTACATGCGGTGACCAATACTCAAACACAAAATATAAACATTGGCTAAAACGAGACAAACATTTGACCGGGCAACCAACAATTTTGACAAATATTGCAAACAAACCAATACAATACAATAAAGGCTTTACCTAAATAAAGGGTGTAAATAGACCCTTAACATAAAATAAAAGCATTAATTTGTTCTCCCCGTCTTTGCGATCATTTTTTTTTGTTCTGGACCATACCTGGGAACCTTCTAGTTACGGAGATATTGGGGGTCAAAGTTCCAACTTTTTCACAAGTTTTTTTTTTAAATACATGTTTTTAATGTAAGATTTTCACACCTCCACGACCCCCGTACTATTCAATCCATCCATCAGCACAATGCTTATAGTGTTTTCCATCGATTCCTACCGTGTCACGTGATTTTTCACTCCAAAAAAAAAGTCTATTCCCAGCAATAATTTTTGCGTAAAGTTACTTAGTTTGATGTACAGAATGCTTGGTTGACGGATATGTGAAGGGTCTGTTTACACCCTGTATAGTGTTGTTTGTGTTAGTTTAAGTGCACAGTCAGTACAGTCTGTTAGTCTGAAAACCAGTCGTTCCAAGAGGTATCGTGGATTGTGGCCAGAAGCTGTTGTTCCAAGTAAAATACTGGTAACCAGTTGCTTTCGGTTCGACTGAAATCCTAACCCAACATAGTTGAAAGGCTAGACGGATGATGTTTGTCGCCAAGTAACATTTGACACGCGAAAAAAAGTATCAAGTATAGGGTTACATTAACCCTATACTTGATACTTTTTTTTTTTCGGATGGCCAATCATCAAATGACTCCCCCCGCTCTGGGCGGAGCGGAAGGGAGTGTCAGACTTCTACTGACTAAGACCCACTCATGTTCCTTCTTTGCCCTTTGTGTTCCAGGGTCGCGGTATCTCTTTCGGACAGTCCCGCAGCCCTGGCAGGCATCGGCCCATGCGGACCCCTACGTGGTTGCTGACGTCTCTTTGAGGCGCGCGTGGAACACGAACGCGCCGTCGACACGGCCTGTCGTCATAAGACGGCCGGACAGCGAGCTAGCCCATTACTCGCCGTCCATACTTGATTTATTGATAACTGTAGCGGCCATAGCTGTAACCTTTTACTATCCATAGTTGCCCATTAGCACTTGCAAACGTTGCTCCACAAAAGGCACCTCCGATGTGGTGTGTACCCTCATCCATTAGTCAATCAAATTTTAAGCAATAAATCCAAAGTAAAAATAGGGGCAGTGGAATTTCTTGTAGGTATACGATTTCTGACAGAAAAATTCCTATAATAAGTAGTTAACTAATTAGCGTCAAGCAGCAAATCAATATTATTTCTGTACTCTTTCTTATTTCTATTTCCAACCGCCCACCATAACAAGATGAGATATAATATCCTCATTGGTTTCCTGCCGGAACTGCGGACAGTTGGACCTCAGCCTCCCTTATTAATATTAACTGTTCTGTCCTATATACCACGGTATGTACGGAACGTTGCGTCACAAATAATGGGACCCTATTAGTGGTCTTTCTCTTCGCAAATTAGTCCGCATGTAACTACGTGGAAAAGAAAATGTCATTTTGATTAAAATTTCGTATAATTATTTATTTAAGGGATTTTAGCATATAATTATAGCACTGTTATTTCTTAATACAGGCTATTTCATAGTCTAGCAAGGAGAACAGCACGTCACTCAACAGATTGCAAGAGATATAATGCCCTACTTCAGGTCCATAACTGGTTCACAGCAAACAATTTAGTGTTAAATGGAAAAAAAACGAAATGCATAAGATTTGCTTTACCAAATGTTAAAAGTAGCGATTGTGATATAGTATTGAATAAAGAGAAGCTTGAATTTGTAGATAAAACAGTTTTCCTGGGGATTACGCTTGATTCAAGGCTACAATGGGGTTCTCATTTAACATCTCTTGCGGGGCGGCTAAGTTCAGCAGCATATGCTATTAGAAAAATCCGTCAATATACTGATGTAGATACCGCTAGACTGGTCTATTTTAGTTACTTTCATAGTATACTGTCTTATGGCATTTTACTATGGGGACGGGCTGCAGACATTGAGTCTATATTTATTCTGCAAAAAAGAGCCATCAGAGCCATATATAATCTTCGTAGGCGTGATTCTCTAAGGGAACTGTTTAAGGAAATTAACATCATGACGGTACATTCTCAATACATCGATGAAAACATAATGTATGTAAGAAAAAATCTACATCTTTTTAATAAAAGAGGTGACAGACACAATTACAGTACTAGAAATAGAGACCAATTAGTTCAGCCAGGCTTCAGACTCGCTAAAGTAGACTCATCTTTCATGGGGTACTGTTTGAGATGCTATAACAAAATTCCACAAAGTATTCTTGAACTGAATGAAACGAAATTTAAAACATGCATTAAACGCACACTGTGTAGGCAAGCATATTACAAGTTGGACGATTATATCGTTGATAAAAATGCTTGGCTCAATGCCGGTCCTGCTCCACAAGGACAGGGACGCATAAATGAATAGCATTACATATCCCAATCACCTGCGCTCTTGATGATTTATTTACTGCATCAGTGAGCGGGGTACACGTGGCTGAGTTTTTGGGCTAAGCATATTTAAACTTTTTGCCATCGAAACGCTAAGAAGAAGAAGCATTAAATAGTATGTTGGAGCTGCTGAAGATTGTACAACTATCTTTGCTTTGTATAAATTCAATCTCTTTAGTATTATATAGCCGCATAGCCCATATTGTGTGAGTACTATGTAATAGAAAGCTGTCATTCGCGGGAAACCTACGTCTTTTCTTGACTTGAATGTGCCCTGGCGGTTAGGAGTGTGTCATGCTCACTCAAATGTCTCGCTGATGGTGGCGCGTGTGTCGGATCATTTAGTTCCCTTCAAAATGTTTGAGTTGAATGGTGCTGATACATGCGTCATGTTCGTGAACGGGCGCTGTCAGTTGTGACTGGTCATCTCTTGGTTGCCACGGCTTATTTGAATTGTTTTTTTTTTCTTTTTTGAATTGTTTACTATGGACACTTTTAACGTACACATCTTGCTACATCGTTCTCACATAATGTACCATCTCAACATGAATGATGTAACCAAGAGTTTGTAAAAGTATACTGATTTAAAAGAGTGTCCATGGAGTTTCTTGCCCGTTCTTCTCCATAGAGATCTACGTTAGAGAATGGGCAACTACAGTACTTTCACAGTTTTTATGCCTTGTGACTGGGACTGTAGCTATTGTTGTCTTTGTTTCGACAATTCAAAAGTGCCTGTAACTGGCCTATTTGAAATAAATGCTTTGATTTTGATTTTGATTGATTTTGAATACTACCTACTTTGTGAAATCTGTTCCATGTACAGTCACGAGCACCAATATGTAAACACTAACAACTTTTAGAATTGTTTTTCTCCTACTGTTGTGGTTAAAATGTCATGTTGTTACGAATTTAGTATTTTGGAACTCGTATTGTTATGAAAAAGATCCTATGTCCAAGTTACAGTCGTTATTTCCCGCGAAAATTGATTTTAAATTTAGGAAAGTGTATACATATTGGTGCTCGTGACTGTACTGCAATCTGTTTTTATATAAATAAAGATTATAATATTGTAGTATATTAATTAATTCCTTTTTGTATTTTCTTTTAGTTTTATTTTGTTTTCAATTGGAGCGGAGCCACCTAACTCAAGCATCTCCTTGCTTAATAGGTGATCTTCAAATCATGTCTGTTAAACTTTATGTAATTGAAATAAACATTAAAAAAAATATATATAAAAATTAACTGCAAAATTTTCAATGTTTTTTTAGTAAATAATCTTATTAAATTGCTTTCATCATCGTCTGCTTACCCTTTTCCCAACCATGTTGAGGTCGACTTCCAGTCTAACCAGATGCAGCTGAATACCAGTATTTTACATGGAGCGACTGCCTATCTGACCTCCACAAACCAGTTAGTACTGGGCAGTAGCGAAGGGTCAATTTTTGTAAGAGGTAAGACGGAGTACATATCTTTACTGTGTAGAATATTATTGGCTATAGAATACTGACTGTGCCATTTTTCAAAGGGAGCCGGGAAGCCGGAAGGAATCGGGTTGTATGGAACATTCGCCACTGGTACTGGGTAATACGATACTCCTAGAAAGACTGCTTTTCAGACTATCGGGCCACTGACTATCAAAGATCTACAAATGACAGCCAGGACCAACAGCTTAACGTGCTTTGTAGTGGTCATCCATCCACGGACCAACCTAGGCAAGCGCGGCTTAACGTGAAGGTCGACCCGAGCGGCTGTTATTATTTAGCCAGAAGCTCCTCTGTTAACGGTATGACCCCCCTGTGAAAATCGTAAGAACACTGCCCGGGGAATCCAACCCAACTGGCCTATTGGCAGCAACCGGGCAGAAATTCAGGCTCCGTGACTGCTACTGAGAAATTCCTGATGGAAAAAGGCAGTAACACTTTGCCCGAGCCGGGAATCGATGCCCAGGACCTCATGCTCAGCAGTCGCGCTTGCGACCACTAGACCAACGAGGAGTCACTGAAACATTTTCGATAAAACCATGATCAAAATTAATAAACTGTCTCTGGTCCCAAAATGCCCGCAGACATTCCAAGGTCTATAAAGGTCAATAATTTTGAAAACGAACACGGCTCTACAGACACGTGTAGCCATTTCTTAAAATAGCAATCAAATTAAACACCGTTTAATAAAATAACGTACCAGAATGCTTAAAACAAAGAGTAACATTTAATACAGAACGCACAGTTGTATGGGTTAAAGTAATTACACAAGTTACCATACAAATGTCGAGTAAAATCATACTTTAATTTACCTCACGGGCTTGAGTCCCCAGTCGCAACTCGAACTTCCAGCCGCCATTTTCACCCGGCTGCGGCAAAGCCTAAGAGTTATGTTATGGCTAGCTTATACCCGCGGCTTCGCCCGCGTGGGACTCGGTTATTGTCCCACGGAATCGTACTACCGATATGAAAAGTATCATCCTATGTCTTGACTATGGTGCTATCTGTGTGCCAAATTTCACCTATATCCGTACCGTACCCGTAGTTTTTGTGTGAAACATCATAAATCATAAATCATCATAAATCATATTTATTTCTGCAATTAGGTTTACCAAACTCTTTTACATGTCATGTTTTGTTTTAAAGCTAACGGGCCGGTGTTTCGTACCTGACTACTCTGAGAAGAAACATCCGAAACAAACTCAGAGGTCACCGTCTCTTTTAAAGTCCAGACATTGCTCAAATTAAACATCCAGCCATATACAGGGTGTAAGGGACAGCCCTCCTTAGACGGATGGGGTGAATTCAGTATATCATACTAAGATGACCGGTACAAGAAATTATTTCAGGAACGTTATGGAAATCTGATATAGATCTGTTTTATTTCCTAATACGCGACGTATCGATACCGTGGCAAAACACACGTAGCGAATGGAAAGCGCGACGACGACTGCGATGAACTCTGTAGCTCGGCAGGAAGTATACAGCTGATTTTACGCTTCGTTCGTTAGAGTATTTTGACATCCATTGTTGGCTTGTGTATTTTAGCCGTATTATTTACATAAATGGAGTGCTGCGTACAGAGAATGTAATTTTACATTGAAATAAAGGAATAATTACAGAAGAAACGATAAAAAAATGAATGGAATGACCGGTGGAATATGATCCAAAATATGGAGCTGAACGCACCCTGTCAGTTTGCGGAGGGTTGTCCCTTACACCCTGTATTTCCTTTCATCGTCACAAACTTCTGCATTTTAAAAGTATCAAGATTTTAGCAGTTGTATTTCAAATGACTGCCTTTTTACTGGCATATGTCGTCACTAGTCGGTTTGAGGAAGAATTTCTGTGATTTTTTTGTTCCTACTGCTGAAGGCCTAAATTTTTCGTGATTTTTAGTTGTGTGAGAGCAGAATTTTTGAAATAAATGATTGAAAAGTTTTCATTGGATTTGGAACTTGACTGTAGAATCTTACACAACACACAATATCACCCCTGTTTTTCAGAGGGTAGGCAGTGCTGTGCGCAGCTACAGCCACATTTCGCCAGTTATGTTTAAATATCTTCTGCCCGTATCCCTGTCTACACAACACCAATTGTTAAGACATGTGTTAATCCACGTTATAAACTATCTCCCTGCCAAATTTCATGGAAATTTACTAAGCCGTTTTTGCGTGATTTAGTAATAATGATCTGAACATGCAACTTATAGAGGGGAGCTCGTGGCTACATAATAACAGCCGCTCGGGACGATCTTTTGGTTAAGCCGTGCTTACCTAGGTTAGTCTGTGGATGGGTGACCACCCATTACGTACCGAGTTTCCTCCTTGCCTCGGAAAGCACGTAAAGCCGTTGGTCCTGGCTGTCATTTGTAGATTTTTGTCAGTCGTTAGGTAGTCAGTGGCCCAAAAAGTCTAACAACCAGTCCTTACAAAGGGGTATCGTATTACCCAGTACTAACTGGGTTGTGGAGGTCAGATAGGCAGTTACTCCGTGTAAAATACTGGTAGTTGCATCCGGTTAGACTGGAAGCCGACACCAACATAGTTGGGGAAAGGCTGGGCAGATGAGATGATGATGATTTACAATCTTATTACATGACAATTAACGTCTATGGAACATGTACGGATCTTTAACCTTTTCACCGCCAACGCCATGTTTGTTGCTTCGCGCTGGCGAGGCATCGCGTAGCTATAATTGTATAACGAAGTATACAATAAACAGTAGTGATGAGGGTATCGTCATATCGATGAATGAGATTTACACGCTTTAAATACAGTACTTTAATGTTTGATAGGTAGTTAAAAATTAAGAGACTCTGATGAAGTCGTGGCGCTGGTGGCACGGAAATCTGAAACTTCTATTGAAGTCCGTGGCGGTGAAAAGGTTAAGAGCTCCATAATGTAATCATACCTAATCACCCATTCCAGCGTTCACAAGGTGGTACGAAGAGCCTTCTTATGTTCAATCAAATATTTCTAAAGCCCTTTGTTTTGTCTTAACGTTGTAATGTCTGCTTCCTTCCCTAATATTGTATGTTTTTCATGTGAAGCTCATTATTTGGTATTATTTATTTCATAGTACATAGTTAACGTTTTCCTCATTCTCGACATTGTATGGTTCAATATTAATTTTAATTCTTTGAAATATTTGTACACTGGAAACAGCAGAATATTATGGACATCATGTTATGTGTAACACCTATGTAACAACTATATTATAGCAAATAAATTTATTATTATTATTCCATATTTATTTTTACACATATTAAATACATTTTTAAATATTCTAATATAAAACAATTTAAAAAATGCGGAGGAGTACTTTGACGCCTAAGTGTCCTCCTAGCGTCGTCGTTTTTTAGTTGTTTATATTTTCTTACTTTTAGCCTTATTTTTATCATTAGCTCAGTTATATTTGTAGTCTTTACATAATGTAAATAATTTGAAAGTTCAATAAAGTTTAAAAAAAAAAACCTTTAAAAATATAAAAAATAGTGGTCCGCCGGTATCGGGAGCAGGGTCCAAACTACCGGTGGTTAGGGCTCTAGAGACAGGAACCTCCTCACAATGCGAGCCGTATCGAGGAGTACTGCCTTCTGAATCAGGCCCTTGATCCAACCGCCTAAGGAGAGCCTCGAAAGATGGTCGTCGAGGCTCTTGGCTATAAGGCCAAGAAGAATTATTAAAAAATTCGACACAGTTGCAAATAAAATACGTCTTATAAAGATTTTTTAAAGATGGCTTGTAATGTAGTACACCTACGTTTCGCCAGCTATGTTTAAGTCCCATGTAATAGGGGCCCAGCCTATTGCCATCAAACGGACACAAATCTAGACTCTGTGGCTGCTGGAAGTCCTGATGGAAAAACCCAACAATAATTTGCCCGACCCGGGAATCGAACTCAGGACCTCATGCTTAGTAGTCACGCTTGTGACCGCTCAACCAACGAGGCAGTCATCTTCGTATAAAGAGTACTTATTCTATTCTGTCTGTCTGTTTGTCTGTTTGTTACCTTTTTACCGCTTCACTGGCTGCACGAGTAGTATGTAGGTAGACCAGTAGCGAAGGGTCGATTTTTTTAAGAGGTAACGGAGTACATAATCTTTAATGTGATTTTATTATTTGTCTATGGAATATTGATTGTGCCCGTTTTCAAAGGGAAGCCGGTAGGAATTGAGTTGTATGGAACCTTCGCCACTGAGGTAGACCTGGTTTAGGAAATAGGATATTAGTCCTCCCAGCTGTGGTATATTTTCGAATTACACGCAGGCGAAGCCGTAACCAAAAGCAATGTTGCCATAAAATCCATCTAAACTTACAACCTTGTCTCTATAGCAGAAGCTTGAAACACAAAATGTATTTGTGCACCGTCTAAGATTTATGTTCCTCTTTGCACTGAGTGAACTCAGAGGGAAGCAGGGGGGCGAGGGAGCAGACTGCCACTTACTTGCTCAATTCAAAAATGAGGATGGTAACACTCGAGTTGTTATTACGCAAATGGCGACTGTAAACGGTGTGAGACATTTTGTGTGTGTGAAAAGCTTTTTAAAACTGAGCGTATAGAAAAATAGTAGGTACCTACTACCTACCCTATTTTAGGTGCTTGAAACCGTGCCCTTGGGATTGTTCAAGTGCAAGAGTGAGGTAGAAAGACGAACCATCATCATCTGCCCAGCCTTTTTCCAACGGCGTTTTCGGTTGGCGCAGTGGCTGAGCGATTGACTGCTGCGCTGCGTGTCGCGGGTTCGATTCCCGCACGGAACAAATATTTGTATGGCCTACAGGTAGTTGTTCCGGGTCTGGCTGTTTGTGTATGTGAGTTTTAATGTTTGTAAACGCACCCACGATACAGGAAAAAATCCTAGAGGGTGCAACGTATTTAAAAAAAAAAAAACTATGTTGGGGTTGGCTTCCAGTCTAACCGGATGCAGCTGAATACCAGTATTTTACATGGAGCGACTGCCTACCTAACCTCTGCAACAAAAAAAAACTTATGTAGGTACGGAGGGACACAAGTGAAACTACTGACAGCTTAAAACACACTGTTAAATGCTTAGGGTAAAAACGGGGTAGGGACGCATCCCACGCACACATACACAATGTTGGCACACACATCATAATAATATAAAGGGTGTAAATAGACCCATAACATATCTGAAAGGCACTTGTTCTACCCGTCATTGCGATTTATACATTGGTTCTAGACCATACCTGGGAACCTTCCAGTTACGCAGATATTGGGGGTTTAAGTTCCAACTTTTTGACAAGTTTTTTTTTAAAACGTGTTTTAATGTAAGATTTTTTAATTTAAATACCTCCACGAGCCCCGTTCTATTCAATGCATCCATCAGCACAATCTTTTGAGTGCGTTACATTGATTCCTACCGTAAAATGTGATTTTTCACCCCAAAAAAAAGTCATTTCCCAGGATTTTTTTTTAAAGTTACTTAGTTTGATGTACAGAATGCTTGGTTGACGGCTTCGTGAAGGGTCTGTTTACACCCTGTATATTACAAAAAAAAAACAAAAATGAAGCTCTTTTTTCAGCATGGTGCTATAACATTTAAAAATATCATGGCGCTGATATTCTGATAGGGCCCACCATTAGGCTATTACGCTTTTTTTTTTTTTTTTTTTTTTTTTTTTTTTCCGGATGGGAAATCATCAAATGACCCCCCCCCACTCTGGGCGGAGCGGAAGGGAGTGTCAGACTTGTACTGACTAAAACCCATCCATGTTCCTTCTTTGCCCCTTTGTGTTCCAGGGCCACGGTATCTCTTTCGAACAGTCCCGCAGCCCTGGGAGGCATCGGTCCTTGCAGACCCCTACATCGTTGCTGACATCTCTTTGAGGCGCGCGTGGAACACGAACGCGCCATCGACACGGCCTGTCGTCAGAAGACGGCCGGACGGCGAGCTAGCCCATAGCTCGCCGTCCACAGGCCCGCGCCTACGGTGGCCGGGAGCCACCACGTGACCCCCGACGCCCAGGGCGTCTCCCGCGGCGGCTGGGACGTGAGGTTCTTTCCCTCTCACGTCCCGCCACCTCCTTCACTAGCATGACTGCTTCGCAGAAGGAGGTGACGGCTTCCCATTCCCTCTCGCTCCGGACCATGGCTTGAACCAGGGCCGGACGCGAGAGATCGCCGCCGCCGATCGCCGCAACGAGGACACGACGGTGCTCCGCCCAAGCGGGGCAGACCTCCACGGTATGTTCCACCGTGTCCTCCGGACGATCCTCACAATGGAAACACCCGGGCGTTTCCTCCCGCCCGATCCGGTGCAGGAACCTCCCGAAACAACCGTGTCCGGTGAGGACCTGCGTCAGGCGGTAGGTGAGGGCGCCGTGGCGCCTCTCTAGCCACTCCTCAAAGAGGGGACTTATCGCCACTATGGTGGCGTGCCCTGCACGGGGTTGCGACAGTCGCTCTCTCCATGTCGCCATGAGATCACGCCGGAGGTCTGTCCGCTGAGCGGCAATTTGCCGCGGCAGCGGAGTTTCCAACCGACTTAGTGCCTCCGCGCGCCATTCGTGCAGGCGCGCGAGGACTATCGCCTCCAGATCCCATGGCGGCAATCCGGCAAGGAGGCTAGCCGCCTCACCGGAGATCGTGCGGTACCCGCGGATTAGCCTTATGGCTATCACCTTTTGGGGCGCGTTCAGGTAGTGGGCGGCTCGCCGCCTCAAAGAACGCGCCCACACCGGGGCCCCATAAAGGGCCATGGACCGCACGACCCCCGCGTAGAGCCTCCGGCAGGAGGCGTTCGGACCCCTCAGGTTGGGCAAGAGCCGCTTAAAGGCAGCCCCTGTCCGTTCCAGTTTGGGAGCCAAACGTCGGAAATGCTCCACGAAGTTCCACCGGCTGTCGAGGACGAGTCCTAGGTACTTCAACGTCGACCCGACGCCGATGGAGACCCCTCCTGCCGTCAGTAGGGATCCCGACGGTGGCGCATTCCGAGGCCCATGAAAACACATGGCCTCGGACTTGTGCAATGCCACCTCGAGACCCAATTGCCGGATCCTCTCCACGACTATCGCAACCCCGCGTGTCATGTTTTCGGCCGCCGCCTCGTGCGACCTCCCTTGTGCCAGTACCAGCGTGTCGTCAGCGTAGCAAACTACGCTGACGCCGCTAGGGAGGTCGGCGCGCAGCACCCAGTCGTAACCGATGTTCCACAAGGCCGGTCCCAGAACCGATCCCTGTGGAACACCGCACGACATCTCTCGCCGGTTCCATTCTCCGCTCCGACCGGGGTAGATGACGGCCCTATCCGTCAGGTAGTCCCGGACCACACGACGAAGGTAGGTCGGCACCCGGTGATACCGCAGTGCCTCCCTAATGCAGCTCCAGGGCATGGAGTTGAAGGCGTTGGCGATGTCAAGAGACACCGCCAAGACGACCCCGCCCCGGGACACCGCGTCCCCCGTCGTGAGGGCTCTCACGCGCATGATGGCATCCACCGTTGAGCGCCCCTTGCGGAAACCAAACTGGTGTTCCGCAAGATCCGGCCCCATCCCCACAAGGTGCCCGGCGAGGCGGTTGGCAATGACTCTTTCAAAGAGCTTGCCCACCTCGTCGAGCAATACGATGGGCCGGTATGCGGACGGAGAGTCCGCAGGGCGCCCTGGCTTTCGGATGAGGACCAGCTTCCCCGTCTTCCAACGAAGCGGGAACTGGCCTCTCTCCAAGCATGCGCTTAGGAGCCCTTCCAGTCGGGGCCCGAGAGCCTCAGAGGCCAGGACCCAGGCTTTACCAGGCAAGCCATCGGGTCCCGGGGCGGTATTTCTGGCTTTCAGCCTGCGTACCGCCACTCTCAGGTCTACCCCAGTCACCTCCGGAATGTCGTCATCGTCATCGGTATGGTCCGCTCCCGGCACCGCACGCGGCGGCGGAGCCATAGGCGGGGGAGGATGCTCCCCTCGCGAAGGGAACAGAGCGCTCACCACGTCCTCCACGAGCTCAGGCCGAAGACTCTGCGTCAGCGGGGGGGCCCGGGTGCGGAGTTTGTCCCGCACCATCTTGTAAGGGCGCCCCCACGGATCTCCATTCAGAGACTCCAGCATCTCCTCGCGGGCCAGATTCTTGGCCCGCCGAACAGCCTCTTGGAGGGCGGTCTTCGCCGCTCTGTATCCCTCGTACAGCTCCACCTCAATGGCTGCCGCATCCGGAGGGCGGATGCGTAGCCTGCGATGCCTGGCGTACAGGTGCCGCGCGGCAACGCACGCCTCGCGCAGAGACGTCAGCTCTCGCGACCACCAATACACCTGACGCCGGGCGCTTCCTGGCCGAACACGGGGCATTGCCACGTCGCAAATCCCGGACATGGCCTCCTGGAACCAACCCGCCTCGTTATTGATGTCGGCAGGCCTGACCGGTGATGACACCCAGGCCTGCACGATCGAGGCTTCCAGGAGGAGCTCCCGGTCCAGCTGCCTCAGCGCCCATCGCGGACCACTCGGGGTCTGAGGCTATTACGCTTCAAAAGCAGTTGGATACGTAGTAAACAGCGTGTAGTGATTACACCAATATCTCCGAGAACCGTGTTGGCATCCATTATGCTATGCTTTAGAAATTAGATTTGATTGATCGAGCGTTTAATATAACGATGGATGTTACAGCCACTGGACGCTTACAATTCATTGATATTGATTACAGTGACACAATGTTCCTTTGACATACCTATTCTAGCCTATCCTGTTCCTGACTAAGAGCTTCTGTACACAGAATGCGAATTCAACTGTAGGCTAATTCATGTGAAGGAGCAATGCAAAACAATTTTGCCGTATTTCATTTGAATGGTGAAGAAAATAACTCGACTATAGTCGACTCGACTCGATGATAGTGTTAGGCCACAGATAACCTCCACTAGATTCCGTACGTTGGACATTTTGTTTGTATTCGGGTTCACCAAAGGGGTTTGAAATAAATGGCCGGGCTCACTTCGAACTGGCATTTTTTTTTTTAAAGTTGCGGCCACGCATAACACTTGTATTAATTGATAGCTGGTATCATACAAACACACAAACACAACATTTTGTATGTGACAAAATGTTCTAAAGTGTCACGTGCCTGAGATTCAGCACAACTTTTATTTGATTAGCCACGCATAAAACCCATATCAATCGATCATGCTGGCATCGATACAAACAAGTTTTGTATGAGACAAATATTCTAAAGTGTCACGTTTCCGAGGTATGGGTAGGTTTTATGAGTGGCCGCTATTTTGTAAATAAAATAAAATGGCGGCCAGCTGCACCGTAGTGATGGGACAATGACATTAAACATAGATTCTAACGTCAATATTTTTATTCAAACAGAATGACAAATTAATGTTCACTTTTTTATGTTGGTCCTACTTCATTTTCAATATGTAATAGATTACCGAATATTCCGAATGAATAAAGTTTTAAAACTGAAAAAAAGTAAAGTTAACTTTACTTTTTTTCATGCCGTTGGTATAATCGATGTTTGAATTCACACAAAACCTAATTCTTTCAGAATAAACGTATGTAATTGTATGATATTTTATAACGGAGGTTATCTGTATGTTAGGCTTACATATGCAACAAAAAGAGTTCACAGGATCTAGCTCGAAAGCGCAATGTAAACGTAACTGAAACTGAAAATCAACAATAAAATTCTTTAATGTTTAGTTAGAAAAAAAAATTATGAGTACAATTATTGGTCTCTCCTACAGATATATATAATGAAAATATAAGTCTGAAAACTGAGTAGGTAATTATAAGTGCCATTTGATTTTATTTTAAATTATTATCATTTCGAAATAAAACAAGTCAGATACCCGAAAACAATTAAAACAAACATTCAATTATCGTAATTGTAAACAAAAACATTCGAATTTTCCACTGAAACCTGTTCATCAATCACCCATGTTCCGACAGTTTTAATTATACCCAACAAATTGTAAATAATGATGAAAATCAACATGGACAAGAATATTTTAACAAACACACATAATTTCTCATGAAGGCAGGCAGACGCTTCATAACACTACATGCTATCCGTTTTCACCAAGCGGAAAAATCCAGTCGCACTTTTTTGATGTCACTGAATAATGGACTGTACAGTATTCCTTTTAGGTACAAAATTGAAATTTTGTGTCACTTGTTTAATTTAGTATTTTACAATATTTTCTTACCTTTGTATAGATTCTTTTTTACCGATTGTTTGTGAATGTGTGAACATTGTAGGCTTTGTAGATTCCCAGCTGCTTGTTAACTTTTTATCTTGTTTTACATCTTTTGTGTAGTAAGTAACGACTTATTGTCAGGCCTACGCTGTCCATACTTAATTATAAATGCTGTAACCATGATAATATTGTAATATCAAATGATTTAAAAAGAGTCACCATGGATTTCTTGCCGGTTCTTCTCCATAGGAAACGACCAACCAGAACCGTGCACCTTTTTGTGGACGTTTCATAAGTGCCCATCTAGGCCTATGCGAAATAAAGTATTTTGATTTTGATTTTGGACACTCGTGCATCCTCGATCACGCACGATGAGACACTTACGTCAGTGTTGAATTGTATACTTAAAAAAGGAATACTGATACAGTCGTTTATTCAGTGACATCAACCCTATGAAAAGGTTTTAGTAGATTACCGTCTAGTCGCGTTTTCATGGAATTACATAAAAACCTGTAGTGTCGCTATGGTCTGTCATTGCGGCTAGATTGTTTAGGTTTGCGGTTTGCGGTTGCAGTTGCTTTCGCAATTATACAATGCCGTACCTCCACTTGCTTATATTTCGTGGTTAACTTTCGTACACAATCACGCGACGCGCTTGTGAATAAGCTTGAAATGATCAGTCACTGTTCTAGAACGTTCCTTTTCAGTGGTTCCACTAACATTCGCCTTTTAAAACAACATTGAAATTGACTGCCTTTTCAGTCTACTCTAGATAGTGTGTCCGAATGTTAAGTTTGGGGTCCTGGGTTCTATTCCCAAGCCGATCAAGGTAATAAAAACTCAAAAACGAGTTTTTTGAACTTTTAAAAGCAACTTGGAGCCTGGACTAATGCTCCATGTATTGCAATATTCTCTGGCTTGGTTACATGACACTTGAGAAATTACTGACAAAAATTAGGTGCACCGCACACCAGTAGCGAAGGGTCAATTTCTGTAAGAGGTAAGCCGGAGTACATATCTTTAATGCGATTATATTATTAATTTGTCTATAGAATGCTGACTGTGCCAGTTTTCAAAGGGAATCCGGTAGGAATCGAGTTGTATGGAACCTTCGCCACTGCCACACATACACTACCTGCCAACTCCTTTAAGGAAACAAGCGTAATGTTAAGTTACATAATAACGTAACCAACATTATGTAACCAAAATAAACTTAAAGTTTGCCAACGTAGGTACGTAGTACATAATCAGTGGAGCTGTCAAGCCAAAATACTCGCACGACTGAAATTCAGAATCTTCGTTCACAATTTGACGGCAGACATGTTTTGATAGATGAATGTGTTCCTGTGTTTTGTTTGGTGGATTCTTCAGTTTGACATGTTATATGAAAGGCGGTTTGTTAATTTATTTGTTTATGAACACATAAAATACAGTGTCTCAAGACCAAAGTCTATGACCAGTGTGTGTTGCCAGTGATTACATACGGGACCGAAACGTGGTCGCTCACAATGGGCCTCATCAGAAGGTTTAAAGTCACCCAAAGGGCAATGGAGAGGACTGTGCTCGGAATTTCCTTGCGTGATCAAATCAGAAATGAGGACATCCGCAAGAGGACCAAGGTTACCGAAGTAGCCCGAAGAATAGCCAAACTTAAGTGGCAGTGGGCAGGGCACATTGCTCGCAGAACGGATGACCGATGGGGCCGAAAAGTTCTGGAGTGGCGACCGTGAACCGGAAGACGTTGCGTTGGAAGACCTCCCACTAGGTGGACCGATGACCTGGTGAAGGTTGCAGAGATCCGCTGGATGCGAGTCACACAGAACCGGTCAGTGTGGGGACACTTGGAGGGGGCTTATGTCCAGCAGTCGACGTCTTTCGGCTGAAATGATGATGATGATGATGACATAAAATACTTAGCAGAACACTGCATAGATAACATCTGGCCTGTAATACACAAAGAGCTTGGTAGAGGTGTGCCTGTAGTAATCCCACATTTAGTCAGAGGAGTGATATGAAGATTCGAATGACGTTATTGCGATATGTTTAAGTCCCATGTAAAAGGGGCGAGCCTATTCTAGTCTTCAACCAAAATTCCTGGTGGAAGAATCCAATTATACTTTTCTTAACATTAACAGTAGCGCTTGCGATCACTACACCAGCGAGGCAGCCGGAAATAATAGGTACAAATAGATACTTACCTATTTATACCTAGTCATACACCAAATTCTATTTGTCTGTCTGTCGACGCCATTTCAACAACGAATAATTTAAAATGACCGTAAATGTGCTCGTTTACAAAAGTACTTCAGATTATTTTCAATCACACGCCCTTCACAAGTCGTTGTACTTATGCCCACTCAAATATGTAAGGACATTGGCTCAAAGTCCCAACAATAAGCATAAGAAGTTCTTAAAATCCGCAGACAAAACTGTACAGAAATAAATTAAGCCGCTGAACTCGACGCAGACGAATAAAAATAATATTAATAATCGGTTTCCTTTGTCCTCGTTTAATGACCTGTACACAATTTAATCAGTCCTTTCTTCTCACTGGTAACTATGTAGGTATTACACAAACAAACTGGCTTCTTTATTATTTTGAGTGGGAGTGATCTGCGAAAATCAGGGTTAGCATTAAGGGTCCCCATTTAATGTACGATCATGGAATGAAAATGCGCCGGGGTACCACGCGCGATTCAAACTTTCTTACGCTTTTAATTTGCAGGGTAGTGTCAGACTGTATGTTGAACAAAATATGATTTGCGACCCCCAGTTAAGCGTAGGCCACACCGCTAGCTAGCGAGCGAGTGAGCGAGCCGGGCGAGCGTCTTTTTTCATACATCATTTCGGCACTTTCGGTAGTTCGCGGTGTGAACCAAAGTATGAAAACAGGTGAAACGATGCTTCTTCCGCTTCGCTCACTAGCTCGTTCGCTCGCTAGCTGGCGGTGTGGCCCACACTTTAATCCCCAGTTAATCCCATTCAATGACTATTTCATGAAAGAGTCATTCAATAAATAAATAAAGTAATGATTATAACTCTGTAAAGCATGTTTGTTACGGTCGCGAATCAAATTTGAATCTTCATTCAACCTGACACTACCCTGCAAATTGCAGAAACGCGGGCTACCCTGGCGCTACCACTTAAAGCGCCTTCTGGTAATTGTTATTTACACTTTGTTAATTTTTCAACTATGTAAATATTGTGGACAGTTTGAAAATGTGACATGCACCCGTTATTTGGCAAAACAACCCATGAAAACCTCCTAACATGTTCTCTTCTTGATTGCACTTAATATCCAGCATCATCACAATACCTATCTGAAAGAAAGAAAGAAAAGAAAGAAAAAGTATTTATTTATTAGACTCACACAGGTTACAACAAAAAATAAAAATGGATGAGATTACACTAAATACAAAAATTATATGAAAAATCAATTAAATTAATCAATAAATAGAAATTAATCAATAAGAAATAAACGCAGTGCGAACTGATCAGATATATCTGATCAGTTCGTCAGTTCTTACTATCTGTTGCCCGCGACGTTCGTCCGCGTGAAATATTACTTTTCTATTTGAATCGGATTTTGTTACAATTTCAGCGATATCCATATGTTTTCACGGAACCCCTAATCTATTTTCTAAAAAAAGCCTAGCTACTCCTTATGACATCAGCCATCTGCCAGAAAAAGCCCCGTCAAAATCGATCCAGCGGTTTCAGAGATTAACCGGAACAAACAGACAGACAGAGAGACAGACAGAGACGGACTGAGAGACAAAAAAAATGCTTTTTATAAGTATCGGATGTACTCAGTAAAAATCTGTTATTTGAAATTACAAACAGACAATTAAATTTTTATTTATTTTTCTAGATTTAAAGGAATACAGAACATCAAACTTAACCTTAACATCATGCTTAAAATAAAGATAAGAATGAAACCCTAGGAGTCTTACAAGCTATTCAAAATCAGAACTTCGGTCGAGTTATACTGACGCGATTGCTCCCTCTAGGAGCGATATAAGGACTTCCTCAGTGAACCTACTCTGGGGCGTAGTTTTATCGTAAGCTACCAACTTCGATTTTGTAGAGTGTTCCTAAGCGGCGCGGTGGATATGGAGTATTTGAGAAAATTGCCTCCAGTGCTGTGTGGGCAAAAGAAAATGGATAATCTGTCATTTTTTAAGTATTTAATTGATGCAAGCTTGAGAGTTCTGTGTAACATAGATTAATATGTCAAATTCTATCATTTTGCCTTTTTGTAACCTTTATAAATATTTTGGCTGTACACTATTAAATACTCCCTTTATTTCGACGCCAGAATGGCTTATAACATTCGAATTCCGGGTGAGTTTCTGAGTTTTGGCAAACGTTGTTCTGCCAAAACTCAGAAACTGATAGATTATGGAAAAAAAAACTATTTACAGATTTACAACTGAATGAATTAAAAAAAAAACTGATCCAAATATCATTATACAACGTTGGCTTTATTCCACCATTATATTGGCGCCCAACGTGGGACTCGAACCCACGACCCTGAGATTATCAGTCTCATGCTCTACCGACTGAGCTAGTATTTTGATCAGTTATTTTTTCACAAGACATTACATTGTGAATCGATTTAAAAAGATTTAAATAATTAAAAACATTCCGAATTCAATACAAAGGCCTTTTTTAAAACTAGATTAAAAAAGGCGAAAACCAATTAATGTCACACGACCCGCCTTTAAAATAACTCCAAAAACATGTAATAAGGTGACGATCACAAAAGAAAATTGTTTCTTTCTTGAAAATAGGCTACTTTCGCGAAACTTTCTAAAATAAAGTATATTAGAAACGACATTGCCTAGACGGCGTAAGTAGGTTCATGTTTAAAAATAAAGTGTAATGGACTAAGGTTTAGGTGTATAGTAACAATAATTATAACGACGTGCGTGATTCTGATCTTATTCTTTGCGGTTTCCTGTGATCATATAATTATTATGATCTGTATCTCGGAAACATGACGCTTTAAAGATTTTGTCCCATAGAAAACTTGTTCGTGATACTATATTTTTTTTTTTCGTATAATTAACTTCGCGGTATGTAATAGATTAACATTACCACTAATTAATTATGTAATATATAAACATTTATAAATAAAAATAAAAATAAAGTGACTAACTTAAACATAAAACTAAAAAATGGCGTCAAAAATCTCCTCTTCAACGCTGTCAACTGGTAATGTCCCCAAGAGACTGGCGGCGTTGCCACGTTGTATGGGCCATTGATTAATACAAGTGTTATGCGAAGCTGCTTTTTTTTAAAATGGAACAAATTGGTGGAAGTTATACAGGCAACGCTTCAAACAAAAATCTTCCAATGATTCAGGCAGTTTAAGCGAGAAACAGCATGCCGAGCATTTCAACATGGCTGCCGCATGCGATAGCACTCCCACTCTGTTTTTCACTCTAGCGGATGATGGCTCTGTACGACGGAAAAGGATGAGAGTGTGGAAAAATGCGATCCCATGCTGCTGGATGAGGCGCAACCATAGTCCCACTACCAATCTTGCTGACTTGCTAATATTTTAGAGAAGCCATACAATTACGGAGAGCAGAAGTGGTACGGAGAGCACACGTGGCCCAGTTGTGGCGGCTCCGACTTACGAATAGTTAAGTCGCGGCTTTATTTTGTGTAATTTATTTCATCACCACTGCTCTCAAAACTATGAAGGAAAACATCGTGAGGAAACCGGCATGTCCTAGAACCAAAAATTCGAAGACATGTGACATCTACCAAGCATAGGGCCCGCGTGGTGGATTATAGCCCATTCCCTCTCATAGAGAGGAGGCCGTGTGTCCCAGCAGTGGGAACACTATAGGCTGATTATGCTATACAATTACGTAAAATACAATACATTTCCAATCAACAACTTTTAAATTGACAGATTAATTCTATAAATAAAAGGAAAGTAAATAAAGACTTAACAAAATCAGGTCGAAACGATGCCATTTTTATCTTACAGAAATTGGGGTCAGTAGAGAATTTCCTACTTAAAAGTAGCTTAAAAATCAACACGGAAGCTGCTTCCCGACTATTGTCACCAATAAAAAGTTGACATATCGACGAGGTGAAAAAGAAAATTAATGCTGTGCTGATTATTAACTTTATTCACTACAGTTAAGGGTGATATTACAATGATAAATTACGCTCGGTTTGCTTTGCTAGTAGTAAAACAATAAGTCACATTGCAGTGGTAATGTAGGAGTCTTAACTCCGTACAAGTTTATTAAAGTAAAATTAAAGTTTGATAAGAACGGGTTAAGTTCTATCGCCTTTTTGAACTGCTACATTAATTCAAATGTTGCCAGTTCGTATTTAAAAAACCTAATAATTATCAGAATAATGATAAATAACTACCAATTATTTTTATATTCTAATTATGTATATAGGGTGTAAACGAACCCTTAACGAAGCCGTCAACCAAGCATTATGTACATCAAACTAAGTAACCACGTACCAGTACGTAAAAATTATTTATAGGAAACGACTTTTTTTTTTGGGGTGACAAATCACGTTTTATGGTAGGACTCAATGTTACACACTCAAAACATTGTGCTGATGGAAGCTTATAAAAGTTAACAGGTAATTGAGGTACCTAAAGTAAATGTAAAAAAATAGTATGTCTTAAAAATTAGTATTAAAAAAAAAACTTGTGAAAAAATTAGAATTTTGACCTCAAATATTTCGGTAACTAGAAGGTTTCCAGGTGTGGTCCAGAACAAAAAAAATATCGCAATGAGAGAACAAATGCCTTTCGGCTTCGTTAAGGATCAAAATCAAAATATTTTATTTCACATAGGCCTCGATGGGCACTTATAAAACGTCGACAAAAAGGTGCACGGTTCGGGTTGGTCGTTTCCTATGGAGAAGAACCGGCAAGGGTCTATAACAACATGGGAATCTAACCCAAAATATCATTCTCAGCAGTAGACTTTACGACCACCGAGATATCCTCCGAGTCTGTTTTGAAAATAACTTGCGTAATACCTAAGTTTAATTACATATTACACTAGAATTTCGTAGAACTTCCATTCCCAAATAACACGCCTAGATCTCTATTGTCTGGAATTGTTGAAACAAGGGTTATAATAGACAAGTAAAGTAATAAAACAGATTAATTGCGTTTTAGGTTTGAGTGTGGAACACTTGTGTGAACAAAAGCCATTTAGGTATATTTGACCCTTTGGACATTACATAATAATTAAATGTGTGACTGTCCCACTGCAGGGCAAAGGCCTCCCCCAGTTTTTTCCAAGAGCTCTAGCCCCGCGCCACCCTTATCAGCCCTCGTGCTATACATCCAGGTCGAATCGCCAACTCTTTCTGGTCACGTCAGCCGCTTGCACGATGACCGCTGGGCAAAAATCTGCTCACAATGGATGCCCGAAGACGGACGGCGCCGCCGCGCGCCCCCGAGGCAGGCCCAGAAATAAAACTAATTAATTTACTAAAAATAAAACAAATCTATTTTAATATAAATAATATTAAAAATTCTGTTGGTATACTGTACAGGCTTGCACTACGACCATGTACAGTCGGACTCAATATTAAAATGCGAGAGATACAAAAAAGCATTCGGCAAGCAATGGCGGGGCGATGAAATGTGAATTTTTGCTTTGTCCGCGCACCGTTCTGACCGGACCGCTACTATTTGTTTCATCAAATTGAAAACGTAATAATATTCAATGTTTTGGAGAATGATGCATTAGGTTTTCCACCAGTGATTCAGAACTTTTTATGAACGAACTGTATTGATTGAAATTAGTGTTAAAAGTAAGCTGTTTTTTTGTATCTTTTTGTAAACCTTAACTAAAATTTGACCAGAATTGTTGTTATAAATAATTACCTTTAATTTTATTAATTAGGAGTTTCTCTTGTATCATGCGCGTGCATTTGCCGCCATGTATCTTGGGATTCTTAGGTGCTCAATCCTACCAATCGTACTACAATCGAACTAGCTATCCGATTCCTCACCAACTGCATCAGCTGAGCCGTTAGATCCTACAAAAAGTCTGTACAAGGACGTTTTGTCGCGTGACGAAAACCAGAACTACCGTCGCCATCTTGTTTTTCTTTACGTTTCATGAATCACAAACCTGTGAACGTCATTCGACCTCCAAAAGATCTTTTCAGTACTGTAACTAACTGAACCACGATATGACGATATAGCAACCCAAATAAGACAATTCTAACGTCGATCGCGATGATGGTAGTGGCGACGTTAACGCTATCGCTTCTCCACCGCATCCCTATTTGAATTCTGATGCACCTGCACCAAATGATAATGACCATTACAGTATTTTAACATTCTCTGTTTGTGTTAATATTGATGGGTTTAAAGCGAACTGCCGGTTTGTTTCTCTCATTTGTTAGGTATAATGTATTTTAGGAATAGTGACTTTCTGTACCCATTTTGATAGTAGGTACTCCTAGAGAAGGTGAGCATGTGAGGCGATTGCTTGAACTTTCGGATAGTTGGTTTTTCATGTGTTTTGGATGGCCAGAAGGATAAATCAGATGTAAGTCAGTCTCCATGACATTTATTGAAGCGATTTGCATAAATGTTTATTAGGGTGCTTCTCTAGCTGACAACTTCATCCTAGAAGCGGCCATTAGTGTCCAAAAGAGTGTCGACTGCAACACTCCATTATCATAAAGGGTGTAAACACACCCTTCACATAGCCGTCAACCAAGCATTCTGTACATCATACTAAGTAACTTTACGCAAAAATGATTGCTGGGAATCGACTTTTTTTTTTGGGGTGTAAAATCACGTTTTACAGTAGGACTTGATGGAAAGCAGTCAAACTATTGTGCTGATGGATGGATTGAATAGTACGGGGTCGTGGAGGTGTGTAAAGTAAAAATCTTACATTTAAAAACATGTATTTAAAAAAAACTTGTGAAAAAGTTGGAACTTTGACCCCCAATATCTCCGTAACTAGAAGGTTTCCAGGTATGGTATAGAACAAAAAAAATATCGCAAAGACGGGGAGAACAAATGCCTTTCGGCTATGTTAAGGGTCTATTTACACCCTTTATAGTACTTCAAGTTAAAATTAAATTGTAATCCTGTCGACTGTCCACGTTAATCAGGCACATAATTTTGTTTTTCCTTTTAAAAGTGCTGGCGGTAAACTCTTGTTTCTTCCTTACGAATGAATCACCAAGGAGTAAATTCTATTAAACTTTAGCCGCTTAAGTGGTGGAGACAGAGAGACGGCAGTAAGCGACGCCTTACATTCAGTTTCATCCGTTTTATATCAATTTTAAAACCACTTTTTCTCCCGAAATGATTAAATTATCGCACCAACACTATGGCGGCGAAAATAGTGATGGGACACACAGTTGGCTTGAATCGATTATCACGAAATCGAATGCGAAGTCGTCGTGACTTTGATCGAGAATTGTCGATTCGAAACTTGAGTAACAGTACCATGTCTAGATTAAATGTACTTAGCTGGAAATGGTTCTTGGAAATAGGGAAACGGATCTTTAAAACTGTTACTGTGTCTGGTTACGTTGTGAGAGTTTTCGAATTAAAGTTCGCTTTTAACAATGTTTTGTTGTTCTTGTTTTGTGTCTACATTGAGCTACGTATTATGGAGTGCAAGGTTGGTAAGTTATAGAGGCTAACTGCTAGGGATGTGCTCACGGATAATATTGCATTCTGTAATGCTTTATCTATTGGTTTGATGTATATGTCGGATATGTCAGGATTTATTCCGTAAGGCTCTTACATCATGAGGGCAGACGGGGGTTTCGTGCAATGAAAACACACTGGTTGTGAAACATTGTTTCTAGCAAACTAACAAATTACTTGAGATTACAACGTAACTCAATAACACGGGGCACAATGAATTACAGGGTACAGTTCCAAGACGTCACAACACCGCTGCGATCAGACATTGACTGTCGTCCTCGCTTCCAGCTGTAAACATCAGGGCTCTGTAGAAGCACCTTGTGGTGTAGGTAGACTGGTAAACAGGTCGCCTGATGTCACCATTGGCGCGCGTGCAATTCATTTTATGTCCGTACTAATGACCGGATTCGACATACAAAACAGTTTTTACAAGTGTTTAAGAAAACATCGTTATTTAAAAGGGGTTGATCTTTTGTGTAGTCCGTGGAGAACTAGCTTGTAATTAAACAATCTTAAAACAAATTCGGTAAATTAGTGGCAGATGTTTGTGTATTATTAAATTTTAATACCTACTCGTTTATAAGTATTTATTATTAAAACCTACGCGCCTAGGGCGACTGCGGTTAGGTCTTAAATATTATTTTAATTAAATCACCAATACTAAAATATTGGAAGCCCGCCAACATATTGCGTTAAAATATTAATTTGAAGTTATAAATTGATTAAGATTGCGTTTTGATTTCAACTGAAACCAATTTGGTATTCAAATATTGAAAATGAAAAATGATATTGATATATTGAAATGATTTTTGTGACTATATTTTATCATTTTACGCCTTTTATAGAGGTGGAAATATTAATACCCACTGCCTTTTACAATTCTTGCCAATTCGTGTGGTATAGCCGCGTTGTTCTTTCAAACTACGCAATAGGTTTTGATGCAGTTTTTATCATCAGCTAGACCATTTAGTCCGGATATGTTATATAAATTTTAATGTTTGCTCAAGTAGTACGGTGAGGCCAGCTGTGATGTACGGAGCGGAATATTGATCAATGAAAAAGACGCATTTACAAAACCTTCAAACTGATGAAGATGCTGAGGTGGTCTGAAGGCGAGACGAGACTGGAACAACTACGAAACGAGCATATCCGTGGCAGTTTCAAAGTCGTCCCTATATCAGAAAAACTAGCCAAGAGCCGTCTCAGATGGTATGGTCACGTGTTACGAAGAGACCAGGAACATTAGTGAAGAAAGCATTGCAACTACTTGAATATAAGAGAGGTAGAGGTCGACCCCGTCTACGTGGTGGACTAGCATGAGGAAGCTCCTATTGGAGGAAGAACTGCCCAACCCGACAACCCAGTACAGACTGTCTTGGCGACAGAAAATTAGGAGACCCCAGCTAAAGTGGGATAACGCTTGGAAGAAGAAGAAAATATTAATTAATTTAAAACTTCTGTTCTTCCGTGGGGTGGGGACCTGGTGATCTATACTAATATTATAAAGAGGTAAAATTTGTTTGTATGTAGGGGGTAATCTCCGGAACTAATGATCCAATTCTAAAAATTCTTTCACTGGCAGAAAGCTACATTATTCGTGAGTGCTGTAGGTTATAAATCATTTTTATATCATGAAAATTAGCCGAGCTATCACAATTTTCGCGGACGAAGTCGCGAGCGGAGTGCTAGTTTTTAATACAGGCATTTTATGTCTAACTCAAACATAAGCTCCTCACATTGCTAAAAAAACAAATAATATGTGAAACCTAGAATCAGCTAGTCATTGTGAGGAGAAATAAAGAACTTAATATTTACTCAAGTAAGTAAAAACTATGCAAAGCAGGTCGCCAATAAAATAATTGTTGGCACACACAATTTCTTATTAGGAGTAATTTATCGATACCTTCTAACTTTTTACTTTTGCCCATCACTAGAAACAAATAGAACCACACAAACATAATGTTGCTTTTTGTAAATGTCACCTGTGAGAGTCTCCAACATATTATTTATTTAAATATTATTATTTCGCATATTTTATGATGAAAAGGAATGTTAAGTGATGCTTAGTTGGTTTTGTGTAAAATATGAGATCTAACTTGGGAATAAAGTGAGTGTTTGGGCTAGTTAAGTGTTTAATACTTCACACTGGATAAGGGACTGAAAAAATAGCAGAATATAATTGTATGTATATTTTACATTATGCCTCGTTAGTATAGTGGTCGAAAATGCGACTGCGGTCAAAATGACATTGTGTTTTTCTCTTAGGAATTTTTCAGTTTCCTCCAGAGAGTCTGGATTTACGCCCAGTTGATATCAATAGGCTCCCTACCTCTTATAAGGACCTTAAACATAAATGGTGAAATGTAACACTGTTTCTAGCTTTCACGGTTTACAACTAAACTTATACTGTCACTTACGTGATATCTTCAGTGATTGTTCATTATTTTGAGCTCCCGATATTTTGACGCTGTTGCAAGCGCCATGATCGCGGGTTGACTGAAAAGAGAAAAAGAGGAAGAAAGACGGTAGACAGATTTGTCTACTCTTAACAATTTATTTTCCATCCACCCGCATTCTCCAATAGACTCGCGATCATGGCGCTTGCAACAGCATATAAGGCTGCCAGGGCTGCGGGACTGTTCGAAAGAGATACCGTGGCCATGGAACACAAAGGGCAAAGAAGGAACCTGGATGAGTTTTAGTCAGTACAAGTCTGACACTCCCTTTTGCTCCGCCCAGAGCGGGGAGGGGGGGGGGGGGTCATTTGATGATTTCCCATCCGAAAAAAAAAACAGCTTACAAGTTTGGTGAAATGTACTTAATGTTCACCTCTGCTTAACTCTTAGAAGATTACAGGCGCCATGTTATGTCACATTCATTTTCAGTGCTACGTAATGGTGTACTTTGTACGTGGGGTGCCACCATACTAACTTCTGTCATTTAACGGCATTATTGTGTTCCATGGGTGCAATATTAAAGAAACATGACTTTTCAACTTTGTCTATGGGTGACAGACATACTGAAATGTTCAAAACTGTGTGCGTCACTTCCGCTTAATCGTGCGTGACAAGTGAATTAAGTTTTTTTATGTGTTTAGGCAGATTTTGTTGTAAGACTGGCGATATTACCAACTAGAGTTTCGATAGATACCGTACATCTTAATATTAACAACCTTGTTATATCGAGACATAAGCGCTCGTGGAGCTAGGAGCTCGTGGCTAAATAATAACAGCCGCTCGGATCGATCTTTAGGTTAAGCCGTGCTTGCCTAGGTTGGTCTGTGGATGGGTGATCACCCATTACATACCGAGTTTCCTCCGTGCCTCGGAAAGCACGTCAAGCTGTTTGTCCCGGCTGTCATTTGTAGATCTTTGACAGTCGTTACAGGTAGTCAGTGGCCCAAAAAGTCTGACAACCAGTCTTACCAAGGGATATCGTATTACCCAGTACTAACTGGGTTGTGGAGGTCAGATAGGCAGTCGCTCCATGTAAAATACTGGTATTCGGCTGCATCCGGTTAGACTGGAAGCCGACCCCAACATAGTTGGGAAAAGGCTAGGCAGACGACGACGTTATATCGAGACATAAAGTTGAATATATCTACAGACACTTCACATAGTCGTCAACCAAGCATTCTGTACATCAAACTAAGTAACTTTACGCAAAAATTATTGCTGGGAATCGACTTTTTTTTTTGGGGTGTAATTTCACGTCTTACGATAGGACTCGATGGAAAGCACTCAAAGCATTGTGCTGATGGATGGATTGAGTAGTACGGGGGTCGCGAAGGTGAGTACAGTAAAAATCTTACATTTAAAACATGTATTTAAAAAAAACTTGTGAAAAATTTGGAACTTTGACCCCCAATAACTCCGTAACTAGAAGGTTCCCAGGTATGGTGTAGAACAAAAAAAATATCGCAAAGACGGGGAGAATAAATGTCTTTCGGCTATGTTAAGGGTCTATTTACATCCTTTATATGTATTCCATTTTTTATTCTTCTTTGTCTACATCTCTTTTTTTTGTATCACTTCTCGCGGGTATGCTGGAAGAGATTTCTTTAGAAATAAGCATCACCTTTGTACCTATTTTATGTTCCATTCTTCTTTTCTCTGTTTTGTGTTTTTGTGCTTGTCAGGATTAACTCCGTTAGGCTGCAAACACACTGGGTGCGATACACTGTTTCTAGCAAACTAACAAATTACTTGAGATTACAACTTAACACATAACACAGGGCACAATGAATCGGGTACAGTTCCAAGACGTCTCAACTCCGCCGTGATCCGACACTGAATGTCGTCCTCTCCTCGAGCTGGACATCAGGGCTCTGTACAAGCACGCAGTGTTGTCTGTAGACTTGTAAGTAAGTCGCTTGATGGCACCACTGAACACTGGCGCGCTTTCCAATACATTTTATATATTCATCCGTACTATTGACCGGATCTGACAAATAAATATAATTCTAATTAAACCTACCATTAATTTCATTCTCATTTGTAAATGAAATAGTCAGAAAATCAGACCACCTTTACAAAGTAAATACAGCAAAGGAAAATACTTCAAGCATTTTATTTATATGAAACAGCAAAAGGTAATATTTCAAACAACTAAAGCCAGCACAAACGAAAATTCGGTTAACACACAATTTATTTCAAGAGTCGTTTTACGACACAACAGGAAACGTTCGAATATGAAATTATTTTGGAGTTATTTTTATTGAAATGTGTGTTTTATTACTGGCAGGTGAAGTTAACATTCTAAATTGAAATGAAAGAATGTGGTGTGTGTGCTCATAATGTTATTAGTATGATTCCATGATCACTACATAGTATAAAACAAAGTCGCTTCCCGCTGTCTGCCTGTCCCTATGTATGCTTAGATCTTTAAAACGGCATGTATTTAATGCGGCGTCAAATAAATCTGATTTAGGGTTTTAAAAATAATTAAAATGGGTAGCAAAAATAATAGGTTGGCAGCTCCACTAGATTGTAGATAAGACGTAGTCGCCGTAGCCCCGCTGCGCGGGGCTCCTATTTCTGTTTGCAGGGTTTAAAGTAACCGAGTCGGGGTGCCACAAGTCTCTCTCAGCCTTCGCTCGCTCTTGCTTCCTATATTTGCCACAATGACCGGATAAATAGTTACTTACTTGGCACAATACTCGCCCATTCAGTATATTGGTCGCCAATTAAATTTTTGGTCGCCAATTAAATTTTTATTCGCCCGATTAATAATTTCCCCTTTAAAACTACGCAACGGATTTTGATGTGGTTTTCAGTAATAGATAGATTGATTGAAGAGGAAGGTTTATATATTGCACTCGTGTAGTTGGATAATAAAAAGAAACCAGGTCCCGACTGTCATTTGTCAATCTTTGACAGTCGTTACGGATAGTCTCAAGCCCAAAAGTCTGACAGCCAGGCTTACCACTGGGTGTCGTATTACCCACTAACTGGGTTGTGGAGGTCTAATAGACAGTCGCTTGATGTATAATACTGGTATACAGCTGCAACCAGCTGGCTAAAAGGCTAAGCAGATGATGAATTTGATAACAAAAAAATATGGATTGTTGGTAAAAGTCACCTTGATTTCTGGGTTGATTTCGATTTTTCTTCTCAGTGGTAATTGTGCAAGCAAGAGGAAACAGCAATAACGCAATATAAAAACGCTCTTAACATTTAGAGCATAAACAAAATATGTTGGTATGTTTATTCCGTGCCTTTTTCAAAAATATAAAGAGAGAGATTGATTGATTTTTTTTTTGTGATTTTTCTAAAGATTTCTTTAGAAATAAGCATCACCTTTGTATTATTTTCTTTTCTGTATTTAGTGTGTACATAAATTGTTAAATGTTAAATAAATAAATAAAAGTGTATGTTAATTTTAAAAATGGTATAAATACTTCGTAACTTTTGAAAATGCTGCACAATATTTTCCCCGAATAAAATAAAAGTGAGTACATTTCGTATTTCTCTTATTCCTAGATCACTGCATTTTAATAACTTAGTTGGAACTTGTTACGCGGAAGTGAGTTAAACTAACTTACGAACTTCTCCTCTGGAAAGACCATTAAAGTTTACTAGTGTATACAAATGTTGCTGCTCAAGTCGAACCTTAGTTCCGAAGATATATTTTACTTGAGTAAAGTGATCAATCAAGAAAATGTATAATTTATCAGTTTTGTCCACCTGCCTAGTTAGAGCGGTTGCAGACTTGTGTATTTTGTACCACGTACCGGCTACGCGCGTACACGCGCGCCAAATTACGCGCTTCAAAATTCGAACGCGCGTTTTACTGCTGCGTTGCGAGTCGCGGGTTCGCTTCCCTCACGGAACAAATATTTGTATAGCATACACTCATACAGGTAGTTGTTTCCGGTCTGGCTATTGGTGTATGTGAGTTCAAATGTTTGTAAACGCGATGTAAGAGAAATTCCTAGTGTGAGGCAACATCCCAGCTACCACCTACCTTGCTCCCCGCGTCCTTTCCTTTTTGATTTATAATTGACATGGCACTACTAAGCACTCTGCTATCTGTAATGCCCTGCCAAGTTTAAGTGGTGTCTTAAAAGGCGCTTGAATTCAAAAGAGCACTCACAGGTCTTATGCTAAATTCTTCCTTATTTTAAAAGGTGCACAAGACAGCCATGCTTCGTTCCATACATTAATAGTATAAATGTGAAAGTAACTATGTCTATCTGGCACTTTTTACACCTGAACGGCTTAACAGATTTCGATGAAATTTGTCAATTTTTATATAACTTTCGACCTGTCCGGGTGAAATCGCGTGCACACGCTAGTGCAGCCAATGATACCCTTCATAAATTAAACTTTTTTTAAATAATGTTTTGTTAAAATGAAAAACAGAAAATAAGGTTTATGTATCAACATAGAAAGCGTATACAAAGTTACGTGTCCGTGCTATTAACCGTTGAGCACTTTACTCGCGAGGAGCTCAAAATCAAAAATTAGAATCAAAATATTTTATTTCACATAGGCCTCGATGGGCACTTATAAAACGTCGACAAAAAGGTGCACGGTTCGGGTTGGTCGTGTTCTATGGAGAAGAACCGGCAAGAAACTCTATGGTTGATCCTGGCTGCAGGATCAAGTCATGTCTGTCATACTAACTAACAGGGTAAGTTAAATAAAAGCTTTAAAAAATAAAGATCGTTCTAAATTCAAAGCGTGCCAGCCAATCACATTTTATCGAAAATTGAACCAAGTTGAGTTATGACCAAGTTTTCACCTCTAACCCCAATTAGTCTTTGCCGGATAGATCGAAGGACCTGTCGACTTCAAAAGCTTGCCGCGTCAACAACGAAGCGAGAGACGAAAACTTTCTTTTTTCAAAGAATATTTTGCACTTCAAGAAGTTTGCCGCAGTCTCAGTAACCGTGGTCCTTACACGAAGGAGGTTTTAATTAATATTTCCCGCCTCTGCTTTTCTTTGAGAATAACTTAATGAGTTCCCCCTTTCAGGTTTTATGCTACCTGTTTGTTTGTTCTTATATTTTTGTCTTGGATTGTCGTAAAAAGAGTATTAATTTATTACAGTAAGAACTATTTCTAAACATTTTACAATAAGTTAATGCGATAAACAGTTTCATAAGAAATGATTAATAATTATCAACACGACCCACAATAAATAATCACAATTCACTTACTCCATAACCGGTGAGTTACACCACTAAGATTAAAACTAAACGTAATTAATCGTTAAACTTTCGTTAACAAAGATAAACGTACTTCGGTTAGGTGGGTTCGTGTTTTATGTACTTTATTGTAATGAGCGCTGCAAACTCCGAATTTAGTAACTGCAATAAATTTGAGGTACAACTGACTTTGGCCGGTAAAAAACAGGTGGGGCTTTGAGCACAGGCCAGTAATTAATAGTCGTGACGTTTCATTTGCATGCCCTAATCTAAGATTGATTAATCATGCAAAATTTGTATTGGACCAGATAGCCTCAAGTCGCAATCGTTTTCAGAGCGTTTCGTGTTTCTACAATGAATTTCAAAGCTGTTGACATAAGCTTTTCGGTAGCTTAGCCAGTCTAATGTTTCTATATACATATAACATCACGCCTATAATCCCCGAAGAGTTAGGCAGAGGTGTACCTAATAGTACATATAAGTCCCATGTAATAGGTGAGCACAACAGTTATGAAGGCCAAGGACAACTTAGACAGCAGCTAAGTTAAATACCGCGCGATAAATTTGTGTTATTTGGGCTGATTCTTCTGTAGATAATTTATTAATTTGACCTGTGTCATGCAGTTGTTGGTTGTTGAGGCATTGTTAAAAATAGCTGTTCTTTTTCTCCATCATATTATTCTTTACCATACCGCAACAAAGAGAATTATGAAGGGGAGGTTACATTTTAATTTAACAGAGTCAACGCGGGCTTATCTTTCTTCTTTGGTAGAAATTCGTAAAAGATACAGGGCTGCTGGTCCTCGTAATAATTCAAGCGGTTACTGAGGTCATTAGAGATGTCGCTGTCATAATTACTACAGGTGGGGTGTATTTTAGAGATGAGGGATAAAGGAAAAAGTGGTTTTAAACAAGGGTTGGGGTGTAAGAGGGGATTAGTCAAAACTCTCGTTTGGAAAAGTCAACGTCACCTGTGCAACCTGCCGCTGAGGGACGATGTTTGAGTTGATAAATTATGTATGATGTGTTTTGTTTCTTTACGTTTTTAAATGGCTGGGGAACAAAGGTGCGTTTGAACACATAATTAGGAAAAAAAAAAATTATAAATATTAAAAAGAACGAACCAAAAAAATATTACTACATATTTTTGACTGGATACAAAATTATTCTCCAGTATGCACACACTACACTTTACCCAAATTCGACAAAAAAACAACTAAAAACTACTACTTTTGGCAACCCTAATTCCGTCCTGTCAGCTGCACAATTTTTCACTTTGCCAATTTGTCGCAACACTACAAAATTGTCGGTGTTCCCCTACTCCATATATCTAGCAGTCTTGTTACCGAACGAAAGTGTTCCTAACACTTTTTGTTGCCGTTTGTACCAAAAACGTTTGGTCGTTAAGGTAAGGTAGTTTTGGACAAATTGCCGGCAGGTACGTAGTAAAATATGTGGGACGGAGTTTTTGGATATAAGGGGTAAATAGGGAAATGGTTATGGTTAGGCCTGTTTATTTTGATATAGTTCATATGAAAAGGCGCACACAAAAATAACGCGTTAAAATAGTTCTATTCGAATGTACTGTCTCTCTGAACTCTGTCTGTATGTCCACGCTTCATCGGTTAAATCGATTCCAAGAAATTCAATAATTGAAATCAAGTCAAAATAGCCAAGTATTTCTCAATATTGTAGTACATTCATTTTAGATATTACTGCCCCTGAACGAATTTTCTTAGCAATTTTTTTAAATGTTAGACTGTAAGGATGGAGTTCGGAAGTATGCCATCTTTTTATCCCTATTTTTATCAATTTTTTGAGATACTTCCCTTTGCTGTAGGACGTGGGTTTTTTATATGAGCCGTGCTCCTTCTTCTTTGGTACACAGGTCGATCACAACCTGAATTCAATAAGGAATACTTTTTATCCTGGCTGTACGTTCCCGTAGAATAATTGCTGGCTTCCGGTGCTGAAAGCACGTTAAGCTGTTGGTCCCGGCTGTCATTTGTAGATCTTCGACAGTCGTTACAGATAGTTAGTAGTGCGAAAGTCTGACAACCAGTCTTACCAAGGGGTATCGTATTATCTAGTACAAATTGGGTTGTGGGGGTACGATAGGCGGTCGCCCCATACAAAATCTAGTATTTTAATATTCATTTGCATCCGATTAGACTGGAAGCCGACCCCAATGTTTGTAGGGAAAAGGCTAGGCAGATGATGAAGTTCAAGTCCCATGTAACAAGGAGCGAGCCTATTGCCATCAACCGGGCATAAATCCAGACTCAATAAATCAAATAACCTGACTTTCAATTTGCGTTATTCCTCTGGAGGCAAAACACATACAACAACACAGCTTGTGGCCTATCAATCACAAAACAAATAGGGTATTATAGATTTTGCTGTAGGTAATTTGAAGGTCTAATTCAGTAGTTCTATAACTATTAAGTGCATGATCATTCTATGTCTAGACAGATATTATACTATGTAATACTTATTAGAAACTTAGTATCTAAGTAGTTTGTTGCTTAATAGTTTGGAAACACATATTTATAGCAAAGTTAGAATTTATCGTTATCTCATCATGACTGGCTTAGTGTTTTCTCAACACGTTTAGCTGCTTTTCCAGTTAGAATGGAAGCCGATCCCAACATATCGTCGGGGATAGTGCAAATCCGCGTATCTACCATACGTAAAGTGCGCATATCTGCACTACGTGTAGGTTTACAGGGGAAGATTATAAGTTTATACATTATTTTATTTCAACGATTTTTGACCTCGTTTTACATGAATAGTAACAATTCATGTGTTCTATATATTGTTAACATTAGAAAGCTATTAAATTCATTAATTTAGTCGCTACGACAATGCGTAATTGAAATTGGCTACATTTGTCAGATACGCGAAATTATCGAATGCTAGTTCCGCGGATTTGCGTTATCCCCGACGATATACAACATTAGTTTTAATATATGGGAAACCTACGTGTTTCAGATTTCCCATATACTAAAGTCTAGTATTTTTATGTAAAGAATCTATGTACAAAATTTCAAAACTGTATCATGAAAAATCACAAAGTTATAAGCTTGTTCTGTTACCTGGTTGTCCGCACAAAAACGTAGCCATCACGCAGCGCGACCGCGCGCGCGCCTCCAGCGTCGTTTTGAGCTCATTGATAATAATAATTTGGCAGAAGGTACCTTAATTATTGCGATAGGTACTTAATGTCGCTCGGTGTTCAACTTATAACTTTTTTGAAATATTTTTGGGACAAAATATAATATGATTTAAAAAATATTGGAATCGATTCAGTTTCTGAACAAACTATATTCAGGTTTCGCATATACTAAAAATAATGTTGTATAGTTGGGAAAAGGCTAGGCAGATGGTGACGATAATCACAAGTCCATTACGGCATACAACCTCAACACTAAGTATGATTTATGAAAAGAAGCCTAAATCCTTGAACATAATTATTGCAGACGAGTAAATAACGGCGACTTTTATCAAACAACAGAAAGTACTTGTGTTGTGAAGTATCCTTGACCGAGTTTATGGATCAGGCTCATAAACAAAACATTGAGCAAAAGATTTGAGAGCCTCTAAAGTTTTGTTACGACATAAACCTTATTCTAACTCATACGATAGTTTGTCTGTCTGGGACGTGGTGTCGATAGTTAGATTCGTCGAATGCTATTTCAGGAAAAATGTGTTTTGTTTCAACAAAGAAAATTATATGTTGCTTGTACGTAGAGTGATGAATATAAATGCTGATGGATGGAGAGGGAGAAGAAGACCAAGGAAACGATGGATGGATTGTGTGAGGAATGATGTGGAGGAAAAAGGAGTAAATGATAACGTTATGGTTGACAGGGGAGAATGGAAGAAAAAAACGTATTGCGCCGACCCCAAGTAACGTGGGACAATGGCAGAAAGATGATGATGATGACGACGCTTTTTTTTTTTTTTCGTTTGAGAAATCAAATGACCCCGGGGCCACTCTGGGCGGAGCGGAAGGGAGTGTCAGACTTGTACTGACTAAAACCCATCCATGTTGCTTCTTTGCCCTTTGTGTTCCAGGGCCACGGTATCTCTTTCGAACAGTCCCGCAGCCCATGATTGCACATGCTTGTACGCGTAATTTTTGAATGAGGTGTTTCCTAGCTGACTAATTACTCTGACAGGAAACACCGAAACAAACTCAGAGGTCAAAAAAGGTCTACATAAATTTTTTATACTCTTGATCATATTTGAGGACCATATCATTTGAGGTGGTCTCTTGAGGAAAGCACATGTGTTATGGTGCGTTTGTATGACCTGGATAGACATTCCACGTATATGTCAGTTATTGTATAGTTCAGCTCAAAGGAGTTTGGGTACGCCGAGACGTACTCAAACCCCTAGACTATCATGAAATCTTTTCATTTATCCAGGCAGTTTGAGAAAAATTGTGGACGTAAAATAATATTTTTTTTGCATCCAGATCATGTCGCCACCTCTTTCTAGGCGAAGGCTGGTTCGAGGAGGCTCACTCTGGGGGAAAAGAGTACCTGGAAGGATAGGGGGAAAGCCTTTGCCCAACACTGGGACATACAAAAAAAAAAAACCGTTAATGAGTAATTGCAAGTGTTTCTAATATTTTATTTATAAGAAAGAAAAGCTTGCTTGTGCTACTTGTGTAATTGATCGGTTTTCTCATTTATTATCAAGTACTTACTTGAATCTTTCTTATCCGTCACTTTCATCATTAAGGAGAATCCAGAAAAGTATTCTTCACGGACAAACCCACGGGCATAAGCTAGCAAGTCAAACTCATAACCTAATGGCTGTGGTTCACCTGTAACTTAGTATTTTATAGCGCGCTCAACATTTTTGATACGCTGAAAGTATCAAATATGTTGTCGGGCACTATAAACCGCTAATCGGCACTTAGTTCTCCATTTGTAAGATTGACCCGCTATGTCAGAATTGTTATTGTTGTTTTATCTCTGTTTGGACTACTTATAGTTAGTTTGTTGGGTTGTGTGTTTGTTTGTCAAGACAAAAATGTACATAGTGTGATTTGATTATTAAGTTTTGTAGTTAGGTCAGCAAGTTTTGGTTACAATTTGAAGTTTCATTAACACGAAAATCGAAATATTTACCATGAGTGAACGTCAGTTTCAAAACTTATAATTTGAAGTTTCTCTCGAGGCATGGCAAAACATGTTGGATTTTATAACAGTACGGAGTCGGTTAACACTGTTTGATACACCCTATTAGGTTTCAATTTATTAATTATCTGGTAGCTGGATTGTTGACGTCAGATAGGCAGTCGCACCATGTAAAATACTGGTGTTTAGCTATATCTGGTTAGACTGGAAGTTTGTTTAATAAGTTTTTTATATATGTCGGATATGTCAGGATTTCTCCGTCCTCCGACTCCGTTAGGCTCGTACATCACACCATGGGTTTCGTACTATGAAAACACACTGGGTGCGATACACTGTTTCTACCAAACTAACGAATTACTTAAGATTATAATTATTATTAACACACTAACACGGGGCATAATGAATCGGGTACATTTCTAAGACGTCTCAACTCCGCCGTAATCACACATTGACTGTCGCCCTCGCCTCGAGTTGAACATCAGGGCTCTATAAAAGCACGCTGTGGTGTGGGTAGGCTTGTAAGCAGGTCGCGTGACGTCACCACCAGCGTACTTGGGATTCATTTTATGTCCATACTAACAACCGGATCCGACATACAGATTTTCTCTATTTAGCGCAATCTACTGATAGGCTAACGGCTTATGTTTTTACACATCATAAATTATCTAGTATATTATGTCATACTTGCACACGCATGTGTGAACATAGCCGCAGGCTAAACCATGTTCATTTTTATAAGGCGTTATAGTTACGAGAAAATAAAAATGATTGGCGAAATGTCACGCTTTATCCGCCATCTGTTTCCCTGTTACGACTTAAGAGATCAATTTTCTAACTATTGTCGAAATATTACAGTAGTTGTCGTGAGAAAGTCGTCAAAGGCTAGTTATATCTCGAAAACTACTTTTAGGACATTTCATATTTAATACTTTTTGGTACTATATACTTGAGGTTCCAGGGAACAATATTTTTGTATTGTTTTCTTTGGTTTAATACATAATGCGATATTGAGTAATGGTGTAATATTTATGATATGAACGTTACAGCACCGACATTTTTTTACGTCTATTTTTATGACACTTTTGTGAGGATTTACTGTCTTAAACTTTATTTATGCATGAAAATATTTTTCTAGTCTTTGTATACTTTCTTCACATTGATTTTAAACCCATTGTGCTTCTAGTTGACGCTTCCCGTGACCCAAGGGCTGGCTTTTACTTTGGCCAGAGGCTAAGTGTTGCCATACAACGTTGCAACGCCGCCAGTCTCTTGGGCACATTACCAGCTGACAGCGTTGAGGAGGAGTTTTTTGATGCCCTTTTATAGTTTGTTGTTAGTTTATTTATTTTAGGTTATTTAATAGTTTTTAATTAATAATGTATTTAGTTTATAATTATCTCTATGTAGTCTGTGAAAGTTTTTCATAAAAGGTAGACTTGACTTAATTTGAATCGGAATTTCTCAATATACATGTCGGATCCGGTCGTTAGTACGGACATAAAATGAATCGGAAACACGCCAGTGTGCAGTGGTGACATCACGCGACTTACGTACCAGTCTACCCAATACACAGCGTGCTTCTACAGAGCCCTGATGTTCAGCTTGAGGCGAATGTTAAGTTGTAATCTCAAGTAATTCGTTAGTTTTGCTAGAACAGTGGGTTTCGTTGAAAACGCACTGGGTGCGTTTCCATAGCACGAAACCCATCGTCTGCCCACATGATGTACGAGCCTAACGGAATAAATCCTGACATATATATATATTGAGAGATTTCGATTCGAACTGGTATGCCTTGGTTTGCCTAAGTTTAAAGTGCATGTACATACATGCACTACGAAGCTCTTTACCGATTCCGATTGCACATCGTTCACTTTCGCGCTCAATTCCTCTCGTGTGTAGAGCTCGCAGGTATCCTACCTTTGTTTCCGACTTACTGAAGTCCTCGGCTTTGTGGAACTGAAACCTTACGTTTCAGCTTTCATTGATTGAGGCTCGCCTTTTGTTATGCATCGGTTGTTTGTGAAAATCAAACAGTCTGTCTGTGGTTCGATTTTTTTTTGCAAATTGAGCACTGAAGTGTATTTATAATACATTGTGTAATCACATAAAGTGTGGTTCAGTAAAATGATGGCACAGACACATAACATCACGTCTGTAGTCGCTGAAGGGTTGGGCAGAGGTGAACCTAATAGCTTAGTACACCCACATGTCGCCAGTTATGTGTAAGTCCCGTGTAATAGGGGGCGAGCCCATTGCCATCAACCAGGCACAAATCGAAACTCCGTGACTGCAACTGATTCTTGATGGAAATACCTCAAGAAATATGATGCTATTTCAAAGAATTTTTCTGAATGATAGAAATAATAGGAGAATGCCAGTAATTCCGTCTATATTACATTACTCCACAAGAAGTTTAGTAATCTTATTCAAACTCGTTGAAAGTTCTTTTTGCGTTCTACAACCCAAATTTTATCCAGAATTTCCCTCCTCTTACTTTAGAAATTAGAGGACACAATTTTTTAACATCCCCACACAGTTATATACGTAGATTTTTTTTTCAACCTTCCTTTATGTACATGTATGGATATCGATAAAATACAGAAAAAAAACAACACGTTCAATCGGCCGAAGCTCCGGTGTCCGGCGACTTTGGTAATTATCGCAATAGTATGAATTGGAGAACTCATTGTGAGCTTTGATTTGTGATATTGTATTTCAATTCTGTTGGACTTACTCCCATTTTGACCAAGGCCCTTTATGAACACCGTTAGAAAACCAGCACGCCTGAGAGATATTTCTCGACGGCATTGTAGTGCCAAGTCAGACGCCCATGAGCGGCATAAAAACTCTGCCAAAAGGTTAGGCACTAACCACACGAAAAAGAAGACAAGAAGTTTACGTAAAAAAAATTTGGCTTATTGCGAAAAATCTAGTTACTGAATTATCGATATTTTATTGCTGGTTCTCACATTTTTTTATCACTGAAACATCATTTCTTTAATGCGTTTGGCGTTATTATTTTGAGCGACGTACTACATACATCTCATTCATTTCCAGACGACTCTCGTAAAACCAAGAAAGCTAACACAAACAAAAAACTAACCACACAAAAAGAAAAGAACAAACATCACAACAACAAATGTGTTTTCCTACAACAATATTACTCATATAAATTACCTTGGCATATAACATTACCCTGGAACATAAAATTACCTGAGCAACAAAAATTACCTATGTCCGACTTAGTATTCAATAGCCCCCGCTCGTACCGATGAAGAATCGTTGCAGAACAAATAAAAGAAACGTTTTCAGTGATTTAGGGCCTCTATCAGGGTACTAGATCGTGGGTCAGTCAGACCTCAAGATAAATAGATGTTGGTTTTTTTTCCAGGGGGATGTAATGGTAATGGTTATGTTAGGTTGTGTTTTTCCGTGAATTTAATGTTTATTGCTCTGGGTCTAGTATGATATTTGAATAGGGATGTTTCCTGAAAAAATCTAATTAGTCCGTCAGATAGATTTCCAAAAAATATTGGACACGTTTTTTTTCTTTTTTCACGACAACTAAAAATGAAGACGATACAGTGCGTCGAAAACTCGTGCGATGCCATACTTGTAAGTAAAGTGTACTGAATTTTTACCGAAAAGTGACGTCACACGCCCTTTGATGCGTTTTATCTTCGTCAATTTTTATTGGTTTGATAAAATAAAAAATACGTATCCAATATTTTTCGATAATCTAACTGACGGACTAAATAGAATCATATTTTATTACACAGGAAACATCCCTATTAGAATAATAATAATATCTTATATCTTTGAGAACCTCATGAAAGCCGAGAAATATAAGCAAATCAATTACCTTGACTTGGCTCACGAGGTTGTCGACATGTGGGATGTGGACTCAGCGATCATTGTGCCGATAGTTGTATCAGCCCATGGCTTAATTGCCAAGAGCCTCGACCAATACCTGAGGAGGCTCTCGTCAGGCAGCTGGATCAAGGGCTTGATTCAGAAAGCGGTACTTCTGGACACAGCTCGTATTGTTAGGAGGTTCCTCTCTCTGGTGCCCTGACCGCCGGTAGCTTGGACCCTGTTCCCGATACCGGTGGGCTACAATTTTTATATTTTTAAATGTTTTTTATATTGTATTTTTCTAAGGAATATTTAAAAATGTAATTAATTTGTATATAAATAAATAAAGGAAATGATATCTTAATTGTAGACATCGTGGGAGGTCGTGGTTTTTTTTAAATATCATCGTCATTGTCCTGCCTTTATCCCAGTTTATTTGGGGTCGTTGCAGCATATCTACTTCTTCCACACTTTGTTTTTTTTTAATATATCCTTTTATTATTTGTCTTATACGTTTCGAAAAGCGTCATTTTTATAGCGACTTCAAGTATTGACATCTATGATATTTGTTTAATTTCAGTACTTCTTCTTGGCTTTCAGTATTTCTCTGAACCTTCTAAAAAAATCGGCCAAGTGCGAGTCGTAGTAGGCGAGCCCCGTTTCATTTTTAATTTATTTTTATTATTTGTTGTTATAACTTTCTTATTGGTTTTCCTGTAATCGATAGGCAAAGAACTATTGTTTTGTATTTTTTTCGAAATTTTCGGCGGTTTTCATTTTTAGTAGGAGGGGCAATGGTCAATATTCGCCTATTTTCTTAAATAACTTCAAAACCATTTATCTTAAAATTATAAAAAAAAAATATTTGTGATGCTTACAATGACTCCTTCCATTTGATATGTTACATGATATAGATTGCAAAACTTTCTTTTTTCATTTTCTAATTAACCCAAAAGTGGCCCCCATGTTTAAAATTCATCAATTTACTTTACACCTCCATCTTTGGGTTACCGACTTACATATGTGTACCAAATTTCAACTCAATCAGTCCAGTAGTTTCGGAGTATATTGGCTGTGACAGACTGACAGACACGCGAGTGATCCTATAAGGGTTCTGTTTTTTTCTTTTGAGGTCTTCTTCTTCTTCCTCGCTTCGTCATGACTGAGGGTCGTGACCACATGAGGTCGTTACATTTTCCACCAACGCTCTCCATGCTTGACGGTTTTCGGTCATGCGGACAAATGTCTGGAAATTCCCACTACAGACTTCCTTTACCACATCTGTCCATCGGGTTGGAGGTCTTTTGAGGTACGGAACCCTAAAAAACAAACATTATAACCCACATTACATAATAACTCTAGTATCATTTTCCGTTTTAGTCCGGAACAGGCCCACGTAGAATACGCCAGGTGTCGCAGAAATGGATGAAAAATAAAACTCTACCCTAACTAAGCAGCATATTATAAAGTCATTTAGAAAGGTAAAGTATGATGATGTTCTTGGGAAAGTGTGTCCCCTGCTCTGTGCATCCAGAGGAAAATACGGACTAGTATACATGGCAGTATTTGAGTATCGTATTAATATTTTTAATGTTCCATTCAGATTCAATTATGAAGATAAAATAACAAATTGCAGTACTTTTCATGGCAGTATTCCAGTGCGTCCATGACTATCCGTTTGGACAGTCCACTAGAAAGCCCCATAAAGCCAGAAGGGGACATTTACGCAGATAGATGGGCCGATTTAAATGAATGAATGAGTGAAAAAGACACAATACAATGCTTTCAGATTTTCAACTAACGACCAAAATAGGGTCGAATATGGAAAATTCTTTGTTAAAATATCAATTTTTACGGAAATGGTCCTTTTAGAAACTGTTAAAGGTATCGTTTTGGCAAACGACGCGACGTGGTTTCGACGGCGAACGGAACTTTACGAAACGTGTTTTCGATGGCACGGTGCTTTAGCGTAGACAAGTGCTACGAACGCTACGCTCGTAGCGCTTGCGTAGCGGCCTACGAACACTTCATATTTTTTTTTGTTCACTTTAGTTTTTCGTCATTTGATGTATACTATTTTGTATAAAAACCAAAGTTAAAGTAGGTATTCTGTATGAAGCAACACCTATATGTACGACAAGCACATACTAGGTAGTCGCTCAGACAGGCCCGTTGGTAAAATAATATGATAGAAAAGAGTAAACAATCGTCGAATACATCATTTAAATCTACATGAGAAAGTGGTAGAAGATTTGCATAAAAACACGAAGTGTGGAGATAGATGTACATACTATCTAATAACCCTTCTTTTGGGCTTCGCCGCAGGCGGGTAAAAATGAAAACACTATTACTTTTTTGTCTAAATAATGTAAAAATCGGCTACCAATATACACGTATTTGGAATACTGCCATGTATAGCAGGAACTGTACATGACGTTACTTACCTCACGGCACCTTTAGTTTAGTGGATCAGTAGGTCAACTTCATAAAATAAAATAAATGGCAAAATATGATGTTGGCAAACGAAGTGTTTTCAAGAAAAAACTATTTATACTGTTACGGCCCCACCAGTGGCCACGGGTGGTGGGGTCAAGGGGAATACCCCGAATTTTGTAGTGAAAAAAAAAACTGAATTTGAGACAGATTTAAAAGCATATTAGACCGTAGACCAGTGGTTCCTAACCTTTTCGATCTTTTCACCCCAAGACTTAGGTAGAGGATCTGATTTACCCCTCCCGCTCTCCCTCATGTTACCAATGAACACAAAACAAAACAACACACATAAATAAAAATTGACTGTCTACGTAGAGCATATGGATAAATGTTTTGTTTTTGACTTTTGAGTAAAACTCTGATTCTTTTTGTGTTCTCTGCTTTTCCAAAAACAATCCTATTTCTTCACAAAGTTCATAAACTCTGTTTATACATTACCATTATTTATTTATCTTTATATATTACCAGCTTATTACCCCCAGGTTAGGAACCGTGGCCGTAGACGGACAGCTGAAAGATTTACGGAAGTAACGTTATAAAATATTTATTTAAATCGAATAACCTATTATCTGAGCTGTGTAGTATGTACTCAGCTACATCGGGTTATACTATAGATGTTCACCCTAAAATAGTTGGGAAACCGCTAGACATAGATGATGATGATAATGAATGGATATCCACCAACTATATCTATATCTACCAACAAAGGATTTCAAAATATATAAGGTCCCATTAAAATAGATGGACAATCTTTTTGAAATCATTCAGACCTAAATAAGGACAAGGGTAAAACAAAAATAAGAACGCATTAGATACTTACAAGAAAAAAAAAAGCTAACGAAAATACACTAAAAATATTGGTTACCCAATGCATAAACACATCCATGTCTTTGTTATCTCATAATTCTGATACTAAAAAATGTGCTAGTGCAAGTACCTACCCATAATGGATGTGTTTATTCTAGAGTGCCAGCAATTTATTATTTTAGGTCAAAATAAAATCACTATAATCAGTGTTTTTTTTTTGCTTGGATATCTGTTAACGTACTGAACGCTGTGTTAAAATTTTTCCAGCGGCTATAATCGAGAACCCTACACGAACGAAGATAGCAAGGCGTCTTTGACAAACCAGTAGCACAGTTCTTCTGCCATCCCCCTGCCATGCACCACTATTCGAGCACCCATTAACCAGTGTCGGACCACGGCCGAAGCATTCAATATTAACGGCCTTAAATCCTCCCAATTATCCATGACATGACACCAGTCAGGCCATTTGACCTCCGAATTAATGCTTGAACGTCATAGGACCTCCCAATCGTGGATACAGTGATGTATTGGTAGACAGATCGACGATTTATGTCTAGAAGCTGGTATGCTAATTGCCGAATAAATATTTTTGCGGCATTATGCAGTGAAAGAATTGGCTCGGAAAGTAATCAGATTTTTGCGTTTGTCGCTTGACAGAGTAACTGAGAAATTAGACGACGCTTTATGTCTAGAAGCTGGTGTGCTAATTGCTGAATCAATATTTTTGCGCGATTATGCAGTGAAAGAATTGACTCGAAAAGTGATCAGATTTTTACGTTTGTCGCTTGACTGGATAACTGAGAAATTAGTTGATTAAGCTTACTTTAAAATTTAATAATACCAATTTTAATTTTATTAAGATTTTTAAAAGAAAGTTTAATAAATTACTTTTCAGAATCGTGAATCGTCGTATTATATGAGTTTGCATTCAAAAATGGACAAAATCCGGCACCTAAAGTAAATTGCCCTGAAATAATATAAATCACTTGAATACTACTACACACTACATACTACACTCACTCACTACTCACTACTTTCTACTTGGATACTTTCAAACACTAAATTCAAGCCACATCATATTAAATCAATCTCGAATCATAGAAAGTCAATCTAAAGTATCTGATTTCTAAAGTAAAACCTATTCAGTACACAGTACCAAGGTCCCTTTAATTTCAGTCGTACATTGTCAAGACCCGTTTAAATAAATAAAGCCTCCAATAGACTTGCTCTCGTACTGATTGGTCCAACGAAATGGAATTTGGTATGCAGCATACGTGATGAATGTGGTTTGACCCCAAGTAGTGCAGATACGTCATGTTAGGGTTCACTAAACCTGTAGCTGTTGAAGAGCAAGATAAAGTGAATTGACAATTTTGGAGAAAAACTACACCGGTTTGACCACTAACTACTGTAATTGGATGATGGATTCGACGGAGTGGAGGTCGGAATTTACTTCCCGGGGACGGAGAACCGGAAAAAGTGTATATATAGTATAAGATATAATTAATACGTGTATGTTATTATTGGGTAATTTAAAATTTGTATGTTTTCTGTTATGGGCTGAAATAAATTATTTGAATATGTAGGCACACAGGTCACCTTTCTGCCAAATGTCGAAACCTAACCAACAAGCAGAGTAACTTGTTCATTTATAGTATTAGTTTATGGATTTACGTCTATATGAATTGATACTGATTAGGTTTCGTAGCACTCCACATAAATGGAATAGGAGATGTAGATTTAGATACAGATCTATCATAACTTAGAGATGTATTCTATCTTAGGTAACCTAGATATTGTAAGACTGAGCTACTTTACATTGACTTCAGTCAACATTGATTCTTGTGAGCACAGTTTTCTGACGAAGCACCAAAATACTCAAGTTTGTATATGTTTTTAAATTTTTGGAAAAAATGCTCAAACAGTTGGCTCTTTGACTAAGCTCAAACCTTTGTTTTCAGTTCTAAATTGGGATCAACAGTAAAATGTATACAGATTCTTTTGAAATTGACATAAGTAAGCTCTTTCCTTTCGTGGTTAAAACACCATTACTGCTAAAAACCCCTTCACACTAAGCACGGTTGTAGTAGTCTCGAGAAAAGGGTCCTTAAGAGTGTAACACTCTAACAATTGAGATAAAAAAGTGATGCATATGTGTAGTTTAGGTTTGGATATTGGGTCGCCATATTACATGAGACTGGAACACAACCGGCGAAATTTGGGTGTACACCCCTGCTTTACTCTTTAGGGGATGGCCAGCGTGACCTGAAAATAAATATATTACGAAATAATTCATTAATAGATAAATTGGTTTGAATTTAATGGCCGGCCTAACTTTCGCCATTTAATTTTTTTTTAAAGTTGCGGCCATACATCAAACCTATATCAATCGATAGCTGGCATCAAAACAAACAAGTTTTGTATGAGACAAAAACCTTCTAAAGTGTCACGTTTCCGAGATATGAGCTATCAAATTTGTGCTGAAGATGCTATCAGTGAATGGACTTTAACTTTGATAACTCATATCTCGGAAACGTGACACTTTAGAAGATTTTGTTTCAAACAAAACTTGTTTATATTGATACCGACTATCGATTAATATAAGTGTTATGCGTGGCCGCAAATCTTGAAAAAAAATTAAAATGGTGGATGTTAGGACGGCCAGGCTTTTTTTTTTTTTTTTAACGTGGTAAAATCATCAAATGAGTCCTCCCACCCAGGGCAGAGCGGGAGGGGCTGTTAGACTTGTACTGACTAAAATCCACGGTGTCCTTCAGTAGCCCTTTATGTTCCAGGGTCACGGTAATTCTATGAGTCCCGCGACCCCGGCAGGCTTTGGCCCTCTAGAGGGGGGCCCCGTCATTATGCTGACACTCTTTGAGGCGCACGTGGAACACAACGCGCCGTCGACCCGGGCATGGTCCATGGTCGGACAGCGAGTCGCCCATTACTCGCCGCCCGCATGCCCGCGCCTACGGTGGCCGGAGATCGTCTGCCGACGTCCGGCGCCGTGGGCGTCTACCACTGCGGCTGGTGTGGAGGGAGGACGCTGTCCTCTCCCTCACGCGGCCCGCCTCCTCCTTCGCGAGCATGACTGCTTCGCAGAAGGAGGCGACCGCTTCCCACTCCGTCTCGCCCCGCAGCATGGCCTCGACCAATGCCGGGCGCGAGAGGTCTCCGCCTATCGCCGCCGTGAGGACACGGCGGTGCTCTGCCCAAGCGGGGCAGTCCTGCACCGTATGCTCCACCGTGTCCTCCGGGCGGTCCTTGCAGTGGTGACACCCAGGCGTTTCCTCCTTCCCCATATGACACAGGTACCTCCCGAAACTTCCGTGTCCGGTGAGGACCTGCGTCACGCGGTAGGTCAGGACGCCGTGACGCCTATCCAGCCACTCCTCAAAGAGGGGTCTTACCGCCGCGATTGCGGCGTGCCCGACGGCCAGGCTTTGTACAAAAATATTCTAAGCTCCTTGATAGTAGATTCAAACTATTATAATGTTTATGTAAAGTATAGGTTTGTTTGTTGTGTGGTGTTGTTTTTTTCACTACTCCTTTCATAATTTTACATGCTTTTCTCAGCACAAATAACTACTAAAATACAGCACATGTATGAATGGAAAATACCCATAGATGACTTTGTCGGCATAGGAAGCGAGAACAGCTGCGGATATTGAGATCTGCGCTCGATTTCCAGGCAGGATACAAAACCTGTGGCTTTGATTTTTCATTTTCGATCCTTTGTTTTGTGGTTTATGGAAAAATAGACAGTATTTTTAACCGACTTCCAAAAAGAGCCTTTTTTTTGTGAGTATTTCCAGCGGTTTCTTCGCCAATTGTGAACCGATTTTGATGATTCTTCTTTTGTTTGGACGATCATTATTCCGCGGTGGAACCCTTTAAGTCGGTGACTTTTGTTTGTTTGATTGAGTTTTTTGTCACAGACTTCTGAAGATAAAGTTATTTTTCACTTTTTTTGTGTTTTTGAAGTCGGTTTTATTTTTTGAAAAAAGTTTTTTTTTATATGATACAAACTAAGATAAATATACTGGAAGGGAAGGACACCGACGCACAAACAGCTACCACGTATTCAGTACATCATTCTGAACCCACCCATGTACAAAAAAAATAGCTCTTCTTCATTATAGAAATTAAAGTATACAGCTAGTATTTCCTTTATTTATTTATATACAAATTAATAACATTTTTAAATATTCTTTAAAAAAAAAAATATAAAAAACATTTAAAAATATAAAAATTGTATTATTTTTATGCCTTAAAAATATGAAACTCCAACATTAACTTCATGAAAAAACTTATCAACAGAAAAGATGTGTATCCATCAACATAAAAAATGCCTATGCTTGTCTAAGTATCTATAAAACCACGCACACAAAAACATTTTCATACACAGCGTTCGAAATGACATACCCAACCTACCCAACTCAATATTAGGAATACTGGAAACCTATCACAAGAAATAGCACAATAAAATCCAAGCGAACAGTAAAATTAATCAAGAAATCACAGTAAAATAAAAGAATAAATCAGCTGAAACTGGCAAACAAGACAAAACCATAAAAACATGGAGAAAAAACGAGGTAATAACATGAATTCTTTCGATTTTCGTTTACATGTATTGAGAAACTGGTATTTACATGAGCGTCTATTTTATGTGCCTAGTAAAGACATGTTATAGAAAAATTAAGAAGTACCTCATCAACACTACATAAAACTTCTAGTTGCTGTTGTTTTTCAAAATACATATCTATATATATAAAATGGTAAACTGACTGACTGACTAGGTGATATATCAACACACAGCCCAAACCGCTGGTCCAATAGACATGAAACTGGGAGGATGTGTTCTTTGTGAAGAGTAAATATCCACTAAGAAAGGATTTTTGGGAATTCCACCCTTAAAGGGGTAAAATAGGGGATGGAAGTTTGTATGAAGGTCTGTCAGTTTTAAAGTTAGGATCTTCAAATTTTGTGTTTAAGCTGACGATTGAAAATTAATTTATGTGTGTCTCAGCGTTTTTGATAATTCTACCCCCGAAGGGTTAAAAAGGGGGATGAAGGTAAGTAATCGGATATTTTTCGAAATCCACGCGGGCGAAGCCGCGGGCAAAAGCTAGTAAAGTATAAATGGTCGTATTTAAAATGCATATTAATAAACGACGAACTTATTTTGTTGTGCTACTGTATGTACACACTTTCCTAAAATTTAAAAGCAATTTTCGCGAGAAATAAAGATTTTAACTTGGAGATAGGATTTTTTTCACAAAAAAATATGAGTTCCAGAATACTATGTTCGTAACAACATGTAATTTGAATACCTATCTATCCTGTGCGATATCTGGTCATGGTAGCCTAGCAAAAATGATAAGATCCACCATCACACCACCTTCGCCGACTTCAACGGCGCTGGCATCCTTGCTGTGTGGCCTACCCACTCCTACTTCAGCCTGGTTGTTTTTTCTGCAACATCAGCTACTTGATGTATGGAACGCAGGGTGGTGTTACTTTATTATATTTAAAACTATCGTATATTGTTTGTCACAAAATGAACCTTCTTAACACATCTTGCTATTGGCTAAGTCGTAAATGTCTAAACTAGAACGTGTATAGAACTACGTCACGTTATCCGCGAGCACAATAACTTATCTGATAGACATTTTTATGTAAGGACCGAAAACAATGGCGGTATAGCCCCATATAACTTGGCCAATGCAGCTATGAAACGTGCGGGGGAAATATGTATTGGACTCTAGTGCCCTGGTAGGACACGCTTTAGATATATTTGTAGGTATTTACTATGTATGGTGTATAAAGGGTGTAAATAGACCCTTAATATACAAGTTTTTTTTAATTATATATTTTTAATGTTAGATTTTTCTCACCTCTACGACCCCCGTACTATACAATCCATCCATCAGCACAAAGCCTTGAGTGCTTTCCATCGAGTCCTACCGTAAAACGTGACTTTTCACCCCAAAAAAAAAAGGCGATTCCCAGCAATAATTTTTGCGTAAAGTTACTTAGTTGTATAAGTAAGGGTCTGTTTACACACTGTACATTTCTTTTAAAAAGTCTGTTCTTATCTTGGATCAAAAGCTTTGTTTATTTTTAGCGGGTTTTAGTCATCACATTTTTGGATACTGTAGCTTCATTCTAGAGTACCTTAGAGTAACTAATTTGATTTGTATAGAGTGTCCATGGAGTTTCTTGCCCATTTTTCTCCAGGGTGGTCTACGATTTCGGAATGGGCAACTACAGTCCGTTCACAGTTATTACGCCTGTGACTGGACTATAGGTGGCTTATTTTTGACTATGCAAATGTAGAGCGGATATCGGGAGCTCAAAACAATGTTCAATCACGGAAGATATCCCGTAAGTGACAGTATATGTTTAGTTGTAAACCGTGAAAGCTATACAAAAGTGCCTGTCATAGGTCTATTTGAAATAAATGCTTTTGAGTTTGATTTTGACAGTGCCAGACCATCAAAAGAGAAAAAGAAACTGTTCTTTATGTGAGTATTTTAACAGAGCTTCCTTAAAATTAATACATACAGTTTCCTTATAGACATGCTTAGTCAAAACAAGCTAAAATATGATTGTAAAAGTCTAAAAAACCGACTTTATCTCCAATCTCTTTACGAGCTTTCCGCAAGAAAAGACCAAACATTTTACGCCAAAATTATGTTCGAACTATTTAAATTATCCTAGTCTAACATTTCATCCTAACATCTCCTTTCTCATCTCGTGACGAAATATCATTATTTGGCTGCCTATGAATACATAATGGGGACTATTATATCCAAGGGCGTCTGAAGGTCTTCTAATATATACTTTCATAAGTACAAATATATGAAAACGGCAATCAATCATCTTATTATTCTTCGATCCATCACAACATATGAAATGTTTCGAATTAAAAACGAAACAGTTCGTATTGGACTCTTTTTTTGTTTTAAGTGATTTTTTTAAGTGCTTATATGGTTTATCTATTTTAGGATTGATTGATTTGACAGATTGTAAATTAAATAACAGTCACAAATATTTTGTGTTATCAATTTTAAAGATTTTTATTTACATAGATTTAGTTAGAGCTCGCGTCTAAATAATAACAGCCGCTCGGGTCGATCTTTAGGTTCAGCAGTGCTTGCCCAGGTTGGTCTGTGGATGGGTGACCACCCCTTACATACCGAGTTTCCTTCGTGCCTCGGATAGCACGTTAAGCCGTTGGTCCCGGGTGTCATTCGTAGATCTTTGACAGTTGTTAGGTAGTCAGTGGCCCAAAAAGTCTGACAACCAGTCTTACCAAGTATTAACCAGTACTAACTGGGTTGTGGAGGTCAGATAGGCATTAGTCGCTCCATGTAAAAAACTGGTATTCAGCTGCATCCGATTAGACTGGAAACCGACCCCAACATAGTTGGGAAAAGGCTAGACAGATGATGATTAGTTATATCATTCAGGTCTTGAGTAAGCGTGGTGATCAATGCTCGTGCCTTCTCTGTATGAGAAGAGGCCTTTGCCCAGCAGTGGGACAGTTATGCTGGTTGGTATTATTGTTAAGGTATACCAATCAAACTATCCAGAAAAAGATTCCTGAACACATAGCTGGATGGCGTAAAACAAAACATACGAGCTAACTTCTGAAAAGCAAGTTACACCAATTTCTATTGATTAGGCATTAAAACTAACTAAATACATTATTAATTAAAAACTATTAAATAACCTAAAATAAGTAAACTAACAACAAACTATAAAAGGGCATCAAAAAACTCCTCCTCAACGCTGTCAGCTGGTATTTTATTTCTATTGTCATTAAATTATCTAGTAACATGACAATACGCGTAATACATATCTTTGCTCCTAATTGTCAGATGAGCCATCAACTATTTACGATACAAGCCACCGCATTGATTAACTCCCCCTCCTCCCTTCCCGAATCAGGACATGTCGCCTTTAATTACAAACATTACCAATTAACGCTAGCACAAACACAAGACAAGGATACTATTGGTAATCGTGATTCGGCCATCTTCGGCAAACATCGGCATGATATAATTATAAAGAGATATGGAGGCTTAGTGTGAGCAGTGCAGGCCCAGTGATAATAGCCTCACTACGACTTTCGTGTCGAAAGTCTTTGTTTCGAACCCAGGCTTACGTTGCGTAGTTTCTTTCATCGCTACTGCTCTGAAAACGGTGAAGGAAAACATTATGAGGGAACGTCGAATGTCTTAGATCCATTTCACAGTAGTCTGAAAATTGCAGGCAGTTCTTTTTCTTATTTAAAGGTTACGCCACACTAGGAATTTGTCCTGTATGGTGGGTGCTTTTACAAATATTTAAACTCACATACACAAACAGCCATTACAAAATAATGCTTATGTTACGCCACGAAAAGGAACACAAACTTTACAGAATTAAGGAATAATACAGAGTTCCGAGCACTATGTTTGGAACCTCCAAAATTAAAAATGGCAGGAACAACATGAATAAATTTAGCTTTCAGCACGCAAATAATATGAACATGCAATAAATAAACTGCTTTCAAACGTAGATGAATAAATACGTTAAACAAATCATTCATTTAAAAGCTACAAAATTATTCAAATTGAAATACGGATTATAACAAATTACACAATATTTAGTTTGGTAATAACACCAATTTATTTAAATGCACATTGAACCACAAAATGATGTAATTATAGAGATCATATTTATCAACATAAATATGGTAATTAAACCGTTTAATTGGAGTCAAGTTTAATTTAAAATTCACGTCAGTAAAATAATGACCTGCTCCCAATGAATACATCTAAATTCCATCCATCCAACATCCATCCAACCATCCATTCATCCCATTCATTCCATCTTCTTCCAACTTTTAGATCACATAGTTGGAGGCAGTAAATGTAATTATGGTGAGATGATTTAAATCATTAGATTGACCACACTAAGGAGAGTGATTTTTAATAATATTTATTGTAATTTATTGTTTCTTTTTGCACGAAAAAATGGAGTATACGGGCGATAGACAAAAGTATTCAAATGATCAATGCTGTTTCATTGAATACATGGACAACAGCCAACAGGACGTGACCATATTTTGACCCATAACAATTGCAAACATTTTAGCACCTAATCAGTGAGAGCTATACATAAATGTTTCTGCAATTTAGTTTAAATTTACAGAAACACATTAGGATTCTCTGTGAACTGCCGTGACAAACACGATCAACTTGACGAACAGTCCGGCTTGTATTATACATACAGGGTGTAAACGGACCCTTCAAATAGCCGTCAACCAAGCATTCTGTTCATCAAACTAAGTAATACTGCGCAAAAATTATTGCTGGGAAACGACTTTTTTTTTGGGGTGAAAAATCACGTTTAATGGTAGGACTAAATGTAGCGCACTCAAAACATTGTGCTGATGGATGCAGTGTATATAACGCGCGACGTATCGTGGACGTATTTAAAGTAAAGTTACAACATTAAAATCTTGTAATTATAAAAAAACATGTGAAAAAATTGGAACTTAGTCCCCCAATATCCCAGTAACTAGAAACAAAACCGTAACGGTTCCCAGGTATGGTCTAGTACAAGAAAAATACCGCAATGACGGGGAGAATAAGCGCCTTTCGGCTTTGTTAATGGTTACACCCATGGTTACACCCATAAGATGTGCTGGAATGTATACATTTACATGTGTACATTCTTAGCTTAAAACTTTCAATGGTTTGTTATCATGAAAAGGCGCGGTTTGTTAGCATCAGAAGGTATCGGTCATTTATGACATATCACCCTATGCGTGGTGGGCTCACGTGATTTCAAATAATAATTTGTTTTTACGTTGAGTATAGGCACACCTTAATTGAATAAGTTAAACTTATGTACTGGTAAAAACTCTGACACCAGGATAGGCACTAACCACACGATAAAGAAGTAGTAGTAAAATATCTTGTAAACCTTTTTATTTTTCCATTGAATCGCTGTTCCATACATTTTTCTTGTGAAATAAATAATTTGATGCAGGTACATACGCTACATATGCTACGATGCATAAAAGTAAGTTTATTCGTTTACGTGGAAAAACAAACTATGAAACATATACCTACGTATGTAGGCTAGTTAAATTAATACATAATATAGGTATGTACGAGCATATCGTGCTTTTGTCACGCGTTTGACAAAAGCCTATCAAAAACGTGACAAAGGATTTTGTTTTGTTTTTAGGAGAGCAATTTTATAAGCCATCGTATTTTGATAAAAAAATCTTTTTGGCGTTTCTATGCAATACACATAGTGTCTCATATGTTAGATATCTAGTTTACTATACTGTGACAAAAACTAGATGATAATGCGTTTTCTAACTGGTTCTAAAAATCTGTATGGTTCGAAGCATTTTGTTTCCCATTTTTCCGTTTGGTTTCTCAAATTTAGACAGCCTTATTTGCAAAATTACCTGCGAAGCCAGTCTCAGTATTCACCTGAGCTTAGAGAAAAAAGAGTAAAAGAGAAAAAAAATAACGACAAAAAGAGAAAAAAATAAAGAGAAAAAGAGTGAGAGAGAAAGAGTGAGTTAGTGAGTGGGGTGTGTGAGTGTGTGTTTTTCTGAGAACAAATGTGTGAAATTTAGAAAAAGTGCACTTTCAACTTTCCGTGCTAAGCAGTGTGATAAAAATGCGAATAAATAATACGTTTCGTTAAAATCATCGGTGCAAACAAAGTCTAAGGGTCTGCTTCCAGTCTAACCAGATGCAGCTGGATACCAGTTTTAAATGGAACGACTGCCTATCTGACCAAAGTCTAATGTAAAATAAAGACACATTCAAACTGAAGAAAATATCTCGACAATGTGCTAAATCAACAGAAAATGTTCCAACAAGAAAAAGCTAATTATATTGCCAAACTAATAAAATTATCGCAAAACATCATAAATTATCGCAGCACAGCAAAACAATAGCAAATCATATTCTACACAGGGAACCAACAAATCATTCACTAAATATCATAACGGAGGAAACTTTTATATAAATAATAAGTTGCTGTACTACAGTTTTATTTCTTTTACTCGTGAACTTGTGCTACCACTAACTGAATATAAAAATATTTGTTAAGTTTCGCCAAACAATTGAGGAAGTTGTAAGAAGTTTCTCCAATCACACTCCGGCTTTTTATTTACGGCCTGTTATATTCAAATGTTTGGATAAACATAAACAAGAGGTTGATGACATTCTGATGGCTTTTCGAACGTTTACACGATCTCCTTTTATGTTGTTTTACTGGTTGAGGGGTTCAATAAATCTTTCCTCCTATCGTTCTGATATAAATCCATACAAATAAATAAAATAGAAATCTCTGTTTGTAATTTCGAAACAGCAGCTTTTTACGGAATGCACATTATAAAAGTAACAAGACCCTTAACGTTTCTTTTTTTTTTTTTTAATACATGTTTTTAATGTAAGATTTTTACTTTAAACTCGTCCACGACCACCGTACTATTCAATCCATTCACCAGCACAATGTTTTGAGTGCGTTACATTGAGTCTAACCGTAAAAGAGGATTATGAAATAACGATTTGAGTTTTGTGGACAATTTTTATTGAAGAGCGAGCATAGCTAGCGCGAGTTTTTTGGGCTGCGAAGTCAAATTTTCATTAATTACTCATTATTATAATTTTCCTGTACACGGCCCTTAATACTCAGGGGCCCCGTATCTTTGACACGGCGGTAGCTACGTCCCTGTATTTCGTTTTAAAGTAGATAAACCACATAGTGTCCAGTATTCACAGAAAAGCTCCCTGTTAATCACTCAAAAGCACAAAGCTCATAAACAAATGAATAACAATAGCCAACTAGATTTAGTTCAGTCGGTTCAGTCTAATTGGTTTACTCAGCTTTACTGCGCAAAGTGAATAAAGAAGCGATATAGCTATCCTAGTGTTTTATCATACATACCATTCTAATTACGTTAATACCAGTGATTATATCGACAAACGTGAGCTTACAAGGATTAGCAGTGAGTCACGTACGCAACGCCTAGACACGCTTTGTGCATACAATCAGACAAATAACTGAGACAAAGACATCATGCATACTATATGAGTGTATGCGTCGATGACCGAAGAACCATAATCAGAGGGGTCTATGTGTCACTTCCCGCAGAACAGTAATTGGACTGATGCTAGTTGGAATGCGAAAAATTTTTTTTTTAGTTTCGGATTTTTCTATTAACATAATGTCTATACAACGTGTTACAGAAAGGGTATAGTCAGATGAAAGGATATGCTGCAGACCATCAATTGAACATCTTCTTCCATGGGTCCAATATCGTAAATGCGAAAAAATGATCAGCTGTCCCATACATTTGGGTCGAGTAGGTATTGAAATTTAGTATGGGACAGCTGATATTTTTATCGCATTTACGATATTGGAGGAAGGAGGACCCCTTCCCTTTCTGTTACACCCTGTATAACTAAACTTAAAATAATGATAAAAATATGTACATATTATTATAGAAAAACAGCAAAGCATTAAAGAGTCAAAAAGTTCGTACGACCACACAGGCAGCGTTACCACGTTGGATAACAACGCTGATTCTATGACCAAAAAATAGACCAGCCCCCTGGTCACGTGATGAGTCCACCAACCGCTTGGCAATGTCCCGAAAGACTATGACATGGCCCTAGTGTTTCAACCCCAAACAGCTCAAACACATAGCTATCAATGAGGTTATCGTATTTGCGCCGTTTGAGGATTTAAAATTTAAAAAAAATGAAACACTCCAGAAAAATACACACGTTTTAAAAATTATGTATTTTGACTTACTGGCTATGGCTAATATAAACTGAGGTTGGAACAAGCGGCTACTAGTTCGAATGTAAGAAGGTTTTTAAAAGCCCAGACCAAGATTATTCAATTTAAAATGTATTCTGACTATTTGGTTCATGTTTGGTCAGTTTGCCCGACAATGCTCATCGCTTACCCGAAGGCGGAGTTTATTCATAATATAAGGTAAGTTAGAAGCGGACAAGCATTTAGAATATAGAAGTCTACCTCATTTCTTACCTTCAAATACGTACAAAAAATAAATCCAACGATACTGCCTTACGGAAAGCATTACCTTTCTAAACGGGCCTTTTAATATGACATTGGTCCCTCTTACCCACAATAGGCCAACTTAAATACGCCGAGGCTAATGACTTGAAAGTTTTTTTGGTAGAAAAAAGGCGAACTGGGAACAGGCGGGGCTCATTCCGAGTAATTCGGTGAAAGGAATAGATACAGGAGAAGGCAAAAAGTTCGGGGACTTGAGCTGATCTGAATAATAATAGTGCGGTGCTCTTTCGAGTGAATTTTCTTAGGTTTCTGAAAGATTTTTGGTCGAGCGAGTTTTTATATTTATAAATCTTGATTTAAGAGAAGATAGACGGTCTACGCGAAAACTTTTTATTATTATTAATCAGTTTATTTCAGATCAAATTAATAAATCCATATAATTACAAATTATATCAATACAATTAAAAATACAGAAAAATAAATTAAATTAAATTATTATGAAAAATACAGAAAAATAAATTAATTTAAAAAGTCTTCAGGTCATTGAAGAAAAAGAAGATGTTTATGATTAAACTTTCTAGAAAGCGTAAATCCTCGCTGATCTCGGATAAGTTATAAAAAAAGATTAACATTTTCATAATTTAATAGATGACCTTTACCACTATCTAAAATATCAAAAAAAAATGGTTTATTTGCACAAGTAAAAAATATGGAAAAATAAAAAAAAACCAAACCATACTTATGGTTTATGATTTATTTAACCGTAATTATCTCAATATTTTTTTATTTTGTAGTTGGTAGCCAAACTAGTGGTAATGAATTATCTAAATAGGTCTTGGGGACCTGACATTGTCAACACGTTTAGTCTCAGAATTCATTTGCAAGTACCTACCAGTGGCGAAGGTTCCATAGAACTCGATTCCTACCTACAAGGGAAGCCCTTTGAATTTTTATGTAATAAATGCTATTATAATTTGAATGACTACTTAAATGACACTGACATTGTAATTTAATTCAATTAATATTTATATTATTTCATTAGTGACATTCCTTTTTGAATTTTAGCTATAATTTAAAAAAATATTATTATTAATCACCAATGTATATTTAACATTTGTACGCGCATGTGGTAGAATGTGATGAAACAGTCTTCATTAACTCAAGACCATGTAATATACATACCGACCATGTTCTGACAAATAAATAATGATTTGATTTGAAAAATGGCACAGTCAGTATTCTACAGACAAATAATAAAGGGTGTAAATAGACCCTTAACATAACCGAAAGGCACTTGTTCTCCCCGTCTTTGCGATATTTTTTTTGTTGTAGACCACCTGGGAACCTTCTAGTTATGGAGATATTGGGGGTCAAAGTTCCAACTTTTTCACAAGTTTTTTTTTTAAATACATGTTTTTAATGTTAGTTTTTTACTTTAAACACCTCCATGGCCCCGCACTATTCAATCCATCCATCAGCACAATGCTTTGAGTGCTTTCCATCGAGTCCTACCTTAAAATGTGATTTTTCACCCCAAAAAAAAAGTCGTTTCCCAGCAATAATTTTTGTGTAAAGTTACTTAGTTTGATGTACAGAATGCTTGGTTGACAGCTATGTGAAGGGTCTGTTTACACCCTGTATAATGTACTCCGGTTTACCCCTTACAAAAACTGACCCTTCGCTACTGATACCTACACTATCACAATAATATTCCCTGTACGCCTTCAAAGTTGTTCTACAACTAGTCACATATACCAGGTCAACGCTGCTGAAGGCAGAACAATCACTTACTCACATCCCAGAGGAATCGCGAAGTCCGTGACAAGATCCCGGATTAATCGCCCTGACCAACCTGTTGTCACCGGCCAGTGTTAACATTACCCGCTTACAGTATTACACGGTTAGGAAATGTTGGAAAGTCGTTTAGAGACTGATACGGATGTGAGGAGCAAGTTATGTGATTTGTTAGTCAAAAAAAAAACTTTTATGTACTTAAACATTAAAACCACCACCACCACCACCACCACCTGTATTTCGTGCATTAAGAATACTAAATAGTGATTCTCGGCGATTGGACATATTTTCTTGCTCTTTGGCGGAATTTCAGAGGGTGGCACTTAGTATGTTGTCTACTCTAACTTATGCTTCTACCCAGACCCGTTACATGGGACTGGATTATTTGTAATTTATGACTACATTGTTAGCTTGGGTCTTGCCTGTAAAACACATGTGTGTGTGTTATGGAATAATATGGCAGGTGTACTATAGAGTACATAAACTTATACTGTCACTAACGTGATGTCTTCCGTGATTGTTCTTTATTTTGAGCTCCCGATATTTCGGCTCTGCGCTGTTGCAAGCGCCATGATCGCGGGTTAACAACTCGCCATGGTCGCGGGTAGATATCCCGTAAGTGACAGTATAAGTTTAGTTGTAAACCGTGCAAGCTTGAAACAGTGTTTATAGAGTACATGTCTACCTTACCCTTTGTGGATTATACGCGTGATGTTGTTTGTACAAAATACTCGATATTTAAATGTACCATAAATTTAAATATCGAGTATTTTGTTTATTGTTGGTTTTGTGTGTGGATTTTTGAAACGAAATTGTGGCTAATTGGCCGAATGGATTTAATTAAGCACACATAAGTGAAACAATATTATGATTTAAAATGCACATTACATTTAAAATATTTTGTGTTAATAATAGGCAATATTTAATAAGTGGTTGTGGCGGTCAGATAGGCAGTCGCCCTATGTAAAATACTGGTATTCAGCTGCACCCGGGTAGGGTGGAAGCCGACCCTAACATAGTTGGGAAAAAGGCTAGGCAGATGATGATGATTTAATAAGTGCCAGACGAAAATTACATTATATTAACACAAATTCATAACCGCCGAATGATTTGGAGAGTCGAAAAGACAGAACATTTTAGACGACTAGGATAAAAATATTACTTAGCATTTCCTAACTCAATCCACGAGAGAATAAAACGCTGAAAACCTTGAAAAGATCCAACATCAATGAAACTAAGCAAATAGCTGAGTCGTTCTCGAGTCAACTCGAAAAAACCTTTATTACAAGTTTTTCTGAGCTGCCAATGTTTTACTATTAACGTTTTATTATTCAAACTAGATAGTCCCTCCATTGCAAGAACCAGTCGAGGTTGTGAAAAAAATATAAAATCAGGAAGAAAGCCACAAAACATCGGAAAGAGTGAAAACCTCGCACTTGAAACAGTTTCTTAATTAAATTTACTTTAGCAGAGAACTGTGCAACTGGAGTGTGGCCAAAGAATAAGCGGATCATCGTAATTATTAAAAAATAGGTTGTTCTACTTTCAAGCTTCAAAACTGTGGTTTGGAACTTATTTTGGCGGACGTCCGAGTGGATAAAAAACAGCTAAAAGTTTTGTTACGCATGGAATATTGACTGTACTACTGCGGCCAGATTTATACAGAGTGTTTTTTTAAACGTGGCTAATACTTTAGAAGCGTGTAGTACTCATGAACATAAACAACTTTTAATATGGGACCGACCATGAAATAGCCAGCTGCTCCACACATTATTAGTCGCGTAACTCGAAAAAATGTAGGCAAAAATCGATTTGTTAAATCATATTTTATAGTTAGCCCCATAGTAAGAGTTGCTCATGTTTATGAGTACTTCACTCCCTTAAAGTATTGCCCACGTTTAACCAAACACCCTGTATTTTTACGTATAGTTTTACTGCGCTGTTTCTAGTTAGTTAGTTCTAGATTTGAAACAGATAGAATACAACTTCACATTGGTTCTGAAGGCATAGACAAATGTCTAGAATTGTGAAAGTGTTTCGTATTTCTGCAACGAGTTTCCATAGGATAAACATAGCTAGTGACGTTGATTTATTGCATTGCATTGTTGTATGAGTGAGTTCACAAAAATTGCTTGGTTAGTTACAAAACCTGATATTGTTTTTGTCTATCGCATTATGCTATCCTGTAATGGAAGTCGTAAGATGGAGAAAATAAATAAAAATATAATATTTTCGGAATTCAATGTCAATCGAATACATTTTTTACGTCATCGATAAAATTCAAATTAATTTTTTTTATTGCGAACTAAGTGTTTATTATTTTCAAGATATTAACAATAGATAGGTTCTTAGAACTTAGTTGCCTGTTAAGGCATTGCAATTTAAATGTATATAATAAATTTAAAAAAATATTCATACCTACTTAATATTATAGTTATACAGTTTCGTTGGTAGAATACACTTTGTTTAGGTCTTCAGGTACTTTAAAATAGTACCTTAAGTACCGATTATCCAGCCAACCTTTCTTCTGTTGGCATAACCTGCTAGTGGTACTGGATGGTTAAGGGACATATGACCAAAAGTTCCTTTGGAATATTTTTTAATTTTTTTTTAATTTTTTTTATTTAAACATAAACGTTGTCAACACTAGGAATTTCTCCTGTATCGTGGGTGCGACTACAAACATTTAAATTCACATACACAAACAGCCAGACCCGAGCCAGAATCAAACCCGCGACACGAAGCGCAGCAGTCAATCGCTCAGCCACTGCGCCAACCGTGCCGTCGATGTTTTGTTGTTTAATTGCGTAGGTGTTACTTTATCGCTAATTTACAAGCCCCAAAATGTCTCAGCTCAATGTGAAGGACGAACAATTACTCCAGACACTTCAGTCACCGTTGAAATGTAATGCAATTTCGAAATTGAAGAAAACAATTAATATTGTGTCTGAAAGAAAACTTCATGTACACGTGTTTCCTTGATTTTAGAAAGAATGAAATAACAGCAAAAGTTGTGTAACTTTTACTGTTATTTACATCGTGTAATTAACATTGAGTCAAGTTTTTATTGTGTAATAAAAACATGACTCAATGTTAATTTAACCAAATATTTATTGGAACAAAAACACATTTCACAAAGTAATTGCGTACGTAAATAGCTGCATTAGTTAAAAACTGTATCACAGCTATTAATACCCACCTCCAAGAAGGACACGACAGCGTTCCAGATACAAAAATAAAATAGTAGACAATTAAAATAGTAAAAAAATCAACATAGCAAAAAAAAATGTAAGTACTTAATGTTGTGCATGCGGGAGTGTTGTATGTGAGTGAAGTGCGTGTCTGTGGGGTGTAAATCTAGCTACTACAATCTGTCAAATATCTTTAATAGATTTTCAACTTTATCGCTAAAGCATTCGGTTCAAGCTTGATTGGGAAATTTTACAGTTTCGGATAGCTCTATGTGCTGCCGTCTGTACATCTAACTCATAGTCACCATTATCAACTTGTTGCCTTTCCAAACTATGTTGTGGTCGGCTTCACATAATAGCTAAATCCGATTATAATATTATTATAATCGGATTTAGCTATTATGCTATTTATGCTATTCGACATGTATTATGTATTGTGATATGTATTATTTTTCAAAATTGTGATCTAAATTTAAATTTAGATCACAATTTATGTAATTTAATTTTGTATTGTATTGCTATTTTTTTTTTTTTGTTTAATTGGAAATATCTGGAATTAGTCCGTTCGCATTTATACAAATATCCCAGTTGTACAGGGAAACCTATAATTGGCCATATTATCTGTAACACGCATATTTTGTAAAAAAAAATTATGGATCGCTGTTGGTTACCTAAATAAATAAAATAAAAAATAAAATTGTGCTATTCGGTATTTTACATGGACCCTATACCTAACTGGGTAGCAGTGGCGAAGGTTCATACACTATCACACTCGATTCCTACTGGCTTCCCTTTAAAAAATGACACAGTCTTCTATAGACAAATAATTTAATCACATTGAAGATAATATACTCCGGCTTACCTCTTACAAAAGTTGTCCCTTCGATTGAATTGACTGCTGGGTAGCTAACTAAGAGTAAACCTAATTGGATTGTTCGAGGTTCCTGGAGACTAGGTTCATATTGTGTTGTAGTTTTAATTTCACTGAACTTAAGGTAGGTTCAGTGAAATTAAAATAGAACACATTTAGAACACTAATTTTGGGTAGACCGGCGACCTGGAATACAATACTTTCTCTTTATTTTCAATGAACCAGTCATTGAAAAATATAAAACATATTCTTATAAAATAAATTCATTACTGTAATGCCAAAATTAAGTTGTCTTCTATTCTTGCAGTGTAGTTAATTCACAACATTCGCTTGATAGTGTTGTGTCAAGATTCTGCAGTCGCCAGCAACAAACTGTCAAATTTTCTCATTCGATTTTGACCTTAATCAGCAACGTTTTTATGGTTTAAAATCATTTGGAGTGACAGTTTGTGGTAACGTGATGTGTTGACGACTGTACGTTTAAATGAAGTCAATAAAATAAATTGTAAAATGTCAAGATTGGCATAGCAGGTCAAAATAATAGGCGATTACCAACAGTTACGCCTTTAATTTTTTCATTATGTTTACTGGTAGTACACCATCGAAAAAGTCGAATGACGCCTTTTAATTAGAAGATTACCAAAGCTAGATTACAGAATACGGCGTCAATGATCGACTATTCTGGCATAACTTCATTAGTAGACATAGGTCCCTCTTTTGTAAATGGCTTTACTATGTACCTTCGTCTTACGCTTTTTATACCTACTTTCGTCTTAGTAAGACTTAAAAAATATTTGATCCTAGGTTTATTAATATTTAATTAATAAAGTTTTTGTTACACCACTTTTAATAAAATAACATTCAAAGAAACACTCGACAAAACTAATAAGAAACTTAAAGCCATTTTCAAACTAAATAATTAACTATGCAAAGTTGTGAGAAGCTAAAATAATTATTTGTTTTGTTTTCGAGAATTTGAGGGACAAATAGTAAATGGTGTGGGCGGTTTTTATTGGCCACTGTTGATAATACACTGTTACAGTTGCCTGATAGCTGTCTTTCTTTCTTTATCGTGTGGTTAGTGCCTAACCTGCACGCGTAGCATCGTACCGACCACCATAGAAACGGGTTTTGTCGACGGAAGAATCGACAAAATGACAGATCAACAAAAGAGATCTGTCGTTTTCTACGCGTGCTGGTGTCAGAGTTTTTATCCCACCCATCGACCTCTGATTTGGCATTCTAATTTGGATTCCTCGCGACGTTTTCCTTCACCGAATCAAGTTATAAATAAACAATACGCACATGGATGCGAAAAATCAGAGGTGCGTGTATTGGGTTCGAACTCGAGACTTGGCAGTCCGACGACCACACCACTAGCCTATAACGGGTTGGGTTTAGAATTGAGTCCCCTGGATTTGAGGACTCTGTCACTTTGGGGGGATCAAGGGGGTTTATCTGAAGCGCCCCCATGCGATTTTAGCGGAGCAGCGTCGAAGTATTTAAAATTATTTTCTTAAAATACTGGTAAATCACTAACTAAACGTGAAACAAAACGACAACTAACTAACTGAATTCTAAAGTTATTGACGTTGCATCTGCAAAATCATCTCAAAATGCGTAAAATGAATCGCTAGGCCGGCCATTTTGTTGACTGTGACAAATATACTTTACGACATTCCGTTGCTTCCGAGTTTACGTGAATGTGCTCCATAACGTTTTTTTTTAGTTAATATTTGTGTGTGTATAAGATTAATAGTAAGTAAATGTGTAAAGTCCTTACGTGAGTGTTTTATTATCACCCCGACTCGGACAGGTTAGGTTAGATGGGGATGGCGGGGTCTAGTCAGCGAGCGGAGCGATCGAATAGACCCCGCCATCCCCTTCGTGGTTATTTTTATTTAAACCATACAGAAGTAGGAGCCCTGCGAAGCGGGGCTCCGTCGACCAGGCTTTCCTCGACTGCGCCACGTTGAGTAGTATAGAGGGAGCTTTCCTCCCCCAACTCTCTAACCCTATAAATCAGGTTAGTAATGTAAAAACATTACGAAAACATAACCTCATAATAAGAATAAAAAAAATAAATAAAAAAAACTATGCACCTCCGGAAGAGGGGAAGTGGGGCGTGACTCTACAACGACTTTCCCCTCCTCCTTACCACCCCCACCCCCCAATTCAGGGGACTCGATTCTATACATTACCCCGGTCCGGGTCAACCTCCGTTAAAGGAACCTCTGAACAGATGAGTGCTATAACCGAGGGCCATTGTTTATAATTATATCCTAATCTCGCAGATAGCTCTGCTTGCGTGATGAAAAATTTATGATGTGGATATCGTATGTGCCACCGTGACGTTACCACACTGGTAAGTCAACGACCTCTTCTGGCAACCTCATTAAATGACCCGTGACCTTACATGAACAGGTAAAACTGGAAATCTCTAAAGAAAATACCTACTTTTAAAGCTCTTAAAAATGAGTGGGCCACATAATAACTTCCACAAAAATTATTATTTGAACAGGGCATAAAAAAACTTTTTTAATCTCATTTATATTCATAGAATTGTACCTATATGCGCGCTCATTCACGAGAAGTACCTAATTCATATGTGACCCGACGAAAATGGTCGCGATTTATGTCAAAAAGTTCTTTAGTGACGAAAATGCTAGTTGTAATCTGGGCTTGTTAAATAACTTTGAATTTTGATGAGCTGTCCCTTGTTATCTCCCGAATGAGTTGATATCATAGCCTGGCTCTTTAGCCAACTAACCCCACACAAGCGGTACCCGCGGGTCCACTCGACCCAATGCATGTTTGAATTTGTCAACTGGACCCGTTGACCAATTTTGTGATTTGATTGCTATTATAACGATCGGCCCCGCATCGAATTCAACGGGCTCCATTTTCGCGACTTTGACCAATTCATCGTCTCATCGGTCCTCCGTGTGGTAGGCCTATAATATCTGCGCTTATCCTACACCGCCAGCGGAAAAGTTCTACGAGGTAAACCAAAACTAACTTGAAGATTACTGCCATTTTCTTGAAGATCCAATAGAAATCCTACTACTTTGAAGTTATACTGTTGCTACTAAGAAACATGTTGCTTTATTCTCCACCAATTTCTCCGTGATCCATGACATTCATCTATAGATAACCATAACACAATTAGGGACGTAGACATTGTTAAGGTGAGACCACGACCTTCCGCTAACAAGCTTGACAAACCACACCTAAACCCTTTATCCGATATGTTGTTACGGTTAGATAATAAACCGTAGTTAGCAAAATATAGTACCTCAATCTTACTATTAAATTATTATACAACATAAGTTTTAGTATATGCGAAACCTGAAACACGTGTCTAGTATTTTTATGTAAAGAATCTATGTACAAAATTTCAAAACTCTATCATGAAAAATCACAAAGTTATAAGCTTGTTCTCTTACCTGGTTGTCCGCACAAAAATGTGCTCACCACGCGGCGCGCCCGCGCACTCGCCTCCAGCGTCGTCTTTCGATTGATATTAATAATTTTGCAGTAGGTACCTCAATGATTGCGATAGGTACCTAGTGTCGCTCGGTGTCCAACTTGTAGCCTTTTTTAAATATTTTTGGGACAAAATATATCATGGTTTAAAAATTATTGGAATCGATTCAGTTACTTATTCTGAACAAACTATATTCAGGTTCCGTATACTAAAAATGATGTTGTGTATATAATATATTATTGTACCTGTACCTGTATCTTCCTCTGTAGAGGCATCCGACGGTACCAATTTATAATGAACACTTTAAACAATGCCTTTTATATACATACAGAAATCGTCTCTTAGTCTATCTTTTCTTAACCTACAACCGAAAAAGAGTGGTGTTATAAGTTGAACGTGTGTTTGTCCGTCCGTTGCATCATAGCTCCCAAACGGATGAACCGATTTTGAAATGATTGTTTTTATCACAAACTAGTGAAGGTACCTTGAAATAAACAGTCTATTTAATTAAACAGAAAACTAATTATTCATAACATCACGCCTGTAATCCCCTAAGGGTAAGGCAGAGGTGTACGTAATAGTACTGCAATGATCTGCTCTCTAATATGATGATATTATGATGATAGCGATGATGAATTGAAAAAGTCAATTAAAAACTCATAATTCCGGCCCTCACTAACTTACCAACTTAATATTATTATTCCAAGTCAATCTCATTACCAAGACGCTTTATAATTAAGGCGATGAATCAATTCCTTTTATAATTCAAATTAATTGAATTCAATGAATATTCTGCGAAAGTAATTTAGAAAATTATAGATAAGTAATTTATGTTGCGGAATATTGTAAAGGAGGTCAAAGAAAAATAATTCTTTTTTCTTTTACTATAGGGACACGACGTGATGTCTGATCCGATTAGGTGATTAAATCTTTTACGATGAGAAAAATGTTGCCTATTAAAATTGAGTAGGTATAAGGTTTTTGAACACTTTTCTAGGTTAGTTTTTCATAAGATCTATTTTGTGGGAGGGCTTCTAACACTGCATCCTTCGTGGTCACCACTTCAGCATCTTTCAGTTCCAAAAGCTATCCGATCTGCGAGCAATGTGGCCTGCCCACTCTATCTATTGGCCATTCTTGGGGCTATGTCCGGTACCTCTAGATCTCTTCATTTCTTTGATCGCACGGGGAAACTCCTAGCACACTTCTTTCTTATTGGATCAGTCACATTTTATTTGTCTAATGTGTCGATAGCCGACGGAACCTTTGACCGTGGACGAACCTACTAACACGAAGGGGATGGCGGGGTCTTAGTTCGCTCGCATGCCCCGTGGTATAACCTCCGGGTACATGAACATTGTTTTTGGATAGGTGAAGCCACATGTAAGAACTAGTGCCAAATAATTCACGCAAACAGCGCACTAGTAATAAAAAAACAATTTCTAAGAGAAAAAAGCTTAGATATTAAAATAAAAGTGTTTTTTCTCTTCTAATCAAAAACGAAGGAATCAATAAGCAGTATTTTGCATAACCTTTTGATCGGGTAGGCGCCGCGCCGTGACAAGCTTCATTATTTTTTAATATAAATTTTTCTTTTTAGACGGTTTTATTAAAAAAATATTTTAGATTTAGATTTGAAATGTAAATCACACAAATATGTAAAAGGTTGATACTTTCGGTGTAATGAATACAATTATTAAAGATGGGTTTCTTTATTCTTTATAATGATAGTGTTCTGTTGCAGATAAAACGAGTCCAAGGGACGGTTAAATCACGGTATTCCCATCCCATGGGACAATTACCAAACAAGACGCGGGTGAAGCCGCGGAGTAAGCAAGTAAATAAAAAACATTATTTCTCTTTCATAATAAGAAGAACGGTTTACTGATATGAAAGAGAAAGGACTTAATGATGCCGTGACGTCTGACAGGGGAGAATGGAAGAAGAAAACGTGTTGCGCCGACCACAAGTAGAATGGGACAAGGGAAGGAAGATGATGAATAAGAAGAACGGTTTAACGGCAATACAGCGGACATACAACTAAACATTGGCATCGATAGAATTTTCTCATAACAGAAGAATTTTCTTAGGTGATCAAATTGTAATAACTAAAAGTATGCACCAAATAAAGATACGTACAAGAAAGCGGAACTAGATTAAGAGCGTTACGTCTTACGGCATTTCTTACAAACTTTCAAGTGATTTTTTTTCGAAATGACTGAACCGATTTAAGTAAAATTTCGTACGCATAAGCAGGATACATAAGTCTAAAAACTTGAAAGAGAACTTTGAGAAAAGTTTAAAAAAAAAAGATAATATAAATTTCTGTTTCTATAGAAATACTAAAATCGGTCTAATTTAGGTGTAACACATTTTTTAGAAAATGTTCGTTGTCAAGTTTTTAGACTTATGTAACCTCCCTATGCGTACGAAGTTTCATTACAATCAACTCAGTCATTTAAAAAAAAAATCACTTGAAAGTTTGTATGAAATGCTGTAAGACGACGTAACGCTCTTAAGCCGAAATCGGAAAATAGAACAAGAACACTACCATTCTTAGAAAAACACTAACAACAATCATCAGAAGTTCTGTGTTCTGCCCCTTGGGTCTGAACCATCGGAGGAAACTTTTCACTCCTCGCATTAGGGAGTGACCATACTTATCGACACGGAACTGGCTTGAATTGGTCAGAAAGAGCTTTGCGAGTATGTGCACACGGCGCCACACAAATCTATACATGTCTAGTATAGCCTGACCTCGCTTTGTATGAGCTTCCCGTACAATGAGAAATTAGCTTAATTTGGTTTTGCATAGCTTGATTGGTCGTCGTGTGTACATGCAATGCGACGCGGTGTTGAGTTGCGTTGCCCGAACCGAATCAAAGCGAATGATGTCTTTGAGGGGGGGTATATATTTTGCCGGTATTGATACGCTACGTGCATGGCATGGCACGGTCATGGTTATAGTATACGGTGTAGTGGGCAGACTCCTTTAAGGGAGAAACTGATGAATTCATTAATTTACTTTTTACCAAAGTACACCACTCGTTCCTCATCATGGAGTCTAGAGAAAGTGACATTCTGCTATCGATATCAACAATGGCAAAATCAAAATCATGTGGTACTAACATAAGATATAGGAAAGTTTATGCAAATACTGTCGTTAGTTATTGAACGTAAATAGGAAACGCATTTCACCTAGCCTTTTCCCATTATGTTGGGGTCGGCTTCCAGTCTAACCGGATGCAGGCGAATACCAGTATTTTACATGCAGCGACTGCCTTCCACAACCCAATTAGTACGGGATAATACGATACCCCTTGGTAAGACTGGTTGTCAGACCTCCGGGCCACTGACTACCTGTAACGATTAACAAAGGTCTACAAATGACGGTCAGGAGGCAACTCTTGGAACACCAAGATCCCTTGCGGATGTTCTGAGAAGACTGGGAAGATTGATCTGCTTCTGGAGGGAGGTGGGCTGGTTGAGATAGCTGGGTGCCAGGGCTCACATACAATGGTCTACTTTAAGGACTTAGTGCAGAAACCAAAATCCTAACATAGAACATATTGACGGTTGGGACTAACTGATTAACGTGCTTTCCGACGCCCGGAGAAAACTTGGTATGTGATGGATGACCCATCCACGGTCCAACTTCGACAAGGGCGGCTTAACCTAAAGATCTACACGAGCGGCTGTTATTATTTAACCACAGCCTCCTCTCAATTAAAACAAACGATATCCAAATAAATTATAATTAGAAAACTCCGTGTGTACGTGGGCAGCCTATTCAAACTTTCCCAGAAAAGTCAATAAACTTTTTTTTCCGAACTTGTACGAGTATAAGGTACGAATAGAAATTAAATTTTCATCAAGTTAGTCCAGTGCTCGTTTACTTTTAAACTGTATTTTTAGACTTATACTGTCACTTACGGGATATCTTCCGTGATTGTTGTTGTTGTTCCGTGTTGTTGTGTTGTTGTTGTTGTATATCGGGAGCTCAAAATAATGAACAATCACGGAAGATATCCCGTAAGTGACAGTATAAGTTTAGTTGTAAACCGTGAAAGCTTAAAACAGTGTTTGTATTTTTAGACTGCAGAAAATCTGAACGTAAAAAAATTCGCAGCGATTATATTCGGTTGTAAAAAAGGAAATCGTCCAATGAGTTTTTCCCCTGGTTCCTTTTACCATCTGCCAAAAATGTTTACTATAGCGTTTATGAGAGATGAGAAAATATTCCGCCTTGAGCCTCTGCTAAGCCCTCGGACCCCAATTCGCATGAATCCGACTATCGTTCAAATCTTCAGTATTGCGTATTCAGATGGCTGGTCCTGTCAATACAAGCTTATTGTTTCCGTAGTACTCTGATATAATTTGTTTTTTATGAGGTATCTATTTATTTGATTTTTTTTTATTATATACAGGGTGTGGCGTAAGTAGTGGTCCACCGTTCAGGATTCGTTGAACCAGATAATTAACTATAACAATTAAAAATTTTAACCATTTTTACCCAAGGGTTACGAAAATATTTCCTTTTTGTCTTTTATTTACGAAATTTCTATCTTTTTTTACAAATTTGTTTACAGTTTCAACAAAAACCATTATTTTTTCATTTTGATTTCTGTTAATTACTGCTGAATACTAGAGCTATCATGATAAATTATGATTTTTTATGTAAATTCAGCTCTTTTGAAGAAAAAGTTGGTTCTTCTCTAATTTTAACCCTAATTTTTAAAACACCTACAAGTTCAAGAGCGATTTTTGTAAAAAAAACGTCTTGGGTAAAAATGGTTAAAAATTTTAATTGTTATAGTTAATTATCTGGTTCATCGAATCCTGAACGGTGGACCACTACTTACGCCACACCCTGTATACATATATATATATTTTTTTTTTTTTTTTTTTTTGTGGTAAAATCATCAAATGAGTCCTCCCACCCAGGGCAGAGCGGGAGGGACTGTCAGACTTGTACTGACTAAAATCCACGGTGTCCTTCAATAGCCCTTTATGTTCCGGGGTCACGGTAATTCTATGAGTCCCGCGATGTGATCTAAAGTTCCATCGGTCTAGAAATGAGAAATTGGTTTTTCCGCTGTCAATTTCGATGAAAAATAATATGATTACATACACGAGGAACGTATTTTTTCTTAAGAAGTTTATTAGTGATGGTAGGGTAAAAACCCTGCTTGCTGAAAAACCCAGCAGGGTTTTTTGGGCAGGGGCCCAAAGGCCTCCTCTTTCTCCTGGATGCATTAATCCCAAAATCGTTTTAGTCATTAACGCGTGCCGTTCAGGCGAAAATCGAAATAGGAATGTCCTATGACATTCCAAGTCAGCCAAAAAGCTATTTTTTTTTTCTAGAAAACGTTTCCCCACACTAGGAATTTCTCCTGTATCGTGGGTGCGTTTACAAACATTTAAACTCAAATACACAAACAGCCAGACCCGGAACAACTACCAGTAGATCATACAAATATTTGTTCCGTGCGGGGATCGAACCCGCGACACGCAGCGCAGCAGCCAATCGTTCAGCCACTGCGCCAACTGTGCCGTCAGCAACACATTTATTCACAGAATTCCTTAAACAGGAAAAGGACAGAACACATAGAATCGCACGCACACTTATCCTTGTTTCTCAGAAATGTGGTGACATGTCTTTGCGTAGGGTGACAAAGCTATACAAATTATGCCAACCCATCCTTTTTACCTCAGGGAGTGGGAATGTAATAAGCCCGAAGGCATCCCCTGGCCAGGGTAAGCATCCTCGGCAGGCAATACTATGCAATGCATGTGGTAATGGGGGTGTGGTGCAGGGGTATATCAATGTAAACATCAGCTTTTCCGTATATTGTGAAGTGTCCATTTTCTACGTGTACCAATCTTTTACGGAAATACGGGTGATGTGTCCCTGTGAACAGAAAGCGGCGACTTTACCTTGAATTTAGAGTAGTCGTATTCGGTTTTTGATTCAGTTACAGTTTTCAATGCAGTTAGATGCCACTTAGTCTTGGTGAAAACGGGCATTCAGTTAGGTGTCACACCTAACTGAATGCCTTCCGCCCGTTTTCACCAACACTAAGTGACGTCTAACTGATGACGAATGCCCTTTTTCATCGTGACGTACTTACCCCTAATAAATTATTCGGAATGATGTCCGTTTGTGTTTTTGCAACAGAGAGATATTTTCGACCTTAGTGAAGATTTTCACTAGTGGGCTTTAGACAACATTATCAAAAGTTAGTTTGGCAATTACAAGGTCGATAATCCAATCACGAAATCAATACTGTCTGTTTTTTTGTATAGGTACTACCGCGTGCAGTGACGGTCGACCACTCTTCAACCTCATTACTCCGTCAGTAAGTGCGGTAGTACCTACTAATGTAAAAACGCATTCATCTAGATCGATCTGACGCGTGATTCTCAGGTCCGTTCAGATTGAAATCTTGATGTAAGTAGCCTAAATACAAAATTTCGCCAAGTGATTTTTTCGTAAAATAAATTGTGAAACCTTTTCATCTGCAAATTATAATCGACTTTGATGTTTACATACAAAGTCTCGAAGATTATTGAAACCGACTATTGCCATTCCTTCCCATTTCCATTTCAATAGGATTCATTTCAAAGATCTCTCTAGGGAGTTCCCGTAAATCCGTCTTGACAGGCGACCAGCAAGCGCTACTTACTAAATGTTATTATAACAAGCCGAGGTGTGTACAGGACAGTTCTACACAAAAATGTTATCAAGTCAAGCGTTCTTCACACCAGTTTAGTCGGCATGATCTGGAAAAGCAGGCGACAAAGCCGATTGTAAATTTTCAACGGTAAGAAGATTGCCGATCGGCAGAAGCTGAATGTAAGCCGAATATGTGCTTTGATTGCTTTAGGTTTTATTATTCATTGAATGCATCTGAATCCAAGTGCGAAGGACCAGTAAGTCTCAGTTACTGGTCCTTCGCACTTATGTCAGGAATAACGATAACAAAGGCATGAACATACAGCAGCAGCAGCATGGCAGCTCGCCATTGTACATAAGCTATATTGTTGCAATTTGTATGTATATTTTGTTTTTGTGTGCAATAAAGAATAAAGAATAAAGAACTTTTTTATCTATTTTGCTGGCCTCACAAATAGGGTGTAAACAGACCCTACACATAGCCGTCAACCAAGCAATCTGTACATCAAACTAAGTAACTTTAGGCAAAAATTATTGCTGGGAAACGACTTTTTTTTTGGGGTGAAAAATCACGTTTTACGGTAGGACTCGATGGAAAGCACTTAAAGTATTGTGCTGATGGATGAATTGAATAGTACGGGTGTCGTGGAGGTGTGTAAAGTAAAAATCTTACATTAAAAACATGTATTTAAAAAAAAGTTGTGAAAAAGTTGAAACTTTGACCCCCAATATCTCCGTAACTAGAAGGTTCCCAGGTATGGTCTAGAACAAAAAAATTATCGCAAAGACGGGGAGAACAAGTGCCTTTCGGATATGTTAAGGATCTATTTGCACCCTTTATATTATAGAACAATATGTAAACATTATGGTAATCATCACCATAATATCAGACGATAGTCATACACCGCAGGACACAGTACAACAAACTGGCGACTCCTAACCACCCTCAAAATGGTAGGGATATGGGCCACCCGTATTCGCTTGAAGCAGTGTAACGTTGTTCCCATATTTCTCAGCGTGGCGTGTAACACTGCGTGAATGTGTATTCGCCCCAAGGCGTATTTCGTCTAGACAATGTAAGTATAATATATAGATATTTTCTTCCGTCCTGACCTTGGTTTGTAAATAGAGATATATTATAGCTCTTGTATACTATAATTATGTCAAGGGCACACTGATGTTTATATTTTGGCAAGGAACATGTTTCATTCTTTTGGTACGCTCATAATGCATTTTATTATGATTTCTTGTATACGGTCCATTGACTTTGAACAGAGTTGAAGGACACATATACATCTTGGTAATCAAATAAAAGAAATTCGTCCTCATGAGGGTAAGAAAGCTGCAGTGGCAATGAGCCCGCCATGCTTGTCGAAAAACCGATAGACAGTGGAATAAACGAGTCCCGGAGTCCCCACTCTTGGATTCTTCCAAATATCTACCGGTTTTGCTCACCGACTATCAACCGCGTATCGGCAACCGTAGTGCTGAACGCCTAACAGGTAGATGTACCGACGATTTTAGAAAGTTGGCTGAAATCATTTGGATGCGAAAAGTGGAGAAGAAGTTGCTGTGGCGTAGCTTAGGAGAGGCCTATATCCAGCTGTGGAAGGCTTCCAACAGACGACACGCCATTTCACAACATTCTTTTTGCATATGCTAATGGACGTTACCAAGAACATGACCTCAAGATGTACAAATTCTACCCAAATAACGTTTCAGAGCAATCTCCATTCCAATCATCCCACTAACATGGTTAATTGTAAATCAAGTGCAAATTGCATTCACATAGCAATCTGTGACGTAACAGGTGTCGCAAATATTCAACGTTTGTCCACGAACAAGTTCCCGTAATTGTCGACGGATTTGATTATGATCTCTCTGTCCCTTTTGTGGTTTTAGACAGGGATGGGTATATTTACAGACTAGAGGATTTTGTTGGTTATGACGAGCTAACGTCGTTGAACAGTAGGTAATGGTATTCTTAAAACGATTGACAATTCGCTTAACAAAGTTGGGCTATATTTGGGTACTTTTATGAACGATAAAATGCTCAGCAGATCTGGTAGTAACATGTAAGAAAAACTGTTTATTGACTCGCACAGGACAATAGTCAGTAAGAAATTACTGATTGTATTCAAAATTTAATTATTTATATGGCAGAATGAAAATAATTTCTATATTATTTAGGATTTTTTTTTGAACATAAATTATAATGCATGCTTTAATTACATGTATGATTTTATATGCTATAATAACACCTCTAAATACCATGTTTTACACAAATAAATGATCAATTAAATAAAAAGAGAACACCAAAAAAAACTCGTATGACGATTCGTTGAGCTCCTAAAATAGGACTGAGCTACACGATGGCTGAAGCATGCTTGCCGTCTGCGAAGACAGGTAAACTCAGATCTGCATTGACTCTTTCTTCAAAAGGACCTTCTAGACATGACCGTAAACTGCGCGGCGGTACAGCAAAGATTTTGATATGATCGATTGAAAAGAAACTAGAAATTTTCCTTATTTAGAGAGGAGCTCGTGGCTAAAAAATAACAGCCGCTCGGATCAATCTTCAGGTTAAGCCGCTCTTGCCTAGGTTGGTCTATGGATGGGTGACCACCCAATACATACCGAGTTTCCTCCGTGTTTCGGAAAGCACGTTAAGCCTTTGGTCCCGGCTGTCATTTTGTAGATCTCTGACAATCGATACAGGTAGTCAGTGGCCCGAAAGTCTGACAATCAGTCTTACCAAGGTGTATCGTATTACCCGGTAATAACTGGGTTGTGGAGGTCAGATAGGCAGCCGCTCCATGTAAAATACTGGTGTTCAGCTGTATCCGGTTAGACTGGAAGCCGACCCCAATATAGTTGGGAAAAGGCTAGGCAGATGGTGACATAATTATATTATCCTAATTGTAAAAAGATTTCGACCTTCCTACCCAAGATATACAAAGAAAAGGAGCATCCAATTACTTGGCAAACATAGCATAACCTGAACATGTGTCGGCTTAATTTCTCAAGGACGTTTAGCGTTCAGAATTCATTATCAAATTGTGTCAATCAACACGGTGAGGTGACGCCCGCTTTCTAAATCAAACAAACTTTCATTCGTCAGGACTCGTACATAATTAAATTGGTACTGATTGAGTTTTTAGTTCAAGCGAATTACGAAATGGTTGTGCGACGGTAATTGGGTAGGTCGAAGTAGGCAAAGGTACATAATCTCGCGTCTCTTTCCCATGGGGGTCAAGGGCGGATCCAGGGGGGGTGTCATGGGGGTCATGACCGCCCCGGGAAAAATTATAATTTTAAAACGTTTTGGGAGAAGACATAAGAGAAAAGTTGATTTTGTTATTTAATTAGGTAAATATAAATGCTGTAAAAAGACCCTTAACAGAAACGAAAGGCACTTGTTCTCCCCGTGTTTGCGATCATTTTTTTGTTCTAGACCATACCTGGGAACCTTGAGATATTGGGGGTCAAAGTTCTAACTTTTTCACAAGTTTTTAAAATACACGTTTTTTATGAAGATTTGAACTTTACACACCTCCACGACCCCCGTACTATTCAATCCATCCATCAGCACAATGCTTTGAGTGCTTTCCATCGAGTCCTACTACTACTACCTACCTACCTACCTACTTTTTTTGGTGTTATAAAACGTGATTTATAACACCAAAAAAAAAAGTCGATTCCCAGCAATAATTTTTGCGTAAAGTTACTTAGTGTGATGTACAGAATGCTTGGTTGACGGATATGTGAAGGGTCTATTTACACCCTGTATTTTGACATATAGCAATAAAACACTTTCTTCTTAATTTGAATTATTATTGTAATCGAATTCGAGCCTGTCATGACTAGATCTCAACTATGTGACCCCACTTGACATGATAGCTGGATCGGCCCTTGATCGAGGTAGACAGAAGCCACAGAACGCTACTCGCTACGATCCTTACATATTTCTTATGCCTCGTTCACGTTGATACATCTGGTCATACACGCACGCCGCCAGTTGCGAGTACTACGCACCTGAGCATACTGAAGAACTCCACAAATAAGGTCAATGTCTGTCTTTTTATGTCGTCCCACATCTGCCTTGTAGGACATAAATACAGAATAAACACTGTTTTAAGCGTACACGGTTTACAACTAAACAAATATGAAAAAAAAAAAAAAAACAAAGTAAAAATTAACAATCACGGATGATATCCCGTAAGTGACCGTATAAGTTTTGATGTACTGATTACGTGGTAACCCTTTTGCGTCAGTGTCCCACCCTGTATAGTCTGTGTGTCGGGATTAATTGAATTAATGTTATTTAATTGAACTGAAGATAGAAACGTTGCAGATATCTATATACTTATAATAAATCTGTAGAGAGGTCAATTCTGTACATGAAATATATTTCCAAAATAACTATCAGGGGGTGATTAGGGATCGATACTGATGCCAAAAATGCAATCAGTAAATTGTTGTCTGTCTGTCTGTCTGTATAACCGTTATAGAAACAAAAACTACTCGACGGATTTTAACGAAACTTAGTACAATTATTTTTCATACTCCTGAGTTGGTTATAGTATACTTTTCATCACGCTACAATCAATAGGAGCAGAGCAGTGAAGGGAAATGTTGGGAAAACGGGAGAAGTTACTCCATTTTTTAAGCTTCCGTCGCGTGTGCAACCTTAATGGTTAAAGCTACACAGAAATCATGTATCACGGAAATGTTCTCCTTAAAATTATATGAAAAATATCCCACGACAGCATATATGTCTATCTTTTATGGTTGACTCACAATATCACGTGTAACTCCCGATAGCTTAGCAGTTCGAAGCTTTCTATCTCAATAAAAGTTTATAAAGATATCTTCGGATTCACTTTAAGTGATGCTGATTTTTGTATTACATTACCATCTATATAAATAAAATGGTAAACTGACTGACTGACTGGGTGATATCAACACACAGCCCAAACCGCTGGACTTAGAGACATGAAACTTGGAGGGTGTGTTCTTTGTGAAGAGTAAGTATCCACTAAGAAAGGATTTTTGGGAATTCCACCCATAAAGGGGTAAAATAGAGGATGGAAGTTTATATGAAAGTCCGTCAGTTTTGAAGTTAGGATATTCAAATTTTGTGTTTAGGCTGACAATTGAAAATTAATTTATACGTGTCTCAGCGGATGAAGGTAAGTAACTATGTTTGTTCGGGTGGGATATTTTTCGACATCCACGCGGGCGAAGCCGCTGGCAGAAGCTAGTTATACAAATAATGTTCCACCCCGTAGAGTATCTATTTGTATCTTTTTATTTTGTTTGTGTGTTTTTATCTGTATTTGTTTGTATCTGTGTGTTTTGTTTGTTTGTATTCAGCCCCACGACAGCAACTGCAGCCTGTAAAGGTCAGTGGGTCGTCTTAGGGGCGGATTCGAGGGCGGATCAATCTGCCTTGTGTTTTTCAAATAATGTGGAAGTCGGCTGCCAGGCTATCTCACCTCCACTATACAGTCACTGGGCTCCTGACTACCCCTTACGGCTGCCATTACAAATGACAGCCCAAATGTCTGATAATCCATTGATCCTGACTCCTGCCAATGGCTTATCCTGCTTTCTGAAGAACCTACGTCCATCTACGTACTGACCTAGGCAAGCGTGGCTTAATCTTCAATCGACCCGTGTGGCTGTTATTTTTTTGCCACGAACCCGTCTCTATGGAAACATGTACCTATTACAAAATACTAATTACATTAAATCCGTTTTGTGATTCCAGCTACATTCATACAATGGCAAGTACTTGGCTGCCACAGGCACCGCAGGCATTACGGGATCAGTCGGAAGGTCAAGCGCGCGGTGAATATTTTAAAATAAATCATCAACTTTTATACGGGACCTTAGCCCTCCGAAATTTAATGTTAGGGTTATTTGTAATTTTTAATGGAATACTTTTTTTAAGTAATTCTTTTCGAATCTTCACAACGCATGTGAATCATCATCATCATCATTATTTCAGCCGAAAGACGTCCACTGCTGGACATAGGCCTCCCCCAAGTGTCGCCACATTGACCGGTCCCGTGCGTCTCGCATCCAGCGGATCCCTGCAAATAAAAGAATGTGAATAAAAGCTATTAAATAAACTTTTCAAATGCAATTTTTGGTTAAATACAGAGAGCATAATGAAATTATGAGTATTAATATAGGCTGTGTTGACTGATTAAATTCTGTCTGACCAACCTTTTCACACCTTAACGGCGAACAAATTAAGACGTTTGGAGAGTAGGTATCTTCTATGAACAATGATTTATCACAGAAGTGATAAATCATCTTATCAAATACTAGCGACCCGCCCCGGCTTCGCACGGGTGCAATAAATAAACCTTCCTCTTGAATCAATCTATCTATTATTGAAAACCGCATCAAAATCCGTTGCGTAGTTTTAAAAATCTAAGCATACATAGGGACAGACAGACAGCGGGAAACGACTTTGTTTTGTACTATGTAGTGAAATAAAAATGTGTGGGTCTCCATACATGTAACTGAGGGATGAAAACTATATTTTAAGGTATAAAACTGTGTGAGGAAAAATGATATTGAACTTCCTAAAACATTTTTTTGTGCTATTGCACTATTTCGATGCTTTTATGAAAAAAAAATGTTTTCATCAAAATAGTCTGTAGTACTATTGTATGGGAATTTGGTTTTTTTTCCTGAATCGGATATGACTATGAGTTTCTTTGTGAAAATTGTTTAATAAAACACCTTGAAACATACAGGTAAATAAAACACCACCCTGTATATAGTGTGATCAAACGACTATTCTTCACCGCCACTGAAGCGTATTTTTATCTGAAAAAACGAAAATAGGACTCGAAATAGAATTTGTTCACAATTTAAACAATGAAACCTAGAGTAGATGAAATATTTCTAAAGAAATGTTTGCACATTACATTTCATTCAGATATTTCGAGGCTTTGGTACTGAATGCAGAATTAAATAATTTTGTACAGTCAAGGCTAAAAATATTATGAAAGATTTTTAATGATTGAAATTACTATGAGTCGTGCATTATCATCTTCGTACAAGTATTTTTAAGACAAAATAACCCTGCTAGCGCCCTGGATAAAGATAGTTCAAAGAAATCTGTAGTTATAATTACCACCGGTTTTAGAATGTAACTCGCATAAATGACTAATGTTCCTAATTTCAAGGTTTCTAGACAGTTTGCTTACCCCAGCTTGCCGTAATGTTGACCTCTAGACACTCCAGTGGGCAGTGTTATATCAAGAGTCCTTACTCAGTCCCATAGATCCAAACGAATTAAAAAAAAAGTGTTTCAGACAGCCTTAGGCCTTGAGTCTGTGACTGTAGCTTCGCCTTTTTTGTTTTTCTGACATTAAAAAGTCGACGGCACGGTTGGCGCAGTGGCTGAGCGATTGACTGCTGCGCTTCGTGTCGCGGGTTCCATTCCCGCACGGAACAAATATTTGTATAGCCTACAGGTTGTTGTTCCGGGTCTGATTGTTTGTGTATGTGAGTTTAAATGTTTGTAAATGCACCCACGATACAGGAGAAATTCCTAGTGTGGAGCAACGGTTTAAAAAAAAAAAGGGCCTGATAAGGTCTAACTGAAATAAATGCTTTGACTTATTTTATTGGCGAACGAGGACAAATTACATAATATTCCTTCATTTCGTGCACCAGCATTTCCTATTCATAAATTCATAGCCAACGTCCGTAATGGACGATTTTACTCCGATAGTCTCACGGCTCTTTTTAATGGTTCAAATTGAAATGCAAATGTCTTCGCTCCGTTTCTCGAACTCAAATAGGATAACAGAGAATATATAGTTGTTCAAAAGTGCAGCTGCGTGCGGGATTTAACGGATTTATTAATAGTGAATTGGTATATTGCAAGTAGTAGTTTTTTTTAACCTGTGGTTAGTTTCTAACCTTGTCTCAGAGTTTTTATGCCACCCACCTCTGGCTTGGCTTTACATGTCGTTGAGAAATATCTCCCAGGCATGCTGGTTTTCTCACGATTTTTTCATTCACCGAAGAAATTGATAATTTATCCAACACGCACATGAATTCGAAAATTCAGAGATGCTTGTCTTGGGTCCGAACATGAGAACTATGACTTGGCAGTACGACGGTCACACCACTAGTCTTATCACTGCTTATAATATGTAGGCAGTGGTGTTAACGTGCCAACGGTCGTGACTTTTGTTGTTTGTAGGTTCAAACCTAGGCAGGTAATTTATGTAAAATATTATGACCACTACGCTTAACCTTTTGACCAGCATAGTCACACATACATGACAAGCAAGCGCGTGCCCTGTACGCCAAACGACACAGATATGTGACAAATTGGTAGGTGAAATTGTGGCTTGGCGTGGAGGGTACGCGCGTGCGTTTATGCTCTGGCGGTCAGAAGGTTAAAAAGGTGAAGGAAAACATCGTATATCCAACATTGATGTATATCCGTGTTGGATCATGTGGCCTATTCCCTGGAGGCCTGTGGGTGCTTATGTTATGCATTGTTATATTTTGCTTAGCGTTTTACCAGCATTGGTTGTTGTTTTTAAAGTTTTCACTGAATTAGGTGCATTTGAAAGGTGTTTCTTCTGATGCAAAACAAGGTGGACTGGAAGCCCATACACCTATACCATACACCTAGTTGGGAAAGGGATAGGCAGGTCACATGTGATCTTTTCTGCTGTTTCATCACTATAAGAAAAAAAAAAATCATAAAAAATGTACTGTTATCGTTTATGATGATAATTTCACCAATTTTTGACTGCCTCGTTGGTAGACCTAGTGGTCGCAAGAGCGCGACTGATGAGCATGAGGTCCTGAGTTCGATTCTCACCCAGGTCGGGTAAAGTCAGGAATTTCTCATCATTTTTCATCCCTCAGTAACATGTATGAAGAGCCACCCCTATTTTTATTTCACTACATAGTATAAAACAAAGTTGCTTCCCGCTGTCTGTCCCTATGTATGCTTAGATCTTTAAAACTACGCAACCGATTTTGATGCGGTTTTATTTTAATAGACAGAGTGATTCAAGAGGAAGGTTTATATGTATACATTGCACCCGAGCGAAGCCGGGGCGAGTCGCTAGTTTTACGTAAATTAAAAATAATCTGAATGTTTTCTGCACGTTTGGATGGTGCGACTAAAATCAATGAAAAAGTAAAATATTACACGTTGTATATAACGAAAACTTAATTAGAACGAAAGTACGTCACTAATTTTTCTGTCAGAACAATATATAAAAGGAAAAATGTTCATTTTAAAACTAATAAGAAATCAGACGCCACGTGCTACTGACTACGACCTGGATTTTGTAGGAGCTTAGACTTTACGGCTTCGCAGGAAGCGGTGATTGGTCCTAAGCCAGGGTGTAAATTTGGACCAGAACTAATAAAGGCCAAATTGATCGCAAAAGGCTCTGTTTACAGAGCGTGGTTTTAGTGACGTGACGAGAGCTTTCAAGGTCTTCGTACCCTGGACAGTCATCCTTGTCACTAATGTTGCTGATTGGCATTTGTTTTTGATCTCTGCATCATAGGATATTTTTTAATATGAACGGCGGCGCATGAAGCTGTAAATTTCCAGTATAACTTGGCCTCGCTTTGTATAGATTTCCCATAAAATGAGAGATCCGCATAAACTGGTTTTGTATAGCTTGATTGGCCGTCGTGCGTACTAGGTAAAGTGATAGTCGGTCCATAGCTGAAATATACAAAATTATGATTGTTTTATTACTTTTTTAAATGTACAAATATGATAAGAGAGTATTTTGTAGGGCATAGTTCTGTGCAATATTTAAGGCGAATGATTGCATATTTAAACAGATCCGTCTTAACATACAAACCTGGCCACAAGGTGTAACCTAACCAGACCGTTACTCATTATCTGCCTAGCCTTTTCCCAACTATGTTAGGGTCAGCTTCCAGTCTGACCTTCACAACCTAGTTAGTACTAGGTAATACGATACCCCTTGGTAAGACTCTAACCAGACCATTACTACAAAAAAAAATAGACGTTTCAAAAATTTGAATTTGATTGATTGAAGATTTGATTTTTGTAAGTTCCGCCTTGCCGCGTCACAAAATTGGTTACGTGTTGATATTTTAATTATATTCCTAATTCTATCCAGTAACTCACACTTATATCTGTACTAATACTGTGTTTAGTTCTAAGTTAATTAAAATAAGTTTGTCAGTGTCTAAAACTACTGTCCTGCTGCAGGATCTAACATTATTACACCTATATTGTTAATTCAAGATACATATTGTATTTTACCATTTGTGATTCTGAATAAAGATTATGTGTTGGACACACATTTGGACCCGCGCCCCTAGCGGTAGGCCTTTTACTCAAGGTACCTACAGGATAGTCGGGTTAAACAGACTAAAACCTCCTCGATTGACCTGCGAGATGCCATTTACAAAAAAAAAAAATATTGGAAAAATATTGCCGCGTATTTCTTAGCCAAAGTCTAACAAAGTTACAATATGAAGTGAGATTGAACGATCAGTATAATAAGTTGGTTTGGGCCATTCAGATAGCGGTGATGTATTCAGCCGACCCTCTAATGGATGGTCATTATGATACCGCAGCTAAACAGGTTAAAAGGTCACGCGATGATTTTATTTTCGGAGAATTTCTTTCTAACGAAAACGTGGTGTTGAATTTTAATGCCATTTTTTTTTGATTCATTTTTGTTTTTGTAGGGAGCTGTAAAGTAGACCGTACTGATCTGTTTATATCTTAGGTTAGATGCCTATGCAGTGTTTCTAGAATACCGTCTGGATTCTAAAGTTACAGAAACAAAATTATCATCTCGATCAACAATCAGCGTTTCCCAATCATTTAAAACCCAACTATGTTGGGGTCGGCTTCCAGTCTAACCGAATGCAGCTGAATACCAGTATTTTACATGGAGCAACTGCTTATTTGACCTCCACAGCCCAGTTAGCACTGGGTAATACGATACCCATAGGTACGACGGGTTGTCACTTTCGGGCCACTGACTTCTTGTAACGACTGTCAAAGATCTATAAATGACAGCCGGGACCGAAGGCTTAACGTGCTTTCCGAGGCACGGAGGAAACTCGGTATTAGTGGGTGGTCACCCATCCACGGACCAACCTAGGCAAGCGCGGCTTAACCTGAAGATTAACCCGAGCGGCAGTTATTATTTCGCCACGAGCACGAAATTACCAACTCGGAATATTGTTGAAAGACCTATAAGTTATTCTGTCCTGTCGTTCGCTCCCTTTGACCAAATCCGATTCGAGATTTAATACGGGGTGAGCCTATTGCCATCAACCTGGCAAAACTCCAGACTCCGTGACTGCTACTGAGAAATTCCTGGTGGAAAAACCCAATAACAATTTGCCCGACCCGGGAATCGAACCTAGGACCTCATGCTCAGCCGTTGCGATTGCGAGCACTAGACCAACGAAGCAGCCCTTGCTTGTAAAAACCTTTTAACAATTTAGATTTCTCTTTCACGGTATCTTAGCATGCTAACATGTTACGAAACCTACTACGTAAAATGTATTCTTTTATAAATGTTATTTGTATGGTGTTCAAAATAAAGAAAATTTTATTCTATTCTACAAAATAAAATACAAAGAATAACCAAACGCCATTTCCTAAATCAATCCATACAAGCAATAAATAAATCACGCCAGTAAACAGGAAAACACATAAGCATTGAAGGAACTCCTCAACTCTTTTCGGCGAAATTACCGTTAAATAAACAAATAATAAAAGTCATCCATCATGTTTCTCGCAGCCAACAAACTTTATGTGATTCCAACTTTAACACAGAGCGAAATAAAAATGGAGGTACATAAATATATCGCTCGGTATAGGTAACACTAATTTATACCTTAATTGCGTTATTGCGTAACACACTTTCTATCACAATTTGTTCAAAGAAATTAGAAAGAAAGTAAAAAAAAATTGTCACAGGGCAATTACGCGAACAGCTAGTTTTGAATAAAAACCAGAAACGTACAAGCAGTGAAAACAAGATCCCTATAAAGCACGTATATAAGCAGGTTACAGACTTTTTTTGTCTTTTACCCACGGCTTAGTCTGCGTGGAAAAGTTAATCCTGGCCAGATCGCGAGTTCGTGCGACCCATAGCCAATTAGGACGCGGCCATAAGTCTGCCAGTGTTCAGAACATCCAAATCCTTTTAGCCGTTGAAAGCGTGATTGAGTAACATACTTCAAAACATTCGAAAATTTAAATTCATAAAAATACTAGCTGTGTGTTCGGAACACTTCGGAACACATGTTCGGAACACTGACAGACTTTGATTAACACGTTTAGGGAATGATTTTTTAGAAATCTTTCTGTAGGGCTCACTTTGTTTAAAAAAAACCGGCCAAGTGCGAGTCGTACTCGAGCATGAAGGGTGCAGGCTGCGGCAGCGGAAATACACATTCTGTGAAAATTTCAACTGTCTACTTATTACGGATCATGAGATACAGCCCGCTGACAGACAGACGGACAGCGGGGGCTTAGTAATAGGGTCCCGTTGGTTACCCTTCGAATACGGAACCCTACAAAGGAACTTTTGGTCGCAATTCAAGCGGTGCGTTGTCTAAAAGGGAGTAAATTTAAGATTTTTACAAATACAAATAAAAATGCAAGCGCAACTGCTGAGCCTTATTTAACTACTGAGCCTTAGCGGCCTTAGTTTCGATTCCCGGGTCGGACAAAGTATTATTGGTTTTTTCCATCGGGAATTTCTAACAGCCATGGAGTCTGGATTTGTGGCCGGTTGATGGCAATAGGCTCGCCCCCTATGTATTACATAGGTCTTAAACATAACTGGCGAAATGTGGGTGCACTATTTAGGTATACCTCTGCCTAACCCTTCCGGCATTACAGGCGTGATGTTATGTTATGTAATAACGTATATATTCCTACAAACGAAAACGAACTTTATTCTTTACGAATAATGTTGATAGTCATATGAAAAACCTACTTAGCAAAGGAAAGTGAATTTTACCTAAAGGATTTATGAACAAAATACCACAATTTTATTACATGATATGAAAAAATTCAACGGTAAATGGCAATGTCAGGTTGATTGATTTCTAATAGGACATTTTTTCATTTATTATTGTCTGTTCCAGAAAATTAATATATTAAAATATATTACAGAAATAAGAATTTAATTACATTTTATTTACATGAAGCAGAAGTTAATAGCGAATATTTGTAAATATAAAACCACTAAAAATAAAAATCCTGTTAAAGGCGTCATTTTAATGTAAAACTTGGTTCATCATCATCTGCCTAGCCTTTTCCCAAATATGTTAGAGTCGGCTTCCAGTCTAACCGGATGAAGCCGAATACCAGTATTTTACATGGAGCGACTGCCTATCTGACCTCCACAACCCAGTTAGTACTCGATAATACGATACCCCTTGGTAAGACTGGTTGTCAGACTTTTTGGGCCACTGACTACCTATAACGACTGTCAAATATCTGCAAATGACAGCCGGGACCAACGGCTTAATGTGCTTTCCCAGGCACGGAGGAAACTCGGTATGTAATGGGTCACCTATCCACAGGTCAACCGAGGCAAGCACGGCGTAACCTAAAGATCGACCCGAGCGGCTGTTATTATTTAGCCACGAGCTCCTCTCAATGCAAAACTTGCCGCCAATGTAAACCTTGGTTGATTTCTTAATAACGTTGCCATATTTATTTAGTGTCAAAGCCTCGTTACTAAGTATTTATCTGTGTCGGTCCTTCAGTACGAAAATAAATACATACAGCCTGTTTTGACAGTTGAAAGCTGTCGGTCAATGTTTTGGGGACGCCATAGTGCTTACACTGGACTCTTGTGTGTGTTTAGGTCTTCTCAGTTTTGGAGTAAATGTAGGTAACTCGTTAACATGAGTACTAGGTAGACCTTCTACAGGTTACTGCTCAGCCACGAGCCACTTTCTCCAGCCACAAGCGTGTTGCGAATGCGTAGAAAAGAAAAAAAAAAATATAAAAAAAAATACAAAATAATTTTTGTTTTTATATTATTTTAGAAATTAATATTTAAAACTAGTAAATGTGTATGGAAATAAATAAAGGGATAAAAATAAATGCAATGGAGAAGTTTCCATGTTTTTTTTTTTGGATTAAGTTAAATAATTCAAATTAGAAGTAAAAAAATATGAGAAAAACATTAAAATATCTCTACAAATAAAAAATTATGAGACATTAAAGTTGCGCTAGCAATGAGATACAGTGACGTCACTTTACGTCATTACGTTATTTATTCCTGATGGATGGCCAAAAGAAACAAACGCAAGAGAAGGTAAGTAGGTCCTTATTTGGAAAGTTAAACTCTTTTATTTCGGCATTAACATAGACGTTTAAAAAAAAAAAATGTCTGTATTTCATTGTCTGTATTTCACTGTGTACATGTCAATATTTCATTTTATTTATTTAGTTCAACTTTAAGAACCTATTTCTCAGTCATTTGTTGTGTTCTAGTTTTGATCAATTTTTTAAATATAGTGTTATCAACAACATGGCACTTTAGCATTGCTTAAGGCAAGTCACAAGTCAAAGTGATTCGACTTGCGACGATACAGTACTCAAGCGAAAGACACAACTGACACATGCGCTTGTCGGTGAACGCAAGGCGCGTAGAGAGACGCATCGCCTTAAGTCTCGATCGGGGTGGAAGGGTTTATTACCCTTATACCTGATTGTGAAAGTGTGATATGCTAATTTGATTAGGTACACGTAATTTTGGTTAGGCTGGATGGGCTAGTAGACGTGACTGCAGTGTTTCTTGGGCTATTTCCTGGCCGTTGTTAAAGGTGTTAGAAATTATACTCCAATTATATTATACTTTTTTCAATAGCAGGTAAATTATGAGCTAACAGTTAAAGCCTATAACCGTTATCTAGCCCACGACATAGCCGACATATTAAAGGTTGCCCAATATCTAGCCTGCTGCCGAGCGCATCGTCGATGCTACCCCTTGCGATAGCACTCCCACTCTGTTTCTCGCTGTTGCAAATCGGGTTCTGAGCAACGGAAAGTATGGATAGGATCTTGGAAAATAATTCCGTGCTGATAGATGAGGTTCAATCCTAAATCTGTAGATTGTGAGTAGTGGAGTGTGAATGTGTCAGTTTTTTTCATTATTAAAAGGGTTATAATAAACAAAAACTACTGTAGAGTCAAATACGCAAAGGTAGAACTAAAATAAAATTCCTGCATCGTGCTATGAGAGTTCTCCGCGAGATGAGAACATGTAGAAAAACCCGACAACAACTGTCGGGTAGTAAACTACTAGACACGACACCCGTTTGGTCGGAAGGAGGATCTTCCGCTTTTCAATGGGGTATGGGGAACTTTACACCCTATACCTCACACCCTAAAATTGGTTCCTGGAACGCTCTTACACGTTTTCACAAGAACTAAGCGACACCTGATTGAATTCCGAAATAAAATTAAGCTGTTGGATTTCAATTCGAAGACATGTGACATCTACCAACCCGCACTGGGCCCGCGTGGTGGATTATAGCCCATTCCCTCTCATAAAGAGGAGGCCGGTGTCCCAGCAGTGGGAACATTATAGGCTGATTATGCTATGCTATGCTCTGGGCTGAGAGGTATTAAACGCATCAGCGTATTTTATATGTAACCAGTGATAGTCTAGTGGTATGACCGTCGGACTGCCAAGTCATAGGTCTCGAGTTCGAACCCAAGGCACGCATCTCTGATTTTTCGGATTCATGTGCGTATTGTATAATTATCACTTGCCTTACCTTCACCGAAGTGAAGGAAAACATCGTGATGAGACCAGCATGCCTGAGAGATATTTCTTGACGGCATTTAAGGTCAAGTCAGAGTGCCATGGGTGGCATAAAAATTCTCACACCAGGTTAGGCACTAAACACACGGAAAAGAAAAGAAGCGTATTTTTATTTCGGCATTGATTTATGTAAGTCAAAACGGGAATCTGTTTTTAAATACTTGACCAAACATAAACCCTACGTCTGCTTTTCTTGATGGACATAAGAATATTAAAACTATGCATTTATAAAACGGATTTTAAAATAAAACTAGTTAATTCGCTGTCGACAAGTTTACTTTCCTCCACTTAACTGTAATAAGCTGAACTTCACATTTTAACTCGCGGATAAAGTACTTAAACTGTGTACTTTTTTAACTTCAAGAATACAAAGCGTAGTTTTTAGTACTTAGCTGTTATGTACTTAGTTTAAATATAAGTTAACAGACAGAAAACCGGACTTTGGGTTTGTTCTTCTTTATTTACGTGAAGTAAATAAATACTTAAACTTATTATTCTTAGGATGCCAGACGCACGGGACCGGTCAATGTGGCGACACGTGGGGGAGGCCTATGTCCAGCAGTAGACGTCTCCCGGCTGAAATGATGAAAACGATGATGATTATTCTTATGGCATATCTACTAGACGCAAAAAACGCATCAAGGATTATGAGTGGGGGCCTGTGACGTCACTTTTCGGTAAAAAGTGTACTAAAGTATGACGTCACACGAGGTTTCGACGCACTGTATCGTTTTCAATTTTAGTTTTCGTGAAAAAAGAAAAAAATACGTGTCCAATATTTTTTAGAAATCTATATGACGGAGTAATTAGTTTTTTTCAGGTAACATCCCTATTATACCTGACGTCACTTTAAATCCTGCATGAAGAGTAACCATGGAGTTTCTTGCCGGTTCTTCTCCATAGGAAACGACCAACCCGAACCGTGCAACTTTTTGTCGACGTTTTATAAGTGCCCATCGAGGCCTATGTGAAATAAAATATTTTGATTTTGATTTTGATTTTGATTTTGATTTTGATTTTGATTTTGATTTTGATTTTGATTTTGATTTTGATTTTGATTTTGATTTTGACGCAAGCAGGGTAATCCGCGCACACCACTCGGAAACCCGAAAACAACCAGCAGTCCCACTGAACACCCGTCTGGTCGGAAAAATACGTCTTTTTGATAACGCATAGAGAATGTTCTACTATTCTTCTTCTTCTAAATTCTCATAAAGAAATATGAATTAAGTTTGGTTACTCTGGTCCTCATTACCTAGTACTAAATGGGTTGTGGAGGTCAGATAGGCAGTCGCTCCATATAAAATACTGGTATTCAGCTGCATCCCATTAGACTGGAAGCTGATCCTAACGTAGTTGGGAAAAGGCTGGGCAGATGATGATGATGACTCCGGTAAAATAAAAAAAAAAACGGGACCACCTATAAAGATTTTTCTATTTAGTCTACGCTTTTCATGCACGTTAGTAAATATTATTAATTTTATGAAAATAGTGGCTGTATTCAGTGTAATCGTATTATAGCCCAGTCACCGAGTAATAATATTGCCCGACAAGCTGGCAAAGGACATAAGCCAGGGAGCCTTTCAGATGTTAAATGGCAATATTTTTAAACCGCTTTGCGATCATTTTATTTATTGAAAAGAAAACTATTTATGGCGACCTTATTTTTTTTTTATTTTTTATCTTGGTAAAATCATCAAATGAGTCCTCCCACCCAGGGCAGAGCGGGAGGGACTGTCAGACTTGTACTGACTAAAATCCACGGTGTCCTTCAATAGCCCTTTATGTTCCAGGGTCACTTTAATTCTAAAGGTCCCGCGACCCCGGCAGGCTTTGGCTGGAGACCTTATTTGGTAGCTTACTAAGTTTTCATTGAATTCAAATAATAGGCAAATGATATTTCTAGTAGGTTTATTCAAACGCCAAAAAACTTCTATAGAACTAATGTCATCACCTGCCTAGCCTTTTCCCAACTATGTTGGGGTCGGCTTCCAGTCTAACCGGATGCAGCTGAATACCAGTATTTTACAAGGAGCGACTGCCTATCTGACCTCCACAACCTAGTTAGTACTAGGAATATTATTGCCTACCTGTAACGACTGTCACGGATCTACAAATGACAGCCGGGACCAACGGCTTAACTTGCTTCCCGAGACACGTAGGAAGCTCGGAATGGAATGGGTCACCTATCCACAAACCAACCTAGGCAAGCACGGCTTAACCTGAAGATCGACTCGAGCGGCTGTTATTATTTAGCTACGAGATCCTCTATAGAACTTATGTAGAACGTATAAATAATAAACTAGCGAAAAGTCTAAAGCAGCCCGAAGTTTCGATTTGGGTGTAAACAGACCTTTCACATATCCGTCAACCAAGCATTCTGTACATCAAACTAAGTAACTTTACGCAAAAATTATTGCCGGGAATCGACTTTTTTTTGGGGTGAAAAATCACGTTTTACGGTAGTACTCGATGGAAAGCACTCAAAGCATTGTGCTAATGGATGGATTGAATAGTACGGGGGTCGTGGAGGTGTTTAAAAGTAAAAATCTTACATTATAAACATGTGTTTAAAAAAACCTTTGACCCCCAATATCTCCGTAACAAAACACTAAAAATAGAAACAAACAAACGCCCAACACTATATACTTTGCTGAGGATCCGAGGACCAATATTTACCTTTGTAAATAAAAACAAATGACGAAGCCGTTTCTGGGATTTTTTACGGTTCCGTAGTTAGGAGCTTAACTAAAATTTTGCTTTAGTTGTCTATTTGTCTATCACACAACAACATTGTTACCGCAAATTAAAAAAAAAAATGGGCCTAAGCTTTGGAAGAATTCTCAATCAAAATATTTTTCTAGCGAACACGTCATAAATCATTCAGGTGAAATTCTCGACGGTTGAAGTTATATTTAATTGAGTACTGCAGAAAGTCTCTGAACGATTAATGCTTAATGATAATATATAATAATAAGTTTATTAGTACATGAAAAAAACAACAGCACCGTTCATAGCATTTGGAAACAGTGGGTTGTACCAAGTTTAAAGTTATTTTCAGGATTTCGGGCTCCTAAACTAGGTACGCACCTGTAGCTTAGGAGTCGGAGATTTTGCGGCTTCAATTTATATAATACAACCTATTTTACCTCATTCAAGTCCTTAGAAGAATGTATTGCGATTATACAAGTCTGTATCTGACATGGTCAGCCCAAAAGGTGCGGAGTTCAACACTATTCAAACGACGGAACCAAAGCGCAGTTTCAACTCAAACTTGACTGGCTTTTGACAGCTACAGGGATTCTGAGGTCAGCATCTTGCAAGTAATTAAACAAGGTGACAAGGAGACGATGACTGGTGTTTTTGGACGCTTGTGGTAAATGGGGCCTTTGGAGATAAGGCGAACTTTGCAAAATGGATTATTAAGGGCGGATCCGATGGTATTTTGCGGGGATTAATTTATTATTTATTTATTTATGTACACACAAAATACTTAATAATACATTACATTAAGATAGAAGAGCACAAAGGTACTGCTTATTTCATGAGAAATCTCTTCCAGCAGACCTGCGAGAGGAAAGTAGAATTAGAGATGTAGACACAGTGTGTAGAAAAGACATAACAGGAAAATTGAAACTGGAACTTAAAACAAAATTATACCTATATAAAATAAACATACATACAAATCTATACTATATATACTATATATAATATTATAAAACTGAAGAGTTTGTTTGGTTGAACGCGCTTATCTCGGGAACTGCTGGCTCGAATTGAAAAATTATTTTTGTGTTGGATAGTCCATTTATCGAGGAAGGCTATAGGCTATATTACATCACGCTATGACCCTTAGGGGCTGAGCAGCGGGTGACACCGCGGGAATCAGCTAGTATACACATAAAATAAATACTAGTCCTGTAAATATATACCTATAATATATATCCAGAATATTACAGTATAGAGGAGAGGTAATGCTCTTTGACTTGCTTTTTGAACAGAAATAAAGTTTTAGAATCGCGAATGTTAGGCGGAAGCGAGAGTGTGATTAATATTTGATTGTAAGGAGTCACGTATAGTGAAATACAAGATGACTTACTTTATAAATGTAGTTTTTAATATAAGTCGGTTTCTTATTGAAGGTGAAATATCAGCCGGTATCTAGGCTTGGAGTCAGTTGCAATTGTGTTCTATAATACTATCAGTAAACTCACATGGCTAAGAGGGATTACTGGCGTGATATAATTGATGAGATGCGGTGGATGAGACAGGCGTGATGTAATGTATTATGAAATGTTAATCGAGAATAGTGTTATAATGCGTTTCAAATAAGAATAGGAACGTCAATGACCTCTATCTGTCAACTGTCACTTGATAAGTACGGAATAAGACATAGAAAACTATCAAACATTAACGATCATAAATATTATTAAAATTTTATTGCAAACCGTGCTTTTGTAGTGACAGCTCACAGATAGAGGTCATTGACGTTTCTATCGTTAATTGATATACATTATACACGGGTTGATTTGTGTTGCTTTTTTACTAGGTTATTGTACGGTTCGCGCACATTTTGTCGGGCCGCAGCGCAAAAATCCGCTCAAATCGCTCCTATGTATTTATATGAACTATCGCACATTATAGCCGGGGCGCAGCGGGCCGCATATTCGGGCGTATTGTACTAAGTTAGCATTTTGCGTTGCGCTGCGGCCTGCTCTGCCCCACCACACGCTGCGGCCCGACATAATATGCGCGAACCTTTACAATAACCTCAAACCTAAAAGAAAACCTAAAGATATGATAAGGATCATCACGAGAATGAGATATATTATTGAGCAGATGGCTTAGTATTATGGGCAAAGCAACATTCTATCTATGATATTTTTTTAAACGTTGGCGCACAGTAGGAATTTCTCCAAAACACAGCCAGACCCGGAACAACTTGTAGGCCGTAAAAACATTGTTCCATGCAGGAATCGAACCCGCGACAGGCAGTGCAGCAGTCAATCGCTCAGCCACTAAAAGTGTCGTCAACAGTACTTTAAGCCACTTACGTAGGTTTATATTGAACTAATTACTGAATTAATTACTGAATTGAGCTTTAGAAGGTTATTTTGAAGCCTCCCCACTACCTACCCCTTTAGACTATTGTCTCATAAACTTTAAATTCAGTTTCCTAACTCTAAATAATTGTAATTTAAGTTTTGCCCAGTCTTGAATAACTTAAAATTAATATCAATTAAGTGTCCTGTAACACTTTAACTAAATGACGATAAAAGTAACTTAGTAGTAACTTACTTTTATCGTCATTTCATTTTCAGTAATTAATTCAGTAATTAGTTCAATATAAAAAACATAAAAATCTTTGGGAAAGTTGTTTGTTATCATGAGTACAATCACGTGTTTAAGTATCGATCACTAGTTACCAGTCACCCTATACAACATTATTTTTAGTATATGCGACCTGAATATAATTTGTTCAGAATAAGTAACTGAATCGATTCCAATAATTTTTAAACCATGTTATATTTTGTCCCAAAAATATTTAAAAAAGGCTACAAGTTGGACACCGAGCGATACTAAGTACCTATCGCAATAATTTAGATACCTACTGCCAAATTATTATTATCAATAAGCTCAAGATGATGATGACGACGCGCGCGCGGGATAGCCGCGTGGTGACCACGTTTTTTTGAGGACAACCACGTAACAGAACAAGCTTATAACTTTGTGATTTTTCATGATACTGTTTTGAAATTTTGTACATAGATTCTTTACATAAAAATACCAGACAGGTGTTTCAGGTTTCGCATATACTAAATCTAATGTTGTATATTTAGTTTTTATTAAATAAATTACACAACGACCAACGTTACAAGGACACACCAAAAATAGTGTAAGTACCTACTTTTCCCCTAACAGCGACTCAGCGGACTAGCTTATATACTCGTAATAACTACTCTATATTATTTTCATACAATCTCACAATATATAACTGACGACAAAGTTGTTCATAGTTGGAACAGGAATCCTAATTGAACAAGTTAGGCTCTGTGGGTAATTCTGTTAGGGGAAGGGGGTGGAGGGGGTCACAATTTTCTCTACGATGTCTATAGAGACTTTAATAACATTTAAATATCAATAGGTAGAGTTGAACTTTGTTTGGGGTAGAGTTTGAAAGCTAGATAAAGTGCTGCCAGTCTTACCAAGGGCTATCGTGATAAACAGTAACTGGTGGGTTGTGGAGGTAAGTTTAGTTATCGCCCCATGTGTAGTACTGGTATTCAGCTGCATCCTGTTAGATTAGAAGCCGACCCTAATATTGTTAGGAAAATCCAAGGCAAAGGAGGTGTATAATGAAGATTTTTCTGACTGCTTATCAATATTAATCTTTCGTTATGTCTGATTTGGTGACAGTGATTAAATAAACTCTTGGAACAGCCATCCGGATTTTAAATATTTATGATAAAAAATAAAGCGGAATTATACTAGTCCTTGTGATAAAAATACTTTAACAACTTCAATATTTCATTTGCCAAACAGACTACTCAGTAAATTCAACCCTTATTTTTTAGGTCTATGTAAAGACATAATAATATCAATTATTTTTATCTAGATACTATACAAAACTTTATTTATTTCAATAATATCAGGATTAACTTCTTAAATGGAGGCATAGACATAGGTAAATCTACTGAAGTACCTTCCAAATCATTAAAATCAATCATAACATTACATCACGCCTGTAATTCCCGAAGGGGAAGGCAGAGGTGTTGTACCTAATAGTGCACCCTCATTTTGCCAGTTATGTTTAAGTCCGCAGGTAGGGGGCGAGCCTATTGCCATCAACCGGGCGCAAATTCAGATTCAATCAGTCTACATCAATCTAAATCAATCATCATAATGGTAGTGTCGATCCTAGGGCTGGTTCCACACTCTAAAAACCTTCCACCTGGTGATGAGTTGCCTTAGCTAACTTGGAAGTCTTTAGACAGACTCCGAACCTACTGAGGCAAAGATAACCTGCTTAGGGAGATACACAGGGTGTGCTCGTCGTGTGTGTCGATAGCATTCTATTAAGAATCGGCCAGAAGTTGGCCAGCTACGGCTTTGGTACCTTCAGTAGTTCCCATCGGTTCCTGTAACGTACAGACAAAGACACGATGTAAAGGCTCCCATTGTTTGTAGAACAACACGATATTTCCACACCAATTTACTTTGCTGAACAAGTGCTCCAAAACGCTTTTTAGCGGTAGCTGCGGACAAAACAAATTTTACAACAATCTATCAAACTTCCCTGGTCCTCGAATAAAATTCAACACTAATAGAAAAAGTTCTTTCGACAATCGCTCCAACAATGTGGAAATATTTGCTTCAGTGAAAAACATCTTATTTCTGACAGCGACGAGAAGTGACCCTGAAAACTCAAGATTCAATGATTCAGTGGTTTTGGCTGGCATTGATGAATTACTTAAAGCATTCATAGTATTTGAAGAGATTATTATGCTTTTGGTACAGACCTACTTTTGAAGTTTAATATTTACGCTATCTGTTTCGTGGTGAAAGCATTTTAGTGATGCTTAGTCATTTATGAGGCTAAATAATCACAGCCGCTTGGATCGATCTTCAGTTTAAGCCACGCTTACCTAGTTTGGCCCGTGGGGGGGTGACCATCTATTACATACCGAGTGTCCTCCGTGCCTCGGAAAGCACGTTAAGCCGTTGCCGTTGGTCCCGGCTGTCATTTGTAGATCTTTGACAGTCTTACCAAGAAGATATCCAGTACTAAACCAACCAGTATCAAATAATTATTCTTGTTTGTGTTTTCGCCAAAAAAAGATGTCCTAGCGGCTAAGACATCTTTTTGGACTCGTATTTATTATGGTGTTAAATTATTTTTGTAAGATATACCTCTATGAGCTTGCGGTATAATTTTACTGTAGAGATTTGCATAACCTACATCTTGATAGATATAAATTATGCAAAAAAACAAGTAAAAACACGACGAGAAACATTTTTACAGCCAACTAAAGGCGACGATTTCGTCCCAGATGAATTGTTTAAAGCCTTATTACCTCGTAGAAAGAGGACTAGGTAAACCTTTTTTGGTTCAAAAAACGTAAGGAATCAAAATATTGTCACCCCTGCCACTTCACACCAAAAAGCTACGAGAAGTGACTGAAAAATAATTTAAAATTAATTCCACTGATTTACATTCCATATTTAAACTTTTCACATAACTGGCTACGCACACAGCCCTATCATTGGCATGTTTGTATAAAGCAGCCGTTTGGACTTTTACGACGTACATACGTAGGGTTGCCAAATGGGCTCATGAAAAAGAGATCCTGCCTCGATACGGGGAATATGTAAATGTTTTTTTTTTATATTTGAATATGTCTGAGAAACCAACTGCCGATGATTAGATTTCAAGACAGGTTGGTTCACAAAGGAAGCTTTGTTTCAACCCCATTGTTTTGTGGTAAAATTCAGGTATTGTGTTACTTTTAGGCTGTCATATCATGTCGACGGTGAAGATTGAAAGTAAGATGAACCAATTTTGATTGAATGGAAAACAAATAGGACTAAAGTGATAAAATGTTTCTGGGGAAAATTGTAGGCATTTTTAGCGTTTCTCGTTCAATGAAATTCTGAATGTTGATCTTACCAAAATTGATGTAACAAGGTCTAAAATTCTGATTACATCACGATTCTTTTTTATCGATGGAACAGTTCATCACCGAATAAATTATATGATTACGACGGCCACTTATCCGATAAGTTTGTTTAAGCATTTTTTTCTCTAAACTGGTCAGACCAGGGATCAAAAAGGAAGGTCTTCGGACTTATGAAATTGCTTATAAAAGGGTTCCGTTATACGCTAGACGTATTCATTGAATTATGCAAACATTCGCCACGGGTACACCAAACATTTTACGGCTTGTAACATAATTAAATTCCAAAAGCGTATGTATGTATATTTTGAGCCGTCGATGTTTGAAAGAAAGCTCGTCATGCTGTAAAAATATTTGATGTCGCCCCAACATTTAAATTAACGACAGAAACTTGGAACCGCCGAACTTTGTCAATATGGCTGAACAATTTTAATAATCCACGAATGACGCCACGAATGGACGCGTTTGCAATTTTTTCATAGCTTTGTCGAACGTTTAACGCGTTAAACTTGGCGATGACTCGCATTTTTGGTTGAATACATGCCTATTATTATTATTTTTCGTTGGAAAATTTATTAAGCGAAATTCCTTTTTTATTTTTATTGAATTTTATTTTACATTTCGGTAAAGAATGTGTGTCAAAGCCAAGTTGTTTTGAGTACTTTCTTACATATTCACACGTGTCAAAGCCAAGTTGTTTTGAGTACTTTCTTACATACCCACACAGGTAACCATGATTGTACTGACAGAAAGTGGAACAAAAAGGACATAGGTTTAAAAAAAAACAGGATGTATACGAACGGATACAAAAATGTTTTCTTTTCTGAAGAAGAAGAGAGATGTTATGCTGTACGAATTTATAGAACATTGTGCCCATGAATCATGTTTTTCACTGGTTTATGTTTTTCTACGGAGAAAGGAAAATGTTGCCTCCATTTTATAACCGTAAGGCGCTTGTTTGTATTACATTGACTTCCACGATTTCAATTTGGTAAACATTGTAGGAAGATGAAAACACGACGACTATATTTACGGAGTTTCGAAGAATCTTATCACGAGATTTCTGTTTTGGTTGACAGAGACTTCGGTGTAAGTTAAATCATTTACTTCACGAAATCAATCAACAGATTATTTGGGTTACTTGTCTTATTTACTTCTTCTTGTTTATCGTGTGGTTATGGCCTAACTTGGTGCCAGAGTTTTTATGCCTCTGGACCTCAGGGACCTCTGACTTGACTTTACATGACGTCGATTAATATCAGGCTGGTTTCCTCACAATGTTTTTCTTCACCGAAGCAAGTGGTACAATACGCATATGAATCCGAAAAATCAGAGGTGCGTGTCTTGGGTAAACTTATTAACTATTAATCTGCCTGGCCATTTCCTGACTACCTATATTAGGGTCGGTTTCCAGTCTAACCGGATGCAGCTGAATACCAATATTTTACATGGAGTGACTGCCTATCTAACTTCCTAAGCCAACTACTGGGTAAGACGGTACCCATTGGTAAGACTGGTTTTGAGACTTTCGTGTTTCGACCTTTAACGACTGCCAAAGATCTTGACTTAACACATTTACTGACTATCACAATCTAGACGTTTCAAGGTTGAAGACCTCAACACTCAGAAAAAGGACGTTTTAAATATTCGTGAAAATTTCGAGTAAATAAAAATTTCGATAAAATATTATGAACACGCCTCTATAATATTTTTAAATCTGAATCAGTAGGAATGAATTTCGGTAGTCTTCAAAGATCAAAGGTGTCATTGATTAATTGAAAACAGCTGATTCGACTGCAATATGAAATCTTCAATCCGTTTGTCGTTCATAATTTATTGTTGACAAGAAATAATATTGATTTCTGTTAAATAAAGTGTCGTGTTTATGCTAAAAAAAATCTGTGATGCAGAGATTATTACGATACTTTTAAAACATGGATTGTTTCCTATGCGTAAGTCAAATATTAATGAGTGTATAATATTTTGCTAGACTCGGCGGGGGCACTGCCGTGCCCTAGATACTATAACTTTAGATAATACAAAAAAAACTTACTTGCAAAAAGAAAATTACATTTTCATATAAGTACGGAAGAACCGACCTATTTTTAAAGCAAGGACATGGCTTTGCCGTTCCTACCTAATCCTTCAGCAAAGAAAGTAAGTTCTGTTCTCCTTTGATTTGTAACGCTTGATTCAACTACAGTCCTTTCGAACTGTAGTTGAGTCGAGCGCAGCGTTACTTCTCACAGCAACCTTGTTGCAACGAGAATAAACATGCTTTTGATTTAAACAGTTACCTCAAATCAGAGGTAAAATAAATGAGAAAGTACGTAATCGGTAAGGTAAATAGTTATTACAGTGATGACGAGCAGGCTAACGAACAGTCACTTTGTTCTCCGGCTTCTTGTTAGGCGTGCTACACATACAGGGTGTGGCGTAAGTAGTGGTCCACCGTTCAGAATTCGATGAACTAGATAATTAACTATAACAATTAAAAATTTCAACCATTTTTACCCAAGACGTTTTTTTTACAAAAATCGCTCTTGGACTTGAAGGTGTTTTAAAAATTAGGGTTAAAATTAGAGAAGAACCAACTTTTTCTTCAAAAGAGCTGAATTTACATAAAAAATCATAATTTATCATGATAGCTCTAGTATTCAGCAGTAATTAACAGAAATCAAAATGAAAAAATAATGGTTTTTGTTAAAACTACAAACAAATTTGTAAAAAAAGATAGAAATTTCGTAAATAAAAGACAAAAAGGAAATATTTTCGTAACCCTTGGGTAAAAATGGTTAAAAATTTTTAATTGTTATAGTTAATTATCTGGTTCATCGAATCCTGAACGGTGGACCACTACTTAGGCCACACCCTGTATATTGGGATTGGCCTGATTTGGCACGATTATATGTGGCAAAATATACATTCTACAATTAAAACTCTAAAAGCGGTATCCACTAAGAGACAGCGAATCGCAAGCGTACTATGGGACGCTGTCAGGTTAGGTGCAGCGGCGATCTTCGCAGGGTGACTGATAGCAGCTGGATGAGAAACGAGTTCAAAGGCGTGCAACTGGAGAGGCTTCTGTCCAGCAGTGGACTGCTGAATGCTGATCATCATGCTGATGATGGTGATAATTCACTAGGAGGTATTTAAGGAAAGAAATGGACCAATATTTTTCCCATATTGAATCAAAGCTCTTTTTAATTATATTTTCAATGTTAATGAAACGTTTAACGTCCGACACAAGTGCCGAAAATTGATATCTCAAAAGATACTTCGGAAAACTCGTTCCGTTATCAATTACAGGATCCTTTTAACTTCTGAAATATAATTAACACAGATACCTACTTAATTTTGCGAAGATTTACGAAGTTTTATTTTCAGATCGAATTTGTAATTACTTCTTGTTAAATAATTTTAACACCGTTTAATAGGCAATCTTAAAATTTTCCAAGTGTTTGAGGTTTTCCGACTCTTTTGGAGACTATTTTTCATCATCATCACCATCATTTCAGCCGAAAGACGTCCACTGGCATAGGCCTCCCCCAAGTGTCGTCACATTGACCGGTCCCGTGCGATTTGCATCCAGCGGATCCCTGGATCCTTCACCAGGTCATCGGTCCATCTAGTGGGAGGCCTTCCAACGCAACGTTTTCCGGTTCGCGGTCGCTACTCCAGAACTAAACTACTAGACTATTTTTAAAGCATTTAATTTAAAAAAATAGTTTTTTTTTGTTTAATGTTGCGTGCACAAAGACAGAAAATATATTTATTTGGCACATGCTGTATTCTTTCTTTCTTCTTCTTTCTGATACAACTTTATCATACAGCTTAAATCCGTAGTTACTTTGGTCTTCCCCTAATCTTATCCTTTCTCAATACTCTTAGTATCAAAACCTTGCACACACACTTCTGCTATGAAGTCTAGAGCTAGAACCGGTAAAAACCAATTACTAAAATGTATTGAGCAATGGTGCATTTATAATAATTATATTCTTCGGCGGCCTCTAGCGTTGACGGCTGCCGCAAAGCAAGGCACCAATTTTGGTCATTGCCTTAACAGTGGTCATTTTTAAATCGAAAGTACGGAGGAAATTATCACAGAGGACAGTGGAGGACATTATCATCATCCATCATACACTTCACCCAATGCTGGATATAGACCTCTCTTTGGTTGTTGCAAGCTCCACGTTCTTGTGCCAGCCTCATCCAGGATATATCCGCGATAGCAACAATGTCATCTGCAGTCCTTGGATGCTACTCGCCACAGCTTTACTCCCCCTGATATCACCGCGCCCTGCTAGATGTCCTGCCCAACTCGTTTTGAGTAATCCATACCACAATTTCTAATATCGAGGACATCATAATCATCATCTATTTGTATCCTTAATCACACGTGTGGTAAAATATCTGCCTCTAAATTACTGCCGCCATAAGGAAAAAAGACGTATCTAACATTTTTTTTTTGCAAAATATAAAAATACTGGTAGATGCCGTTTTTTTTTACTGATTTCGAATATGTATGTAGCTCAATTTTGAAAAAAAATATTATATACGTCTTTTTTCCTTATGGCGGCAGAATACGTCTTCCTCCTAAAATACACTAACATTCTTCCTTTGTCTTGCAAATTCCGTTTACGCCACTAACGCCACTTACTCTTTGTGACAAATCTTGTAATTAACTAAAAATAAGAAATGTGGAAAGTGTTCGCATACTAAATCGCCGCGCGAGAAGTTAATTTAATCCAAGACATATTTAGCTTAGCAAGCTGAGTGTACATTCTAGGACTACATGCAGTGTATGACTCATATTAAGTGAGTAATTTTATTTTGCTTTTTGCTGTTGTGATGTATGACATTTTGAATGGACGTGTACTTATTTTGAATGCAGTTTGCTGTCTGGAACATTCCTCACGAAAAGTTTTGTTTGTGGTTGTTTTTGGATGGGTGGCTGGTCCTACTTTTGTTGGTCAGGCCAAAGAAACGATGGCGCAAAACTGTGGCTAGTAAATAAATGAAATAGCACAACATAAGCATAGCGTCCGGTAATAATTATCAGCCTATATGTTCCCACTGCTGGCGAGAGGGAGGGAGAGGGAGTAGGGATATTATTTATTATTTATTTTTATATTTTTTGTTCTACATTTTTTGTGTAGTAAGCAACTTATTGTCGGGCATACTTAAGTACAAAATGCTGTATCCATGATAATTTTGTAATACCAAATGAAAAGAGAAACCATGGAGTTTCTTGCCGGTTCTTCTCCATAGGAAACGACCAACCCGAACCATGCACCTTTTTGTCGACGTTTTACAAGTTCCCATCGAGGCCTATGTGAAATAAAATATTTGGATTTTGAAAAAAAGGCTGCAATCTACTACGTGAACAAAGTGCGGTTTGGTTACAAGTATTCAAATTTCCGGTACAGAAGATGCTGGTTTCCTGGCGATGTTATTCTTGACCGTTTTGTGAGCAGTGGTGATGAAATAAACTACACAAAGTGACGCATCTGTTTGGTTACGAACCAATGATCAACAATTTTATTCTTAAGTCGTCGATACTCGATCACCACAGCTCACTAGAACAGAATAAAATCGGCAATAAAATCAGTTCCACACATGGGTGGGTACCACTGCTAACAGTTAATATTCGCACAGCTAGTGACCAGCTGTGACTGCGACGAAAATAAACTTGTGCTCAGTATGCATTGCATTTGTGCTAGTCAAATGCATACTCTGGTTTACAGACCTTGTCCACTGGACACATTTTAGTTTTCATTTCGAATATAATTATGTTTATCATAAGCTTTAGTTAGAGTATTACTAATCCTATTAACAGATTTGCTTTCGATACGAAATATTGAATAGTTTTCAATTAAATTAAATTAAAAAAAAAATTACAAAAAGTAAATAAAATGTGTGAATGTGTAAATGTGCGTGTGTGATGTGTGTGTGTGTGTGTAATAATGTTTTAAATGGCCTCGTGCGATTTGTGCATTCTGCCGCCTAATCTCATTGATTGAAAAATATTCGTACGTTTTCGTAGTTTCGTTTTCTACATGGTCTCGACATCGAAGTAATCTTATCAAACATGTATTATGTAAAACGATCTTATGACGCGCAGTAATGGTCGGAAGTAACGTCGCCATCTTGTTTTTACAATGATTAGGATTAACCAAATTACCCCCTTTCGATATCATTCAACCGCAAAATTGTCCCTGTAGTACTGGACCATTTGTGATAATTACACAGTGCGATTTGTCACTTTACAACTTTCTTTGTAAATAAATAAGTAGGGTAGACTAAGCAATATACGTTTAAGTTAACGGTTACTGCGTCAGTCCAATATAATATTATGAGCTATATAATAAGATTTCACCGTCCTACATTTATTTTAATTAGGTATTATACTTGCTCTGTGACCATGGGTTCACAAAATAGTGGAGACAGTGAATAGAAACGACAGTCCGAACACCGTCACGAACTGACGACACAGTGCGACCGTTACCTAAACGTCAATGTCGTCCGTGGTTACAACCGGTTACATGACCAAAGCAATCCGTTCACTGTAAATCCAATGTCAGAACTTCGGAAGTTGTTCCCGTACGAATCGTTGACATTCGTCATCCATTCGAATCGACAACATGCACAGAGTTATCGAACATACCGCAATGATTCAATTCGGTACAACCTGATCACTATACGGTACCTATTTTACAAATGGTTGTGGATAGTTTGCACGGCAGTACCACACATTCTGGTAACAGAGAGATATGAAAGAATAGTGACATCAAACTTATGATAATATGATTAAACATGTAATTTTCTTCAAAAAAACGTAACCGCTTAGACTCGAGCTACCCGCTCAAACGACAGGCGTGCTGAAAAAAGTTGCTTTGATTAACAGATCGACAATATTCACGTCAAGCAAATAGCAGACGCTCGAGCGTGTCGCTTGACGCAAGAAGCGTAAGTAGGTAAGCTGTCCTACATACAACAATAATTTTAACTGTCCTGGAACCAATTCGCGAATAGAGTATAGTGTACACGAGACTCAAATCGAGTATTCCAAACATTCCCCAAGAACGTTGCGTCCAGTTTTGTTTCATTATTTTCCCGTTTCTAAATCTGCGGAATTTCAAGTATATCTCTATGTTAGTAGCTTGTTGCTGGGCTATTCGACCTACCTTACGTAGCGAGGTATACGTCTGCTGTATTTACTTACAGACTTACTCGTACATAGTTATATTGTCTAGACAGGGTGAATTCGGTTTCGCTTGAGTAATTTTGGGTAGTTAACATGACAAAGAATTTAGATAACGTGTGACGAGTATTGTTAGGCATTTCTGTATAGTCGTTTAATATAGAGGGTGTAACAAGACCCTTAACGAAGCCGAAAGTTCTCCCCGTCATTGCGATATTTTTTTTTTGTTCTAGACCATACCTGGGAACCTTCCAGTTCCAACTATTTCACATTTAAATACATGTTTTTAAAGTAAGATTTTTACTTTAAACACTTCCACGACCCCCGTACTATTCAATCCATCATCACAATGTTTTGAGTGCGTTACATTGAGTTCTACCGTAAAACGTGATTTTTCACCCCAAAAAAAAAAGTCGTTTCCCGGCAATTATTTTTGCGTAAAGTTACTTAGTTTGATGTACAGAATGCTTGATTGACGGCTTCGTTAAGTGTCTGGATACACCCTGTATGTTCATATGCATTAAATAATACAAGTTATTTTTTTTTTTTTTTTTAATTTTTGTATGTCTGTCGATCTGTCTGTCGGTATGTACTGTCTGTCTGTTTGTTTCGGCTAATCTCGGAAACGGATGGACCTATTTTGGCGGGTCTTTAACTGGCAGATAGCGGAAACTGCTACTTTTATTTTAGAAAAAAGATTACAGATTCACGCAAAAAAAATAAAAACCTTGAAATTGTTAAAAATACCGATTCAGATATAGAATATTTATTTTTATAATAATTTCACGCGGACGAAGATCACGGGCAATAACTAGTTCAAACATAACTTGAATAGAATCTAAGACTTTTCAAGTTCTTTCGTTGGATTCCTTCCAAGCAACAACGTTTGGAAATAAATAAGTTTTGTATCCTATTCTGGTACATTCGAACGCTGGTCACAACTCAAGTTTGGGTTCAGGACAGTTCTCATATGTAACGGTATTTGTCGTGTTGTTTTAAGTTAAGAAATAACTTAACATAACATCACTGTCCCGCACGCAAAATACGCGATTTGACGTGGAGTTGCGGACACCAGCCCGTTATACAATACAACATAACATCACGCCTGTAATCCCCGAAGGATTAGGCAGAGGTGTAACTAATAGTAAACCCACATTTCGCCAGTTATGTTTAAGTGTCTGAGAGTAATAAAGAAGTATGGAAGAAGAAGACATGCTGTGCCGACCCCAAATGACTTGAAATAAGGGCAAGAGAATGGTGATGATGATGTTTAAGTCCCATGTAATAGGGGGCGAACCTACTGCCATTAAACGAGCGCATATCCGGAATGCGTGGCTGCTACTGAGAAAGGTAGTGAAATATGGATGGCTATAAGAGAAGAGTGCTCTCTGCCGAAATCTTCGGGGATTACAAGCGTGATGTTAGGTTTAATTATGATTAGTTGTAGCATACATTCACTGTTGTAGCTTACATTTTACACAAAAGTCATAATAATAAAAAAAGTGGACTCAGCGATCATTGTGCCGATAGTTGTATCAGCCCATGGCTTAATTGCCAAGAGCCTCGACCAATACCTGAGGAGGCTCTCGTCAGGCAGCTGGATCAAGGGCTTGATTCAGAAAGCGGTACTTCTGGACACGGCTCGTATTGTTAGGAGGTTTCTCTCTCTGGAGCCCTGACCGCCGGTAGCTTGGACCCTGTTCCCGATACCGGTGGGCTACAATTTTTTATATTTTTAAATGTTTTTTATATTGTTTTTTAAGGAATATTTAAAAATGTAATTTACTTGTATAGAAATTAATAAAGGAAAAAAGTAAAAAGTGAAAAAAAAGAAAACAGAAAAAAGTAAAGTAAAAGTGTATAAAGTTATAATGTAAAAGTAATTATTGGCCATAATTTTCATCTGCATCGCTGTTTTTGTGGAAAAGTTCCCAAAAAGCTGGTACAGCATTGCCACATTGAATGGCAGTCCTTATTTAGTTTGGCCTAAGAATATGCCAGTCCTCTGTTCACGGGAAGAGTTGAGCAACTGCTTTATCTGAAATAATCGATGAGAGTTTTTGCTAACTTGTTCAAATAGTGAGGCTTGTAAAACAAAAGTAGCAGGCGCAATGGTCGCTGAAGTTTGGACAGAGCTGTATGCCTACTTTTATATTTTTCTGAGTAAACAAATAATGTGATTGAGTGAAGGCCACGGGCAGATCAGAGGCATGTGGAAAGAGAACTGACTGGGTGGATAGATGATCTTCTCAAAAAGGCCGGAAGAAACTGGATAGCCATTACACAAAACCGCCAAAAGTAGCCATCACCACTACCACCCATCCTCCACTATCCACCATCTTTTTATACCATGTTTATAGGCAAATAAATATTATTCTATTCTATTCTATTCTTGTCACCGTCAGCGTTCCAGCTGTTTTAGAACCCCATGGTTTGGCAAGCGACGATGGCAATAGACCGGACGGCATGTCGTTGTTTCCTTGGAAGATGGGTAGGCCTTTAGTGTGGGACGCGACATGCGTCGATACTCTTGCGCCATCACGTATTCCAAGCTCATCGTGCTGTGCTGGCGCTGCCGCTGGGGCTGCAGGGTACCTCAAGCGGCGTAAATATAGAAACCTTTGTGGTAAGTATATTTTCGAACCGTTTGGGGCTGAAACTCTGAGGTGGGGTCCGAGTGCTCATAGCCTGTTTAAGAAATTTCGTAATGCCTAGTTGACCCAAGGGCTGGTTTTTACTTTGGCCAGAGGCTAAGTGTTGCCATACAACGTGGCAACGCCGCCAGTCTCTTGGGCACATTACCAGCTGACAGCGTTGAGGAGGAGTTTTTTGATGCCCTTTTTATAGTTTGTTGTTAGTTTATTTATTTTAGGTTGTTTAATAGTTTTTAATTAATAATGTAATTAGTTAGTTTACTTAATTAAATAAACTCCTTAAAGTAGAAAGTTTTGTAAGAGACTTACACTCAGCATTGTGTGGCCAAAGGCCGAAGAAGAAGAATAAATAATGAGATAGTTTCAAGCCATTTTCCATTGTTCATTTGATTTATTTAATAGTTAAAGCCCCTGTTAGGTGTTCGTATTTAGCCGGGTCGGAATCCCTCGTTGAAATTCAATCAGCACTACCCGAGGACACGTGTAGGGCATTAAAGGTGATCTTCAACAGATAAGTATAAAATACTCGCTAAAATCAATGACCGCACTGATTGTCATTATATTGATGAGTGAAAGGCTTGGGAAGATATAAGATAGATACAAAGTAGGATAAGGAACAGAGGGTGCAATATTAAAAAAATAGTTATTTTAATTTACCTATTTTGATACTTCCTTTATTCATTTTTCATACATATTTTTACATATTATTAAATATTTCTAAAAAAAAACATTTAACAATGTAAAAAATGGTAGTCGGCTGATGTCAGGAGCAGGGTCCAAGCTACTGGTGGCTCTCCAGAGAGAGGAACCTCCTAACAATGCGAACCGTGTCCAGGAGTACCGTTTTCTGAATGAAGCCCTTGATCCAGCTGCCTAACGAGAGCCTCCTCAGGTATTGATCGAAGCTCTTGGCAATTAAGCCATGGGCTGATACGATTATCGGCACAATGATCGCTGAGTCCACATCCCACATGTCGACAACCTCACGATTATACTTATTCTTGCGATAATAACTTATAAAATTATAAATGTTCACGTTTAAAATTTTTCACGTAAAAGCTACTGAACGGATGTGAATGTGTCTCACAAATAGTTTATAACCTGTTTCCACACTTAGAACTTTTTCACCCATATTCCAGAACGCCGACTTAGTCCATTTTTGAACTTAAGTCGACATTTGTTGTCATGGCAACAGGTGAGGAACGCCCACCACGGTATCAGCAACACCCACTCAATGATGTTCAAAAGGTGAGGACAGACTAGCTAGAGCTTGCATTTGCAACAAGACATCGAGCCGCTTGACACTTTCTTAAAACTTGATTTTGCTAAGAAACAAGCAACTTGTGTAACATTTCATCGAGCAAAAACACGAGCGCGGGCAAATCGTGCAACATGGAAAGAGGTGCGTGGACTTTGCTGGTCGTTACTTCTCCTAATTCGCTCAGTGTTTTTTTTTTTAATATTAAATTAAATTGCAGCACACGCGACTTGCAAATCCAACATATCAACGAAGAGTACCTAAATGCCACACAGTAAGAACAGTCACTAAAGAACCCCACCGGCTTACTCCTTTTGCTTCGTTCACGTTCATACATCTGGTCATACACGCACGCAGGTCGCGAGCACTGCCACCTGACCTTTTTTAAGAACAATACCAATAATTTTTGTCCTTCTAAGGTGTTCTCTTTCGGGTTTTGTTAGTCGCCTTTTACTCGTCCTCTCAACAAGACCATCATCCAAACATATTCTTTTAATTTTTTGTCTCTACATCTCCTTTTCAACCGCAACCTTGCAGTATTAGTCCGGTCATTTTAGACAATTGAAATAAAGAAAATTCCGACAGAGCCAAATCTTCGTAGAGACCTTAGGTTTACCACAAGGAATACAGTGTCAAAAGTCCCCATCAGTCCCATGTGAGCTTAGGGACTTATTCGGGGCCCAACGTCAAAATTTTAGGTTTTTTGGATTTTTCTCGAAAACGGTAAGTTTTATCGAAAACAAACTTCAGAGCAAAGTTGTAGATCTTAAAATTTTCTATAAAAATGGTTCCTATAATTTTTTCTCTAAGACCCACTATTTCCCAGATATTGCGCTTGTAAGAATCATGTTCTACATAGTATGCACACATATGCCACGTATATACATATTTAGATACTCAAGCAAGCAAAAATGCCTACTCGTGTCTCTTTTATGTATACATTATACTATTCTAAAAAAATTTACTCTAAAATGACCGCCGGTCCCTTACCGAATCCCCTCTACTTGAATAACATCTGGCCTTGAAAAACATCTGCCTATTCTTTTGTCCATGTGGTGTCGTTCACGTAGACCTGCTTCTTTTAGTGTTGAATGAGCAGTTCGAGTGACTATACGTATTTATTACAATTGTCTACTATTGAAGTTAGTGCTGATTAATATTTAAAAAAAATGTCACAATTTTGCTTTATTTGTAATAAACTTTTGACTGAAGATGAAACTGTTGTGGTCAGTCGTGGAATGCCAACTTTAATCGATGCAAGTGTCGCGAGAAGTGATGAGTTTGCTGATGAGTTTACTAATTACTAAAGGAATTCGGTTTCTTCTTGCGGTTTATGGAGCTACAAAAAAAATTGATTGCATAGATACGTACAGATATTTAACATTTGTAAAAAATACACGAAAAAAAAAGCAAGTACAGCTATCTTGTCTTCCTCCAACATTTGTTTCGAGTATACTATCAAGTTCAGACATGGCAAGGCAATGAACTGAACCCTGAAGACTGGGGTTGGAAATTGATAAATAATACTTTGGAACCGATTCTAACTTTACTGCCCCCTGCTCCAGAAAAACTTCTTAACACTATTTTTTGCAATTGCAAGAAAGGTTGTAGTGCCAAATGTGGCTGTAAAAAAGTAGGGTTGCAGTGTTCTCCAACTTGTACCAATTACCAAGGTGTCTCTTGCTCAAATCTTCAATTAAATACAAGAGAGGAAGATTCATGTGATTTTGATGAAGAGAGAACTGATTCATCTTCATTTGAACAATTTCTAAGCGTTCATCAACAGGAAGGAGAAGAAGAAGAACAAGAAGAAATTGAAGAAAACATGATTGTTGAAGTTGAATATGAAGAGTATGAGTCAGATTAAAGTAATAAAAAAAAGTTAGAACGACAGTTAAACTCAGTAACCCATATCAATAATCTTCATACTATTAAATAATTATTGTTCCTGAAAATAACGTCATAAAGGTTCGTGGAACAGGCCTACCGGGGATACCACGTTAAAAAAAACGCGCCGAGTACACTATCTCACAGGTGGTGTGGAAATGTGTGCATATTATGTAGAACGTGATTCTTACAAGCGCAATATCTGAGAAATAGTGGGTCTTAGAGAAAAAATTATAGGGACCATTTTTATAGAGAATTTTAAGATCTACAACTTTGCTCTGAGGTACTTTTTCGATAAAACTTACCGTTTTCGAGAAAAATCCAAAAAACCTAAAATTTTGACCTTGGGCCCCGAATAAGTCCCTAAGCTCACATGGGACTGATGGGGACTTTTGACACTTTATTCCTTGTGGTAAACCTAAGGTCTCTACGAAGATTTGGCTCTGTCGGGATTTTCTTTATTTGATCACTATTTTTATGTCTAAAATGACCGGACTATATTATATCATTCCTCAATTTATCAACCAATGTTACAATACGTTTAATTGCTCAGATGAGTACTCACCTTAATCTACCTCCAAAACATGCTGTCCATTTCAAACCCAAAATAAGTATGTTGCATGAAGGTTGCAAGCTGCTTTGTATGCTAAAAATGTTATATTAAAATACGTCCCAATGCTAGAGATGTCTTCAATTGATGTTCTACCGAATGCTCTTGGTTGACATCATTTGTCAAAGAACTTAAACGGAATTACTTGAAAATAAATATTTATTTTTCGTGGTTCATTTATAAGATTTTCACTTAAAATAATGGCATCAAGAATTTTCTTTTCGGATGGTGAAAAGTCAGGACCGGAACTTGTCTGCAAGTACAAGCTTCTTCAAAATACGACGTTGCCGGGCAGCTCATGAGCGACAAAATGTGCTGTGGGCTCGCCTAACCCAAGAGTATAACTCAGTATTTAACTCGCGCGTAAGTACCAAATAACATGTATGCTGTTTAATTAATACCTGGTCTATGTTTGATGATCGTAATGAACGGCAATCTTTTCTTTTTATAGAGAACCGAATCTCAGTTAAACAGGTGCTGGTCCAATATTAAGGCCACCCTTAATTTAGAAAAAAAAGAAAGAATGAGGACTGGGGGTGGCCTCTATCCTGGCCCCGCGTCCTCAGATCTCGAAGGAGTGAAAGATGCGCTGCCGGCCTCCACCGATTTGTAATTGAGGTTCGCAATGGACTGTGACACTATGCCAAGTGAAACTCCTGCTGACGATACACCTATAGTCTAGTAATTTTATTGATTCTATTCTTTGTGTTAACGAATATATGATTAGATTATTAAAAATATTTACTTTCTTTTTTCAGTTCTGGAATTTCGTCCGGTAGACGAGGTACCGGTACCGGTGGCTCAAGGGCCACCTGAAAATAACTCGACTGACTTGGCGTCAGCAAACTCGCAGTTTATTGGTAGGGTTGATCAAATGATTTTCAGTTCATCTCTACACGTTACCGTACATCAGAAAGTTAAATTATCTGTGTATGGCACCAATACAGAATTTGAAATAACATCAATCTATTTGTATTCATTCGAAGCATTTTATTTTTTTTATTCTCATTAGTGTTTTTTGAAGGTGCTTGTGGTTAGCAAATTAATACTAATATATGTTCGCGCCCAAGTTATAGTAAAGGAGGTACGGGCGAAAAATTTAAAACGGAATGAGGAACGAGAGGAGGAGTAACATCTGCTGAAAATGGAGAAGCAGAAGTGGTGGTGAAGGCAGCAGAAGAAGCGTACCAAAAGGCAAAACTCGAACGTTTGAGTGCCGCCCAGCTACTTCGATTCAGTGATGTTACAAGGGACGAGGCCGAAAAAATAAATTAAATTATTATTGTACAAGCCAACTGGTTTTTATTTTATTTAAAAGTAGTATCACGTATAAAAAATATCTAAATTACACATTTATAGACATAGAAAAACAAAGGAAATTTTTCATTTTCATTCACGTAGGATTACGTAAGACTGGATCCAATCTCTAGGTTAGTAAAACCCAACAACACTGCATGCATGGGGATCGAACCCATAACCTCACACCGTGCAATTGCGCTTATGACTATTTGACCAACGAGAGAACAAAAATACAAATATGATCATCACACAATTATAAACATACTAGCTGTTGCCCGCGACCTTCGTCCGCGATTTTTATATTTAAAAAAACCCGTTTTCGCAACATTTTTTAATGCTCCGCTCCTATTCCTCAACAAAACGGTTATCCAACACTAAAAGATTTTTTCCATTGGAACCAGCAATTCCTGAGATTAGAAGGTTCCGGTCGTCCAGAGTTGAGGGAAGAATTCAGTTGGACGATGGACCGAGTAGCCTTAAATTTCTTTGGATTCGTTATCGCTTATTCTCTCATCATTACTCTGTAGAATGAGTTTGTGCGCATGACATGGTTGTGGTCACCCAACATAATGGTGGGTTTCATATCGGCCCTTCTCTTTCTCCGTTTAGCAGTAGCAAGCCGCCTGCTACTCATGTTTAGCTTACACCTGTCCTTTCCCGTATCATATGAAAACAAACCTAAGATAAGCCAGCTAAACCACTAAACGCAACGGCGAATAAGAATTCGATTTGATTGTTTTATTATTGCAATATAACAGAAACTGGCCACAACAGCGGCTGACGAGCGCTACATCCAAGTTGGTTGCATCAAATTTGTATTTTTTTCTTTCTCCTTCTATTTACAATCTACATACTACTGCGATAGTACCGCAAAGGCAATGGGATTACCCGTATTACTACAGGTAGAAAGATCTATGTGCAATACCAGACTATAATATATCTCTGTACCAAGTTTCATCCAGATCTGTTCAGCCGTTCTGGCGATTGAGTAACAAACATCTATTCATCCAAACTTTCGCATTTATAATAGTTATGTAAGATTTATGTGTAAGCTTTTACTTTTAAAGTTGAATAGGTAATAAATAATAGTTAGTGTAAGTATTTCATTTTATTTGAGCAATACAGACACACCCGCGTTTTTCTTACATGTACTTACTTATAACTTGTTCATTTTCATATCAATTACATTACATTTATGTGAAATATTGATAACTTGGTTCGAGATTGGACACCGGTGGCGACAATCAAATGATTCATTAGGAATCTATATAGACATAATACTTTTACATAATATTTAATATCAGTGTCGCGTATCACGAGTCAATATGGCGACAGTTGGGGGAGGCCTATGTCCAGCAGTGGTCGTCTTTCGGCTGAAATGATGATGATGATGATGTTGTATCACGAGCCAACGCGAAAATCGGGTTTTCACATATATTTACAGACACGACTACCTCAGAAATATTCTACCTACTTACTAATAGGTAAATGCGCCCTGCACGCCCTGCGTAAAACTGCGCGCCATGGCCCGTCTACGTGAGTTTCGAAGGCCTATTTGACTCTTGATGATGTTTTTAAGTATAGATAGATGATGAGAGCGACTTTGTGGTATCGTAGGTATAAACAAAACAACACGAGTATGGGCAAGCTCGCTCATAACCACCATTCGCACCATTTTGTCTGAGATTCAAAATGGTTCGTTAGTTTTCTCATGCTTTAGAAATATCACGTGAATTAAGCTTGTATTCATCTTTTATGTGTACGGTACTCCATATTACGACTATTTGTCACTAATATAATTATTTACGCGATCTTGATTGCTAATTCATACAATCCCACGATAATGAACACCTACCGATACCAATACCTACCGATTTGAAAAAGAAACCGTGCTTTATATATATTTACCACGGATATTTGCAAGTGCTCGCAATATTAATAATCATTGATTAATAATCCCGACTACATACTAGCTGGCTTGGAAATTAAAGGCGACGGAAAATAGTTTTTATCAACAAGGGCCGTCCACGGGCTGTAGGTAAAAATTTCCAGAACGAAAACGTTAGAACCAAAAACGAACCGCGTTTTCTTTTACAGTAGCTTCCCTATTTTATTTTATATCAGCCCTCTATGTCCTACTGCTGGGCAAAGACCTCTCGCATGGCTTTCCAATTTTTGTACGGTTTCCTTCTAAAATCGAAAGTGTCTTTGGAACTGTATATTGATGTCACATTCTAACGGGTTGTCGGCATCGGGTCGCGATAAATAATTGTATGGCATATCGTATCCTACATAACCGACATACTCCTCAAAATTCATCTTGCTTTGGCTATAACAAGAAAACAATTTTACACACGTCGATTCACTTGGATTTCAGTAGGTACATATGTCACCCACAAGGTAGGTTTCAAGGATCTGATGGCGCGGGCAAACATCGGAACTAACGCAGCTATCTCTTTCTTTTCTCAATATTTTTTACAAAACAATTAACAAAAGGTTTACCAACAGCGCCCCCCTGTCAGCTTCATTCGAGCGCCAAAACATTCTTGTACTACAAAACCCTTGAAAAGTGGGCGTTTATGTCAAATTATAAACAAACTGTAGCTGTCAATATGACTTATGGGGTGAAAAGTAGGCGTGTCTAGTCCGACTTAAGTTCAATCCACGACTTAAACTACGGGTGTTTTTTATCTTGATACTAGAAGTGAAAACTGAATGTTGGTTCGTGAGGAAGCAAACGTTCGTTCGTACGTAAGTTCGTTCGTTCGTTCGTGTAGTTGCTGACTACCTCTGTAACTCATGGAAAAAAACACGTTAGTTTAGTATTGTCATTTGTTAGTGTGTACCTATCTAAAAATGACGGAAATCAATTAATTATTTATTTCTGTACAAATTAGCCACAGTGTTGAGTTATTTACAATGTAGTTCGTTGTTGTTAAGTGGTGTCGTGTGCTGCGTTGTTTCCAACGTACTTATAATATTCACTGTTTTAAGCTTTAACGGTTTACAACGAAACTTATATCCCGTAAGTGACAGTATAAGTTTACTTATAACATTATTCCAACCAATGTACAACATGTTTGTAATAAACTGATTTGATTTGATTTTCGTTTGATGTATTCACACATAATGACTGTTATTTAGTCACTTTAAATCAAAAATAAACATTTAATCACGAATTTCCCTGATATTTATAATATTCATTATTAATATCATATATTATATATTATTATAAATATTATTATTGTATTATTATATATATTATTTATTATATATTATATTTACTTTTTTATTCATTTTTTTTTTTTTTTTTTTTTTTAATTTTTTAATTTTTTATTATTATTTTTATTATTTGATATATATTTATAGTATTTTATATATTCTTATAGCTAATCTTAGTATAAATTATAACTATTTTCAGATACTCCTACCACTGTTTGTCTCTGCATCACCCAAAGGTTGACTGGTAGAAAATGCCTATGGCATTAAGTCCGCCATTGTACTTTTGTGCTTGAAGTGTAAATATTTACGCTCAAATATTTTGAAAGTTTGCGGTGAAATCAACCACTATCAAAAACATTCATTAAATATATTAAATAACGCAGTGACCTGTTTTCAGTGCACCCCGGTAGCTGAAGTAAATGTTAAAATAGTGGGAAACCGAAACGATATTATTCAAGGGCGGGGAAAACCGCTTGCATTTAAAAAAAAAACATTGTGGGAATATTTTTGAATACGGCTTTTGTTGTTTTTGGACTCAATGTTTGTTGGGGATGCTTCACACCGCGTTGGGGTCGGCAGAATTTGCTGTGAAAATACGTCTACGCATGGCGACCAATCAAGCTATACAGAACCAGTTTATGTGGATCTCTCATGGTGCGGGAAATCCATACAAAGTGAGGCCATGTTATACTGGAAATGATAGCTTGATGTGTCTGCGTGTGTACAAATATTCGGCTTTTATTCTAAATCATGTTTGGCTTGGCTTGGTACACTTCTGATAAAGCCGAGCGATTTTTTCTCGAACGTACGATACAGGGTGTAACAATATTGGACAACATTTTTTTTTCGACCCATTTTCTTAAGAGTTAGTTGTCCAGTTAGATTCTGTTAGATAGTCTGAATCTCCACCTAAGCGGTACTGCGCTTATTCTGTTACAGCCAGTATTCGACTTTGACACGCGTGTGAGCAACATTATGCTCACTACTGTTGTACTCTAAAATGTTGATCATTAGCTTATGTCCGAATATGTTTCGGTAATTGTACCTAACTAAAAATGAACATAGACCAAGTAACTAGATTCAAATTCTACCCGTTTTTAGATCAAAATAATCAAGACTTTCAAACATAACTAACGTGGTTTGTCTAAAATGAATTCATATTCTATGAATTCTATCAGCAGTAAAATATTGGCCTCATTTCCAAATTGCCAAAGGGATGGTCTAATCTGAACCAGAAACCACAGCCTAATCAATTAGAACAGAAACCTTTTGGATATTCTTCAAACGATCTGTCTGTACTGCAGAAGTAAACTCGTGTGTTGTAAAAAGTTATAGGTTGTGACGCTTCGTGGTGACGTTTACAAATCGACGCCATTTTTCTCACGCATCTGATTAAAGTTTCGCAAGATACGATAAGATTGGATAAGAAATGACGGAAAGTTCTCAACTTTTGAAAAGAACGATGTCTTTGTTAGAGGCTGTTGTTTCAGATAAATTCTTTTCGGTTCTTATCCAGTTCCTTGAGGTATAGTTGTTGGTTTTAAAACAAAAATGTTAGGTAACAAAAAAAAATACTTTTTTGCATTTTTTTTCTAAGTTTTCTTGCTTCTACCATTGCTCAATAATTGTGCTCATTTCATCTCTGTATGAGAAGAGGGCTTTGTTCTGGAGTGGGGATAACTGTTCCCAATTATTTTTTTGGACAGGAGTTCAAACTCAAAGCATTTATTTCAATTAGACCATCACAGGCACTTTTGAATTGCTATTCAAAAGTGTGTGTGTGCAGTGCTCTGCACACACACACGCACGCACAAGCACACGCGCACGCACATTTGAGCTCGTGGCTAAATTAAAACAGCCACTCGGGTCGATCTTAAGGTTAAGCCACGCTTGTGTGTTGGTCCCGGCTGTCATTTGTAAATAGTTGATAGATAATAATAATAATAATATTAATATTTGACAGTCGTTACTGGTAGTCAGTAGCCCGAACGTCCGACAACCAGTCATACCGAGGGGTATCGTATTACCCAGTACTAACTGAATTCTGGTGGTCAGATAGGCAGTCGCTCCAAGTAAAATACAGGTATTCAGCTGTATCCGGTTGGACTAGAAGGCTAGGCTGATGATGATGATGATGTTCCCGATTTTAATTGTACAGACAGGACTGACTTTATAGAGGAATAGACACTACCCGATAATCCATGAAAGAACTTATCTAAATAAACACTTTATTTTAGGCCATTAGATTTGAGTTCCTTTGCGTCATTGAGTTCAAATCAAATCAGTGAAGTCGTCGGTGGCTATTGCCATACGAAATCTACGGGGGAATCGCATTTTGACAGCACATCAAAATTATGTAAATTGATTGGTGTGATAAATGATATGGCAAGGCCAAGGAAGGAGGTTTCTGATGAGGTGACAAATAATAGACAAGTATGGAAGAAGAAATTTAATTTTCAATTTAATTGTATGTACCATTGTGTGGAAACATTTTGTATGCCTAACGGCGGGACATAGATAGTTTCTGAATTTTATATATCATACCACCTACTGTTTTACGTATGTTCACAAAATAAATGAATTTGAATTTGAAGAAGACGTGCTGCGCCGATATTAAATAAATTGGGATAAGGGCAAGAAAATGATGATGATGATAGTGATTACTGTGTCTACTACCCTGTGTCTACCCTGTGTCTTTTTTAGTGAATATTAGGAAAACATGATGCTACCAGTAGCGAAGGGTCAATTTTTATAAGAGGTAAGCCGGAGTACGTGTCTTTAATTTGATTTTAATATTTGTCTATGGAATACTGATTGTGCCCGTTTTCAAAGGGAAGCCGGTAGGAATCGAGTTTTATGGAACCTTCGCCACTGGTTACCATCTACATCCACCTTAAAATATGTAATGTTTCAAAAATCCATTACAAAACTCGGGCTAGCGGCTTTTACAGAACAACAATTTTCCTGCCTCTGAAGTTGAGAGGTTGACCACAAAACATTGACAAAATACGTGCCGACCCACATTACAAACCCACATTCAACGTACCCTTTACCTTAAGATAATCCCTTTCATCTCACTAGATACGACAGTACCGTAATATGTGATAAAAGATCTAAATCAGGGTTGGTCAAGACATCAAACATCCGTTTTTTGCCTCAACATTCGATTCTCGTTCACCGTATCACAGAGCCCAATTCATTTTACCCTTTCATGTAAACTATTCAATGATTTTCGTGCCAGTGTAAGTAAGGTGGCCTTTCACAATTTCTCATGTGAAAACACAGGTGCCTTTGTTAGAAATAATTTCTAAGGAAAATGATAGGATTTTGGGGGCAAATAGACATGGCATCGCACGCGAGTATTGTGCTATCCGTTTCATGTTTGAGTAGATATTATGCGAGGCTAGCTTCCCCTACGGTGTTTACTGCGATATTTGTACGAATAAACTATTCCGTGTTAAGGTACGCCTGTAGAATTTGAAAAGAATGCCGTGGTGTTGTGGTTTTTCCGTAAATGGCATTAATTCCTGTCTTTTATGAAAACCACGCAACTATACACACCCAAAGGTTGACTGGTAGAAAATGCCTATGGCATTAAGTCCGCCTATGCACTTTGTGCTTGAAGTGTTAAATAAATAAATAAATAAATATACAGAGCTTTTAAGTATCGAATATGGCACAAGAACCCGAGCAATCAGTTTGATTGTTAACAAAAGACTATAAAACCATTAAAAAATAAGCTCCATAAGTAAGTATTCATGTTAAAGCAATTTCTCCATCTATAAAACTCCACAGCCCAGAAAAGCGACCTAAAACATTTTATTTGGAACGCACACCACAAAATCGCACTGAGTACGTATCTATTTTCACGAAATCATCGTACAAACTGACCTGTTTTGCAGAACCGGAGAAAGTCACGGTTGACCTGAAAACGTTTGAGCGTTTCCTTTATAATGTTCGATAAAAATAAACAAGTATTAGGGACGTCATTTAACCAGCGAGAACAGTGCGTTACGATTTGTTTTTTTCCTCAAAATGTACCTCAGATTTTTAGGGGAAAACGCAACGATACTCTTCGCATTTCTGTTTTGCAATACGTACTGACGGGAATAGTGGAGCTTTTCAAGGATTTCTCTCGGGAACTATGCGAGTGGAGAGATCGGGAAAATCCAGTCGAAGAAAGGATATAGGAGAATAGAATGAAGCTGCAGTAAAGTTCATAAAATCGGCTTGAAGAGCTACAGTTTCAACCGATTTTCGAAATGATTTTTTCACGATGCAAATCATTTATTTACAATTAGCGACCCGCCCTTGCATCGCATATCGCCAACTATTAGGTCTAAAACAATATCTAATGTAGCCTATATTTTAAGTTAAGCATCTAGCAGTAGAGCGGTGAAAACTGCGTTCAAATCCATGCAGTAGTTTCTGAGTGATGCGCGTACAATCATACAGACAGACAAAAATTCTAAAAACTGTTGTTTTGGCTTTTGTTGCTCTAATAAAGACCTCCCACTTCTTTTTTATTTCAATATCTTCAATGGACAGACATCGGCCTGTTACAATTTTATTATACGTATAGATAGACGTAATAAGAAGATAAAAAATCGACACTGATAACTTTAGCAGTTCGTTATAATCCAGTACAATGTGATTCAAATTTCAAATTCAAATTCATTTATTGCAAATGTGGGTAGTTATACAGGTGGGTTTTTGAAGAACAGGAAAGTTGTTAGTGTCACCATATTCTGCACTAGGCATGCAACATTTAGTTCGGAACGTGGTTAGTCCCTAAATTAAAAATTTAAATACATTCAAGTTCAAAATTACATGTCTATTAAATTGTCATTTAAAGTCAAAGCAATAGTAAGTGATAAAGTTGCATCATGTCTAATAAAAATAAATAAGTACTTATTTAAAATTATGGTATCTTCGTTCTCGTTCGTCATTCATAGCCGTGAACGTGACATTTTTAACGAGGACCAGGTTTTTTCTCCTATGATATTGTATGAATTTTAGATCCCGGATATTGAATGCCGAAAGACGATATCTGAATAAGAAGCTGCCCTTAACACAGATGAAAAAATGCTACGCGAATGATAAAGCAAAAACCTATTAAGGGGTATACATATAGGTCAGATACACCAATATACGCAGACAATAAGACAGAAACCCATTTTCCCCATCAAACTGACTACCCGAAGTAAGTGCTCGATACATTTATTTCCTTTTACGGATTCAGCGTCCATATCGGAACATGTTTATGCATGTGATGTATTGATATTCTCGGCCCACAGAAGACAATAGGGCCCATTTTCGCTTATGGTAAAGTAAATAGTTTACTCTGGACCGCAATCATGAAAAAAGCCTCCCATTTTCAATGTCAATAAAGGGTCAAGAGATAGTTTTGTGTAGAGGGGTCCCGAAATAAATGGTATAAATGAGGGTAGTGGTATAGTCTGGGGGAAATATTGCATGTTTTGTAAATAGGCACAGTTTGAGCAAAATGCTAGACAGCGGGATAAGCTTCTGGTTTGTTTATGACGTCGTGTGCCGCAGTTTGCATGTATGGCTTTAGATAAAATTAGCATTGTGGAATAGTTTGGGCTGTTATAGCAACAATAGCGTAATAAAAGACAAAAAGGTTCTGTAACGACGACCACTAACTGAAACATTGAAGAAACGACCAGCCTTGACAAAATAGTATTCTTTCAGTGATAACCATGATATAAAAATCATAAACATTATGGGATCGGCCTCCTCTTCCAAGTTGTTGTATGAACACGTCAGTGGCGAAGGTTCCATAGAACTGGATTCCTACCGGCTTCCCTTTGAAAAATGGCATAGTCAGTATTCTATAGACAAATAATACAATCACAAAAAATATATGTACTCCGGCTTAATTCTAACAAAAATTGACCCTTCGCTACTGGTACAGGTTACACGTTATGATGGCGATTACCTTCTGTCTTCGCCCTCAAATGGTCACAGTCCCACATAGCTTATCGATACCCGAAACTGTTTGCTGTTTAAGTTGATGAAGTATAACAAAAGATGGTCTATATTTATATATTTATTTATAACAAAAGATGGTCTATATTTATATATTTATTTATAACAAAAGATGGTCAATATTTGATCCATAAATATGCCTTAAAATATCAAGATAAAGGCGTATAACCGGTCCGTAACTGGTTAGTATTAAAATTTCCTTTATTTATATTTTTACAAATTTAAATTTAAATTTTTATTTTTACATTTTTATTTTTAAATATTCCTAAGAAAAAACAATATAAAAAACATTTAAAAATATAAAAAATTGTAGCCCACCGGTATCGGGAACAAGGTCCAAGCTACTGGCGGTCAGGACTCCAGAGAGAGGAACCTCCTAACAATACGAGCCGTGTCCAGAAGTACCGCTTTCTGAATCAAGCCCTTGATCCAGCTGCATAACGAGAGCCTCCTCAGGTATTAAAATTATTGATAAAAAATTCCTTTCATCGTTTCAAAGTAACAATTTTAAATTGATTACTCACTCAACGTATCTAGGTATCACGCAATTTCATACACTTTGCAGAAATGCATGAAAATGACTATATTTTTTATGATATTTAAATAGTCCTTTTGAGTGATGGGATAAATTATTTTTGGACATAAATTGAATGACAGCTGGGTATTCAATAAATGGTGCTCTATTCGTGCATTAAAGTGCGTACGATCATTTGAGACGTTTTAGAGTAAAAATACTTATCTAATGGTTTGTTTCAAATAGTGTACTATTTAAATAAAAGATTGGCCATTTATGTAAGAGTTTAAATTCATATTTTAAATTCATCAGATGGATGATTGAAAGAATCTATAACGAATAGCCATCTTAAAGATACAAAATATAGTAGTAAAGTTGTATAACTTAATGTGGCGGGGCCTGCACTGTCATGTTGTCCAATACCTGGCCGGGGAATCGTCACGAACTACGCAAGCACTTGAGGTGGTCGAAGAACACCCCTTTGGGTTTAGTCAGTAAGAGTCTGATAGACCTCTTTGCCCACCCAAGACGGGCGAAGGACATCCATGAGGATTCCCAAAAGCGAAAAAAGGAATTACTGTTTCCCTGCCCCATACGACTTCTGGGCAAATGTAAGAATCTGTTTCTTGTTACCACTAGCTACCAGTGACGAAGGTTGTAAGCAACTCGATTCCTATCGGCTTCCTTTTGAAAAATGACACAGTCAGTATTCTATAGGCAATTAATATAATCACATTAAAGATTATGTGCCCCGCTTACCTTTTACAAAAATTGACCCTTCGCTACTGCTAGCTACGTATGAACGTGCGTTAGCTAAGATAAAATACCATGCCGTGCCGACCCTGGTGTGCGATACCCTATACACGCGGTAACTAACTAACACTCATCACCTGCCAAGCTTTGCCTAACTATGTTGGGGTCGGCTTCCAGTCTAACCGGATGCAACTGTATACCAGTATTGTACATGGAATGACTGCTTGTCTGACCTCCACACCACAAGCCAGTTACTGGGTAGTACGATACCCTTTGAAAAAACTGGTTGTCAGACGTTTGAACTTCTGACTGTCATACCGACTACCAAATATTTACTAATGACACGGTAATGACACTCATGACCTGCAAAGTTCCCTGACCTTAGAATTTTTTTTTTTTTTTAAACCACTACCCCACACTAGGAATTTGTCCTGTATCGTGGGTGCGTTGACAAACATTTAAATTCACATACACAAACAGCCAGATCCGGAACAACTACCTGTAAGCCATACAAATATTTGTTCCGTGCGGGAATCGAACCCGCGACACGAAGCGCAGCAGTCAATTGCTCAGCCACTGCGCCAACCGTGCCGTCTATTGTAGCCCTAATAAGCATGTTTCAGTAAGTAGTATTTCATAGATTCCACACTATTCTACTAATAATTCCTCGGGCTATTGTGAGACGGACGACGTAGATAGTTCAGATTATCGGAAATACATTTATCGAGATTTGGCAGTATTAAAGATCTAGTTGGCGCCGCTGTATCCCTGAAATTGCCGTTGATGTAAAGATTATTGAGTAAGTATGGTCGTTTGAAAGAGTATTTTAGTAGTTTTATTTAGAACACATTGAGTTTTTGTAAGAGGCTGCCTGTCCTGAGCGCCTAGACAATGAGACATTCAACCAGCGATATCAAGATTCATAAATTTTGTTATCGCCATCTTGTAATTTCCATAATCCAAATAAAAGAGACGGCAAGGTTGGCGCAGTGGCTGAGCGATCGGCTGTTGCGCTGCGTGTCGCGTGTTCGATCCCCGCACGGAACAAATATTTGTATGATCTACAGGTAGTTGTTCCGGGTCTGGCTGTTTGTGTATGTGAGTTTAAATGTTTGTAAACGCAACCACGATACAGGAGAAAAAAAAGCCTGTTGAGAACTTTGAAAGCGATTGCGACTTCTATAATCTTTCTTCATTTGATATCGACTATAAACTAAGACTTTAGTACCTAATTTCCCCAAAATACAACAACCATCATCATCTGCCTAGCCTTTCCCCAACTATGTTCAGATTGGCTTCCAGTCTAACCGGATGCAGCTGAATACCAGTATTTTACATGGAGCGCCTGCCTATCTGACCTCCACAACCCAGTTAGTACTGGATAATACGATACCCCTTGGTATGACTGGTAGTCAGACTTTGACTTTGACGTTTGCCCAAAAGTCAACAATATCAGCAAACAAATATCTTACCGATACTTCAGTAATCCAAATAATTAAAAACCTTACATTAATTATCTTTAACATTCAACCTTTTCATTTTGCCAAAAAAAAAAAATACAGTAACTATCCTAATTGTAAAGAATACATAATTTAATTTACATGACAAAGATCGGCAACGATTAGCATGTATCTAATGTTTGATCAGGTGCTTCTTTTTAATGACTAGTTTTTGCCCGTGGTTTTGGCTGCATGGAACACCATAATAAAATGGTTCCACGGTAACGTATTACCGGGGTAAAATCTATCCTTTGTCCTAACTTAGGTCATGGGCTACCTGTTTTCATCGAAATCTCTTCATCCGTTAAGGCGTGAAGAGGTAACAGAACCAATAGAGTTACTTTCGCATTCATAATAAAAAGCTTCTTCGAATTTTGAATTCAACACATTTTTTTCAAAGTTTAGGGTTCCGCTCCAAAACTACTGGACTACGAAACTACTAACTATTGAGTTGAAAAGCACTGCACTTACGTAAGTCAGTGACCCAAAGACGGACGTGTAACGTAAATTTTAAACATGGGGGCCACTTTTGGGGAGTAAATTTGAAAATGAAAAAAAAGTTTTGCAAACTCTCTCGCCTACTACGATGGTACAAAAACCTTCATGCGCGACGCCGACTCGCCATTGGCCGGCTTTTTGTAATAAAACTTCAGAATGTAGCGAATCTTCGTTAATTCACTCATTTTGACGGACAGAAACACAATTGAAAAATGGCGGGAAAGTGTTTTTTACTTTTCTTTTTTTGAATGTCCTATTAAAACCAGCCAGATACAAACAGTACAACCAAAGAGATTTTTATTCAATTTAATCATACTAAAATACGAAAGACTTTTTCCCCGACCTATTATTAAGTATGGATTTACGTTATAAATTACATCCATTACTAATTTAGAACGAGTAAAAACTTTCTTTTCATCGTCGAGAAAACGTGAATACAGGAGATCGAAGAAGTTCAAATAAGGTTGGAAGTGATTAAATATACAAAAGTCCCCGAATTTTCATAACAGCACAAATATTGATACAACACCATTCAATCGATGAACCCCACTGACTACTTTCCTCTCCAAAGACGTAGTCAGCTTCAATGTTAACCACAAACATGAATAGAAACACCTTACAAAAGGTGTTTTCTAGTAACCTACATCGATTCTTTCACTTGTTTGCGCCCGTTTTAAGGTTATCGCATACGTATATGTACGGCATCGGATCGGCATAACTTCACCTCATTGGCTCGTCGTCAATACAACTGCATGTAACTGGATTGGGGCACTTTCAAGATGTCACTGGTGCTAGTAATAAGTCTCGCTTACGGCTATATGGGTATAGGTAAGTCCCCATGTAGGGTGCTGGCATGCTGTAAGTGTGGCGACGGGGACTGCTCACCGTAAACGGTGCGTCAACTCGCCATTAGCGGTCCAACGCAACGCCGCGACGTAAGCTTATTCCAATTTGGAGTGACGCTGTTACTATGCTAAAAAGTATGCGTTGCTGTATAGAGTTCCGTAGTCATAAACAATCCTGAACTGCTCAAGTTGAGGTGATGCGCATAGGTGTGTGTCGACCTTAGATGAAAAGGAAGTGCACTAGCGCTCGTCTTTTGTTTTCAGCAGACAATGTCGTTTTCTGCGGGGCGTTCGAATAAAAAAGTGCTCGTCACTACTTCGCAAATACATTGAGGATTTAAATGCGTACACAGAAAGTCACTCGGCGGAATTCTACGGTCTCTGTGTGAATTTAAGAAGTTATTTGCTCTGGTGTATTGTAATGGATTGAGGAGCTTGTGTATTTGTTTTTTTTAGAATCCCGTTTTTTAGTTGTCTATGTTCGTTGTGATGTTTTCTTTTTTGTATCGTGTGTCTGATAAACGGATGCTGAGCAGGTATCAGAAAGATGTTGTCATATTTAAAGGTCTGATTCAGACACAGAGATGAGTTGGAAGTCCTTGAGGAGAGGCATATAGCCCAGCTGTAATAGTAATGCTTTTTTTTCGCGTTTGGAAATTCTCATGGGTGTGCTTACCCTGAAGAGGGCGAAAAGGTCTGTCAGACTCTTACTGACTAAAACCAAACGGTGGTCTTCGACCTCAGGTCTGGTGCTGTACCACTTTCGTAGCTCGGCACGGTCTCTCGGCCAGAAAATATAGGCACGCAGAAATAATGAGGAACCCGTCACATTAAGTTACATTTATGATGTACCAGTAGCGAAGGGTCAATTTTTGTAAGAGGTAAGCCGGAGTAAATATATTATTGTGATTATATTATATTTCTATAGAACACTGACTTTGCCATTGTTCAAAGGGAAGCCGGCAGGAATCGAGTTGTATGGAACCTTCGCCACTGTGGTGTACACTATCATCTGCCTAGCCTTTTCCTAACTATGTTGTGTTATGTTGTTACATAACAAAGAATATTATTCTATTCTATATAATTTTGCTACTGAATTATATATCTTTAAGTTTGTTACTTCTTTTAGTTTCTCATATAATCATCGCTCTGCTCACATTAATATTAATGTGAAATATGAATTTAAACTCTGAGATAAAGGGCCAATATTTTATTTAAATAGTGCACTTCTTTTTTTTTATTTTTGTCGTTGTAAAATCATCAAATGAGTCCTCCCTCCCAGGGCAGAGAGGGAGAGACTGTCAGACTTGTACTGACTAAAATCCACGGTGTCCTTCAATAGCCCTTTATGTTCCAGGGTCATGGTAGTTCTATAAGTCCCGCGACCCCTGCAGGCTTTGGCCCTCTAGAGGCCCTGTCATTATGCTGACACTCTTTTTTGAAACAAACCATTAGATATATATGTTTACTCTAAAACGTCTCAAATGATCGTAAACACTTAGAGCATGAAAAGAGCATAATTTATAGATTGCCCATATGTCATTTCAAAATGTCCAAAAATATTTCATACCATCACTCATTCGCTTTATTTTTGCCTAAATATAAAAACGTCATTTTCATGCATCTCTGCAAATTGATTGAAATTGCGTGATAGGTACCATTAACCGAGTAATCAATTTAAAATGGTTGTTGTAAAATGATGAAAGGAGTTTTTATTTTTTTTGTGTCGTTACCATACCAGCCTGTTACTACGAGCTGTTTTCCCATTACAGGTGGCCTAGCATGACGTATTAAAGCAGAGAGGTGGCGCTAGATGACTTGTATAGCTCTGTCTCTTTCCTACAACACAATGTAATTTTTTTGTGTTGTTGTTCATCATCTTTTACATTTACACAGCAATCGGTCTTGGTTATCGAAAGGCTACCAGTAATAAATTCTGGCCATTTATCCATATTATTATAGCTAGCCCACATTGTCCCACTGCTGGGCAAAGGCCTCCTTCCACACCTCCATATACCACACACACACATACACTCACACACATAATATTATACATATTTCACTCATAAGGAACCGGCCAAGTGCGAGTCGGACTTGCGCATGAAGGGTTCCTTACCATCGTAGTAGGGGAGCTCGCTTTAATTTTTTTTTAGTTTTCGTTGTTACAGCGGCAACAGAAATACACATTCTGTGAAAATTTCAATTGTCTACCTATTACGAGAATGGTACAGCCCGCTGCCAGACAGACGAACGGACCAGCGTAGGCTTAGTAACAGGGTCCCGTAGGTGACCCTTCAGGTAGGAAACCCTAAAAAAGCCAAAAGGCACACATCTAGGCTCAGAGAACGACCCTTAGATGTTTCAGTCAATAGTCGCCATTACGGAATGTTTTTGTCTTTTATTACGCTATAATTGTTTTTCCCGTTGACCCCACCAGTGGGGTAGAGTAACCAACGAAACGACATTTTTTATTTCACCCGTTGACCCCACTAGTGGGGCCATGCCAGTGGGGTCAACGGGAATACACCATTATTGCTAAAACAACCCAAACTATTCCACAATGCTAATTTTATCTAAATCCATACGTCATGCAAACTGTGGCACTCGACATAGTAAACCGCCATCTCCGGTGTACGGGGCACGTAGTGGTCATTTCTTTCAACGTGTACAAATACTATTTACTCAAGTAGTAGTTCGGTGACATATCAAGCTATACATTTCCAGTATAACACGGCCTCGCTTTGCTAAGATTTTCCGTACAATGAGAGATCCGCTTATACTGGTTTTGCAAAGCTTGATTGGTCGTTGTGCGTACCTGATGTGTTTGCGGTTTTGGAACACTAAAGAAGAAAAAATCTTGTTTAAACAAGTGTAGTTCATTACATCAACCTGCATTTTTTTTTTTATAATGGCTAAAACAACAGCTGCCCAAATACATATTTCCTTAAACAGCGAAAAATTGAGTTAGATGCCGCAGAATATTCAAACATTTAATTAATATGTTATTAGTTTAAAACTTAATTAATATTCCAAATCATCATACATGGCTATTAAATAATACGATGTTTTATATTATGGTTATTTTACAGCGAATTTTGTTCATAAAAGTGACAATCATAAAGATTTAAGTTAAATAGTAGAGGTGCAGATATGAAGATGAACATCATTAACATCTGCTTGATTCAAACTATCATCTTGAAATATTTGCAAACAAAAACCAAACCATGCTATCAATAGGTCTTTCCTGAAATCCTCTCGAATAAATACGAAATATCCATGTAAGATCATTAGTATTTGCAATAACTGGTAAGTGTCACACGGAGCTTGTCATCTCAACTGAGAACTCACTACTGAAACTTTGGTTCCAAAACCCATCTGACACGTTTTAATTGTCCCGCGTTTCGCTGTAGATTGAAAGACTGAGAAATGTAATACCAAATAGTTAATAGATTTTATGTGAAATATCCAACCAAATAAGACACGTGTAACCCCCCTGCAGTACGCCCGAATGAGCCAAGTGACTGTCAACAATAGTTTAGTTGGCTTATGGATACACCAAGCAGTTCCAGCACCAACACAGTAAACCTTTATAGAGAAAAAAAGCATTTGATCCAAACGGTTATTGTTTGTTACTTTTAACATCAAAATTTTGGTATCCATCCATATAGAAGGACGGATATCAAAATGCGATGACAACTTGCACATTCTGCAGCTGCTAAGAACTGTTAATCTGCTACGAAAATTTGAAGAACTGATGCCATTCTTTGAAACCAGACAAGACGCATCCTTGCATAGCAACATAACAAAGTACAAGAATTAATATAGTACAAGGTAGTAACAGAAAACTACAAATATGTAAAGATAACTATACTATTTCAACAAACCAGTAATAAAATAATTTGACTAATGTAGACTAAAAGGCTGTAAAAGTATTGTGTTCATAAAGATAACGGAAACTAAACTGGAGATAGAAAACTAGATTATTCAAGATTCTTTATTTGCATGATGATGATAGTTGTTTAGATTATATATGTAAAAAAATATATAGCGAAGTGAAGCAACGATAAGGAAACCATGCCTAGTCACCGCAACATGGGATCAACTGTCGTTAAGAAAGATACAGCTGTAGATTAATATACTCCATAACATAATATAATAACATCACGCCTGTAATCACCGAAGAGTTAACTAGAGGTGTACAGCCACGAGCAGCAATATGTAAACACATGCGTAAATTCGAAGTCACTTACATCGAGAACAATGCTTAAATAAATACAATTTGTTGTAGTACTGTAACACGAATTCTGCTCCTCTTTCGGCAACCATTCCCGTCGGTCCATTAGTGTTACCACTAGTTTGTGTGGGCATAATACTAGCATCTATCACGCGGAGACCGGCAACTCCATGGACTTTCAACCATGGACTCACTACCGAGGTCTTCGGGTCTGGTCCCATCTTACATGTCCCCACAGGATGGTATATCGTAAGTACCATCTCTAAACAAACACATTTCCAGTAATCTGTACTATCTAGTTCATAACGGTCACATTCTGGCCACTCCATTCTTCCTAGAGATGCGTTGATTGATCTGAAGAATGTCGAGTTTACTACTTTAGTAAGCATTTTGATACCACGTGCTGCTTTGTCCAAATCTCTGGCATCACTGAAATAGTTTGCATTGATAACAGGATAATCCTTAGGGTTGTTCGAAATCAGAGAAATGTTTCCCGTTGAAAGCGGATGTAAAAGATTAAATGCATGCAAGTAAATTGTACTGTTTTTGTTCTGTTCGATTATTGGATTGGCTACGTGATCTTTAAACCTAAATCGTTGTTTCCAGAATGGAGCAACTGTGGAACTGTTTTTCCACATTATAACAAGATGAGTTTGAAACTCGGGGTAAGTAGCGTTGGGGTTATCATTAAAAAATGCCAGAATGTCTGCGGCAGAATTATGGGCCAAATACCCAGAACGATCGTAAAGGTAACGTATGGCATCAAACTGTCGTTCAGCTTGGTTCTGTTCACCAGGTTGGTCACCATAAATTACTATGGGTATAATACAATGATCTTGTAGATTTTTTCCGACCCATGGCGAATCAACTATAACTGAAATATTCTTTGAACTCAGATGTTGTTTAGGACCGACTCCAGACAACATTAAAAGCTGCGGAGAGTTTACTGCACCTGCGCTTAAAATAACCTCATTATTCGCAATAAACGTGAATTTCGTTGAGTTCCGTTCAACTTCTACCCCAAAAGCAATTTTGGATTTAGGATCAATTAACACCTTTGTCACCAAACTATTTTTAATAATCCTCAAGTTTTTTCTGTAAAGCACTGGTTGCAAATAAGCTTTGCTATGACTTTGTCTTACTCCACCAGAAGCTGTGGCTCTCATAATTCCTGAACCTAACGAGTTTGCGACATTTAAATCTGGAACATTCTTAAAACCGATTTCATTCCAAGCAGATAGAATATTTTTGGTTAAAGGTCTGTAAGTGCTATTGTAAGAGTTTATGACCAATGGACCATCCAATCCGTAATGATTCCTGATTTCCGGATTTTCCAACAATTTCATATCTTGTAAACTTTCTGCTTTCTTATAGCATCGACGGACTTCTTCTGGACTCCATCCTGGATTACCGAGATCGACCCATTTTTGAAAGTCGTGATCGCTTCCTTGCACATAAATCATAGCATTGATACTGCTGCTTCCGCCAATCATTTTTCCTCGAGTCCAAATAATTGACTCGTTTATTTGAGCTCCATTTGTTCTTCCATTGATAGCAGTCTGATAATTCCAATCGAATTTAGATCCAAACAAGGCTTTGTCCAGATCTGGAATCTAAAAAATTGCACTTGAATGCAACTAATTTTAAAATCGTCATAAAGTAATGTCGACTACTCTTCATCTGTATGTGTACTTACATTAGCTTCCATTGGTGCATCATCGCCTGCTTCAATGAGTAGTACATTCCATTCTGGTACCGCGCTCAATCGATTCGCTAGAACAGAACCGGCTGTTCCTGCTCCGACTATTATGAAGTCAAATTTGTCCAAGTCTAAAAAAAAATGCAACGTTCACTTATTACAAAGAGGTAAAGTTTGTTAGATTTGATTTGATACTAATCTGAATACGAAAATTGTTTCACTAATAGTAAGCTACCCCAAATGTCCTAAGCATTTTTTTTTTTTAACAAGACGTTCCCTTGTGATAATTTCAACCACAACGCGAATGAAGCTGCAGGCAAAACTCATTTCAATTTAAAGGGAAAATCGCCGAGAATACTTGGAAAAGAGTGCCTGTTTAAAAATAATAGGTACTTAGTTACCTTTAACATCAGCATCTGGTATCAATCCTCCAGAAAAGAGACATTGTGTTGCTGCGAAGAACTGTATAGCTGCTGCAAAGGTTTGAGGAGCAGCTCCTGTAGTTGGAGTTAAACATGATGCACCGTAGCTGTTGACAGAAAATAAAAATAAAATAATAAATAATTAATAAATCAATTAATAAATAAATAAATAAAAAAAAAAAACTTAATTTCAAACCAAAAGCTATCATAGTACAAGATCCACAGACTAAGAGTATATAAGGCTTATAACTAGATCACAATAATGGTATTACTCTGACTCCTAAACTAGGTGTATGTGCCTGTGTCTTAGGAGTTAGTGATTCTCCGTAACAAACAAAGCCGTAGTATACTACACGGACGTTACAACAATAAGCAAATGATGTAAAAGAATATAATATGATAGGGGATAACATTAACGATAAATGAAAAACTGGAAGAACGAAGCGCATATTCACGAAAGATAAAAGAAGTAGTGTAATGGTAAAATTAAATTACTTAAAATTAAAATGTAGTAGTGTGTAGCATTACTACAACAATTATTACAAATACAATTCTTGTTTTTTATAACACAATAACAATTTGTAAGTCGGCAGCATTTTTCATAGATTTAAAAACGAATCAAATAATAAAAATAAAATAAATAAGTACACAAGTTGTTATTTTGTAAAATATCTATTTGATAGGACTTACCACTCCATTTCATATTCGAAAGTGCCAGTTAAGATGTTGTTATCACTCGGTTTTAAACTAACTTGATTGGTTTGCACAGATGTTAACTTTAAACTAAATAAACGAATAAAAATGTTTCAGTAGGCGCTAAAGATATCGTATATAAAGATAGATATCGTCTTAAAGACGTAAGTTTAGTTTTCGTGTGTATTAATTTTACATTTTTAACAAAACATGTCATAGTAATAGGCTTATCCCCAACTAGCTTCTGCCCGCGGCTTCGCCCGCGTGGAGTTCGGGAATTGCCCACGGAATCTTACTTATGGGATAATAAGTAATCTATGTATGTATAGTACATACATAGATTTACGTGTACTTGCTATTGTAAATATTTGTTCATAGTAATATCAATTAAATTACATATGTGAAATATCTTGGTTTAAGATTGGACACCGGGACACCAATCAAATGATTTATTAGGAGTCTATTTATAGACATAATACTTTGACATAATATTTAATATCAATGTCCCGTATCGCGCGCCAACGCGAAAATCGGTGGAATAAACCATATTCACAGACACGTCTACCTCAGAAAAATCCTACCTACTTAGTAATAGGTAAATACTCCCACACCCCGCACGCCCCACGCAGCGCTGCGCGGCATGCGCCCTTCTACGTGAGCTTCGAAGCCCTATTTAACTATATTGGGGGATGATTTTGGAAAAACTGATACATGTGTCTTATAATTTTAATTGAAGAGTGTGAACATCAATTTTCGAGTCAATCGACCCAGTAAATATTAAGTTTCACAGAAAATTCAACACCCCATTTTACCCTTTTAGGGGTAGAATTTCAAAAAACCCTTTCTTAATGGATACCTACTCTTCACAAAAAATACACCGTCCAAATTTCATTTCTCTCGGACCAGCGGTTTGGGCTGTGCATTGATATATCAGTCAGCCAGACAGGACATTAAATTTTAAATTAGGGAATGATTTTGGAAAAAATTGTGATACACGTATCTCATAAATTTAACTAAAGAGTATGTACACAAATTTTCAAGTCAATCGCCTCCGAGAATAAAAAGTTTCAAACAACAGGAAATTCAACACCCCATTTCACCCTCTTGGGGGTGGAATTTCGAAAAACCCTTCCTTAGTGGATACCTACTCTTCACAAACAATTCACCGTTCAATTTTTATGTCTCTGGGACCAGTGGTTTGGGCTGGGGGTTGATATATCAATCAACCAGACAGGACATTGAATTTTAAATTGGGGGATGATTTTTAGAAAACTGATACACGTATCTCATGATTTTAACTGAAGAGTATGAATACAAATTTTCAAGTCAATCGGCTCCGTGGATAAAAAGTTTCACATAAAATTCAACACCCCATTTCACCCTCTTAGGGGTAGAATTTAGAAAAACTCTTTCTTAGTGGATATTTACTCTTCACAAAGAATACACCGTCCAAATTTCATGTCTCTAGGGTCAGTGGTTTGGGCTGGGGGTTGATATATCAGTCAGCCAGTCAGGACGTTTAATTTAAAATTGGGGATTATTTCGGAAAAACTGCGATACACGTATCTCATAATTTTAACTGAAGAGTAAATACACAAATTTTCAATTCAATCGACTCAGGGAATAAAAAGTTTCACAGAAAATTAAACACCCCATTTCAGCCTCTTAGGGGTGGAATTTTGAAAAACCCTTTCTTAGTGGATACTTACTCATCATAAAGAGTACACTGTCTAAATTTCATGTTTCTAGGACCAGCGGTTTGGGCTGTGCGTTGATATATAAGTCTGTCAGTCAGTCAGTCAGGACTTTGAATTTTATATGTATAGATAGATGAAATGGAACTTAAGCATAACTGGCGCAATTTGCGGATATCATTCCCCTTCAAAGTATACAGGCGTAATTTTATGTTATGTAATTGTGTAAACAATACATATCCAAGCGATCACAGCAATTACGATAGATATATTATGCTGTCTATTATTAAAGAGTTCGATTGTATATCTCCGAAGATCACCATCAAATCTTCATCAAATTTACACGGGACCACCCCAAAATAATATTCTTCCAAACAAAAAAGAATCATTCAAATCCTCTAGCATCAACTTATTGAACAATAAAGCTAACCACGTTCATCCATCCTATAATAACTTCTAAACTTCGACTAGTATACCGTCAGGTTCTAATGCTTTACCATTCTTCATTCCATTTATTGCTATTCTCACTGCATCCATATTAACCATTCTCACTAACCCCTCATTCACTGGTTTACTGTCCAGTACGCCATTCCAGTCATTTTCTTCATTCATCAGTCTTTCAAAGTACCCCTTCCACGTATCCTCGATTTTAGAGTAAGATAAATAAAAAAGGTAAAGTGAAATGAATTTTATTTCAATAAGAAAGAGAAAGAGTTTAAATTTTTATTCTATGAAGAAGAATTGATGCAAAGAAGCAGGACATTTCAATATTATTTTTTACATTTTCTTATTTACAATTTGTTGTAGTACTGTAACACGAATTCTGCTCCTCTTTCGGCAACCATTCCCGTTGGTCCGTTAGTGTTACCACTAGTTTGTGTGGGCATAATACTAGCATCTATCACGCGGAGACCGGCAACTCCATGGACTTTCAACCATGGACTCACTACCGAGGTCTTCGGGTCTGGTCCCATCTTACATGTCCCCACAGGATGGTATATCGTAAGTACCATCTCTAAACAAACACATTTCCAGTAATCTGTACTATCTAGTTCATAACGGTCACATTCTGGCCACTCCATTCTTCCTAAAGACGCGTTGATTGATCTGAAGAATGTCGAGTTTACTACTTTAGTAAGCATTTTGATACCACGTGCTGCTTTGTCCAAATCTCTGGCATCACTGAAATAGTTTGCGTTGATAACAGGATAATCCTTAGGGTTGTTCGAATTCAGAGAAATGTTTCCCGTTGAAAGCGGATGTAAAAGATTAAATGCATGCAAGTAAATTGTACTGTTTTTGTTATGTTCGATTATTGGATTGGCTACGTGATCTTTAAACCTAAATCGTTGTTTCCAGAATGCTGCAACCGTGGAACTGTTTTTCCACATTATGATAAGATGAGTTTGAAACTCGGGGTAAGTAGCGTTGGGGTTATCATTAAAAAATGCCAGAATGTCTGCGGCAGTATTATGCGCCAAATATCCAGTACGATCGTAAAGGTAACGTAAGGCATCAAACTCTTGTTCAGCTTGGTTCTGTTCACCAGGTTGGTCACCATAAATTACTATGGGTATAATACAATGATCTTGTAGATTTTGTCCAACCCATGGCGAATCAACTATAACTGAAATATTCTTTGAACTCAGATGTTGTTTAGGACCGACTCCAGACAACATTAAAAGCTGCGGAGAGTTTACTGCACCTGCGCTTAAAATAACCTCATTATTCACAATAAACGTGAATTTCGTTGAGTTCCGTTCAACTTCTACCCCAAAAGCAATTTTGGATTTAGGATCAATTAACACCTTTGTCACCAAACTATTTTTAATAATCCTCAAGTTTTTTCTGTAAAGCACTGGTTGCAAATAAGCTTTGCTATGACTTTGTCTTACTCCACCAGAAGCTGTGGCTCTCATAATTCCTGAACCTAACGAGTTTGCGACATTTAAATCTGGCACATTCTTAAAACCGATTTCATCCCAAGCAGATAGAATATTTTTGGTTAAAGGTCTGTAAGTGCTATTGTAAGAGTTTATGACCAATGGACCATCCAGGCCGTAATGATTCCTGATTTCCGGATTTTCCAACAATTTCATATCTTGTAAACTTTCTGCTTTCTTAAAGCATCGACGGACTTCTTCTGGACTCCATCCTGGATTACCGAGATCGACCCATTTTTGAAAGTCGTTATCATTTCCTTGCACATAAATCATAGCATTGATATTGCTGCTTCCGCCAATCATTTTTCCACGAGTCCAACTAATTGACTCGTTTATTTGAGCTCCATTTGTTCTCCCAGAGCTAGCACACTGATAATTCCAATCGAATTTAGTTCCAATCAAGTACTTGTCCAGATCTGGAATCTAAAATTTTCCACTTTAATGTAACCAATTTCAAAATCGTCATAAAGTAATGTCGACTACTCTTCGTCTTTATGTGTACTTACATTAGCTTCCATTGGTGCATCATCGCCTGCTTCAATGAGTAGTACATTCCATTCTGGTACCGCGCTCAATCGATTCGCTAGAACAGAACCGGCTGTTCCTGCTCCCACTATTATGAAGTCAAATTTGTCCAAGTCTGCAAAATAAAAATGCAACGTACATTAATATAATTATAAATAGGTAAAGTTTGTCAGATTTGATTTGATCTTCAGACTACTGATCTGAATAGGAAAATTTTTTCACAAGGGAACAAGGGTTTGACAACTAGACCAGTAATCATATGTTTTTGCTGCACTATCCTCACCTTTCACACATCAAGTCATCAAAGTGTTGTGACACGTCTAATATCTTCTTCTTCTATACATATAAAATTCAAAGTCCTGACTAACTGACTGACTGACTGACTTATATATCAACGCACAGCCCAAACCACTGGTCCTAGAGACATGAAATTTGGAGAGTGTATTCTTTGTGAAGAGTAAGTATCCACTAAGAAAGAGTTTTTCGAAATTCCACCCCTAAGAGGATGAAATGGGGTGTTGAATTTTCTATGAAACTTTTTATTCTCTGAGTCGATTGACTTGAAAATGTGTCTACATATACTTCAGTTAAAATGATGAGATACGTGTATCACAGTTTTTCCAAAATCATCCCCCAATTTAAAATTCCATGTCCTGACTGGCAGACTGATATACCAACGCACAGCCCAAACCGCTGGTCCCAGAGACATGAAATTTGGAGGATGTATTTTTTGTGGAGAGTAATTATCCACTAAGAAAGGGTTTTTTTGAAATTCCACCCCTGATAGGGTGAAATGGGGTATTGAATTTTCTATGAAACTTTTTATTCTCCGAGTCGATTGACTTGAAAATGTGTCTACATATACTTCAGTTAAAATGATGAGATACGTGTATCACAGTTTTTCCAAAATCATCCCCCAATTAAAAATTCAATGTCCTGACTGGCTGACTGATACATCAACGCACAGCCCAAACCACTGGTCCTAGAGACATGAAATTTGGACAGTGTACTCTTTGTGAAAAGTAGGTATCCACTAAGAAAGGATTTTTTGAAATTCCACCCCTGATAGTGTGGAATGGGGTTTTGAATTTTATGTGAAACTTTATTCTCGGAGTCTATTGACTTGAAAATGTGTCTACATATACTCAGTTAAAATGATGAGTCACGTGTATCACAGTTTTTCCAAAATCATCCCCCAATTTAAAATTCCATGTCCTGACTGGCTGACTGAAATACCAACGCACAGCCCAAACCGCGGGTCCCAAAGATATAAAAATTGGAGGGTGTATTCTTTGTGAAGAGTAAGTTTCAGTTTTTCGAAATTCCTACCCCTTAGAGGGTGAAATGGGGTGTTGCATTTTCTGTGAAACTTTTTACTCTCGGGGTCGATTGACTTCAAAATTTGTGTATACTCTTCAGATAAAATCCAGTAAATCCGATGTCCAATCTCAAACCAAGGTATCAATATTTCACGGATCTAATTTAATTGATATAACTTTAAACTAATAATTGCAAGTTGTAAGCAAGTACATGTAAATCTATGTATGTATTATAGATAGATACATAGATTACTTATTATCCCAGAAGTAAGATCCCGTGGGCAATTCCCTAACTCCACGCGGGCGAAGCCGCGGGCATAGGCTAGTCAGTTCATAATTTCTCTAGAATTACTGTACACAAGTCCTCACAATAGATGTTTCAAAATATTACGAATCAACAAGATTTATTGTGTTCTTATATCAAGTTAAGGTAAACAGACGTTTTATTTATAAAAATAAGGCTAGTGATCAAAGAAGATGTTGTAAAAAGTAAATTTTGTTACGTGTGCAAATGTTGTGTGGTGACCAATCTTAAAAAAAAAATACGGAAGAAATAAAAGCAGCTTACTGCTCCTATTTTGGATTTAGGATTGGAGATCTTGAAAAGTTCTTACATGGGTCTTTCAAAGTGAATTAAAGGTAAAAAAAAGAAAATGCCTTTTGAAGTACCTATTTTGTGGCGAGAGCCTTTCAATCATGTAAATGATTGTTATTTTTGTACGATACGTGTCTCCGGATACTCGAAGAAAAAAAAAAAACCCAAATTTGCCGTCAACATCGCGACCGATCCACCACGGAGATAACTATACTGTGCCAAGTGCACCATCATCTTCAATTCGATAATCTAGGTGTGGTGAGTGGTGAACAAGGAGAGAGGTTCCATCAAAATGTGCGAACAATAGAAATAAGACACCAAGGACGGTGGGATCCTGATATGATGGCAGATTTTTGTTCGTTCCTCAAAAAAGAAGGAGCTCTATAATAGTGGACAATTTAAAATTAGAATGAATGCCATTATGTTAAAATTTGTTATGCTTTTAATTTTATATAAATTGTTTGAACAATATTTTTTTTATCTTTTTTTTTTTAAGTATCGCTGTATCTGTAAGACCTGTTACAATATATTTACTTTCAGTTTCTAGTTATGCTAGGCAATTGTAATCAGAAACAAGTAAAATTTTGTCAGTTGTATATAAAAGTTTTAAAGAAGGGCGGCGAAAATGGACCCAAGGAATCTAAAAATTAACGAAGCTCCATGCAAGTGTAAATATAAAATAATTTTAACTACAATTATATAAGATATTTATTTAAAAAATATTGAATTTTTAGGACACGGGAATCAAAAGTTATAAATATTTTAATTTACTCAAAATTAAGTAATCGTGCAATTACAAAACGCAACATTTTTTCCGATTACGTTCCAATCCAATAACATGTGTTTTTGCTCAAGGGTTTTCTTACTATAAATGGCATTTTCTCTTCGTTTTTATTCATTCTATAATGTACAATATTTATAAACAACATGTAAACTTGATATTAAAACGCCAATTAACAAGGCAAAATCATGTAATAAAAATGAAACTATGGTGATTTCGTAGGTATATGTAATAAAGGAACGTTATCAATGGTGATTGATTGAGTCCCGTCACTACTGTCACTGTAAGATTTGTGATGATCTATTCCAGTGTTTTTCAACGCGCTCAGAGGAGTTCCCCTAATGTTGTACCCACAACAAGTACAGAGGAAAGTACACACCCTGTACCTTCTGAACAGAGAGCAAATTGTGGATATTGAAATGGTGGATAGTGCTTACAGAAGTTCTGCTGATTTTGCACACTCCCCAAGTTCAGTAGAAATACATCCTGTACCTATTACCTATCCTATATTTCATGACAAACACCCATTTATTTTACGTGCCAGAATTAAATCTATGCACAAGCACATAGAAAGCAAGTCCTATTAAACGTATATCGTAGTAGATAGAAGGCTACAGGGGCGAAGTGGTGTATTAGGCTATTGTTGTCACTGTCCTGTTGGGACACGGACAGCGGGTTGTTGCTCTCACGTTATGAGCATATTATGGTATATGGGGTCTGCCAGACACCAGAGCTATATCGCTGCACCAGCTTCCTTTTTAGATAATCTTTTAATAAGATAATATTTTTTTCTATAACACTGTTGAAAAATATTAAAATAAAACATGTAAAAAAACCAATAAACGAGATTTATTACGTCACATTACACATTTTTTAATCAACAAACCCTGCCTTTCAATAGCTGTACTCGTACATGCATAGCTAGTGAGCTCTGGCTGTTATAATTTATGTAAAAGTATATCTTCATTCAGCGTAGTAAGAATCGTTCTACTTGACCATAATTCGCTTATAGATCAAAGTCGTAACAACATAGTTTTAATAGTGATTGAACTAATTACTAGGTTAGTAATCAGTATAGTCTCTAGACGCAGTCTGGCAGTTTTATGATTCATTAATTAGGTACAGGCAAAAAATTCGGGTTTTGGCTTAAGACAAGTAAAAAATAAGTACATCAGAATAATATAACACGACCTGAACCAAAATTATTACCTCCCCTGGCACCTGTCAGTTGCCTACTACCAAAAACCAAAGAGAACCAAAAAGCACAGAGCATCATCCAAAGAGGCCGTGTAACTGTACAACGCGCCACGCCTTTTATACCCTTTTACTCGGACCGGGTAGGTTGGAAAGAGAATTATCTAAGAGTAGTTTATTCGAATCTTCTTTTATGATTCATCCTAAACATAATTATTTTTTGATTCATTTTAAATAAATAAGCAGACATTCACAGTTAAAAACCTTAACCGTAAGATTTTTAGGTTATCTTGTTTTAAGACGTTTATCTCTTTTCTCCCAACTTGTTCGTCTTACTTTCCATTTGCTTTTTTGTTAGTCTTTAGTCGTTTTACAAGTATGTATAAGTTGCCATAATGAATGCTACCTCTAAGACTGGGTCCCAAAATACATGGAATCTCGCCAGCCTTCTTTGTTCCCTTGAACAAATTTTAACTATTTTAGCTACACTATCGCCAAAAGTCATGAAATATATTTTTTTTAAAGTTGTTACCGTGTGATAATTTTCAACTATAACGCGAATGAAGCTGCAGGCAAAGGCCAGTTTAATTTAAAAGGAATAACACCAAGAATACCTGGAGAAGAGTGCTTGTATAAAAATAAGACGAAGTATTTAAGGACTTAGTTACCTTTAACATCAGCATCTGGTATCAATCCTTCAGATACGAAACATTGTGTTGCTGCAAAGAACTGTATGGCTGCTGCAAAGGTTTGAGGAGCATCTCCTGTCGTTGGAGTTAAACATGATGCACCGTAGCTGTTGACAGAAAAAAAAACAATATTATTATGTTAGGGAATAATATTAACGATGAATGAAAAACTGGAAGAAGGAAGCTCACATTCACAAAAAATAAAGAAAGAAGATGCAGTGTGTAGGATTACTATTATTAAATTACAAATACAATGCTTGTTTTTATAACACAGTAACAATTTGGAAATCCACAGCATTTGGCATAGATTATAACGAACAAAAAAAAATTTGACGGATATTTTTAACTTATCTAGTTGAACTTACCTTTCCATTTCAGTATCGAAAGTGTCAGTTAAGATGCTGTTATCACTCGGTTTTAAAGTATCTTGGTGATTAAGGTTTGCACAGATGTTAACCCAAAACTAATAAAAATGTTTCTTAAGATATCGTATATCTACATCTTAAAAACGTGAGTTTTTTTTTCTATGTTAATTCCTTGTTTTTTGCATTGAATTTTGAACGCACCTTTTCCGGGCTCTGTACCCAAACAGTGTCTACAGGACTTAATAACTAAGCCTACACCATCGGTTTATCACACATTCTTTCGTACATACCTGTGAGTATTTGACTTAAGATTATTGATATAATTTTTTCTGTTGTTTTCATTATGTTGTATTTTTATTCGGTTTTTTTTCGTTGTTTAGTTGTTTTGGCGCGTAATATAGTGCTCTTCTTTAAGTGATGGACACTTAACTTAAGTTTTAAATGGTTTCCTTTGTAGGTATGTAATAGCGTAGGTCATCGTCATCATTCTCTTGCCGTTGTCCCAATTCATTTGTGGTCGGCGCAGCATGTCTTCTTCTTCCATTCTTCTCTATTACTCGTCATCTCATCAGACACCTCTTTTTGTGCCATATCATTCTTCACACAGTCATCCATCGTTTCTTTGGTCTTCCTCTACTCTTATACCCATCTACAGTCATATTCAAAAGTTTCCTCACGACATTTTCCTCATAGGTAGCGTAGGTACTCATTGTTGTTAAATAAATAAATATGGAGCCCTTTCGTTGCAAATAATAAAAGGAAGGCAAACTTGAGTGTTGGTGGGACGGAAAATTATATGTCGAATTCGAATCACACTGATTGGCTTTTGGCATTTCTTTTCTACGCTTTTTCATTAATTTGTATCTATACATATAAAGGGTCTAACAAGACCCCAAACGAAGCCGATATAATTATTTTATGATATATTTTTTGTTCTGGACCATATCTGGGAACCTTCTAGTAACATTGGGGATCAAAGTTCCAACTTTACCACAAGTTTTTATTTTAAATCATGTTTTTGATGTAAGAACTTTACTTTAAATACCTTCACGAGCCCCGTACTGTACAATCCATCCATCAGCACAATGTTTTGAGTGCGTTACATTGAGTCCTACCGTAAAACGTAATATATCACCCAAAAAAGTCTCAATCTGGAGACTGACCCAGATGACATACTAGTATAATACTAAACAGCGATCAAATGGTTAAGGTAAGTAACAACCATGACCAACCATGTGTGAGTTGAGATGGTTGCAGTAACTAAGCTAGGACACTCCGACGAAATGGGTAAGGTTAAGTTAGAACAGTGACCTAAATGCCAATTTACCAGTGGCGAAGGTTCCATAGAACTCGATTCCTGCCGGCTTCCCTTTGAAAAATGGCACAGTCAGTATTCTATAGACAAAAAATATCATTAAAGATATGTACTCCAGCTTACCTCTTACAAAAATTGACCCTTCTCTACTGCAATCTACCATTAAGAGTAGATAAATCTGTACGCAATGCACCTAAGTTATGTTACCTTACCTTAGATAAAAACAATGTTTTTGTTGAATTTCATAGGATTAACAGTAGTTCGGGCTTACAGTAACACAGTTTTGAAACAAAATATATTAAAATTGTTATTGTTTGTTTTAACTAGTTTTAACAGATGTTAATACGAATGGCATTACTTGCAAATTAATAAGTCAATAAAAGACATGTCCGTGACACTGTCAACGTGAGTTTTTGGTTAATAACGACCATTATTGGGTTTTTTTTACTACAATTTGTTTTTAAGAAGGTCATGGAATTGTGATGCTTAATTTGATTCAAGCTGGGCCAGGTCTTTGTAAATAACGACTAACTTTGATGTTATAAAAAAATAACAGTTCGCAAACGGGAGCCACTTCCATGCAATCGGTGTTTAGGGCCCCAGAGACAGGAACCTCCTCACAATGCGGGCCGTATCGAGGAGTACTGCCATCTGAATCAGGTCCTTGATCCAACTGCCTAGCGAGAGCTTCCACAAATATTCGTCGAGGCTCATGGTTATCAGACCATCGGCCTCAATGACATGGGAACAATGATAGCCGAGTTCGTTTTCCACATATCGACGACCACGCGTGCTTATTATTTATTACTAGCTATTGCCTGCGACTTAACTCGCCCAGAAATTTTGATGTATAAGTGTGAGAATCCTATTTGCTTTTCCAGACTGTGATCTATCAGTGCTCAGTGCCAAATATCATCCAAATCCTTTGGGTCGTTATTGCTTGATTGGGTAACAAAAATTCATCCAGTTCAGTTTATCCGTGATCATGGTATTTGCAACAGCGCCAAAATATCGGGAACTCAAAACAATCAGTAAACATGGTAAATATCTCGTTTCTAGTGTTAATGATAACATGGTGTAATTACAAGCAAAGATTTTTCTTAATCCGCCTAATCTTTATTTCCCGAGTACCATATGAAAGTTAAGGTCGGATGAGATCATCAAATGACCCCCCCCCCAGAGCGTGGGGGGGGGGGCTCAGGGCGGAGCGGAAGGGAGTGCCAGACTTCTATTGACTAAAACCCATCCATGTTCCTTCTTTGGCCTTTGTGTTCCAGCGCTAGACTGGTCTATTTTAGTTACTTTCATAGTATACTGTCTTATGGCATTTTACTATGGGGACGGGCTGCAGACATTGAGTCTATATTTATTCTGCAAAAAAGAGCCATCAGAGCCATATATAATCTTCGTAGGCGTGATTCTCTAAGGGAACTGTTTAAGGAAATTAACATCATGACGGTACATTCTCAATACATCTATGAAAACATAATGTATGTAAGAAAAAATCTACATCCTTTTAATAAAAGAGGTGACAGACACAATTACAGTACTAGAAATAGAGACCAATTAGTTCAGCCAGGCTTCAGACTCGCTAAAGTAGACTCATCTTTCATGGGGTACTGTTTGAGATGCTATAACAAAATTCCACAAAGTATTCTTGAACTGAATGAAACGAAATTTAAAACATGCTTTAAACGCACACTGTGTAGGCAAGCATATTACAAGTTAGACGATTATATCGTTGATAAAAATGCTTGGCTCAATGCCGGTCCTGCTCCACAAGGACAGGGGCGCATAAATAATTAGCATTACATATCCCAATCACCTGCGCTCTTGATGATTTATTTACTGCATCAGTGAGCGGGGTACACGTGGCTGAGTTTTGGGCTAAGCATATTTAAACTTTTTGCCATCGAAACGCTAAGAAGAAGAAGCATTAAATAGTATGTTGGAGCTGCTGAAGATTGTACAACTACTATCTTTGTGTTGTATAAATTCAATCTCTTTAGTATTATATAGCCGCATAGCCCATATTGTGTGAGTACTATGTAATAGAAAGCTGTCATTCGCGGGAAACCTACGTCTTTTCTTGACTTGAATGTGCCCTGGCGGTTAGGAGTGTGTCATGCTCACTCAAATGTCTCGCTGATGGTGGCGCGTGTGTCGGATTATTTAGTTCCCTTCAAAATGGTTGAGTTGAATGGTGCTGATACATGCGTCATGTTCGTGAACGGGCGCTGTCAGTTGTGACTGGTCATCTCTTGGTTGCCACGGCTTATTTGAATTGATTTTCTTTTTTTTTTTTATTGTTTACTATGGACACTTTTAACGTACACATCTTGCTACATCGTTCTCACATAATGTACCATCTCAACATGAATAATGTAACCAAGAGTTTGTAAAAGTATTCTGATTTAAAAGAGTGTCCGTGGAGTTTCTTGCCCGTTCTTCTCCATAGAGATCTACGTTAGGGAATGGGCAATTACAGTACTTTCACAGTTTTTATGCCTTGTGACTGGGACTGTAGCTATTTTTGTCTTTGTTTCGACAATTAAAAAGTGCCTGTAACTGGCCTATTTGAAATAAATGCTTTGATTTTGATTTTGATTGGCCACGGTATCTCTTTCGAACAGTCCCACAGCCCTGGCAGGCATCATTGTCCCTCACCCTGCCTCATTGTGTTTCACACTATAATCTTGTCTTTTACGTTTATTTGCATCATAACGTTTTTGTGTTTTATAATTATCTTTTTACATGTGTTTGTCAATTGTCTACGTCCTCGTCCTTTACTGAATTATCTATGTGGATGTTATGACTTTTTAACAACACTTACTTCCGCCATTTTAATTTATTTTCAAAATAGCAGCATATTTACAATGTCGGATATTGAGCCTGTCCATAAAAACAGGCACTCATTCAACATAAAATCAAAGTTAGTAATAACGAGCAAACCTACATAAAAAGACTTAGACAACGTATGCGTGATAACTTTTTTAAATAACTGGTTTTTTTACTACAATCCTTTTAAAGTTATTTTATCTTTGACAGTTGTCTAAGTCAGCAATCCAATAGTAACTAATCCAATAGTATCCAATAGTAGAAGTAGTAATTATGACTTTAAAGATCACTGCGATTTTGACAATGATGAAAAATCAGACAAAAATTGGTATAAAAGGAAACCTTGTTGCCTTGTTACTGTCAAAACAGAAATTAACTCATGCCTTAAGGTGCTTACATAAAGAAGCAGGTTTCCGGTACAGACAAATCTGTGCGGGTCGGTACCGATCCGTGCAGGGTTAACTTGCATATAGAAACAGGTAAATTTGTCCGTATTGACCACATGATTTGAACCCGTATAACTCGTTCAAGGTAGTCGGCACCGACAAGTTTAAACCTGTTTCTTTATAAGTGAGCGCATAAGATAACATAGAAATTAATACCTGCACCGATCGGTCCGCAATTACCGGCAACCTGTTTGTTTATGTAAGCACTCTTACCTGTTAAAACCGAACAGGAATATATTTCGTTTCTATGACTATCATAATTGGCAACAAGTAAGACTGTGACCGAGTGGCGTCAAAGGACTGGAAGAGAAATGTTGATCGTCCGGCGGCGAGATGGGCAGACGACATTGCTGCCATCGCGGGGGTATCCTGGACGAGGCTGGCACAAGAACGTGGAACTTGGCACAAGCAGAGGCCTATATCCAGTGGCTGAAGTCGGGCTGTGAATGATGATGATGATCAATAAATTAGTGTCTGTTCAAAGTATTTCTCAGTCAGGTTCCTGACTGCCATCGAATTATAGTTCGAAATCGAAGCACAAATCGGAGTTATCTGATTCTAGAATTTCTCTTTGTGACAGAAAAATATGTCTTTAGAAGTTATTTGTTCAATAACAACCTCTTGGTATACAGGGTGTAAACAGACCCTTCACATAGCCGTCAACCAAGCATTCTGTATATCAAACTAAGTAACTTTACAAAATTTATTGCTGGGAATCGTCTCTTCAAAGTATTCCTCAGTTAGGTTCCTGACTGCCAAGTTTCAGGTAGTGTTATGACCTCACAATCACTACTTGACCGTTAATACTAACCAACACTTGTGAGGACTCTTGATCGGGTTTAGATCTTGATCGGTAGCGCTTTACTTACTTAGCTAAGAATTGTTATGAAATTATATCATCCGTAGCCGTTGCCATAACCTTGATTTTGCTTATTTTTGAATGGATGATTGTTATTATTCCTGCTTCGTAAAACATCGATCTTTTGAAAGGTTTTGAATACAAAAAGTGTGTTGAAAATATGTCAATATGTAGCAACTGGCCTTTGGAACTTTACAAATAAATAAATCGATGAAACATGTTCATATTAAGGCACTAAAAACCCTTTTTAATTAGACATTTCACTTTGCAGTTACTGATGTACTCAAGATAAAATTGCTTTAGGTTTATCTTCCAAGAAGAAAAATCAATAAAATATAAAATATTTCAATAAGTAGTGGATAAATTCGGGGAATAGGAGCATGGGAAAAAATCAAAGAACGTTTTTTTTTTTTTTTTCTTTAATAAAATTATGACAACAAAACTTAACATTTCTAATTTTCATAATTTTTTACTTGATAGCAAGTTTTCGCTAGAGTACCTTTTAATAAGTTATTTCTGGTAGACTACGACACAATATTTGCATTCTCTTAGATAAGGCTGTAGTGAGTTGATACAACACTACGACGATGATGTCCTCACTTCCTTTTTACCGTTTAATGTAATCCTGCATCACAAACTCTGCTCCTCTTTCAGCAACCATTCCAGTTGGTGCGTTAGTGTTACCACTAGTAAGTGTAGGCATAACACTAGCGTCTATCACGCGGAGACTCTCAACTCCATGGACTTTCAACTGAGAACTCACGACTGAGGTCTTCGGGTTCGGCCCCATCTGACATGTTCCTACTGGGTGGTATACTGTCAGTGTCATCTCAACACAAACACATTTCCAGTAATCTCTGCTATTTAATTGGTAACGATTACATGGAGTCCACACCATTCTTCCTAAAGTTCCATTGATCTCCCTGAAGGCTGTTGTGTTTACTACTTTTGTTAGCATTGTAAGACCTGTGGCGGCTAGCTCTAAATCTCTGGGATCTTTGAAATAGTTCATATTTATAATCGGGTGATCTTTTGGGTTGTTCGAATTTAAAGAAATGCTTCCTCTGGAAGATGGATGCAGGAGATTGAATAGTAGCATATAAACGGCATGCTCTTTGTTTTGTTCTATTATTGGATTAGCTACCTCATCTTTGTACCTAAATCTTTGTGTCAGGGCTTGTTTGATATTAGAACTGTTTCTATATAGCAGGGAAAAATGTGTTTGAAACTCGGGGTAAGTAGCATTAGGGTTATCGGAATAAAATGCAACTATGTCTGCAAAACTATTTTGTGCCAAAATACCAGTACGATTGTAAAGATACTGTATGACACTAAATTGTTGATCAGCTTGGTTCTGCTCGCCAGGTTCATCGCCATAAATTATAACGGGAATTGTACAATGATCTTGTAGATTTTGTCCTACCAGAGGCGAATCAACAATTACAGGAATTTTCATTGAACGAAGATGCTTTTTAGGGCCAACTCCAGAAAGCATTAAAAGCTGTGGAGAGTTAATAGCTCCTGCGCTTATAATGACTTCCTTTGTTGCCTTAAATGTGAATTTCTTCGAGTCACGTTCTACTTCTACTCCATAAGCTTTTTTAAATAAACGACCAATTAATATTTTTGTCACCAGACTATTCTTTATAATTTTTAAGTTCTTCCTGTGCAGTACTGGATTCAAATAAGCTTTATTATGGCTTTGTCTTTCTCCACTAGCACCCGTGGCTGTCAAAATGCCTGAACCGAGCATGTTTGCCACATTTATATCTGGCACATTCTTTATACCGATCTCATTCCAAGCAGACAAAAGCCTCTCAGTGATAGGTCTATAAGTGCTGTTGAATGTGTTTAAAACTAATGGACCATGAAGTCCGTAATGATTTCTGATTTCTGGATTTTTCAACAAATCCTGGTTTTGATAACTTTCCGCCTTCTTGAAACAACGACGTACTTCGTCTACTGCCCATTCAGTATTACCGAGGTCAACCCAGTTTTGAAAATCCTTATTATTTCCTTGCATGTAAATCATAGCGTTGAGATTGCTACTTCCGCCCACCATTTTACCTCGTGGCCAATTAATACTTCCGTTTATATTGGCTCCGTTACTTAGTCCGTTGTTATTTGTCATGTAGTCCCAATCATACCTGGTTTTAAACATGCCTTTGTCCGACCCTGGAATCTAAAATAATTTACTTTAGCACAAAAAATGTTCGAAATATTCATTCATATTAGTATTTTCTCCTTTATGTATACTCACATTAGCTTCCATAGGTGCATCATCACCAGCTTCAAGAAGTAATATTTTCCATTTTGATACTTCACTCAGCCGGTTTGCTAAAACGCAACCAGCGGTTCCGGCTCCAACTATTATGAAGTCAAATGTTTCAAAATCTGCAATGAAATAGGCAAAAGGAACACAATAAAACATAATTTGAAACAAGGAAATAATAATCTCAACGTAAGAATAACTAAAGACTATCTCGATCTGGCTCGCGAGGTTGAAAAAGTTTTTTTATATTACTTTGCATAGGAATATTAAAAATGTAAATGATATGTAAAGAAAACAAATAAAGGACTAAAGAACAAAAACGGAAGAATTCAAAGATTCATTGCACATGTTCTCGTAGAGTGTCTTTGTAGGCACATTACGAGAACATACAGTGAACATGGCTGTGTTAGGGAAAATGGAAGAAAAAAACGTTTTGTGCCAACCACATGTAACAACACAACACATTCGATCAACACCACATCAAAGCCGGCGTATCGGACAACCTCCTTGCCGGATTGCTGCCCTGGGATCTGGAGGCGACTGCCCTCCAGCGCGTCTATGAGTGGCGCGTGGAGGCGCAGCGCCGGGGCGAATCCCTGCTACCTCGACAAGTCGAGGCGCGGCGGGAAGAGCTCCGGCGCGATCTCAGGGCAGTATCGAGGGAACGACTGTCGCAACCGAGGTCCGGGCACGCCGCAATCGTAGGTAAGACCCCTCTTTGAGGAGTGGCTGGATAGGCGTCACGGCGTCCTGACCTACCGCGTGACGCAGGTCCTCACCGGACACGGAAGTTTCGGGAGGTACCTGTGTCATATGGGGAAGGAGGAAACGCCTGGGTGTCACCACTGCGAGTACCGCCCGGAGGACACGGTGGAGCATACGGTGCAGGACTGCCCCGCTTGGGTAGAGCACCGCCGTGTCCTCACGGCGGCGATAGGCGGAGACCTCTCGCGCCCGGCATTGGTCGAGGCCATGCTGCGGGGCGAGACGGAGTGGGAAGCGGTCGCCTCCTTCTGCGAAGCAGTCATGCTCGCGAAGGAGGAGGCGGGCCGCGTGAGGGAGAGGACAGCGTCCTCCCTCCACCCCAGCCGCAGTGGTAGACGCCCACGGCGCCGGACGTCGGCAGACGATCTCCGGCCACCGTAGGCGCGGGCATGCGGGCGGCGAGTAATGGGCGACTCACTGTCCGACCATGGACCATGCCCGGGTCGACGGCGCGTTGTGTTCCACGCGCGCCTCAAAGAGTGTCAGCATAATGACGGGGCCCCCCTCTAGAGGGCCAAAGCCTGCCGGGGTCGCGGGACTCATAGAATTACCGTGACCCTGGAACATAAAGGGCTACTGAAGGACACCGTGGATTTTAGTCAGTACAAGTCTGACAGTCCCTCCCGCTCTGCCCTGGGTGGGAGGACTCATTCGATGATTTTACGACGTTAAAAAAAAAAAAAACACCACATCAAAAGTAAAAATATAAGACAGAAGTAGTTCATATAGGGTGTAAATAGACCCCTAACATAAAAGAAAGGCACTTGTTCTTTGCGATCATTTTTTTTGTTCTAGACCATACCTGGGAACCTTCTAGTTACGGAGATATTGGGGGTCAAAGTTTCAACTTTTTCACAAGTTTTTAAAAAAATACTTGTTTTTATTGTAAGATTTTTACTTTACACACCTCCACGACCCCCGTACTATTCAGTCCATCCATCAGCACAATGCTTTGAGTGCTTAACATCGAGTCCTACCGTAAAACGTGATTTTTCACCCAAAAAAAAAAGTCAACTCCCAGCAACAATTTCTGCGTAAAGTTACTTAGTTTGATGTACAGAATGCTTGGTTGACGGCTAAGTGAAGGGTCTGTTTACACCCTGTATAATACGAAGTAAGAAAAGTATTGATGGAAATACTTACTTGTAACATTAGCATCTGGTATCAATCCTTCTCCTATGGCGCATTGTGCTGCTACCATGAACTGGAGAGCTGCTGCGAAGGTTTGAGGAGCTGCCCCCGTCGTTGGAGTCAGACATGATGCATTGTAACTATAATGGTTTTCATTATTAATTATTATTTCTCTAATATTGCACCTAAAAGCACTGTAAGATGAAACTACGTAAGTGACTAGTTATGATATAATTATCATGTATTTTCAGTTCTGATGAAAAAATATACTAACATATTACAATGTCATAACTAAATTTAATATTTTGTTAAAAAGTAAAAAAAAAAATGCGTAAATTATTTAATATAGACACTAACCACTCCATTACTTTGTCGAAATTGATGAAGAGTGTTAGGACAAACTGTTATTTATAGCAATTAAAGTTGACAAAAGCAATAACCCTGCGATAATGAGTAACAATACGTCTCAGAGACGTATGGTGCGATTTAAAATAAGTTTATTAAATTTTTTCTTACATGACATGTTAGTTCTTTAAACCCTTTTTTGGATGAACGAAATACTAAATTTTTTCATCAACATTCTCGCCTTGTTGTCCAATAGTCTTTTGGGCAGCAAGTTTTATGTTATTTCCTGGTCTTTATAATATTATCGTCACTGCCCCGCACATTTAGTATCCAAGCTACGCACGCTTTAACTGAAGTTAAAGATGGTTAACACGTGTTTTTTCTAGTACGCTGATTGTAGTAGAAAAATACCTACCAACATGTTTACGAATTATAAAAAAAATACCATACGTCTCACAGACCTGTGTGTCCTATGTGTGCCAGCGACACGAAGAAGACCTATGTGTAAAACATGTCACTTGAAACGTAATTTATTGTTATCACATTAATTTTATTACCAGAAAAGTAATATTTTTTTTAATAGTACGGAGTACTACGGAGTGTAGGTAATAAGGAGCTGAGAGGTTAAAAAATAATACCTATTTACTTAATAAAATTTTGTTTAAACAGATTTTTGTCACAGACGTCATTTGTGAATTAATTACATTCCTTACTGCGAGTTTACGGTTTACATCTTACTGCTGTTAGTCATCATCATCATCATCATCATCTTTCTGCCGTCGCACGTTGCTTGGGGTCGGCGCAACACGTTTTTTTCTTCCATTCTCCCCTGTCAACCGTCACGCTATCATTTGTCAGTGTCAGCATAATATTTTGCCATCACGACCGATTAACTATGGCTAACATTGTCCACTGTTGGCCATAAGCCTCTTCCAGACTGCGTCACAATATGCTGGCCTTCGCTTTCCAGTCTGTCCCAGCCACTTTTTTGAGGTCCTCAGTCCACATTACGGTTGCCCGGTATATACCATGCTGATCATCAAAAAATATTTATTTTCGAATTATTAATTTAAAATATCAATTTTAAGTTTACACTGAACCCTAATGTCGTGAATATGATTTAAAAACGCTTGCCTAATGCAGTATGTCCCAGCCACTTTTTTGAGGTCCTCAGTCCACATTACGGTTGCCCGGTATATACCATGCTGATCATCAAAAAATATTTATTTTCGAATTATTAATTTAAAATATCAATTTTAAGTTTACACTGAACCCTAATGTCGTGAATATGATTTAAAAACGTAGCAAGGTTTTTATTTATTGCAGTAGATAAAAAAATATAATTACTCGTTGATAAGAATTCTATTTTTGTTGGCGTCAAAGTATAATAATTGTTAAAACCACCCGTTTCTTCCGGTTATAAAGATAACATAGGCTGTGATTCTCCATACAAATTTTGACGAAATTGACGTTTCGTTTTTTCTTCCTGAATAAAGCCTCTAGCCAGCAATATTTTGTTTCATAAAATCAAGCTCTACTGTAGACACTTCCCTGTCTTTTTTTTTTTTTCGGCATCTAATATGTAAAGAAAATATGACCCTCTAAAATTGACAAAAAATGCCCCATTTTTCGGCCGTGATTAGATGGCCACAAGACAAATTCGATAAGTTTTTGACATAAAAGAAATTGATAGGAACCTAGACATATTGTTTCTTAAAATTTTAATGTCAAAAATAATAGAATCGGCTCAGTTTTAGAGGAGAAAAAAGGAGAATACGAAACGTCGATCTCGTCAAAATTTTTGTGATATAATCGGTGTGAGCTGCAGCTGTCCCTATCGCACACTACGGGGGCAGGCTTGACGCAGCGCGACGGTTTCAAGTTGAATGAAAAGTTTCTTCAAATATCTATTTTTCAAATTCCTCGCAGGCCTTGTCCCCCTTAAATTTTTATACAGTAATTAAACTTGCCACTGACGTAATATGCTACCTGTTTAGATGATATTCTGTTATTTAATAAAAAAAAGAGAATAAAAATGAAACTATTGAGTAACTAAATAATCTATCAAATATGTAATAACTACGCTTGTATGTCCAAAAAATACTGAATATTATGTTCAGTCAAAATACCGTTAGCAACATCAACGAAAGGATTATACAAACAAAGATTACATAAAATGGCCGAGTACGCTGTGTCGTCCATTCTACAAATGTGTACTGAACCTTTTTTATTAGCTTTGTCAACACTTTTAAACAACCCTCGTTTCAGTATAATGAGGAGCGATTTTGTTTAAAACGATTTTTGTCCGCTTAACCCCAAATTATTTATGATTCTATTTCCTTCATGATCATCATCATCATCAATTCAGTCGGAAAACGTCCACTGCTGGACATAGGCCTCCCTCAAGTGTCGCCACATTGACCAGTTCCGTGCGTCTGGTATCCAGCGGTTCCCCGCAACCTTCATCAGGTTATCGGTCTACCTAGTGTACCTTCCAACGCAACGTCTTCCGGTTCGCGGTCGCCATTCCAGAACTTTTCGGCCCCATCGGCCATCCGTGTTTCCTTCAGTTTGTTATCAGTTTAATTTATTGAGTTGTTGATCGCTTATTGCAAGGTTGATTTAAAGTATAATAATAATATGTCTTTCGGCTGAAATGACGATGATGATGATGATGAATAGTATGTTCGTTTTGAGTTTGGTTTGGTTTTGTCATCACCCGTAACCTAAAAAGACTCTTTTGGTTTTTATAAATACAATTTGCAACGGCAGGCCAAATAATTGCAGAGAAAATTTCGTGTGAAAAACAGAAAGAAAAATACAATTTACAAGTCGGTATGAAAACACTATTAAATATATGAATACAAAGTACGTCGGTACTTATTACTACCGCGCTCCATTGTTACAATTCATTCAAAACAAAACAATAAAATGTGCTTTGAATAAATTGCTGAGTAACAAATAGGATCTTCAGTAAACAAGCAGTCGGATATAAATAACGAATGCAGCTCAAACGTACTGAAATAATGGGATTCTCAGATTTTTCCAGCATCATAGTTGTGACAAGAATTATCATAATGGAATAACTGTGGCACATAATACTACCTACAGAAGGCAGTTTCGGAACAAGCTGCAGAAAAAGGTGATCGCATACATTAAGCAAAAAGAGCGTATCTGCTCAAAAAATGTAAAGATAACTCCCCTTAATAAATAGAAAGGCATATCCATTAAGGCTCATTTTTACCCATTTCCATTCCACAGATGCGTTCTTTTTACGTACGGCGGTAGCACATACGCGTACGCATGGTCTTTCTCAGTTGAACAGCCGCAAGTGCGCTTGCACTCGCTTTACGTGAAGCGCATCTATGTGTGCGTGCGTTTTCACCCACTACCATATGAAGAAGACCTTCTGTGACTATCTTTTTTGTGACCCGAATGTGACAAGGGACGGACTGAGATGTCCTTTTGTCGTGTGAACATAAACTTCGTAATGTACTACAACATGAGGTAAATGAGAATACAGTTTGTGGTTCCGAATATAATAAACTAGTCAAAAAGCAAATTATAGAAGGGTTTTGTTATCATGGACTGAAATTATGTTTAATGTGTCGAATTAACACTTTAAATGATGTTAATTTTAGATGGATGGAATGGAGTACCTTAAATAAATGAGCTTGTATTGTATAACAGACTGTTGTCCGCAACACCACGTCCAAAGCGCGTAGGTATTTTACGACCAATTAAAAATAAAAAAATGTTCACTGATAACTTTGCTAAGATCACAAACTTTGCCTTTAGTTTACTTCCAGCAGGTCATGAAATCCGGTCCGCCTTTGTGTGTTTATGATTTATCCGCAAAAAATATCCCAAAACACAACCACTTGCAGTATGAAGCCCAGCAAAACCTGAATATCTTCAAAAATACTGTAGCATAAAATTCCAGTACCACTTCTTCCGACCTTCACAACCACTTTGGTAGCGGTTACAGTACAACTCCATACTTACCTCAACGATAATGAGGTGCTACGTCTTTAGGACTCACCTTGTACGGTAAACGATCACATTTGCCTCCCACAAATGGCTATAAGAAGCTACGCTCCACCGCTTTTCTTGTTCGGCTGCGGGTACATTGAAAAGGCGACAAGCGGAACGCTGCAGTGTTCCACAAAGGTAAGGGCCCCCGCACACGGGCCACCGGCCACAACTACAAAACGACGCCACCCGTATTTCCTGCAGTTTTCATACATTTTATACGGATTCGCCGCACACAGTTGACGCCGGTGGCTGCCACACGCTACAGACCGTCGCTGCTCGCTTCTTGTGGTCCGCACCGGCCAATAAACGCCGACACAAAACGCCGCCACACGCCACTCGCGCGATTCCCCACCCCTCTCTCCCTTACCTCAGTCAACCTGTTCAAGTCGGAGGCAACGCACGCAATGTCGACCACCGGCCACAAGTGGCTGTCGCGCGCTTCAGCTACCTTTGTAGCCCCTTCTAGCTTCTCGTGGCAGTGGTTGTGGCTGTGGCCGGTGGCCTGTGTGCGGGGACCCTTAAACTCGCTGCCGCTTCAGTCAAAAGAAACAGTGTAGTAGCATGTTTTAATACATTGCTAGAGGAGCTCGTGGCTAAATAATAACAGCCGCTCGATTCGATCTTTAGGTTAAACTGCGCTTGCCTAGATTGGTCCGTGGATGTATGACCACCCATCTCGTACCGAGTTTCCTCCGTGCTTCGGAAAGCACGTTTAGCCGTTAGTCCCGGCTGTCATTTGTAGATCTTTGGCAGTCGTTACTGGTAGTGGCCCGAAAGTCTGACAATCAGTCTTACCAAGGGCATCATATTACCCAGTACTAACTGGGTTGTGGAGGTCAGATAGGCAGTCGCTCCATGTAAAATAATGGTATTTAGCGGAATCAGGTTAGACTGGAAGTCGGCCCCAATATAGTTGGGAAAAGGCTAGGCTGATGATGACATTGCAATAGCACAATTTATGCAGAACTATTTCGCGGTAAAAGCCAGAGCAGCGATGAAACATGACAAGTTACGCGTCATATCTGTTCTTCGTGTCGTGAAGCCTGCACCAGTCACTGTAAACACCACCCCGGTTCGTTTACCTCACTTAGGGCCAATTGTTGTTGAAACATTCGTGTGTCAACAATGACTTTCATCAAACAAACTTTTCAGTGGCTTTTACGAGTATGACAATCCAATTAATTCTTACACCTGGCGGCCTACCATGACGTCTTAATGCAGGAGTAATTCCAGTGTGGGAAAGAGATGGCGCTAGACGACCTGTATAGCTCTGTCTCGTTCCCACACTGGAAATAATCCTGTTTTAAGACATAATAACCCCCCTGGTCTGCACCGTTTCATCTCTCCGCTCCGCTTAGTCGCTCCGAACCACTATACTGGTAGCCTGAAAGGGGAAGGCGCACTAATTTGTAACAAGTTGGCATTTTTAAAATGGCGCCGACAGCTGGGTAGCGGTACTGAATACTAAAGTGAACTGAGACAATAATATGGTGTGTGTTTTTATTTCGTTTATTTCTCCCAGTTTATTAAGTGAGGACGTTTTGTTGTTGTTTTCTCGTCTGCTTGTAAAGGGTACTGTGGAGACATTTCACAGTTCATTCCAGTTACGTAAATAAGCATCATCTGTCCATAATGTTGCTACTTCTGGTGCATAAGTCTCGTTTCTGTGAGAGCTCCCACCTCATCCCAGTAGACTTAATAATTTTGACCTTCAAAGGAGAATGCCAATTTTAGGCCCAAGAATGCCCAAGTTTTATTAAAAAATCTTGTGTTTTCACGTAATCCGAGAATTGGTCAATTATAGACTCTGCAGTCATTTCGCGAATTAGTCATTCCTAGACCATTTACTGTGCTTCACGACGTGATAGAAGTTGGAAACATATTTAAAAAAATAAAAAATATTAAAACAATAACGAAATTCTGTGTCTGTGGCTGTACTGGATAAAGTGGAATTACGTTTTTCTGCAAATAGATAATCTCAGTTTTATTTAAATGGAATCCTAAACCTTAATAAGAAAAATTATAGATTTGTTGCAAAAATTAAGTTAAGCGTTTATACATTATTTGTACTTTACTTATTTGTCCTTTTGTGTAAAGAAACAATGCATTTTATGTATTAAATATACATTTACAATCGACTTACAAAAAATTATATAACCAATTCAATGATCTACCAAATGCTGATCGAAAAAAGAAAACCTTAAAAAAAACTACCTTATAATTTAGAAACTGAGTTTTATGAATAATTTTCTTTTATCAATAAATTATTTGTGGTGTATACTAATATTAGCATTCCGTGTTACATATATGGGCACTCAGGGCCTAAATCACTATGGCGGCCTGGCATTCCCCTTTGGTTTATATAATCCTGGGTTCCTCACGATGCTTTCTTATACGATTTATAGAGAAGCGGTGATGAAATACTCCGTCACTTACCTCCCAAAGGTTCATTGGAAGACCAGCGTCAGACAGCATCACCTGTCTGGCATGAATGCTGAAATGGACCTTTTTGGCGCAGCCGTGAGGCACACAGCACATGTAGTTTCTCTTTTTTTTAAATTGTTATTTAATTTTTAATTTTGTATCTTTTTTTTATTATGTGTGCTTGATGAACTGACGTCAAATAAACTTTATTCTTTTTTTCTTTCATTCAAATAAATAATAAAAAATAACGTGTGTGACTGGGTTCGAGCCCACGGACCTAAACTCGTAGTCGGGGCCAGTGACGGTCGGAGACTTACGTAATATAGCGATTTGGTATTAATTTATTTACCTACGGCTTTGCTATATTTAAGAGCCTCTGGATAATGATAATATTATACCGGAGAGACATCCTTTATAGTATGGTAAACATGATCTATTGTTCATCATCCCTATTGTCATAGCCAAGGCAACCGTGAGAGAGCACCCTTCCTATCGATTTTCTATCACAATATACTAGTAACACTGAAAATCCGCCACAAACTACAGCTTACACACAATTTGACGCTGATTTTCACTGAAAATGCAGTGAAATTTGTGAAAGTTATTATGTAGTCTCATACGATAGGGAGCATGGGGCAAGCCTATTAGCGTCAACTAGTCCCAATTCTAAACTTCAAGTTGCTATTGAGACATTTAAAATGGTGAACCTCAATAACATTTAGCTCGACCTGGAGATCGAACTCAGAGGGCCTCGACATTTTAAAATTGATGATAATTTTAAAAGAGTCAAAGTTGTCAAGTAAACGATGATTTCCATCAAACGGCTCGCATCCGGGGTCGCGGGACTCCGGGGTCGCGGGACTCCGGGGCCGCGGGACTCCGGGGTCGCGGGACTTATAGAATTACCGTGACCCTGGAACATAAAGGGCTATGGAAGGACACCGTGGATTATAGTCAGTACAAGTCTGACCCGCTCTGCCCTGGGTGGGAGGACTCATTTGATGATTTTATCACGATAATAAAGGAAAAAAAAAAAACGGCTCGCATCGCATCAGATCGGGACGGATGTTACAATCTTTAAACAATATTAAATCGTGTTGTACACAGTATTTAAAGTCCATATTTCCAAGCCGCGCACAGCAGCTTGACCGCGGGCGTCTTCCGCGACACGCGATTGTAATCGAAAGTATGCTGAGACACGCGATCGGCTCCATTCGCCTGTTATCGTATCCCATCGGATCCTTTCGGCTGGAACACGGTAGGAATGAAACTATTTGACTAGGCGCAGAAACGGATACGTTCGTAAGCGACGGTTCGGTGCCGATCGTACGCGTCGACATCCTGCCGGACGCTATCGGGTGTCGCCGCATCCATCCGTATTCTTTTCGACCGAAACAATCACGTCAATCCCGATGGAAATCATTGAAGAAAAACTAAACGCTTTGAAAACGATTGCCGCTTGTTACTTCCAAGAATTGAGTCCTGAGAGAATAGTTCTGAGGACCCCATTTTCGGAAATAACGCCACACCACCAACAATAAGGCCGTGGCGGTCCTTTCCAAACAAATTGTTATTACACCAGTCTAAAGTTTTCAACGGGTGGGTACCTTTGATCAAATATGTACCTACAAACCAAATGTTTCGAAACTGATCAACGGTACCACATACAAGCGAGAGTAATTTTAAATTAGTTTCAATATTAATTTTCATGTTTGGATACCAAAATGTAAGAGTTCCAGAACCTAAATTGGTTTCAGTCATAAATAATTTCACATCTGAAATTAATCAAAAAGGTTAAAGGTATTCTTTAACCTTTTTGATTAATTTCTAGTGTACAAAGAATAAGTCTTTCACTGCCCTCGTGTAAGTTCACTGCAGTCTGCTTCCCTATTTATGTACGCCTAGTACCTGGTATAAGTTGAAGAGCTTTCTCATGGATTAATTGAGTAATTTAAAACAAAAATGAACCTACTTATTCGTAAATATATATTCTATTTATTCGTAATAAAGGGACCCCGCCCCTGCTTCACACGGTGCCGCATATTGGGTCCAAAACTGTCCTATCTTTCAAGATGGAATTAACCAATATTCACAAAATGCATTGAAATCGGTTGAGTGGTTTCGGAGATTTGCATTTACGAACATAGTGACACGTGGTTTTTGTATATTGAAATTAAATCTGATTGTTATTGCAAAGGCAACGTCAGTTCATCACGTAAAATGTTTTGATTGAAAAGAGTGTCCATGGAGTTTCTTGCCCATTCTTCTCCATAGGGATCTACGCTTTGGAATGGACAACTACAGTACTTTCACAGTTATTATGCTTTGTGTCTGGGACTGTAGCTTAGCCTTCTTTATTTTCCTGACATTCAAAAGTGTCTGTTATGGTCTAATTGACATAAATGCTTTGAGTTTGAGTTTGACGTCCTCAAATTATAGAAAAGATAGCAGAAATTATTAGTTTTGGCTACTGACCTTGTAATCGAAGTATCTAAGGCATTCTATAGATTGAAATGTCAAGATGCCAGATCCACAAATTTGCCAGATTCAGATTTATTAAAAAAACCGCAAATCATGAAGTCTATCCACAATCAAAACCAATCCACCTTACCCACCTATTCACCGTTACCCTTGACCGCATCCTTTCATACAATATATTAAGGAGAAATTATTTATTCCCTCCTATCCTTATAAAGGCATCAGCGATGCGTAACCCCAAGATGATTAATAAGGGCTTTCCCTATAGTTTATTACTCCTGCAAAGATATTGTGTTTGTACCCAAAGGTTTAGTGCCCCGAAATTGTCAATCGGCGGGATTGATTTTGGGTAATTATCCTTAGAATACTGGTTTATATAGTGTGTTGGGTTATTTGCGATATGTGTTGTCATTAGTCATTGCTTCGGTTATGCATTAATTGGCATCGTTTGACGGATTAACTGGATTTAGTTACAGAGATTGACGAACATTTATGGATGTGCTTTAAATGTGGACTGATTCAAATAATTTTTATGAAATCTCAATTTATTCTCTTTACCTTAAATGAGGTATTACAGACCAACAGCTGTGATTCCACGTATTTTGCATGAAACTTTGTAACTAAGATCTTACATACAAAAAAACCATCAAAGTTTTCTCCAACTCCAAAGATATTAGACAGTCGCCAGCAATTAAAACTTCAGGCACTTCAGGGGGGTAGTCAGGTGCGTTCGTGTTCCACGCGCGCCTCAAAGAGATGTCAGCAACGATGTAGGGGTCTGCAAGGGCCGATGCCTGCCAGGGCTGCGGGACTGTTCGATAGAGATACCGTGGCCCTGGAACACAAAGGGCAAAGAAGGAACATGGATGGGTTTTAGTCAGTACAAGTCTGACACTCCCTTCCGCTCCGCCCAGAGTGAGGGGGTCATTTGATGATTTCCCATCCGAAAAAAAAAAAAAGGTTCCACGTATGTTGTATGAAACTTTGTAACTAAGATTACTTCTTCATAGTCCAAAGATATTAGACAGCAGTAAGCAATTAAAAATAATCTGTCTATTCCGAGTCATGACTATTTTCTTACAAGTCTTCATCAAAGAAGCAAAGTTCCCAACAGAACATCTTAGAGAAACTACTAAAATTTATCAAGATCTATTATTTGTAGCCACAGCAGCTACATAAGTTATTATCTCAGCTAAAATATCCGTTCACAATGAAAATATGGTTAATACCGTACCGAAGTAGGTACCCAGAATAAATTAGGGTAAGGGGCCTTAACGTCGACCTTCCATTTAAGGGATGGCGCATATTCATATAATCACTGAGATTAAATTCGACGGAATATTCCGAGGATTAACGAACATGTCCCGAAGGTATATTTTTATTATTATTTATATCATCCGGGAAGCATTGTATAAGGATATACAAAAACCGGTTAAGTTTTTGTGTTCGTTTTTCGAACGCAGTGCAGCGTTGGCAGGTTCTCCAGCTAGATGGAGGTAGCTATGTCCGACTAGACGCTAAAGGCAGAGGACCGGTCGTTGGGACACTACGGCGGAGAGGGTCATCTCCAGCAGTCAACTGATAAGCAGAGCTGATTGAAAGTTAGATTTTCCGGTTGGTTATAATTTTATTGATTGAAGCCTTATTGATTTATTCGCTGGTTGCTTTTAGAATGATCAAGGTAGCACCAAAATTTGCAGTGAAGGGTTAATCCGTTGTCACTTTAGGACCAAATACTCCTGATTTTTGCTCAGCTGATGGCAATAGGCTCGCCCCCTATTTTATACTTAGTTGATTACTATAGGTACACCCCTGCCTAAACCTTCTGAAAAAAAAAATAGGCGTGATGCTGGTAATAACATTTATTTCCTCAATATTAATACGAAATGTTATCACTCAGATAACAATTTCTCAGAACCCTATCTCTGCCGCCACGTGTGGTGGTTGCCATGGCAACGAACTCCGAATTAATCATCGGTATATATAGTCACGTGGATGAATTTCAACCCACTTACAGTTGGTACTTACACGACTCTTTTCAAGAGACTATAATTGAGGATGACGATTGATAAGGACAATAATTCTCGGAGTGAACGTAAATACCGACTTTCTTGAATTCTGTTAGGTCTTAAAATTAAACCATGGAGACTTATAACATCACGTATAGTTTCAATTGAACCAACACGTCACACTCCCGCGCACTCCAGAATATTATTGCACGTTGAGTGTTCTTAATTTATTTCTTTGCCCTCGAAATGTCCAAGCAATGCTAATCACCTTCAGCACAGAGAAGTGTCCTTTCTCACTTTGCACGTGTTGAATGCTGAAGTCTTTACTTAGAAACTTGAGTGACAAGCAAGGTGAAAAACAGGTTGAATTTTTTAGTGAGTCTCAAGGTAAAGTTAATATTAGGGGTTAAAGTATGAAATTGCCGATTTGTATGGACGATTTCGTGAAAAGTGATATTTCCATAATATTTTTTTTTTTCATAGAAACGTCTGAGTCGGTTATGATGCAATTGAATGTATTGTACCAATTTTAACTTTGAATAAAAAAATGTTGTTTATTATTTTTAATTGCAAACTATAGCTAGAGTGAAAAAAGCTGCGGTGCACTGCGTGTCTTAAATTCTCAAAACACAGTGTATGACAAAGATATATCTGCTTGAAGTAGTGAAACCGATGGCACATTGAAACAGGTGTTTTGATGCACTTTCCTATGGGGTAATATGCAACTACTAGTACAAATGATTGAATGAAATATTTCTTCAGGAGTAAAAGTACTTAGTTCAACCAAGTAATCATTTTTTATTTTTATTTTTTTTCTATTTAATTCTCGAGTTAATAGGTTTCTTTTGGGTTAGCTCGTTCCATCGTCGACCTCATCTCTGTCTTCTGGACTAGATTGAGGTCAAGAGTAAGCCCATATAGTAAAAAAAAAACAGGTACACAATAAGTTCGCAATAAATGTTTTGACTTTGTGTTTGAAAAAAAAAACTCCAACAATGTAATATTTGACAAAACGAAGGCTTAGGTTCAATTGTTTTTCAAATTAAAACGTTCTGTTAGGACCATATCCCCGAAGTCAGTGACCGACTAAGCTCCATTAAAGCTTGATGGAAAACTGAGCGTTTGAAGATCAGCCTGTGTTTATTTGCAGAGTACAATTGCTGTTAAGTGCCTCATTTTAATATGAAAATGTACAGTCAACAACAAAGTTTATAAGTATGTTTTAGGGGAAACTCAAAAAACACACTTATAACTCACTAATTAATGTAAATTCCTGAACATAATTTGCTCCTTAAAGATATCGTGTTAGTTTGTAGTTTGTTTAGCAACATCAGCTATACAAAGCTTAAGATATCGATACAAGAACCGATCATTTTAACTGTTATTTCAAGCAACTTGCGGTCGTTAATCCCAAAAACTTATCAAATAATTTATTTTATCAGATACGCATCCGTTTACGGAGTTTTGCTAGCTAATCCAAATTGACCTTGGGTCCCACTGCCCTTTTTTTTTTTTTTTATCGTGGTAGAATCATCAAATGAGTCCTCCCACCCAGGGCAGAGTGGGAGGAACTGTCAGACTTGTACTGACTAAAATCCACGGTGTCCTTCAATAGCCCTTTATGTTCCAGGGTCACGGTAATTCTATAAGTCCCGCGACCGTTCCACTGCCCTTGAGTGAATCAAGAACCCCTGATTCATTGAAGGGCAGATCTCGTTTTTCCTCTCTGATTACTGTTGAGCCTGTGCGTTCACTGATACCGTAGTTTTCTTTTAATCTGATCTCAAAACTGTTTCATTTATACGGAAACCACATAGATTTTTTAATCTACAGCAGAACTGAAATTACCAATTATCTCTAACGTCAACGATGGCAATAAATTACCATAATAATATGGCTTAAAACGTAAGAAGCGGGAGTTAGCGAGAATTCTGTTAGTGTTGCCACTTTAAGTGCCTATCTAACAACTGAAGCAGCTTTTCGAGTAGATTGAAATTGCCTGAAATTTAGTTAAAATGTTTGACGTAGACAGCAATTGCGAGATGGAGTCCGAGTTGCCTTTACGTACATGTATACGTTCAGGAAAATATTACGTACGCCTGTAATCCCCGAAGGGTTAGGCAGAGGTGTACGTAATAGGACACCCACATTTCACCAGTTATGTTTTCCCATGTAATAGAGGGCGAGCCTATAGCCATGCCCATCAACCGGGCATAAATCCAGACTCCGTGGCTGCTACTGAGAATTCCCTGACGGGGAAAAACCCAATAACACTTTGCCCGATCCGGGAATCGAATCCAGGGCCTCATGTTAAGCAGATGCGCTTAAGACCACTAGACCAACAAAGCAGCAAAAGTTATTAATTGTATTTAAGTTGCAAATCAGTACTTGGACTTCAAAACTTCATAAGACAGATCGGCCTAGTGATTCAGATGGAGATAAGCGGTGAAACAAACTGCCAAGCAATCAGTGACAGCTCCTATAACGGCCTGAGAGCCTAGTGCTTTTATGCCTATTCAATCGCGCTAAAATTCACTTACATTTATTTATTAAAACTTTATGCACAAGAAACAAAACTGCACAATGGCGGACTTAATGCCATAGGCATTTTCTACCAGTCTACCTTAGGGTGATGCAGAGATAATAAACAGTAGGTGCATTAACAGAAAGAAACATCAATTTATAATTATGGTATAATTTGTGTTTACCATGATTATCACGATAAATACCCAGCGCTGAGTATTTATAATTTAAATTGGCGTGCATCCACTGTTCGCTGTTCATTGTAGCTACGTATTTACAAATTCGTCATCCAACACTTGATAAGGCGCGGCTGATTCCACCGAGCCACCACACACAGCTTTTCACAGTCTCATAGCTGGCCTCATAGCTCTACATAACACCATCGCACTTACGCCTCACCTTGTAAAATCTTCAAAAGTGACCGAAGAATTTTACGTCAGCACTTACAGCATACAGTAAGAACTTGTCCCTATTCCTTCACTTTATTACGGTTTTTATTCGCCCATTCCTAAACACATTCTAGCGTTTGTTCCTCGTCTGACCTCTTGTCCAGGGAATCCTAATAAATGTAAATGTGATGCGGGGGTATTCAATTACGACCACTACTTGACACCTAAAGCTTTTCACGTGGGTTTTTTCGTCTATCCTATGGTTTGAAAATGTTTTGGGAGAACTTTAAACTTTAGTTTTATATATCTGCGGTTGTTTTTAGTATGATCGTTGTTTTAAATGGAATGGTAATAGGGAATTTTGAGAATAGTTTTTAACACAGTATCTAGAAGTACTAGGAGGTCAGACATTTCAAAGGCTGTACTTACGAAAATCTGACGCTCATTGGACAGTTAGTTGCATTATCAACCACGCAGACGCTACCTGAGCTAGCTGATATACCAAGGAAGTCTAACGCACATGCATTTATGAAATCTTTAAACAGACTACGTACTCAAGTTGGGTGTAGCAAATCCAATTTGGCTAGATGGGGTATAACCGACCCATCTCGGACACAATGCGAGTGTTTAGCCCCAACACAGGATATGCCACACCTTCTCTCCTGCCCATCGTGCACAACTAATTGCATCCTCCAGGATGCATCCTCCAGGAATTGAATGAGGCAAACGACAGAGCTGTCTAGATTGCTACGTACTGGTCGGACAAAATCTGAGTCATTGATTCGAGAAGAAGAAGAATTACAGGCGTGATGTTACGTTATGTATGTCGTATCCGGTCATTAGTATGGATCTAAAATGAATCGCAAGTGCGCCAGTGGCACACCACAGTGTGCTTCTACAGAGCCCTGATGTTTACAGCTCGAGGCGAGGACGACATTGAGCGTCTGATCGCAGTAGAGTTGAGACGTCCTGGAACTGTACCCGATTCATTGTGCCCCGTGTTTTTGTGTTAAGTTGTAATTTCAAGTAATTTGTTAGTGTAATAGAAACAGTCTATCGCACCCAGTGTATTTTCATTGCACGAAACTCATCGTCTGCCCACATGATGTACAAGCCTAACGGAATAAATCTTGACATATCCGACATGTATAATATGAAACATCTAAAAAAACATGATAATTTATAATTTCTCCCCAAACAAAAGTTCACCCGTGCTTCCTATTAAAATCCCCTTCGTGGTTAAACTCGTACCACTCAAGAATTCCATGTCACTGTAATTTGAACACAATGAAACTCCGCTTCCGACTTTACCAGCATCCTTAGGTAATAAATTAAAGGTCTAATCTCGAGCTTGTCTCACTGGGCCGTCTTCATGAATCACACGTATTTTGTAGACAAAGAAATGGGGATTCACTAAGGAAAGCTCTTCTTGTTTAATAGAAAATCATGAAGTACGCTGGCCATATTAGTGATGTTTTTCAGAAAGGTCAGGTGCGTGCACTCGCAACCAGTGTGCGTATTTGACCAGTGGGCCTAAAATGGCGCTTCTAGAATCATAATTAGGATAATAATATGAATCAGGTTTTTTTTTTGTTAGCCTTGTATGTCCCACTGCTGGGCAAAGCCCTAGCCCATATACGTTCAGGTACTCTTCTCCTGCGCCACCTCGAACCAGCCTTCGTGATGCGCGTCCAAATTATCTCGCCACCGCTTTCTGGGCCGGCCTCGGCGGCGCTGTCCATCCTCAGGCACCCATCGTGTTGAGACCTTTGCCCAGCGGTCGTTATCCTTACGGCTCACGTGACCCGCCCAATCCCATCTGAAATGGGATTGAATCTCGTTAGAATTCTTAAAATGGTCACAGACGCAATATAATGAACTGTCACTTTGTGACCATTTTACAAATTGTAACGTAGTTCATATTATTATCCTTATTATGACTACTAAAGCGGTCATTTTAGGCCCACTAGTGTTTGGTCGTATACGAAGCAAACTGCAAAAAAAGTATGTTAGGATCGTAACAGACGGCGTTCTGCCGTTTCTGGCTACCCCTTTGGGATCACAAAGCGTGAGTGTTTGGTTGTATATTAATAGCATCAGCTATTTTCTCAGCAACATCGTCTATCTCTTTCGGCATGGCGAACGCAGAAAGGGATAGACGATGTTTCAGATACACCTTCTAAAGCAAGACACCTCTAAAAGGTGGTGTCGGTTCATAATCATTTCACTTGAAGTAATTGCCCTAGGATCCGAGTGAAACCACGCGCTAAAGCTAGTTTCTACATGAAGAACTCAGTACAATTCAATTAAAATGGCTTTAAGATTATTTGCACAGATAGACTGCTTTGAGAATCTCGGATTCGGAGATAGGATGGATGGATTTGCTAGTCAATCGTCTTTAGATTTCTTGACCTCCGTCTATCTTAATAATCGTAGCGAGACAGATTTTAATTGAATTGCTAGGAAATCAGATGAAATGATTCGATTCCTAGGAAATTATGCCTTCTGTTAAGTTTTTTCATCGTAATTTGGATCTACATTCAGGCTTAGTTTGAAGTTTCTTTGACTTTGAATTAATTTGACAATTATTCATTAATTTGTGCTCTAGGCTGGCCTTGAACATGATTTGATCTTTCGCCCTTTTAATTTTCATTAAAAATGTAGGTTCTACAGTAATTGCTTTAGACACCTTTTTGTTTTAAGTATCTTTGGTGTTAAGTTTTCAGTTCTACTTTTTAATTTTGTTTCTGTTCAGTAAATAGAATACTTCACATCATTATAATATCACGCTTGTTATTCCCGAAGGGAAGGGTTATTCAGAGGTGTACCTAATAGTACACCCACATTTCGCCAGTTATTTTTAAGTCCCATGTAATAGGGGGCGAGCCTATTGACATCAACCGGTCGCAAAATCAGACTCCGTGGCTGTTGCTGAGAAATTCCTGGAAAAACCCAATAACACTTTGCCCGAGCTGGGAATCGAACCCTGGACCTCATGCTCAGCAGTCGCGCATACGACCAAGGAGGCAGTAATTAGGATACTTATTTTGTTATATTTACTGAATGTTAATATACTCAAAATAAATGTTCTTAACACCTCTGCCGTGCCCTTCGAGAAATACAGTCGAGGTCATGTTAGTATTCAAGTATTCAAAGAATCAAGGGTGTACTATATTTTATTGATAGAAAGAGGTATTCAGATAGTTATTGAATATAACAATTACTGAAAAAACATACTAACTAGAAGTTAATCAAACGATTCAGAAATTATTGATACAATTTAAAAAGTCATTTTTTTTTTAAATTGGGACAAGCCCGCTACACTATTTCCAAACCACGGCAAGTCCTGAAACCCTGAATCAACAGTGGCGACCACCAGAAAAGCGCCGAGACAATGAAGCTCTGTCTTCGATCCTGCAACGAAATGAATCAGAAAAGTATAACGGAGGAGTAGAAAAATCATAATTTTCAAATTAAAAGAACTGATTGAATTCCGGGCACGCTGCAATCGCTGCGGTAAGACCCCTCTTTGAGGAGTGGCTGGATAGGCGTCACGGCGTTCTGACCTACCGCATGACGCAGGTCCTCACTGGACACGGAAGTTTCGGGAGGTACCTGTGTCTGATGGGGAAGGAGGAAACGCCTGGGTGTCACCACTGCGAGGACCGCCCGGAGGACACGGCGGAACATACTGTGCGGAACTGCCCCGCTTGGGCAGAGCACCGCCGTGTCCTCACGGCGGCGATAGGCGGAGACCTCTCGCGCCCGGCATTGGTCGAGGCCATGCTGCGGGACGAGACGGAGTGGGAAGCGGTCGCCTCCTTCTGCGAAGCAGTCATGCTCGCGAAGGAGAAGGCGGGCCGCGTGAGGGAGAGGACAGCGTCCTCCCTCCACCCCAGCCGCAGTGGTAGACGCCCATGGCGCCGGACGTCGGCAGACGTTCTCCGGCCACCGTAGGCGCGGGCATGCGGGCGGCGAGTAATGGGCGACTGGCTGTCCGACCATGGACCATGCCCGGGTCGACGGCGCGTTGTGTTCCACGCACGCCTCAAAGAGTGTCAGCATAATTACAGGGCCAAAGCCTGCCGGGGTCGCGGGTCTTATAGAACTGCCGTGACCCTGGAACATAAAGGGCTATTGAAGGACACCGTGGATTTTAGTCAGTACAAGTCTGACAGTCCCTCCCGCTCTGCCCTGGGTGGGAGGACTCATTTGATGATTTTACCACGATAAAAAAAAAAAAAACTGAAATCAAAATGATAATTATAAAACAGATCGTTTATCAATGTTTAAACAGTACATAGTAAATTACTCTTTAAATGTTTCCCACATAATTAAAAAACAATTGAATAATAATTTTGATACATCCGTTGATGAATTATTCCTTCGTGAAGGTTTTCATGGAAATCTGCTACTGTCCTTTCATTATTATTTTACATCTGATTTTGCAGCTCAGTGGCCTTTATTCTCCTTGCCCTAAGGTTTATCTTAGAGGTAAAATTTATGTGAGAGGACTGTAACAGTCCACTGACAGACTGATAGACAGTAAACTGTCAATCTTTTTTATGTCACGTGTTATATAATGGGTGTTCCAAAAGTTCCAAATGTTTAATGTTATAACTTTACTTTAAATACCTCCACGGACCCCGTACTATTCAATGCATCCATCAGCACAATGTTTTGAGTGCGTTACATCGAGTCTTACCGTAAAACGTAATTTTTCACCCCAAAAAAAGTCGTTTCCATGCAATAATTTTTGCGCAGGGTTACTTAGTTTGATGTACAGAATGCTTGGTTGACGGCTTCGTGAAGTGTCCGTTTACACTTTGTATAGCATTGGACTTATAACAGTATTTGTAATGTTGTTATAAATAATTCCATTGAAAATTCTACACTAAGATTTTTCTGCAGAGAATATTTTTTTCTCTCGGGGCTATAAGTGTATCTAAGTGTTTTTTTTTTACTGACAGAAGGAATCTAGGTTATTGGCTTGAAGCAAATTTAGTATCGTACTTTACGTATTTTCATCAAAGTAGTAAGAAATTCTTTAGATATTCTTCAATAAAAAACAATATACAATCTACTTCGCGATGACTTGCTGCTTATGTTTACGTAGTACAAATATTTTTATTAAATCATATTGCCAGAACTCTCTCTCAGCCCGTGTCCTCATATAAGCGAGCATCGTACGAATACGGAATCACCTTGAGAATACGCTCTCAGCATGTTCATTTTATTAGGAAAATCGAAACGCGTCGGCGCTTTCCGATTTCACATAATATTTTTAATCTCGACGAAGTCAAATTCGCGCAGCTTTCATTTTGATTAGAACACGGCCTCAGATATTTCAGGAAAATACAAACTGTTTTTTTACTGTTTTACGTCTTACAGATTTATATTAAGGTACATAAGCGTCTCAATCTTATATCTTGTATGCTATGGCCTATGAATATTAAACTGTTCGTTGACTTGGCTTATCGATCACTCACATCCTAAACCTTTGAAGATAGAAACAGGAATTTTGGGAGGTGGTTGTCCTTAGGGAGTGAAGTTATATACTAGAAAGGACTTTCCTTGACTATAGAAGGTTGAGGGTTGAACTGCGGTTTAAAGTTTGTATACCAAAACCTACTAAAATTGTTAAAGGGGTTTTTTTTTTTCCTTCCCTGGGTGGGGAGGACTCATTTGATGATTTTACCACGATAAAAAAAAAAAAAGAGTTTTTCCATTATGAATTTCTCAGTAGCAGCCACGGAGTCTGGATTTGTGCCCGGCTGATGGCAATAGGCTCGCACCCTATTACATGGGATTTAAACATAACTGGCGAAATGTGGTGTACTATTCGGTTCACCTCTACCCAACCCTTCGGCGATTACAGGCGTGATGTTACGTTATGTTATGTCATAAAAAAACCCTGGAGAAGTCTGTTTAGTGAATTATTCAGGACAAAGTCACCCCTTTCACTTTTTCATACACTGCTGTTGACAGGACATACGGCCGGTCGTATTGGAACGAGTCGAGTTCATCACGCCATCTTCGCTTTGGTCGTCCGTGGACTGTCTTGGCTGTAACATAGCTCAGTAGCTTAGTTAATTAGCGATTAGACATAGAATAATCAGTCTGTAATATTCCTAGTGCTGGGACACGGGCCTTCTCAAGAGTGGGCCCAAATCCACGATTATTTTTGACTATTGTTAAACTGACTTGTTTAATACTGCATAACTCTGAACGGACTAAGATTTCAAACTTGGCGCCATAGTAACTTTTGTGTAGCTTATAAATACCTATCCAACAATGTAATACACATAGCTATTGGAGGGTGGGACCAGAGTTCATACAAATCCTGGCATCGTCCATTGGGCAGGTTGCTGGATGTTAATTGATGGTAATCTATACAAAGTAAAGTTTGGTGTTTGAAGGCGACATCGATATGACCGGCTCAATCCCACATAAAGCTTAAAAAATAGCCATTTGGAAAAGACTTTTGTCTATCTATTTTAAAGCGAAACATATCACGCAACACACCAAAAACAATGACATTTGATTAAAATCCCTTATTTACCTCACAAGGGACTTACCTATCACAAGACACCGCCCAATCAAGGTTAGTAATTTCCCAAAACCCGTACGCTAGCGAAGCATTCTGACAAAACCAAATTAATGAAACAAACCGTGGTTTTACCAAAACTTCATTGTTCTGCACTAGCATAGACGTATGATTAATATCTTGGATTAACCACAGGGAGCTTTATAAGTAAATAGATGTTGCTAGCTGGGGGAAATATCATGAAATCATTTTAAGTGCTTGGTGATATTCAAAATATACAACGTGTAACAGAATAGTCATATGAAAGGTTGTGCTGTAGACCATCAAACTGAACAACTTCCTCCATAGGTCCAATATCGTAAATGTGAAAAAAGTGAACAACTTTTGTTCTATGACTTTTGGAAATTCATAACTTTTTTTTTAGTTTTACCATACATGTGGATCAGATGATTGCGTCTGTTCCTATACAAATAATTTTTTTTTTGCGAATTTCAAGAACTCGTAGGACAAAAGATGTTCGGTTTCATGGTCAGAGACACCACACGAGAGGTCTTGCGTTTATTCTGTTACACGTTGTATATAATTCAAGTTCCGACGATGAAGTAAATCATATAGCTGCAAGAAAAATAAAAAGCAAAAATCTATGTTTCCGCCCGGGATCGAACCGGGGGCCTTCTGCGTGTTAGGCAGATGTGATAACCGCTACACCACGGAAACTATACATGAAGTGGTAAAATTACATATTGCTATGTAACTTACCGCAACTTACATTCTCCCACAACTAATCTCCTTTCCGTGATAGGGTGTGCGCTATAATCCACGACGCGAACCCAGTGCGGGTTGATGAATAAAACATCTCTTCGATTGTTGGTTCCAGGACAAGGCGGTTTCTTTAGAATTATTTCCTTCACCGTTTTTCAGAGCAAAGATCTTCTTCTTAATGTGATGGCAAACTAAATTGTGTCAGCCCAGAACTGAGCTACTAGTTTGGAGCTTTCGGTGGCGTCCATCAGTTCCTGTAGTGAACAAACAACAGGATACGCAGGACACGATATTAAGTGCCCCATCGTTTGTAGAGCAGCACTAAATTTACACTCCAGGGCAGAGTCATTAATGAATCTCAGCAGATTTTCCTTGCTGCGTCCAACCTGGAAAGAGAAAGAAGAGCAGTGATGATGAAAATAGCATAATCAGCCTGTAATGCTCCAGTGTCCCAGCAGTAGGATACAGGCTTCGTCTCTATGAGAACGAGTGGGCTACAATCCACCACCATGTTACGCTATTCGAATTTTGGATTTCAGGCGGCATATTCTCCTTTTTACCCGATTATGGGGAAACAAAAAAGAGGGATATACATACATACATAGTGATGTTCCGAGGATAGCCGTGATCGTATACCACCTACTAAAAACAATACTTTCTAACAGTAGTAAGCGATCTTAAGCTTAAGGGCAAAGTGGTATATTACCACGGCCTGAACATCACTATGAATATGGTATTAAATACATTAAAATATAGTTGTTAATTTAATAGACGATAAATATTGAATAGTTTGTATATAACACTTTTAGATGAAAATATTTTCTTGTTTCATAATTTTTCAGTAATCGGATTTTAGTTTATTGAACTTAATTTTTGAAACCGTGGTGATGGAATAAACTACACAAAAGATAACAATACTAAGTAAATTGTTAGTAAGATATTATTCTAGAAGTTATCTTCTACAATAAAATCTCACTAACAATTTACTTAGTATTGAATTATTCATCGTTAGCAGTACAATATCCACAAAATCCTTTCAATACCACTTCTATTCCATTATTTAGATTCCTGTGGCCTAAACAGACACCCCTTGCGTAACAGGCGCGGCGGCGGGCGGCGGCGAACCCCCTTCGTTAAACTGGACCGGCACGCTTTGATAAGATGCTCGGCATTACATGGATTAGCTCCAAGGCCCTATTGATTGAGGGAGTCATTAGCGTCGTAATTGGAATTACTTGTGTCAGAGAACATATAGAAGCGAATATAAGGGAAGATTGTTTGATGATTTTTCTGTGAATCGTCTTGTTGATGAGGTGTGGGAGTCTTGTTGTGCAAACTGATTTGTTTTCCTGTTGCTTTTGTGAACAAGTTTATCCAAGTTGGTGAACTAGTATCTACATTGGTGTGATGTATAGACGAGTACCAGACATTTAAAATGCCATTATTCTGCTTTAATTAAATAAAGGATTTAAAATTATTATTTGTTAAATGCACTTCTTTGTTTTTTTTTAAAAAATCTATATTACAATAATTCCAACATTGCGTCGTCTAAAACATGAATAGGTTTTGATTCGTAGTCGCACATCAAATTGTTTTCATTTTGTTAATGCTTATATCCAAAATAACATACAATTTTAATGTAATTTGATAGCCTTAAACTTAACTTTAAAAAAACAATAGGCATCGATGTCAGTCTTCATACCTTTTGTTTTTTTTTTAATTTTTAGCCAAAGAACGCATTAAAACCTTCACAAAACAAACATACAAACCAATAATATCCACATTTCTAATGATATCTCTGTTTCGAAGCGAGAAAGGAACTAAATAAAATTCAATTTATCCACGGAACTACTTTATCCGTAGAAGCTTTGTTGGGCTATGGCTAAGGCTAAGGTCTTGCGTAGATAAAGGCTCCGCTGTGTACACACGGAGATATATCAAGCTATACATTTCCAGTAATACATGGCCTCACTTTGAATAGATGTCCCCTACAATGACAGATCCGCTTTTACTGATTTTGCATAGCTTGATTGGTACGTACGTACTGTGTAGCATCGGCTTCACAAAATCTAAATCTAGAATAGAAGACTTGCTTTCCCGTCCAGTGTTTTGTTTGGTTATCTAGATAAATACTTGACGTTCATTTTTAATATTGGTTATGTTGTTTTTATTTGTTGTCTACTGTGCGTACATAAAAAATAAATTAATAATTGATAAGGTTGTTAATTATTAATTCACACATTATACTAAATTATACCCATTAGTCCATTGAGAGGGTCCATTACAGACCGATTAAAAAAACACTGAACTGATTTGATCGATTTATGATACCAACTGTCCTTTACCAGATTTTTCATTTAAAAAGGTATTGGCGTTAAGTGTTCCCAGAGGGGCTCTTCTGGGAGCACTTAACGCCTATAATAAAAATACTACAAGTGTTATTTATAAACCGCAAACTCACCTCAAAATACACCCAAAAGAATCTCTATTTACATCAATCAACATTAAAAAACCAAATGAAACCAAAGAAATGAGAGCGTAGCGAATAGAGAAAATGGAGTAAGACAAAAAAAAAAACATTTGAGCTTCGGCTAAGGTAAAAGCCAAGATCAAATGAATCGTGAATGGGACATGAATCCAAAGATTTAAATCTTTCGATCTACCCGACCGACCGTGTCAGAAGATGGTCATGTTTGACAGTGACATTTAAATTAATAGTATCGTCTCTGTCACACGTACTAAAAATCGTATCCATCAGTACACAGCACCAGTATCGTAATGAAGAGAAAAGGGATGTTTCTTTTTCTGTCTTCGTTTGTTTTGGGGTTTTTGTCTAAACAGATATTTCAACCCCAACGTGCCTTTTACCATTGTTACATTAAACCTTATTATTAACGCTAAAACTATACTAACCAATTAAACAATTATATAAAACACTTGGCGTAAAGGTAGAAGTCACTGATGAAGGACTGTTATTACATGACTTAACATTTTGGCACCGTCTGAAGTTGGTTGGGATAAAATTGATTGTATTAATCCTACGTTAAGCCTATTTAAATCTAATTCTTTCAAAAGTGACTCCCTCTCGAAAATAATCTATTTCTCTTCATAAACCATGACATTATAAATATTATGTGAAATATCTTAAGAACTAAATTGGAATACCGGTTTCTGTGCATAGGATGAATATGTGAGCTCAGTCTTTTTAGCATGGACCTTAGAACGATGAGTTGCATATCTGACAATTTAAATCTTTGATAGGACTAGGATAAACATTGAACTGGGGTAACTGTATACAGGTGGAGGTCATTGAATTTAAATAGATAGCACTGAACTCTGATTAACTGGACTTCTTGATTTGCATTTAGAGAAATAAATAGATTGAATGTCTCCAATGGCAGACGGATGTGTTGCTGGGGAATTATTTCCGCTACTTCTTTTTCCAAGTTAAAAACACTAGGAAGTAGCGAAGTGCGTTTTGTTGGACTGGTTTTGTAAACTTTGACCTTCAAAAAGTGCTGATTATCAGCATAATTTGAATAAATGACATTTGTTTTCGATTGGTGTAGGCAGAAGTATGTGAACTAAATAGAAGGTAGGTATGTACAGACGCCAGCGTATCAAGCTACCCGAAACTGTCAAGTTTTCATAATCAACTTTGAACCTAATTGCTCTAATGCTTAAGCGATAAAGTTGAAAATTGATTAAATCAATTTGACAAATTGTAGTAGCATAATGTGCTGGCGTCTGTACGTACATAAACACACAGTCATGTTGCCGTTATATTTAACTCCCGTATAAAAGAGACTAAAGCTTATAGCCGTCACTCAGGCCAGAATTAAGGTTTTATTTGCATAAAAAGGGGTAATTATGTTTTACATTATGGTACTGTGTAAATGCAAACCACACTTAAGTTTTAATATATTCAGTTTAAGGGGCCGTGCACAAAATCAACCCGTTTTGAACAATTTTGATCACTACTTGTGGAAAACACAAGAAGAATTTGAAGTTTCTTTTTTGATATTATTAGAGTCGAATTTTTATTCTTGCAGATAGCCAGAACAAATGTTTAAAATAATGCATGTATTAATGGCAATCACCCATATTCAAAACCCCTTTTCCGCAAAAGTAACGAGCGAGACATGTTTGAGCTTCGCTGAACAAAAACCTACAAAATATTCTGAACATTAAAAATTATTAATAACATCATTATATGGTCTACTCATATATGAACTACAAACATTTTTGACTTCAATACGAAATATAGCAGAAAAAAAATGTTGAAAAAACGTAATTTTTGGAAAACGTCTACACAAATAAGAATTTTTTTCTTTACCTTAGAAACACTTTAAAGAAAATTTTACATTAATTTTAAGGTAACCTTTTAATAGAATCTAAATTTTATTTTATAAATAAACAATATCTTCATTTCGTAAATTAAAGGCTAAGTTAACTATTTAGTTACTAATTGAACGATTTTGCGCGGACCGCGCAAATCGTTCACGTCAGTAATGCGCGGTCGATTATATAGTTAACTTTGCCTTTAATTTACGAAATGAAGTTATTGTTTATTTATAAAATAAAATTTAGATTCTATTAAAAGGTTACCTTAAGACCAATGTGTAATTTTTAAATTTTCTATAAAGTGTTTTTAATGTAAAGAAAAAAATTCTTATTTGTGTAGACGTTTTCCAAAAATTACGTTTTTTCAACATTTTTTGTCTGCTATATTTCGTATTGAAGTCAAAAATGTTTGTAATTCATATATGAGTAGACTATATAATGATGTTATTAATATTTTTTAATGTTCAGAATATTTTGTAGGTTTTTGTTAAGCGAAGCTCAAACATGTCTCGCTCGTTACTTTTGCGGAAAAGGGGTTTTGAATATGGGTGATTGCCATTAATACATGCATTAGTTTAAGCATTTGTTCTGGCTATCTGCAAGAATAAGAATTGGACTCTAATAATATCAAAAAAAAGCTTCAAATTCTTCTTGCGTTTTCCACAAGTAGTGATCAAAATTGTTCAAAACGGGTTGATTTTGTGCACGGCCCCTTAAGCTGTTATTATTATAAATTCTGTTTTAATTACAATCACTCAGTAGGTACTTTAATAAACATTAACTTTTCAATACTGAGTAACCACTTGTGCCATTAAAATTAAATGTGAAGTAATTAATTAATTTTATTTTATTTAATTTACTATTACATTAATTAATTACTGAAGTGATCTATTGTACCATCATCATTTTGAAAAATTTCGTCCGTCTTTTATATTTGTTCGTGTTCGCGATTTTGTATGCGGACGTTTGCTGTCCATTTCCATGTTTATCCATGTTTTTGGTAAATCTACGCAGTGTCCTCTATGGCAATAGGCTCGCCCTCTATTACATCATCATCATCTGCTTAGCCTTTTCCCAACTATGTTGGGGTCAGCTTCCAGTCTAACCGGATGCAGTTACCAGTATTTTACATGGAGCGACTGCCTATCTGACCTCCACCACCCAGTTAGAACTGGGTAATACGATACCCCTTGGTAAGACTAGTTATGAGACTTTTTTTGCCACTGACTACCTAACGACTGTTAAAGATCTACAAATGACACCGGGTCCAACGGCTTAACGTGCTCGCCCTCTATTACATGGCGAAATGTGGATGTACTATTAGGTACACCTCTGTCTAACCCTTCGGGGATTACAGGCGTGATGTTATGTTATGTTATACATACGTCCTTTTAGTACAAAACAAGCGAAAATAGGGCGAACATGCGTGTTCTTATGAGTCTAAACACGTTTATCTACTGAAATGACAATAGTCACAACTGTTGTCAATTTGTGACTTTACAACAGATATATTTGAATCACGAATATTCCAGTTCATTGAGAGTTAAGTGATAATAGCGATATCTAACTCGATTATTGCGTGACAAGGTTTGAAATCGAGATGATAATATTATGAAGGCCCATTGAGCCTTTCAATGTAGGTTACCTAAATTGTTGTCAAATTATCATAATTTGTCAATGTTAGCCCTTAGATGTTAAACAGAACATCTAAGGGTGTGTCCACATTAATAACATAACATGTTATAAAACATGGTTATTTAACATGATTCAATAGAGAGATTAGCAATGTTGTTTAAATTAGACGTGTTATATAGCAAAAGATTTTGTAATATGTTACTTAATCTGGACGCACCTTTAGATACTTGTAGAACTTTAAGGCGGTAGGTGTTTACTCTAAATCGACAAAATAGTTAAGGGGGAAACGCCAGGGTATCAGACAGGCCGTGTCGACGGCGCGTTCGTGTTCCACGCGTGCCTCAAAGAGATGTCAGCAACGATGTAGGGGTCTGCAAGGGCCGATGCCTGCCAGGGCTGCGGGACTGTTCGAAAGAGATACCGTGGCCCTGGAACACAAAGGGCAAAGAAGGAACATGGATGGGTTTAAGTCAGTACAAGTCTGACACTCCCTTGCGCTCCGCCCAGAGTGGGGGGCGTCATTTGATGATTTCCCATACGAAAAAAAAAAAAAAAAAAGGGTAGTCCGCGAAATTCAAATTTTCTTCCGTTTGTTGCAATTTGCTGGTCAGTGTCAGGTTGTGTGTGGATTATAATTTGTTTCTTGACCGTAACAAGTATGGCTTAAAAGAGTTACAATCATTTAAATGATCAATACAACCCTCTATGTTCATTTAATCCGATTAAATGACTATTTCATAAAAAAGTCATTCAATGAGATTATAATGAACTTAGAGGGTTGTATTGATGATTTTAGTGATTATAATTCTGTAGCTACATATGTGTTACGGCCGCGAATCATATCTTAATCAACATACTACTTGACACTGACCAGCAAATTGCAAAAAACGTAAACAAAATTGAATTTCGCGGGCTACTCTGGCGCTTCCACCTTTTTTTTTCGGATTTGAAATCATCAAATGACCCCCCCTTCCACTCTGGGCGGAGAGGAAGGGAGTGTCAGACTTGTACTGACTAAAACACATCCATGTTCCTTCTTTGCCCTTTGTGTTCCAGGGCCACGGTATCTCTTTCGAACAGTCCCGCAGCCTTGGCAGGCATCGGCCCTTGCAGACACCTACATCGTTGCTAACATCTCTTTGAAGCGCGCGTGGAACACGAACGCGCCGTCGACAAGGCCTGTCGTCATAAAACGGCCGGACAGCGAGCTAGCCCATAGCTCGCCGACGCTTCCACCTTAAGTTGAACTTTCGCATTCAATCGTCGAATAGATGACTTAAATATCAATCGGAACTTAAGCAGACTACCGTGAAAGCCACTACAAACCAAGTTGGAAAAAGTTTTCGCAGACAGAAACGGTTTAGAGAGTAGGTATAAACCAATTCCAGACCAGCTCACAGTCGCAATAATTACGAAGGGAAGGCAATTAAAACTAGAATTTGAACCGAAACCGCATCCTGTAACTACAAAGTGGAGTTCGCAGAAACATCCTTGTTTAGCGCTTCGGCGAAACATTATAATCGCTGTTTGGAGTTCAGATAGGCAGTCGCTCCACCATGTAAAAATACTGGTATTCAACTGCATCCGGTTAGACTGGAAGCCGACCCCAATATAGTTGGGAAAAAGGCTAGGCAGATGATGATGACTCTTTGAGTCACATGCGATTCGTACCTCCTCATTACATGCTGCGTACCACGACTGTCGATTTCCTTTCAACTTTTCTGTAACTGGCGCAACTATTAAACTTCCTCTAATATTGTAACAAAAAAAAATGTTATACCTAGAAACTAACCTAGAAATCGAAATCGTCGAATCCGACTCGGCTGGGCAGCGTTCGGGAAGTTGCGTGGTATCTTCTCGTCCAACTTACCGCAGTGTCTCAAGACGAAAGTCTATGACCAGTGTGTGTTGCCAGTGATTACATACGGGACCGAAACGTGGTCGCTCACAATGGGCCTCATCAGAAGGCTTAAAGTCACCCAAAGGGCAATGGAGAGGGTTATGCTCGGTGTTTCCTTGCGTGATCAAATCAGAAATGAGGAGATCCGCAAGAGAACCAAGGTTACCGACGTAGCCCGAAGAATAGTCAAACTTAAGTGGCAGTGGGCAGGGCACATTGCTCGCAGAACGGATGGCCGATGGGGCCGAAAAGTTCTGGAGTGGCGACCGCGAACCGGAAGGCACTGCGTTGGAAGGCCTCCCACTAGGTGGACCGATGACCTTGTAAAGGTTGCAGGGATCCGCTGGATGCGAGACGCACGGGACCGGTCAATGTGGCGACACTTGGGGGAGGCCTATGTCCAGCAGTGGACGTCTTTCGGCTGAAATGATGATGATGATGATGAACCTAGAAATAAGAAATATTATTAAGAAATAATGTATGATATTAATTTTGTTTTAATATTTGTACGCCGTTCACGGCAAAACTCGCGATCTCTTTATATTTACATCTTTTACAACTATGTTTAACAATTAAAAACTTTGACTTTGAATAATATACTCATTCCTTACGTTATCCATTCTAGTCGCACCACATTTGTAGTTATAGTGTATCAATTAATTTTAATGTACTCTCTATTTAGCCGATGTTCCTAATGACCGTGATTATGAGTGACATAATTAATTAATTAACATGTTACATGGGTCATATTGATGACTATATTGTATCATATTAACCGTTAGTGCTAATGATGTAACCGACAACTGTAACTTGAGTGTAGAAGAAAATACAATCAAGGGTGTAACAAGACCCTTAACGAAGCGTAGGGGCACTTGTTCTACCCGTCACTGCGATATTTTTTTTGTACTAGACCTTACTTGGGAACCTTCTAGTTACGGAGATATTGGGGGTCAAATTTCCAACTTTTTCACAAGTTTTTTTAAATACATGTTTTTAATGTAAGACTTTTACTTTAAACACCTCCACGACCCCCGTACTATTCAATCCATCCATTAGCACAAGTTTAATTTTTGAGTGCGTTACATTGGGACCAATTGTAAAACGTGATTTTTCACCCCAAAAAGAAGTCGATTCCCAGCAATAATTTTTGCGTAAAGTTACTAAGTTTGATGTACAAAAAGCTTGGTTGACGGCTTCGTGAAGGGTCTGTTTACACCCTGTATGTACTGAGTCACCTGGTTCTACTTTGCACCGAAATTTCTTCTAGTTATTTGTCCGATAATTTCCTAAATCTAGCCTAAATTAGTTCTATCATACTATGATGTTTAAAGTACAGTCACAAGCACCAATATGTATACACTTTTCAAAATGTAAAGCAATTTTCGCGAGAAATAACCATTGTAACTTGAAGAGAGGATCTTTTTCATAACAATAAGAGTTCCAGAATACTATGTTCGTAACAACATGAAATTTTAATCAGAACAGTAGGAGAAAAACACTTTTAAAAGTTGTTAAGTGTTTAGATATTAGTGCTCGTGACAGTACTATTAAAGTTTAACCTGATTATTATATTTTACTGTGTCGGACGTAATGCCAAAAGGTTTCTCTACCAGTCAACCTTTGGGTGATCCCGCCTACTCAATCAGTTGGTAAATAAGTGAAAGGTGCTCTAGTTTGAATTATATGATAGTTGATTATATCACATAATAATAAGTTTCCGTAGTGTAGCGGTTATCACGTGTGCTTCACACGCACAAGGTCCCCGGTTCGATCCCGGGCGGAAACAGTATTTTTTTTTGTACGTGGACCATCCATTTGATTAAATTATATCAAAATTCATTTTTTTTTCTAGGCGTTTTGACCCAAAAAAATCAGCAAAAACAAAAACCATCAAAATATCTCGACATTCTAACTTTTGCATTATGAGTTAGGGAAACGTATTCATTTTTGCATTATTAACTATGTGAAAGTAACATAGTACCTTAGTAGTCTGAATACTTAATTTGACCTTTTGGATAATACTCGTAAAACGAAAATGTACAACTCTGATCCCCAAGATACAGACTAACGTCTAGTTAGGGGATCATTGTTCAAATTTCTATGTATAATGTACACATTAATAAATAATTTGAAAATTTGTACTGGAAGATTTTGGAACGAGGTCTGGAAGTAAATTATAGGTAAGTTATCAAGTATTCGCATAATTCCTAAGGGTAATGCTTATTATTTAATCCAGCCTGACCATTTGGTCAGCGTAGTTTATTTAAACTACGCTCACATGCGAGTAATTTAAGCGCAGCTTAATGTAGAACATACCTCAAATCAAATACACAAGTATTTTTATTCAAGTGATCATTACAAAAAGTTGGTAGCAATGTGGACATCTACCTATTTTTTTTTTTTTTTTTTAACTTTTCCCCACACTAGGAATTTCTCCTGTATCGTGGGTGCGTTTACAAACATTTAAACTCACATACACAAACAGCCAGACCCGGAACAACTACCTGTAGGTCATACAAATATTTGTTCCGTGCGGGGATCGAACCCGCGACATGCAGCGCAGCAGCCGATCGCTCAGCCACTGCGCCAACCGTGCCGTCAAAATCAATTGCCTAATCCTTACCCGTCCCGCCGATCTTCGTTTGTTTCAAAACGTACTTCTCAGAGCATAAAGTAATCTTCAATTCCTAAGGAGTGCTTACAGGTAAAATTGTCCTCAGAACTTTACTCTCAAGTACCGACTTACCAGTTAGACTTCTCAAAAAGTTATGACTGGTAGGTACGCGAAAGTTTTTAGTCCTTATAAAGCAGTAATAGGCAAGTTAGTACTTAAAGTTACTAAAAGGGTACTATCTTACTTTTGATCTTATAATTTATTGGATAATTCGAGGAGCAAGTAGCTGGAAATAAAAAATAAAAGTTATAAATATTGACTTCGGTAGTTCGATTTTGTCAAACTTAACACTAGTATGACTCTTCGAGCTGCTTACTCGAATAACACAAAATAGCACAACAGTTGAGGTGTAAAAAGCAATTGTTTCCGCCCGGTATCGAACCGGGGACCTTGTGCGTGTGAAGCACACGTGATAACCACTACACTACGGAAACATGATAGTTAGTCCCATAATCATCAATTACTTTGAACCAATGTAGAACAACTTTCACAACACATTCACATGCCTTGCGGCTACTATTGGAGTGGGTGGCATTGGTGCCAGTAACTAGAGCATTGTGGGGGCCCACAGACAATGATCCACCATCCATCTTGCACCGCATGCGCGCTCGATGACCTTTTACCTTTATCAGCGAGTGGAGTTCGCGTAGCCGAAGTAAGACTGTGTGCAACTACAGTACTTTCACAGTCTTTACAGTCGTTACAGTTTTGTCTTTTACAGTCTTTTCTCAAGTTATTATGCCTTGTGACTGTGACTGTAGCTTCGCTTTTTTTTTGTTTTTTTGACATTCAAAAGTGCCTGTGAGGCTGTGTGTGTGTGCCTGTGTGCCTGTTAAGTTTGAGTTTGACTCAAATATATTTTAAATGTTGAAATCGAAATACTAGGAAGAAGAAATACTTGCGCAGTTTACATTACCGGGTACAATGAGTGGGCTGCATCCGCGAGCAAAATGTGAGGCTTCTAACAACATGCAAAGATCATTCTAGAAAGGCTTTGCCTTACTTGTGATCTTACTATATTACTTCTGTCTTAGGGAAAATTGTCAACTCCAAAAATATAAACCGTGTAATAAAAACCACCGTAAGTACGTCCTTCATCATCATCATTATCATTTCGGCCGAAATACGTCCACTGCTGGACATAGGCCTCCACTAAGTGTCGCCACATTGACCGGTCCCGTGCGTCTCGCATATGTATGTCCTTCGGTAATTTTGAAAAACGCATTTTCCAATAGTTCAAACTGAAGATATAAAGTTGTATATTGTTAGTAGGTATTATCAGGTTGAAACTGTCAGCAATAAAACATGGACCCTCGAGGCATCTAGACCTTGAGGTTTTTTAATGGGATGTCTTTCGAGAGCTCTTAAAAATAAATATTTTTGATTTTATCGAGGTTCCTTACACACGTGTTTGGTTGCTGAGATACTCACTTCTAAAGCCGTAAAAAATGTGTCCAGGGGGACACAATTTTTAAAGCAAAAGTAACATTCTGAGAAAATGTGGGATTGTAGAACGTAAAAAGTACTCTCAACTAAAATTGGTTTGATTAAGATTTGATATTTAACTTTTCGAGATTGTTTTTCATTAAAATACTATTAAAAACGAATACAGTTTGGCTCTTGAGTGTAAATGGACCTACGAATAAGCTTTAAAAATATTGTTTGGTGATATATGTATAGACCTCTTTGTGCGCGAGTCCGATTCACGTTCTGTAGCTAGTTAATAAATAATATTCTGTAACCAATATCAATTGTCAATAATTGTTATTTACAGCCCAACATAAATAACGACGTCATTTAATCAATGAATTATCTTTATGAATATCGATATACTGCCATTAATAATTCATGTGATTACATGCAGGGTCTGCTACAAAATTAATGATATTTTATATTGTTTATGAAACAGGGGTGGCACCTGTTTCTGTTATACATCGAAGGGCTGAATTAATTTATTTATTCTCTCTTTTATTTAACCTCAATGTATTTATAGGGTTAATGTTATTTTATTTATGATGAAAAGGTTCGCCTTTGAAGTCGTATCTTTTTCATCTTATAATTATGTTAAATGGTAATGCAGCAGACGATTACTTACATTATGACTTAAGGTTACCTTAGGTGACTTCTACAGTTATGTTCCATTTAGGCAGCTTTTGCCTTCGTAATCTTTAACCATGCTTGCTCCGTTCGTTTTAAAATTATGGCTGTCAGTGAAATTACTACCAAACTCAGGATTATTTATTACGATTTATAAACTTTACTATTGCTTGTTTATTGAGGAGCTCGTTGCTAATTAATAACAGCCTCTCGGATCGACATTTAGGTTAAGCCACGCCTGCCTAGGTTGGTCCGTGGATGGATGACCACCCATTACATACCGAGTTTCCTCCGTGCCTCGGAAAGCACCTTAAGCCGTTGGTACCGGCTGTCACCTGCAGATCTTTGACTGTCGTTACAGTCAGTGGCCTGAAAGTTCCATATAAACCACTGCACATCCTAGTAATCATTAGAAGCAGATTTCACCATAAAACTGAAAGCATTCAGTACATATAAACGACGTTCAAGACCTACCAGTGTCAATATTAAATAACTAATATTATGTCGAACGCGGTTAAGTTGTCTTTCATTGGTAAAATTCACCTAAAGTCCATTACATCTAAACTCGCTTCCAGTAGCACACGATACGACATATTTATTTCGTCATGTTACACTTGACAAATGAGGGAGCCGACAGCAACGGCACGGGTCACTCTTGTTAGAAGCAATTTCGTGTCACGATGATTTTTTTATTGCCCCGAGCAAGTTGCCTGGACAACTCCATATTAATTTTATGTTAGTTTTATTGTGTTTCGAATTTCAAATTGAGTGTGAACAATTGATAATTTGGGAGCAATGCTGAATCGCCTTGGATCGTCTACCTATAGAAGTCGGGGCGTAATCATGAAACAGTTTGCGTATTTTTTTAAGAATGCTAATTTTGCTTTTCAGTAATTTTGATACAGATTTTTCTTTTTGTTTTACATTTTAAATGATAAATAAACAATAGGTTAGTAGAGGTACAAAATATAAAGAAAGCTTTGCTTTCAAGTAAAAAGCAACCACACAAAACGCGCAACCACACAAAACGCCTCGTAAGTTATTTTCTTACTTTTACAACACTATATTTAATAATAGATTTACAAAACTTATACTGTCACTTACGGGATATCTTCCGTGATTGTTCATAATTTAAGTAAGACAGTGACAGACAAGACGACGAAGACGAGGACGCGTGACGTGTGGGTTATTGTAAGTGACAGTATAACGTTTAGGCGCGATTGGTCCAATTTGCGATTGGTCCAATTCACCTTATTCGCGATTGGTCCAATTTGCGAATGGTCCAATTCGCAGTTGGTCCAATTCAAAGTTTAGTTTTAAACCGTGAAAGCTTAAATCAGTGTTAGATTTACTTAATTCCGAAGAAAAAAGTTTTTCACCAATAACGACAAAAAACAGAAAAATAAGACTTCAGAATGATCAATTATTATTTAGCACAGAATTTAGAGTCTGACATCCAAAATAATCTCGAAATCTGTAATAAATCATTCGTGACGACAACAACCTTGAAAAAGTTAAAAAAGTTTGATAAATTAAGTGTAGGATAAGATTAAGGCTGTGCTTAAAAATAAATGAGCCGAGTTTCGTACTTAGAGATAGAGATTATTGTTTCGATTTAGTTATAAGCTCGGCCTAATAAAAATATTTATACAGGGTATAACAGAAAGAGAATGCATCCGGTTAGACTGGAAGCCGACCTCAACATAGTTGGGAAAGGCTAGGCAGATGATGCCAAAAAAAACAAATACCAATATAAAAAATATATACACATAAAGGGTGTAAATAGACCCTTAACATAACCGAAAGGCACTTGTTCTCCCCGTCTTTGAGAACATTTTTTTGCTTTAGACCAAACCTGGGAACCTTCTAGTTACCGAGATATTGGGGGTCAAGTTTCCAACTTCTTCACAAGTTTTTTTTTAAATACATGTTTTTAATGTGAGATTTTTACTTTACACACCTCCACGACCCCCGTACTATTCAATCCATCCACCAGCACAATGCTTTGAGTGCTTTCCATCGAGTCCTACCGTAAAACGTGATTTTTCACCCCAAAAAAAAAAGTCGATTCCCAGCAATAATTTTTGCGTAAAGTTAGTTTGATGTACAGAATGATTGGTTGACGGCTATGTGAAGGGTCTGTTTACACCCTGTATAAAACAACCATAAAATATAAAATGAACAAAAACAAAGTAAAAATAAATGTAATATCATCATTATCTTCCTGCCACTGTCCCGTGTTACTTGCAGTCGACGCAACACATTTTTTAATATCTTACATCATTAAATAATTCAGAAGGAAAGCGTCCATAATCGGATGTTGTCCATTATTATGACCGACGACGCCGACGCATTCTGAATACGGTATCGCCATTCTTTTGATTCCAATATTATTCGTTGCATAATGCCACTTCCATTTTATTTTAATGTCACTGTCATTTTTGTGAAAAACGCACAAAGGTTTATTTTCCGATTCGTTGAATTGGGAGCAGTTATAGTTGATAGGTACTGGTGAGGAAACTTGTGATGACTGCTTTGATTAAAGGCGCTGCCTCACCAGAGCATTCGCCTGTAATCCAATCTGAACTGTGACATTACTAGCAAGCAGTATTATACTAAAACTACTAGGCCAACTACGAGTACTTGGTTGGATGTCCTGAAAGGAAGTTGACAGACAAATAAGGTCCTTCGTAACATCCCAGAAGCTTCTACTGTCAAATGTATGCTAGAAGCACATACATCATGTTTGATAAATGTGACTGTGAGCATTTAGAGGAAAGTTCGTACTGACAAACTTTTGAAACTGTTCACTTGCGTAAAGTTTGATGGATGCCGAATGAGAATTGAAATATTAATAAAAAGGAATATATAATGATGGTCGCAGGTCTCATAGAGGTCGCGGGACTCATAGAATTACCGTGACCCTGGAACATAAAGGGCTATTGAAGGACACCGTGGATTTTAGTCAGTACAAGTCTGACAGTCCCTGCCGCTATGCCCTGGGTGGGAGGACTCATTTGATGATTTTACCACGTTAAAAAAAAAAAGGAATATACAATAATTTGTATGGAATTGTGTTATGTGGCGGCAAAACGAATCACTTCCAGATTTATAATATCGATTGCCAAATATATTGAAATAAAAAAAAAACATGCACAAAAAGTGATCGACTGTTTCCGCCCGGGATCGAACCGGGGACCTTGTGCGTGTGAAGCACACGTGATAACCGCTACACTACGGAAACTTGATACGAGCAACTTTAATTCAGTAGTACCTTTTCATTTTAACATTCACTTACAATGTTACTACAGTACAGGGGGGTTACTATGACGTCAGTGTGGGAAAGAAACAGAGCTATACAGGTCGTCTAGCGCCATCTCTTTCCCACACTGGAATTACTCCTGTGTTCTGGTTAAAGACATTTAATTCTCATAAAGAAATTACATTTCACTTATATGAGAACAAATTTAAATATACGAGTACATTAATCATTGTCCTTCGACACTCGGACTTACAATTAAGCTGACGTAATTAATATTATTTACTTATGTTATTTTTTCCTTTATTTATATTTTTACAAATTGTTTACATTTTTAAATATTCCTTAGAAAAAACAATATAAAAAACATTTAAAAATATAAAAAATTGTAGCCCACCGGTATCGGGAACAGGGTCCAAGCTACCGGCGGTCAGGACTCTAGAGAGAGGAACCTCCTTACAATACGAGCTATGTCCAGAAGTACCGCTTTCTGAATCAGTCTTTATTATTTTATTATTATAAGCTTATTTTGCCCCACTGCAGGGCAAAGGGATCCCTTTTCACATTTCACAAATTATATTAGTGTTACAAATTATTAAATTTGTGAGTACTCCTAAAAATTTAAGTTACTACACTATGCGTAACTACCCCTCGCTTGAGATAAAGAGCGCGGTCCCGTTGTCACAATGCAGATAAATCAGTCAGTAGTGCAACTTCTGTTTACAGCTGTTGTTTTTAAGTTTTTTATTTAGAAGTTGTTTTTGGTTATGTTAAGTTAGTAGCATAATCTTTTTAGGGTAATTAATATTGATGTTTTGAAGAACATATTTTTTTTAGTTTGGTCTTAAAAATATTGATCGAATTCGCACTCTTTATCTCATCTGGTAGTTTATTGTAAAGTTGCACTCCCTCATAAACAAGTGATCTTTTACCTTGAGTCGTTCGCACTCGAGGAAGTACGATGTGATGTTTTAAGAAGTCATGGTAGACCACCAGGCCATTACGTCAGCTTCCAGTGGCGAAGGTTCCATACAACCCGATTCCTACCGGCTTCCCTTTGAAAAATGGCACTGTCAGTATTCTATAGCCAATAATATTCCATACAGTAAAGATATGTACTCCGGCTTACCTCTTACAAAAATTTACCCTTCGCTACTGATAGCTTCTTAGGACCGGGCTACACCGCAGCGGAGTCGAGACGAGAAGAGAGATGTGTTTTAAACCACCAATAAAATGTCGTTATTTACACTTCTCGTCTCCACTTAGCTTTAGTGGAAACGGTTGAGCAGAGAGGAGAAGAGATGACAACGGCGAGCGGTGAGCGGTGTGCTGTGTGCGGTGTGCTGTGTGCGGCATGCGGTGTGCTGTGTGCGGCGTGCGGTAAGCGGTGTGCTATGTACGGCGTACGGTAAGCGGTGTGCTGTGTGCGGCGTACGGTAAGCGGTGTGCTGTGTACGGCCTGCGGTAAGTGTTCTTTGAGAAGCGGCAGCGGGACGCTTTGCACATCTCCTCTTCGCTTTGCACATACAGCATCGGTGGATACACCACCTTTGACGCTTATTCCCTCTTCTTCGCTTCGCACATCTCCGCTCATCTCCGCTTTGGTGGAGTCCAGGCTTTATTGTTTTAAAACTCTGTACTACGCTACGCCAGCTCAAATTGAAAGTGTTGCCATCGATCTAAGGTCGACTGTACTATGTGAAAGAATGAGGAAAAAAGTCTTCAAGCAAGAGTTCGATTCCTGGGTCGGGCAAAGTGTCAATAGTTTTTCCATCAGGAATTTTTCAGTAGCAGCCACGGAGTCTAGATTTGTGCTCGGTTGATGGAAATAGGCTCGCCCCCTATTACATGGAACTATTATAAACATTACTGGTAAAATATGAGTTTACTATCAGCCCCCGTAGCATGACCACCGTAAACAAGGATTTCTTAGACGGAAGAATCGAGAAAATGATAGATAGTGCAAAGAAATCTATCATTGTGTCGACACAGTCTGTCATTTCGATTCTTCCGTCAAATAAATCCTTGTCTACGGTGGTCATGCTACGGGGGCAGGTACACCTCTGCCTATCCCTTCGGGGATTACAGACGTGATGTTATGGTATATTAAAATGCCGTTCAGTTTTATACATTTAAAACGCACCTCCAAAGTTATTAATATATCTAATTCACATTCCAATTTTCTTACATCGATAAGACATTTTCGAAGGACCTTCGTTATGGTAAGTAGGTACGTAATAATGCTTTAAGACATATAATAGCGTGAGACGCGACTGCCATTATAATTTAAAATTCGTTATATATCAATTACACGGCGAACGTCTGCAGTCGTGATCATTACTGCTAGAGGTGGGACTTTAGTATTATTTTTAGTCGATTTTGAATGAAGGTAAATCGACTAATTGCAATAAATAATGAGTCTACATGCAGAATAAATATATTCTAGGTAAATAAATATCTTAAAAGTGAAGTGATTTTATTAAGAGTTTGAAATTCTAACTCAAACCGTCAGTTAGTCAGAAAGTTGAACCTATTTGGCAGGAGTTAGTTAGTTAGCAGTAGTTTTATGCAAAAAAAGACGACTACACTAGGCGAACGGAAACGGAAGTTTCAATTAACAAAATAGTTAACAAACTCAATCGCCCCGGCTCTTTTTGTTAGTGCAGAGGGAAGGTTACTGCCCTACATAAACGGATAATATTCAGCACTAAAAGATAGAAAAAAAAACTTCCTTTTCGAAGCTATTTGCCGGCTTCAAAATCGATTAGTCGATTTACTCGACTAGCCGCCGCGCGGCACATCACTAATTATCATTATCTCGCTCCAGCAGATTTTAATGACCCCTCGTTCTTCGTACAGAAAATGCAACGCATTATGAAATCCCGCCGTCTCGAATGCTATGAAATGCTGCGGAAAAATAGAGAATGATTTTAAAAGGGATTTTCTATTTTTGCGGCAAAAAAATATTTTTTATAGGAAAAAATTGCTTGTTGAATTTGAAAGCGGCCATTTATCGGTAGTATTACTATCTAAGTGTCTTCAGCATTTTTTTTTCTTTTAATGGGTACTTGACTTTACTACGTAAAACATACCAGCTTATTAATTACTAGTTTTGCCCGCGGCTTCGCTCGCGTTAATTTAGAATTAGAGAATCAATGCGGGTTGTACTCTGCTTATAATAATATAATTCACTCATGATTCGAAAGACATGTGGCGCCATCTATTATCATAAGAACGTTATTGTTGTTTTCCTCGGGAACAGTACTTCTTTTGGGATAATAGGTACCCTATGCCCGTTTCTGTACACCTGGCAACGTATATGCAAAATTTCAGGATGATCGTTTCAGTGGTTTAGGCTTGAAAGGTGACAAACAAACAAACTTACTTTCGCATTTATAATATTAGCTGTTTGAAAGTTAGGATAGAATCTCCTTGTGCTCACTTAACATAACATCCCGCACGTAGTATCCGTAGGGTTAGGCAGACGTAATACTCATATCACCACAAATTTTTTAAAGTCCCATGTAATATTGGGCGAGCCTATTGCCATCAACCGGGCACAAGTCTAGACTCAGTGGCTGCTACTGAGAAATTCCTGCAGGCGAAAACTCAACAATACTTTGCACGACGTGGGAATTGAAACCAGAACCTCATGCTCAGCAGCCGCGCTTGCGAACTACTAGACTAGATCAACAAGGCATTCCTTGTGCTCGTTTATCGAAAAACAAATGCCGAATTCCAGTAACACTACATTTTATCAACGGTGCGTTTTTCTTTAGGTATTAATTTAGGTGTCGCCACATCTACATAAATGCTTTAATACAGGGTTTAAACAGACCCTTCACATAGCCGTCAACCAAGCATTCTGTACATCAAACCAAGTAACTTTACGCAAAAATTATTGCTGGGAATCGACTTTTTTTTTTGGGGTGAAAACTCACGTTTTACGGTAGGACTCTATGGAAAGCACTTAAAGCATTGTGCTGATGGATAGATTGAATAGTACAGTAGTGTGTAAAGTAAAAATATTACATTAAAAACATGTATTTAAAAAAAAACTTGTGAAAAAGTTGGAACTTTGACCCCCAACTAAAAGGTTCCCAGGTTTGGCCTAGAACAAAAAAATGATCGCAAAGACAGGGAGAACAAGTGCCTTTCGGATATGTTAAATGTCTATTTACACCCTTTATAAATACGTTGTTTGATTTCTTTTGGCGCGAAGTTGATCGCCGAAAATCCAACATGGCGCATTAAAATCAAGAATTCGCTACCCAATTCCGGCATAACACTATCACATATCACACCTAATAGGTAGGTACCATAGCATTAGTTCACCCTCGTTTTCGAACAAGATGCACCAATCCGTCGGATCAAACTGTCATCACGTTTTTAGGGTGAAGCTCAATTCCAGCGGATTTGCTTTTCTTTGCACAGCTCATTTCAGGTGCTTTTTGTTCGTTTCTCGCTTGAAAACGAGGAAGGAGTTACAATATGAAATTCCTTCTGTGTTATGTAAATATTATGTTACAGAGATGTTATCCAAGCAATCGGTTTGAGGATAAGTTGAAATGCGAATTTGACGGTTATGGTTACATAGATATGGTGGATATCCAATAGAAATAATAATATGAAGATAAGGTTCCTTAGATTTTATAAATTTTTAAAAACGAACGTCTTGTCGAAATAATAACAAATTGTTCCTACGTAGTGAAAATCAATAGTTTTATTTAGGACAAAGTTATTATTCTTATTCCTTTATTTATTTTCATACAAATCTTATACAATCTTAAATATATCTTAAAATAAAAACAATATTAAAAAAAAAAATATGTAATTTTTTTATTATAATTATTATGTTATTATTTATTTACCACCAATTATAACATCATTACAGACTCGTCCAATACGATGCTATAAGACACCATATAAAAATAAAAATAAAACATACAATATAAAATAAGTTGGATTACACCCAGTTTAAATTCTTATACCTAAATTAATTAAACATGACATAGTTTACAGTTGGATTGTTTTTCAGGAGGAAGCAGAGGCAAAGGATACGATCGATGTTCTCAGCTTGCACAAACTATGAAACTAAAACGACGAAGCATTTTGTAATTTTTCTTTGGGATTACACAAAACAGCGTATGTTTGCAAACTGCCCGCCGCCATTTGTATAAAAATCAAAAGTCACACGGTGCTCCCATCCAAGTACTGACCGAGCCCGATGTTGCTTAACTTTGGTATTTGAGCGAGAACCGATGTATTCAACTGACGAATCCAACATTATACAGGGTGTAACAGAAAGGGTATAGTCATATGAAAGGATATGCTGCAGACCATCAAACTGAACAACTTTCTCTATAGGTTCAATATCGTAAATGCGAAAAAATTATCAGCTGTCCCATACAAAATTTCAATACCTACTCGACCCAAAAGTATGGGACAGCTGAGAATTTTTACTTATTACCGATATTGAATTCTCTTTCTGTTACATCCTGTATAGTTGTATACCCTCATTACTTCTAAAAAGGTTCAATTAGGTTCCCAAATGGGACTAAGTAAAGTTTAATCATGTCGTATTGTTTGTACACCTCAAGTTACAATTTCGCTGTCTGACAGTTTCGCCCCTAATCACGAGGGAACTAATACTGTCATCCGTAAACAGGTTTTGTCGCAGAATAATGCTCATCCCTAACTTTTCGGGTACACCTTTTAGTAGGTGTCACAGTAATGTAATTTGTCTGATTAGATTACACATGCTACCTACAAATGGGTAAGTTGATCAAGGTGTATACAGGGTGGAGACGACAAAACGACAATACATTAATCTTTGTATACCACATGACGTTCCCAGTCTGGGTACAATAATTCAATCGTAAATGTCCAGTCGTTTAGTCACAGGACGTTTTCTTTTTCATTTTTAGTATTATCAACATGATGTATCTGTTAATAGGCTAGCATCTACAGGTTGACGACCTTGCATCAGTCTTTATGTCACCGTACCGTGACAGTTTCACTTCGATAGATTATAATCTGCTGAAAAATAATGCGTTAAATTGTAAGCAGTATGTTACCTACGGTTCACAATCTTTCGTCAGTTTACAATCTCGCGAGATTGTTTATAATCTAAAAGTACAATTTTACGGTAACATATACATTAAACACATGTTGCCAACACGCTACTTCAAAAAACTTTGCCAAATTCTTTTTTTTTTAATTTCCTGACGCGAATTAGTGCAAATTATACCTTCTGCCTGGAACCAATAATATATTTTATAAATGGCGATCTATTTCGTTTAAAGTTTTATGCTACGTTCGTTTGAAACATTTTTTTTTTTTATTTCGATGTTAGTATTTTTTTTAGTTAAACATACTCGTAAATATTAGAATTGCTAGTGTTTTCATTTATTGTCGCTGTGTCGTCTCCACCTTGTAAAAAGTATGTGGATAAAGAGTACTAGCATAATCAGACCATAATTTACGAGCTGTGTAATGTATGAACATAATAAAGCAAATTACACGAGAATCAATAGCAAAAAGTTCTCGACGTTCTGAAGTGGCAATGGGTCGGCAATATAAGCCGTAGAACCGATAACCGGTAGCATAGACTAGTTTTTGAGTGGAGACTGCGATCGGCCAATGTTACGTAGGACCTCATGCTAGGTGGAGCGAGGATCGTCGCAAGATGACTGGCCGCAGATGGATTATGGACATATACAGGGTGTAAACTGACCCTTCACGAAACCGTCAACCAAGCATTCTGTAAATCAAACTAAGTAACCCTACGCAAAAATTATTGCTGGGAAACGACTTTTTTTTTGGGGTGAAAAATCATGTTTTACGGTTAAACTCAATGTAACGAACGCACTCAAAACATTGTACTGATGGATGCTTTGAATAGTAAACAGATCATTGAGGTAATTAAAGTCAATTTATAACCTTAAAAACTAGTATTAAAAAAAAAAAAATGTGAAAAATATGGAACTTTGACCTCAAATATCTCTGTAACTAGAAGGTTCCCAGGTATGGTTCAAAACAAAAAATTATCGCAATGACGGGGAGAACAAGTGCCTTTCGGCTTCGTGAAGGGTCTTTTTACACCCTTTATGAGTCACAAAGTGTCTAGTTGAATTTCATAGATTGCAGAGTCCTATGCTCAGCTGAGGGCTGATGTAGGAGTATGATGACAGTGGAAATATTGTCTAGTCAGCGAGGTAACGGTACCAACTGCCTAAGATTCGCTGGAAGTAAATTTATCGCGAAGACCAATGTTTCCTTTTCGCAACAATGTTGGGTTCGGCTTCCAGTTCAACGGGATGCATCTGAAGACCAATGTTTACAAAGTTAGGTAACCTTACACCTTCCCTAAATACGTCTACGAATCTTTCAAAATCTCATGGATCACAAGGTTTTTGTTCCTTTGTATTTCGTTCATATACGAGTAGTATTTGCCGGAGTGTCCCAGGTGTCCGTTTACCTGCACTCTTGACGACCTGATAAGCTCCTCTGCCGCTGCAATAAACGTGGCCACCTACTGGGCCCAAACCATCTAATATGGAAGGAACATCGATACGATATGGATCTTATACGAGTAAGTTATAGCGATTTTTAACAAAAGAAACACGTTCGTAGGCACAAGTTCAAGAATAATAACTCCATTTTACTACCAATAAACTGTAAAAAAATCTTACAAGCAATATAGTTTTCAAAGAAAATAAAACGTTGCTACATAAAATGTTAATAATACAAAAGAAGAAAGAATTCTACAAACGTTTTGTTAGTGTTGTGAGCAAAGAAATGAAGATCAAAATATTACGTATTGCTCAAAGTGCTGTATTTTTTGCTGTGGTAAAAGAATTTGTACTTGTTTATTAGATCTGTACCAAATTTTTTGTCCGTAGTAGCTTTTTTATTCTGAACTCGCTTTTGAATAGTACAAAATAATCTATACAACATAAATAAAAATAAATTGTCTGTTTGTAATTTCAAAATAACAGCTTCTTACTGAAAGTACATACGGTACTTGCAATATTTTTTTGTTTTTAATTTTTGTCTGTCTGTCTGTTTGTTCCGGCTTATCTCCGAAACTGCTGGACCGATTTTGACAGGACATTTATTTATTTATTACACCAGCTATCTGCTGGCAGATAGCTGGAAAGGAGTAACTTATACTGCTATGTTTATTTAAGAAAACGGATTAGGGTTCCGTGCAATAAAATTAAAACCCTGGAAATTATTAATAAATCAGATTCAAATAGGAAAGTAATATTATTTTTATAATAATTTCACGCGGACTAAGTTCGCGGGCAACAGCTAGTAATAAATATACATAAAGAAAGGCACCAATGCTTGTAGGTAAACAAACCGCTTGAATTGAGGAGGTACACTAGACCGCCTGTCACTGATAACGAAACCAGTATAAGCTGGTCTCATGTTATATTGAAAGTCCGTACTACGCTGGAACAGCTCAAGAACAAAATTTCGCCACCGACGATGTGGGGTCTATTGTACCTAAAACACTCGGTGCAGTATAAAAAGGCCCCCGCGTATTATTTCGACAATTTCTTTAAAATACAAGCTAAAACAATCTTCACAAACGATAGCTTGCTCTTCTAAGGCATGATTGTACCATTCGCTGCCAAGCTTTCCAGGACCTACCTATACTGATTGCATTAAATATGTAAACTCTTAAACGGGTTTTTCTTACATACCTACTAAATTTTTCGCGATATCACGAAACTCGCCGTGTACGTACTGTACGCAGGAACCAACGAACTACTTCGTTTCTTAGTACCACAGGTACTGCCAAGTTCACTGACGGCCACTTTTCACTCTTATGTCCTCAGTTATAAGGTTTAAAGTAGTCAACCGTCTGTGAGCTCGGTAGTACATTATTATGTACATAGGATGCAAAGAACGCGTATCCCGCTCTCTTTCAGTTAAAAGATATTTTTCGAAACTTTTTAAAACGTATATTATTCTTAAAATGTTCTCAGTATACAACATTAGTTTTAGTATAATGCGAAACCTGAAACACGTGTCTAGTATTTTTATGTAAAGAATCTATGTACAAAATTACAAAACTGTATCATAAAAAATCGCAAAGTTATAAGCTTGTTCTGTTACCTGGTTGTCCGCACAAAAACGTGGTCACCGTGCGGCGCGGCCGCGCGCTTTCCTCCGACGTCGACTTGAGCTCATTGATAATAATAATTTGGCAGTAGGTACCTAAATGATTGCGATAGGCACTTACACCCGTAGTTTAAGTCGTGGATTGAACTTAAGTCGGACTAGACACGCCTACTTTTCACCCCATAAGTCATATTGACAGCTACAGTTTGTTTATAATTTGACATAAACGCCCACTATTCAAGGGTTTTGTAGTACAAGAATGTTTTGGCGCTCGAATGAAGCTGACAGGGGGGCGCTGTTGGTAAACCTTTTGTTAATTGTTTTGTAAAAAATATTGAGAAAAGAAAGAGATAGCTGCGTTAGTTCCGATGTTTGCCCGCGCCATCAGATCCTTGAAACCTACCTTGTGGGTGACATATGTACCTACTGAAATCCAAGTGAATCGACGTGTGTAAAATTGTTTTCTTGTTATAGCCAAAGCAAGATGAACTTTGAGGAGTATGTCGGTTATGTAGGATACGATATGCCATACAATTATTTATCGCGACCCGATGCCGACAACCCGTTAGAATGTGACATCAATATACAGTTCCAAAGACACTTTCGATTTCAGAAGGAAACCGTACAATGGAAAGCCATGCGAGAGGTCTTTGCCCAGCAGTAGGACATAGAGGGCTGATATAAAATAAAATAGGGAAGCTACTGTAAAAGAAAACGCGGTTCGTTTTTGGTTCCAACGTTTTCGTTCTGGAAATTTTGACCTACAGCCCGTGGACGGCCCTTGTTGATAAAAACTATTTTCCGTCGCCTTTAATTTCCAAGCCAGCTAGTATGTAGTCGGGATTATTAATCAATGATTATTAATATTGCGAGCACTTGCAAATATCCGTGGTAAATATATATAAAGCACGGTTTCTTTTTCAAATCGGTAGGTATTGGTATCGGTAGGTGTTCATTATCGTGGGATTGTATGAATTAGCAATCAAGATCGCGTAAATAATTATATTAGTGACAAATAGTCGTAATATGGAGTACCGTACACATAAAAGATGAATACAAGCTTAATTCACGTGATATTTCTAAAGCATGAGAAAACTAACGAACCATTTTGAATCTCAGACAAAATGGTGCGAATGGTGCTTATGAGCGAGCTTGCCCATACTCGTGTTGTTTTGTTTATACCTACGATACCACAAAGTCGCTCTCATCATCTATCTATACTTAAAAACATCATCAAGAGTCAAATAGGCCTTCGAAACTCACGTAGACGGGCCATGGCGCGCAGTTTTACGCAGGGCGTGCAGGGCGCATTTACCTATTAGTAAGTAGGTAGAATATTTCTGAGGTAGTCGTGTCTGTAAATATATGTGAAAACCCGATTTTCGCGTTGGCTCGTGATACAACATCATCATCATCATCATTTCAGCCGAAAGACGTCCACTGCTGGACATAGGCCTCCCCCAACTGTCGCCATATTGACTCGTGATACGCGACACTGATATTAAATATTATGTAAAAGTATTATGTCTATATAGATTCCTAATGAATCATTTGATTGTCGCCACCGGTGTCCAATCTCGAACCAAGTTATCAATATTTCACATAAATGTAATGTAATTGATATGAAAATGAACAAGTTATAAGTAAGTACATGTAAGAAAAACGCGAGTGTGTCTGTATTGCTCAAATAAAATGAAATACTTACACTAACTATTATTTATTACCTATTCAACTTTAAAAGTAAAAGCTTACACATAAATCTTACATAACTATTATAAATGCGAAAGTTTGGATGAATAGATGTTTGTTACTCAATCGCCAGAACGGCGAACAGATCTGGATGAAACTTGGTACAGAGATATATTATAGTCTGGTATAGCACATAGATCTTTCTACCTGTAGTAATACGGGTAATCCCATTGCCTTTGCGGTACTATCGCAGTAGTATATAGATTGTAAATAGAAGGAGAAAGAAAAATATACAAATTTGATGCAACCAACTTGGATGTAGCGCTCGTCAGCCGCTGTTGTGGCCAGTTTCTGTTATATTGCAATAATAAAACAATCAAATCGAATTCTTATTCGCCGTTGCGTTTAGTGGTTTAGTCGGCTTATCTTAGGTTTGTTTTCATATGATACGGGAAAGGACAGGTGTAAGCTAAACATGAGTAGCAGGCGGCTTGCTACTGCTAAACGGAGGAAGAGAAGGGCCGATATATGAAACCCACCATTATGTTGGGTGACCACAACCATGTCATGCGCACAAACTCATTCTGCAGAGTAATGATGAGAGAATAAGCGATAACGAATCCAAAGAAATTCAAGGCTACTCGGTCCATCGTCCAACTGAATTCTTCCCTCAACTCTGGACGACCGGAACCTTCTAATCTCAGGAATTGCTGGTTCCAATTGAAAAAATCTTTTAGTGTTGGATAACCCTTTTGTTGAGGAATAGGAGCGGAGCATTAAAAAATGTTGCGAAAACGGGTTTTTTTTAAATATAAAAATCGCGGACGAAGGTCGCGGGCAACAGCTAGTATGTTTATAATTGTGTGATGATCATATTTGTATTTTTGTTCTCTCGTTGGTCAAATAGTCATAAGCGCAATTGCACGGTGTGAGGTTATGGGTTCGATCCCCATGCATGCAGTGTTGTTGGGTTTTACTAACCTAGAGATTGGATCCAGTCTTACGTAGTCCTACGTGAATGAAAATGAAAAATTTCCTTTGTTTTTCTATGTCTATAAATGTGTAATTTAGATATTTTTTATACGTGACTTTTAAATAAAATAAAAACCAGTTGGCTTGTACAATAATAATTTAATTTATTTTTTCGGCCTCGTCCCTTGTAACATCACTGAATCGAAGTAGCTGGGCGGCACTCAAACGTTCGAGTTTTGCCTTTTGGTACGCTTCTTCTGCTGCCTTCACCACCACTTCTGCTTCTCCATTTTCAGCAGATGTTACTCCTCCTCTCGTTCCTCATTCCGTTTTAAATTTTTCGCCCGTACCTCCTTTATTATAACTTGGGCGCGAACATTATATTAGTATTAATTTGCTAACCACAAGCACCTTCAAAAAACACTAATGAGAATATAAAAAATAAAATGCTTCGAATGAATACAAATAGATTGATGTTATTTCAAATTCTGTATTGGTGCCATACACAGATAATTTAACTATCTGATGTACGGTAACGTGTAGAGATGAACTGAAAATCATTTGATCAACCCCAATAAACTGCGAGTTTGCTGACGCCAAGTCAGTCGAGTTATTTTCAGGTGGCCCTTGAGCCACCGGTACCGGTACCTCGTCTACCGGACGAAATTCCAGAACTGAAAAAAGAAAGTAAATATTTTTAATAATCTAATCATATATTCGTTAACACAAAGAATAGAATCAATAAAATTACTAGACTATAGGTGTATCGTCAGCAGGAGTTTCACTTGGCATAGTGTAACAGTCCATTGCGAACCTCAATTTCAAATCGGTGGAGGCCGGCAGCGCATCTTTCACTCCTTCGAGATCTGAGGACGCGGGGCCAGGATAGGGGCCACCCCCAGTCCTCATTCTTTCTTTTTTTTCTAAATTAAGGGTGGCCTTAATATTGGACCAGCACCTGTTTAACTGAGATTCGGTTCTCTATAAAAAGAAAAGATTGCCGTTCATTACGATCATCAAACATAGACCAGGTATTAATTAAACAGCATACATGTTATTTGGTACTTACGCGCGAGTTAAATACTGAGTTATACTCTTGGGTTAGGCGAGCCCACAGCACATTTTGTCGCTCATGAGCTGCCCGGCAACGTCGTATTTTGAAGAAGCTTGTACTTGCAGACAAGTTCCTGTCCTGACTTTTCACCATCCGAAAAGAAAATTCTTGATGCCATTATTTTAAGTGAAAATCTTATAAATGAACCACGAAAAAATAAATATTTATTTTCAAGTAATTCCGTTTAAGTTCTTTGACAAATGATGTCAACCAAGAGCATTCGGTAGAACATCAATTGAAGACATCTCTAGCATTGGGACGTATTTTAATATAACATTTTTAGCATACAAAGCAGCTTGCAACCTTCATGCAACATACTTATTTTGGGTTTGAAATGGACAGCATGTTTTGGAGGTAGATTAAGGTGAGTACTCATCTGAGCAATTAAACGTATTGTAACATTGGTTGATAAATTGAGGAATGATATAATACTGCAAGGTTGCGGTTGAAAAGGAGATGTAGAGACAAAAAATTAAAAGAATATGTTTGGATGATGGTCTTGTTGAGAGGACGAGTAAAAGGCGACTAACAAAACCCGAAAGAGAACACCTTAGAAGGACAAAAATTATTGGTATTGTTCTTAAAAAAGGTCAGGTGGTAGTGCTCGCGACCTGCGTGCGTGTATGACCAGATGTATGAACGTGAACGAAGCAAAAGGAGTAAGCCGGTGGGGTTCTTTAGTGACTGTTCTTACTGTGTGGCATTTAGGTACTCTTCGTTGATATGTTGGATTTGCAAGTCGCGTGTGCTTCAATTTAATTTAATATTAAAAAAAAACACTGAGCGAATTAGGAGAAGTAACGACCAGCAAAGTCCACGCACCTCTTTCCATGTTGCACGATTTGCCCGCGCTCGTGTTTTTGCTCGATGAAATGTTACACAAGTTGCTTGTTTCTTAGCAAAATCAAGTTTTAACAAAGTGTCAAGCGGCTCGATGTCTTGTTGCAAATGCAAGCTCTAGCTAGTCTGTCCTCACCTTTTGAACATCATTGAGTGGGTGTTGCTGATACCGTGGTGGGCGTTCCTCACCTGTTGCCATGACAACAAATGTCGACTTAAGTTCAAAAATGGACTAAGTCGGCGTTCTGGAATATGGGTGTTAGTGTCGCTCGGTGTCCAACTTATAACCTTTTAAAAATATTTTTGGTACGAAATATAACATGGTTTAAAATTATTGTAATCGATTCAGTTACTTATTCTGAACAAACTTATATTCAGGTTTCGCATATACTAAAAATAATGTGGTATTGTATCTTTTTCTCACTAACATCAATCGTTATCATCACTGGCATATTATAGGCTCCCTCCTTTGTGCCATACTTGCCTCCTAGTCGGCCGAGCCTACCATCTTAACGCTGTAGAATTGTGATGTTGATGTTGTTCTAGATTTCATACTGCATCAAGTTCTTTCTGAAAAATCTTCAAGCTATTTCTCGATGTTTCCGCTGAACTCAGCCCTCGGGTCTCCTTCAAACTAAGAAATACAAAAAAGTCGCTTAAAATTGCCGCAACATCGCAACATCGAATTAAACAGTTCCTTTGCCACAAACCGTCAGTTTTTATCCAGAAAAAAAAACTAAAGCTAAATATGAATATGAGTATGTTACTTTCAGATTGGTATACAGACTTCTAATGTGGAAGCGAGAAACGGGACACTGAAGTTCTTTGATGAAATGGACACCGTGATGCTAAGGTACGGTCAAGGAATGAAAACGTTACAATACTCAATTAGGAAGACGAATCTCGATTAGGATTACGTTAGGAAGAGTCTAGGCAGATGGGCCACCTTTAAGCCAATTTTAACTTGCACCGTTTATGACCATGTAGTATTTTTTGCGATTACGTATAATAGAACACAAGAAACTATAAGAGTAGAACAAGACCAAAAAAACGATGGATGGACTGTGTAAAGAATGATATGGCAAGAAATGAGGTGTCTGATGCGATGATGAGTAATAGAGAAGTATGGAAGAAGGAGACATGCTGCGCTGACCCCAAATTTATTGGAATAAGGCCAGGAGAATGATGATGACGTACAGTGGACCACAAATCGGTGGTAACAGCTTGAGCTGGCCTAACTTAGCACGGAGTTTTAATAGAATACCACGTTACCACGGTCGAGCGGCTGACAGTACAATCAAAAAATAATTTTGAAATGCAAATGACAGAAAAGGTGATATTTGAGTGAGCCAAAGAAAACTCCTTGTAAAAATATTATCTAGAGTGCCATCATACCAGCATATTGCTGGCGACAAAAAAGCATTGCAGAGTTTTTGTTTAAAGTACGGTTAATTACAGAAACACGAGACAGAACATGTCAGTGCCGAATTAAATATGCATTAATTCCCCACAATATGCATGAACCCACGTTTGTGTGTTAAGTGCCAAGCGTTTAACATAGCGCGCACTGGATTGGCAATTTAAACTTTTTAATATTTGCAATTTTTTTGTAACGTCCCCAAAGCAAACTACCGCCCAACTTTTAATTTAATCCTGCTGAGTTTGGCACATTTTGTCATAAAATAATATGTCATGTGTGAAAAATGTACCAACATGGAATAATGTATTTCATAATGAGTTACTGGCTAAACACAGTTTAAAATATGACATGCAAATTTTCAGAGTGATTTTGGAAAGTTAAAAGAAATATTGGACCTTGTTGTCGTTCAACTTGTCCAATCGTTTCACTGTTATTATTCATCAGTAACAAATTCACAATGATTTTTCATCTAGTGACATTATATACATAATTATGTATAGACTCCAAGCCGCTAGACGCTTGGAATCTACCCGCTACACCGTACCATACCACGACCGTACTATGACCGTATCAGGCACGGAAAGAAACACTTCACGGACTGCTGTGCCCACTATATCGTATCAACAGTGTATATACCAGTTTGTAACAAAGTTTAGGACAGTCATCATACACGGTTAAACACTATATTATTGAAAAGTATGAGACTATGTCCACTAGACCGTTCCGTCATCGTCGCGTGCCATGCACGGTGCGTAAATGATTGCCGCCGAGAATATTTTGCCGGTACAGTACGTGCATGGCACGCGACGGTGTTGTGTATCTTTTTGCCCGATGCGGTCATAGCACGGTTATGGTATGGTACGGTGTAGAGGGCAGATATCCTGCTATAAAATTTCAGGTTTTTCAGCTCAGAAAACCTGGCCTTTTTGAACCTCATAGAGCCACCACCAATGAGGTCCAAAAAACTTGTTTAGCCATTTTTTAAAATATACCACGGCTGTAGACTTTAATTCGTCGTTTGAAAGCCACTGAATCACTGGTAAAGTTTTCCTTATGGATATGCAAAAAATACCAAATTTTGTTCGAACAGCTGAACCACAATAGGTACATACGTATTTGTTAAAGCTTAGTGTTTAATACGGTTCAAATTCTCCAATTTGGTGGCCAAGAAAAAAGGAAAATCAAGTTAATTCGCCAATTTTACTCAGTAAATGCGGATTCCAGTCAAACGTACCATGTCATTCGTGATTTCGTTACTCCCAAAGGAATCCGCGAAATCCCTGATTTATTCGATCCCCGTACCTTATGCATTTCGGTTTATATTTTTAAGGCATCGCGATTCGATTAAATGTAAGTAAATGTTGATTAAAGAGAAGCATATTAAATAAAGATTTCTTTAGAAGCTGTCAATGTTGTGCTGCGATCAGAATGACTGCATAATCAAGCAAACACTTAATGTACCTTTCTGCACCCTTTTTTTTTTTTTTTTTTTTAACTTGGTAGAATCATCAAATGAGTCCTCCCACCCAGGGCAGAGCGGGACGGACTGTCAGACTTGTACTGACTAAAATCCACGGTGTCCTTCAATAGCCCTTTATTTTCCAGGGTCACGGTAATTCTATGAGTCCCACGACCCCTTTCTGCACCCTTCAGGGTTTTTAAAGTTCATCATCATCTGCCTAGCCTTTTCCCAACTATGATGGGGTCATCTTCCAGTCTAACCGGATGCAGCTGAATACTAGTTTTTTACATGGAGCGACCGCCTATTTAACCTCCACAACCCAGTCAGTACTGGGTAATACGATACCCCTTGGTAAGACTGTTTGTCTGACTTTCGGGCCACTGACTACCTGAACTGTCAAAAATCTACAAATGACAGCCGGGACCAACTGCTTAAAGTGCTTTCCGGGACACAGAGGAAAATTGGTTTGTAATTGACGGTCACCCATCCACAGACCGACCTTGGCAAGCGCGGCTTAACCTTGAAGATCGACCCATGCGGCTGTTCTTATTTAGCCACGAGCTCCTTCCTGTTTTTGAAATTAAGGACTTTATTACAAAGAGGGTGCCTCTTTAAGTTTCGGATGCTTTTTGGAACACCAGTTATACTCCAGCCGAGATCTATAAAGCCTCCTTAACACGTACTTAACTTTAGGAAAGCGTTATTTCTGTTACTGTCGCACAAATGTCAAACTACAAATGCAAGATAGAGAGAGGAATATCTTAGTCAAAACACGTGCCATGTAACGGTTATAGTCGACCTCAGGCGTTAAGTAGCTAATTAGAGGAAATTTCAAACTTTTCATTTGTTTTGCCCATCAGACCTTTATTGGACTTAGTTGTGCCATAATGAGCCAACCCACATTTTTTTCATAATTAATTAATTTAATTATTAAAGATAAACTGTGTGTTAATTAATTAAGTTAAGTAGCTCGATGTATTTTACTTATGTTAAGTTAAATATCTCAAACTAAATCAACATTCTAAAAAACACCACATAACGTCACGCCTGTAATCCCCGAAGGGTTAGGCAGAGGTGTACCTAATAATCGCACACCCACATTTCGCCAGTTATGTTTTAAGTCCCATGTAGTAAGGGGCGAACCTATTGCCATCAATTGGGCACAGATCCAAACTCCGTGGCTGCTACTGAGAAATTCTTGATGGAAAGACCCAATAACACTTTACCCGACCCGGGAATCGAACCCAAGTCTTCATGCTCAGCAATGGCGCTGGCGACCACGAGACCAACGAGGCAGTCCAACATTCTAAATATATAATATAAATATATTATTATTTAGATAAATTCTAAACATATAATTAAAATATATTATTATTTAGAATGGTGTAATTACTAAAATTAAAATCAGTCCCAAATAATGAACATACAAAACGTATGCTTAGAACAAATAAAAATTATTTTTTTTTTCTTTTTGCAGTTACTTAGCAAAATGGGAATTTTTTTATGTGATTTGGTTCATTTTTTCAGAACTACGCTCAAATCACAAAATTTTAATTAACAAAAAGTGGTGTTAGTCTTCTGATACAAAGTGTAACATATAAACGCAAGACCTCTCGTGTGGTGTCTCAGACCATGAAACTGAACAAATTTTGTTCTATGACTTTTGGAAATTCATAACTTTTTTTTTTAGTTTTACATGTGGATCAGCTGATTGCGTGCGTTCCTATAGAAAGTATTTTTTTTTTTATGCGAATTTCAAGAACTCGTAGAACAAAAAAGATGTTTAGTTTCATGGCGCGAGAGACCACACGGGAGGTCTTGCGTTTATTACGTTACACCTTGTATATTATATATAAATTATAAAATATTAATTTTTAATGTTACAGTTCCAAAACAGCAGACCGGGTGGCCGTTTTGGAAAGCTTCGTGTTGCCGATGTCAAAAGGCGACAGACTTGTCAGAAGATACTTCGACTCCTACTCTACGCCCTTCCATTCAATCGAGAAGCTGGTTTTCAATAAATCACGACCAAGATCAAAACCAGTTAGGAGAATCTTTTGAGTTTGTCCTCGCATTAAAACTTGATTTTATTATTTTCTCTTCTTTGATTCCTAGTAATTGAAAGTCATAAATAAATAAATAAAAATACATAATTCCATAACAATTTGTCCATCCAAATTACAATACCAATACATATTAAATCATAATTAGATTCTACAAGTATATTCGATTAATTATTAGATCTTAATACATTTATAATTATTAGAGTTACATTAAAGATTTAAATTATATTTAGTTTTTAAACAATACTATTTTTAAATTGATTTCTTTTAAAACAGTATTTAATTTATAAATTTATATATATATTTTTTTTACTATTTTTAAATTCATGCTTTCATTTAATATTATATATTTAATTAAATTACATGTTTGAATCATGTATTGAAAGTTCCCATGTTGTAATACAGGGTGGAAGGATGATTTCTTTAAGAGGCTGTCAATGTTGTGCTGCGTTCAGATGACTGCATAATCAAGCAAACATTTAATGTACCTTTCTGCACCCCTTTTTTTTTTTTTTTTTTTTGACGTGGTAAAATCATCAAATGAGTCCTCCCACCCAGGGCAGAGCGGGAGGGACTGTCAGACTTGACAGACTAAAATCTACGGTGTCCTTCAGTAGCCCTTTATGTTCCAGGGTCACGGTAATTCTATGAGTCCCGCGACCCCGGCAGGCTTTGGCCCTCTAGAGGGGGGCCCCGTCATAAAGTTCATCATCATCTGCCCAGCCTTTTCCCAACTATGATGGGGTCATCTTCCAGTCTAACCGGATGCAGCTGAATACTAGTAGAGCGACCGCCTATTTAACCTCCACAACCCAGTCAGTACTGGGTAATACGATACCCCTGGTAAGACTGTTTGTCTGACTTTCGGCCAGTGACTACCTGTAACTGTCAAAAATCTACAATGTCCCCATCGACGCACAAACGGTAACCACGTATACAGTACCTTTGTGGGGGGGTTCAGAACGCTCCCCCTACAAAAAAAAAAATCACCGGTAATTAAAAAAAAACAGCTTTTGCCTACAAAAGTGCAATATCTACACGGTCAAAATGTATGGAACAGCAGATTTTAAAGAAAACAACAAGAATAAAAAATGGTGATTATTAAGTTTTAACTTAAAAGTGTGACTATATAAAATTAGTTTAGATTTCAAAACCCGTCAAGCCTGTGAAGTTGACAAAAAATAACTGAAATATTAACAAATATTTCAGACTAACTCCATACAAAACACATCAAATTTTATTCGTCGGATGTGTGGAGTTTCGCTAAGTAATTAACACATAACATCACGCCTATAATCCCCGAACGGTTAGGCAGAGGTGTATCTTATAGTACACCCACATTTCGCCAGCTATGTTTAAGTCCCATGTAATAGGGGCCGAGCCTACTGCCATCAATCGGGCTCTAATTCAGACTCCGTGGCTGCTACTGAGAAATTTCTAATGGAAAAGCCGAATATCACTTTGCCCGATCTAGGAATCGAACCCAAGACTTTATGCTAAGCAGTCGCGCTTGCGACCACAGCATTGTTACTTCTTCCATGCATCCTTATTGACCGGGACTGCCAAGGGGCCTTACAAATGTTAAAAGTACACAATCATAAAGGTTCGGCATTTCACCTGTTACGAAAATATACAGTGCCTCGAATGTTGTTAGGAAAATGAGGAACTAGACCAACGGCAGTCTAAGTAATTAAAGGACATTGTTGGGCGTCCATACATCGTTAGCCTAAGAACCAACAGAGACGTGAATTTACTTTCTGTGTTCCAAATAATGCATTAATTCGATTGAAACTGAATTAAAATCACAGACACTTCTGAGAATTGTAAAAAAATCCAAAACACTTTCGCATTTGAGGTTATAATTTGGCCAATAGAAACGTAATAATTGCGAATAAAAAAAGGGCGAGACTGTCGTTCTGTCATTGCTATCAAATGTCAAAGTGTTATCTGTCAATTCATCGACTGTCAGTGTCGATATTGCTCGTTTCACATACTTTATTCCATCCTTATTCAATTCCAAAATAATGGCACCCGCACCGCGGAATAAAACAGAAGAAGGTGAATTACTTTTTAAAATGATTTCGAAATGATGAAGTGTCCGTTCTATTGTAATAATTGTAATGTAAATTATAAAAATAACTAGTAATTATTGTAAAATTTTCATTCGTGTTGATGCATAGGCCATTTTAACAATAACCTTTATCTTTGTTTCAACCCCTCTTAAGCTTAGTATTTTATGTGAAGCATTTATACCAATTTTCCATTTCATTAACTAAATTATTTTCTTGTACACCTACAAAAAGTTGCAGTCTATTAGGTCTAGACCAATATCAATATACTGTCTACCCTGGGTGCAGCAGCCTTTACCAGAAACTTATGACCGCGTGACTTGATCCTATAAAACCTATTTCATTCTAAAACAACGTTGGTTTGCCGGGCACACCGGGTGAATCAAGGAGGTACTTACATAAACATGGATGGTAACGGGTATAAGGATATGTGGGACTGTGGAAGTAAAGATAATTCAAATTCAAAATATTCAAAATTGTTTATTAATTCTTCACAAAATTACTACTTACTACTCTTCTTAACATCTATCATCTGCCTAGCCTTTTCCCAACTATATTATGGTCGGCTTCCAGTCTAACCGGATGCAGCTGAATACCAGTATTTTACATGGAGCGACTGCCTATCTGACCTCCACAACCCAGTTAGTACTGGGCAACACGATACCCCTTGGTAAGACTGGTTGTCAGACTTTTTGGGCCACTGACTACCTCATCATCATCATCATCAGCCTATAGCAGTCCACTGCTGGACATAGGCCTCCTCAATCGCACGCCATCCAACTCGATTTTCAGCGACTCTCATCCAGTTGCTACCAGCCACCCTGCGAAGATCGTCACTCCACCGAGCCTGAGGGCGTCCCACCTTACGTTTGCCGATTCGCTGACTACCTAACGACTGTCAAATATCTACAAATGACAACCGAAACCAACGGCTTAACGTGCTTTCCGAGGCACGGAGGAAACTCGGTAAGTAATGGGCGGTCACCCATCTACAGACCAACCTAGGCAAGCACGGCTTAACCTAAAGATCGACCCGAGCGGCTGTTATTATTTAGCCACGAGCTCCTCATAACTCCTGATAAGCTCTTCATAACATCTACGCTAAGCAGAATTCTTGCTAATCATGTAAAAGTGAACAATAGTCTGGCACCCTTAACATTTGATTCCTACGGCTTGAGAAAAAGGCCGTCCTTTTAGGCCAAAATACACGGCACGTGGCACAGCTAAGTATAACAAAAGAAGTAAGCATACAAAATAAGATTATACTACATTTTCAGCGAGGTACGAGTAATTTTGTTTAGTGATCCTTTTATTCTAATTTTATTTCACGTACTTGCTTCTAGAAATAATGGGATCTATATAGCTCCGGAAGAAAAGCGAAGTCATTATATTTTGTAAAGAGGGTAACTTCCTCTTTCACAGAATAACATAAACATAATATCACGCCTGTAATGCGCCGGCTAGGCAGAGGTGAACCTAATAGGACACCCTCCACATTTCACCATTATGTTTAAGTCCCATGTCTTGGGGGTGAGCCTATTGAAATAAAGACTTCATAGCTGCTACCTTCGGCTGATGATTCCGCTTCCAACCACTAGTCAACGAACTTAAAATTTTTGGTCTGAATAAAAAAATATCTGTGTAGAACACATTCTTGGCTGCGACTAGCTTGTTGGAAATTCCGGTAAACAATTTAAGTAAGGATAAGATCTTGCCATTTTCGTGGTGTGTATTTTTTTTAAATTGTAGTACTAAATATAACTAACCATTTGACAAATGACTGTGTGACGTGGAGTTTAAAGTTTCAAATATACACCGTGACTTTTTAGTCGTCTTACAACGGCAGCCCACTTCATGTATTCAATGAGTACTAAACATTCATAAAAGAAAAATAGGTATTTATGAGATTTAATAATTTAAAAATATAAATATTATTCAGCAGCGAGCGATGATCCTACTGACTCAAGCGCTGGGTAGGTATGTTCTCCCGTTTGACAGGTAAATATCATTAACAGGATGTTTCATAATTTTATTCTAATGTATTATTTATTTTTCTTTGTAACTATTATGGGAGAAATAAAAAAAAATCGCGCCTAGACCTATTTTATGTCGGGTACATTGAGTGGACCACCTTTGTAAGACGACTAAAAAGTCACGGTGTATTTCCACAGACACATTATTGCATACTTAATATTATTATTGCGGGGGCTTTCCACGCCTTGATTGGCTGAACTGATTGGAGAAGGACCTAAGTTACTTCCCATCTGAATGGCAGGCGAAGTCACGGGTCAAGTGCTAAGAAAATGCTCAAAGTTCAATGACCAAGGGCCACCAGCAGTAAAAGTGGCACTTGCGGACTATGTTTCATGATTAAGAGGAAATCATGTCGATCTATATTACCCATAGCGTCATTCAAAGAATTTAATTTTGTTCTAAACGACATTTCGCTCGTTTGCGACAAGAATGACATAACTCAAAAATTTTGAGTTTTCGTTTTTTTTGTAGCTTAACATAAAATTAAATAGAAAGTGTAATAAATTTGCAAGTATTCAATTAGGTAACTAAATACGTAAAATAATCCTTTCATCTTTTAATAAAAGGTTTCTATGCAAAAAATATATTGGCAATATAATGAAAATATTTATAGTTTAATTCAAAAAACGCTATCTTAAATTTCTTATTTTTCCGAGTTATATCATTGTTGTCGCAAACAAGCGATTTATTTGCTCCAAATCTCCAAACAACACCACTTTGATACACCTATCAAAAACCGACCAAACAATTTCCTCCTCGAGACACGAAACCTAACAAACATTACTTCCCCTGTATTACCTCATCAAACTGAATGGCTACCTCTCAATTGAGGATAATCAGAGCCTACACAAAAAAAAACAAAATGGCGCATCAAATATCAATATAACGTCATATCTGGATTCGATATGGCAGTTTTCAATTTAGAAAATCCGTATACATATACTTTTGTTGTTATGTATTCCACAGATTATGAGGCTGTGTCCACTAGCGATGTGCGTTGACATATTTTAGAATTGAAAATTGTTTGACAAGCTTTGTTTTTTTATTTCAAACTATTTACATTTTAGGTTTTGTATTTAGATGAATAATTGTAGTATCTCATCATTCTCTCCTTATCCCAATTCATTTGGAGTCGGCGCAGCATGTCTTCTTCTTCCATACTTTTCTATTACTCGTCAACTCATCAGACACCTCCTTTCTTGCCATATCATTCTTTACACAGCCTATCCATCGTTTCTTTGGTCTTCCTCTACTCTTATACCCATCCACAGTCATACTCAAAACTTTCCTCATGACATTTTCCTCATTCCTCCGCATCACATGCCCATACCACGACAACCGATTACCACACAACTTTTCAGTCACCGGGCCACTTTCAGACTTCCTCGATAAAGGGTGTAAATAGACCCTTAACATAACCGAAAGGCATTTGTTCTCGCCGTCTTTGCGATCATTTTTTTGTTCTAGACCTTACCTGGGAACCTTCTAGTTACGGAGATATTAGGGGTGAAAGTTCCAACTTTTTCACAAGTTTTTTTTTAAATCCATGTTTTTGATGTAAGATTTTTACTTTACACACCTCCACGACCTCTGTACTATTCAATCCACCCATCAGCACAATGCTTTGAGTGCTTTCCATCGAGTCCTACCGTAAAACATGATTTTTTACCCCAGAAAAAAAAGTCGATTCCCAGCAATAATTTTTGCGTATAGTTACTTAGTTTGATGTACAGAATGCTTGGTTGACGGATATGTGAAGGGTCTGTTTACACCATATATACTTATTTCTTATTTTATTAATTAAAGTATCTACCTATTTTAAACAGTAAGATGTAAAACTTTAGTAAGATGCCATCATCATTCTTCTGCTCTTATCCTCATTTATTTGGGGTCGGCGCAGCATGTCTTCTTTTTCCATACTTTTCTATTACTCGTCATTTCAGCAGTCACCTCCTTTCTAGCCATATCATCCTTCACACAGTCCATCCATCGTTTTTTAACTTTAGTAAGGTGTGTAGTATATTTAAAAGTATTTAAACATTGTCTTATAAACAAGTAGTGAGGTTGCTGTCGTACTGAGATCGCAAACCAGCCTGCCAAGCGTGGCGATTACGGCAATTCCCCCCTTTGGGGAAGGCCTACGTCCAGCAGTGGACGTCTTTCGGCTGAAATGATGATGATGAGGTTACTGTCAGTTATCACTAATGTCAATTGTATTATCAGTCACCACACCTAACTCAGTTCTGTCTCTCTGTTTGATATGTAAGTGGAAATTATGTTTTTTTTTAATTCCTCCGCTATTCTTTTCTGATTCATTTCGTTTCAGGATCCAAGACAGTTGAATTTTTTTTTTTCGGAACTCGTCGAAGTTGATTCTCTCGGCGCTTTTATGGTGGACTGTTGATTCCTGCGGAGACTGGGTTGTCAGTCACTAAGAACGGTAAAAAAAGTTTGAGTGAAGTGATTGATATATCAGCATAATCAATACGGGAACAACAGGATTCTATAAGTAGTATTGAATAACATTAGAATTTTCATCTTGATAACCATAATATACCAAATCATTGCGGACCACGAAGCAATACCCAATTCCGTAGCCTTTTGACCTACCTTTGTAATATTTACATTTATACAGAAACCATTTTTAAATTGTATCTTAAAACCTTGATAACAAAATCCTTTTGTCGATATCCTGATTAAGATTTTATTTGCCTATTTTCTGGTCACAGCATGTCCATGCTTTACCGATCACGGTCCGTGCACCGAGCATATGTATAGACCAGGGATTACCGATATGAAACTTGACTGAATGAAATCGAAACATGTATTCGATACCGGTTTTGCAGGATTTTAAACGAAGTATGAACAAGTTACCAGAAAAATCCAAAAAAAATATTACACTTGAAGTATTTTTACCGTACATCTATTTATGGTTGTATAGAATAGGACTCTTGTCCTACTATCTTCATTCTTCACGTAAAAGAACTCCCAATATTCAATATCAATAATTTCGTTAAATAAAGATTACCGCATTGCCGCACTTGTGCAGTTAGGTACAACTACTTACCTAACGCTGCTAGTTACCAAGTGCAATGATGATTTTTGATCTTCGGTCACACCAGCACAGTCCAACGGTTTAATTTAAAATTGGGTGTGAGTGTGGAATATCCAGCCTTTATCTTACTGGAATAGCCAGCGTGGTTTCTACAGCTTTGCCAATAATATGCCACAACAAGCCACTGAATGAAAGGAAGAAAAAAATGAATGAAAGCCATAATAAGTTACTGAAAAAGCACATACATTATTTTATTCAAGATATTGGATGTTTGTAAACTTAAAATTGACTCTAAGAACAAAAAATGCTTTGGCTAAGCTACGAGAATTGCATAAAAATGTATTTGCTCACAGTTTGTGGGACTATGGATCAGCTACAGTAAATACAATAAATAAATCGTTAATTGAAAGCTGCAATCAATGCAGTGAACAATTTACTTACCAAACCAATGAAAACATTGAATTCATTATTTACATGAACTCCTATTTGTATTTCAATACATACTTATAATTTAAAATGTAACAAAATATGAAAATGCGGTTATGAGTAAATACTGACATTTTTGTAAATGTAATAAATAAATATAGTAGGTTCGATTCCCAGGTCGGCCATATTTTCCTTCTGTAATTTCTCAGTAGCACGCGGAGTGCAGATCTGTGCCCGGTTGATGGCAATAGGCTCGCCTCATACATTCAAACTCAAACTCAAAGCATTTATTTCAATTAGACCATCACAGGCACTTTTGAAAAACAAAAAAAGCGAAGCTACAGTCACAGTCACAAGGCATATTGACTTGAGAAAGTACTGTAGTTGCACATTCCTAAGTGTAGATCTCTATGGAGAAGAATGGGCAAGAAACTCCAAGGAAATCCTTTTTAATAAAAATATTGTTATAAAATCTTGGTTACATCATTCATGTTGAGATTATACATATATGTGAGAACGATGAAGAAAGACGTGCTCATTAAGAGCGTCCAGAGTAAAAGATTAAATCAACAATGAAAAAATAAAGTAATTAGACTTAAACATAACTGACGAAATGTGGGTGTTCTATTTAGGAACTGCCTAACCCTTCGGGGATTACAGGCGTCGAGTGTGTTATGATAAATCTCACCGGCACAGAAACTTGGCCACTCGTGATTCTGCTGATTATTTTGCATTCAAAAATTTGCATTTACATTTTTGTCAATAATTGAAAGGTAAGTGGATCCAATAAGTGTCTCTTACGCGTTAAGAACATAGAAATGAAAAGATTACCTCGCTAACAAATCAGTTTTTAAAATCACGCAATCATCTGAAATAAATAATTTTCCACTCTCAATTTAAAAACAGTACAAAATTAAAAATAAGGTATTTAATTTTATCGGGTGTTTCCTCCTCTAGCCCTGATAACCGCCTACATTCGTTCTGGCATACTAAATACATAGAAATTTTAAATTTTACATATAATTGAATTGATGCTCAATTCAATTATATGTAAAATTTAAAATTTCTATTTTCAAACTAAATTATTTGTGTTTGTATTTATATCAAATCATTTGCGACAAACTGACAACGGGTTTCAGATCTTCTAAACAGCATGTCCCGCAAACCGACAGAGCCAGTGAACCGCTGACCAGACCTTCAATCGATCAATCCAGTCAGCCAACCGCAGTCAACTCTTGGACATGCTGTGTCACCGTCCTTTTAGTGATTCGACGAGATTTATGCGATATTTATTTAATATTTTAAGTTCAAAGAGCCATTTTATGAAAAAGTCATTCAATGGGATTAAATTAATTTCGGGGGTTGTATTGATGATTTTAATGATTATAACTTTGTAAATCCGTATTTGTTACGTATGTGTTAGTATTAATAGTAATGTAAAAAAATGTCAACACATTTTTTTAGTTATTTTTTCATTTAAATTGACGTCAAATCACAGGAGTGGAGGTTCTCAATTTATAGGAATCTTTTATTTAATGTCAAACTCTTGCCTTTTTTTAAGATAAATCCACCACACTATTCCCAAACCGCTGCAGCTCCTGAAAGCCAGAATCAACAGTGGCGACCACCAGAAAAGCGCCGAGACAATGAAGCTTGACGGAGTCCCAGAGAAACAATTTCATTGTCTTGGATCTCGCAATGAAATTAATCAGGAAAGAATAGCGGAGGAGTAGGAAAAACATGACTTCCATTTCCCTCCATATCAGCAGGAGACTGAACAAAACAAGGCCAAACCCTTGTCTGCTGTTTAGCTTAAACGCATTTCAAATAAAGAACGATGCCCATTTTTGAACCAGAGTTGTCAACGTGAATACCTGTACCCAGACCCAAGTATTGCTATTAAGATAACAACGGACTATTCCGCAAACAATACACGTGTAACTAAGTGATTGAGGATACCGGTGCGTGTAGGTACTGGGTCACGGGACTGTTCCGGGAACGTAACGGAATCGGAGCGAACGGAAGGGGAGATGCGGTTCCGTATTTAAAATAATTCGCGAGAGGTAGGGGCTTTTAGATAGCACGATTTTTTTTTACTATAAAACTTGAAATTAAAATGAAATGTCATTATTTTTTCTGTAAATAGTAACGGAATTACATGTACATGCCACAGATTTCAAATAATGTGGTTTTTTTTTCAATAATATCATGAAATCCAAGTTTAAGAATGCTCTAGAAGGTAAGAATATACCTACTTATTCCACAAATTGAATTCTAAGTTCGAACTCTGAATTTTTTTTAATTATTTAATCTTTTGAAGACGCCATTCAAGATTATTAAGTAGGTACAGCAAATTTGGTTTACCACTTAAAAAACTTAGGTCTTAAGACCTAGCAAATATTAATTAACAAATTGGAAATATTACAAATTCGTCGGCAAGCTCTCTATTAATTAAAATAGACAATAACCAAATTTTGGTAAAAGTTACTTACTCATTTAGCAGTTTTTTTTTTATCGTCAAAATTAAGGTCATAGTTTTATTGACCTCTTTGATCTATGATACTATTGATACTAGCTATAGTTTATCATACGGTATCATCGAAAAAACTAAATTTATTCATGTGACTGACATAAATATTGCCCTCGCTTACCTACATGCACAACTTTTTTTACTTGAAAGTAATCCTAAAAATCATCCCATAAGGTTTCGGCGTGGTATGTTTTTTTTTTAATAACATATTTTTACAATTTTGATATAATTTGCAGCCGGTATGAAGTTTTTCATACTAACGTCACCTCCCGTGGTTAACGTCGAATCGTATCGGATCATTTAAACAATCCCCAATTACACGGTGTATTATATTCATAAACACTAATACAGCACGAAATTTTCCTTTTTACGCTGGCTTAATATTATTAAGCTTTCCGCATTTAATACCACTATTTACTTTAAAATGCAACGAAATACAATATTTTAGAACAAAGTTTACCAATTAGAGGGTCGACTGTCCTGGAACATGAAAACATTCAAACGAAGTATCTTGGTTTCTTGGGACAAAAAATAGCCTATAGTGATCTGATTTAATCCAAAAACTACTAAATATCGCGTTAACAAGAATCAATGTAATACTATATTGCCTACTCCCAAGGGAGACCGCCATGATTAACATATCTATAGACATAAGTACTTTAATTTAAAAAAAAACACTGTGCCAAGTGCGAGTCGGACTCGCGCATGAAAAGTTCCGTACCATTGTAGTAGGCGAGCCCCCTTTATTTCTAATTTATTTTTATTATTCGTTGCTATATCTTTATAAGTTTGACTGTGATCTAAAGGCAAAGAACTATATTTTTTCCAAATTTTCGGCCCTGTAGTTTCGGAGTTAATGGTCGCCTTCGCCTATTTTCTTAAATAACTTCAAAACTATTTATCTTAAAATTATAAAAAAAATGTATTTGAGATTTTCATAATGGGCCCTTTTATTTGATATGTGTTACACGATACAGTTTGCAAAACCTTTTTTTCATTTTCTAATTTCCCCCAAAAAGTGTACCCATGTTTAAAATTTATTAACTTGCATTACACGTCCGTCTTTGGGACACCAACTTACTACATATGTGTACCAAACTTCAACTCGATCATTTTAGAAGATTTGGAGTAAATTGGCTGTGACAGATGGACAGACAGAACCGCGTGTGATCCTGTAAGGGTTCCGTTTTTCCCTTTTGAGGTACGGAGCCCTAAAAACCAAAAGGGAACAGCCCTTTTATTGTTATTTTGCAGCACTATTATTCTCGTTGACATAAGGTTCATATCCGGGATAAAATAACTGTACTTCACTTTTCCAATAGCAGTAGGAATGTCTAATGATACTTCAGTCTATACGTTACCGTTATCTCAATAAATGCAGGTCTTCTTTTACCAACTGTCCTCCTCTGATTTACAGCATCCTTGAGACAGATGGATTTATGTGTCGTAAGAAAATTGTGGCACACTAGTTGAATGAGAACTTGAGAAAATTTTGTGTGAAGTAAATTTTCCTTAGACCAATCATGAGAGGACTTAAATGCTACAGACGCTGCGATTAACGTGGCCACAACTGGACCCAAGTTTAATAAGACGTATCATCGAAACGAAAGAAGAAGAAGAAGAATCTGCTGAGTATTATTAAAAGCTTTAATTTCTTTCTGTCAATAGCTACAGTACAGTGTACAGGTGAATCTACAGTACAGGTGATATTTTAAGGTGGGTTGAAATCGCATACTTCTACCAATCTGTTATTGTACAATATTAGGATTATTAGGTATGTTCAAAAAATAATACACAGCGCCCATTCGTCCCCTTTCTTCTTTCCGTCCAAACCATATAAGTGACAATATTCATTCATAAGCCAAACTTGCTGATTGGATTTTCTAATATCATGAGCTTCCTCAAATTCAATTCCTCAAATATGACAGAAAATAAATATAAAACACACAAGATTCTAGATCAGTCAACTAGCTAGATCTATGAACAAAAAAAAACAGTGAAATAAAGCAAAAGTCTCATCCGAACACACAATTTAATTAAACAACTTACTTTAACACAACAATACCGAGACACAGAATTATACCGAAAACAACGGCACAGTTGTATTCACAGACAAAAACAAATGAACGAACTAAATACGAACGAACAGGAACATTTCTCCAAAAAGCGCTTTATAATTTTAATTAAAGAATGCTACAGCAATGCAGCGCAGCTTTTGCATATAAGCTACACCGACTACCGAGCTAGCGGTTGCACCGAACTTTTGTAATGGGTAACAATACGCGAATTTATACGTATGGACTGGTTTTTGTGTGTCTGTTTTATCATGGTTTTTGACGTTTTAATGTGCTTGAATTATGAATTTATGGCACAGTATGTGGTGGTAGGATGTTGTGGATACTTTATGGGTCAGAAAACGGATATAATTATCCAATTGCAAGTGCTATTTATATTTATAATAGGGCAAAAGGCTACTGCTGGGGTGATTGTGAAGAATGCAATCGTGACCCTAGCTAGAAGTGACGAGGAGGAACACCTTGTGGTTTTAGTGAGTAGGAGTCAGACAGACCCCTCCGGCCCCCGCCGTCCCCACGGTGAGAACATCTATAGAGGATTGCCACTGTTGGACATGGCCCTAACCCAAGATGCGATCCAACATCATTTTCAAGGTTGTCGGTCTATCTAGCTGCGAGGCGTCCAACGCTGTGCTTGCCAATACGCAGTCTCCAGTCCAGGAATTGTTGAGTTCATCTTCCATTGGTTCTTCGAGAGACATCATCATAATCATATCAGCCTGGAATCACCCACTGCTGGGTAGAGCCCTCCTCTTTCTTCTACCAGCATTCCTGGTTCATTGTGTCCCTCATCTTAAGGTGTTTCTCGCGATTTTCGACCCAACAAGCTTGACCCTGATTTCTTTGACCAAAGCTGACCCAACAAGCTTTAGGATGGCCCTGATTTCTTTGACCAAACATTGAACAGTTTAATACCACTTCAGCTTGCTTAATCTATAAGCTATGTCGTTCCAGTTTTTTTCCGGTTAATTTAATTTCTTAGAGCTATTTGGGCCCAGCCTTTTCATCAAACCGTCAACATCCTCATCTTTCCCGCTTTTGTACCATATTACTTGGGGTCGTCACAGCACGCCTTTTTCTTCCATTCTCCCATGTCATCATTTACATCAAATATATTCGACCAAATCGTTGTAAGAACGGTTATATAGTGATTAAGGAAAAGCCCATTTCTTAAAGAACTCCACGGTCAAAGTAACACCCGCAGTGGATTTCCTAGGCCGCCTCTGACATTGATAAAGTAACAAATAGTCGCACCGCAATACTTACGGGACAAAATTAAAGAAAATGCCCAATATGGAGACGAATGGGAGCGATCCGTCTTAGACCTTAGTTCTAGGGAACTAATAAAAGGACTGTGAAGTTACATAAGTGTCGTACTGGTTCTTTTAATGAATTAGAGGCTTTGGGAAAGGATATTTTGTGTAGGATAGTATTAGTATCGTTTTCATAAACACCTTTAGCTGTACCTAACTTTTTTATAAATGGCATATACATATTTTGGAATGGCATTATCAATCTCATAATTTCTCACTGCTGGGACACAGGCACGCACGCACACACACACAGACCTTTCGATATAAATTCTTAAAAGTGATATTGAAAACGGAATCAAAATCCATTCTGTAATTTAGAAAAAAAATCGCGGTCATACGGAGAGGCATAAAAAATCAACATTGTTGTACAACTACTATAACATTTAGAAAAATCGGAGCAAAAAAGGAGATAGCAATAGAAAAGGCTCAACGTATCAAAATCGAATTTACCGACAATTTGGCACAATTTCATTGTATGTCGTTTTTCATTTGTCGCTGCAGTGGAGTGCAAATTAAAGAAACGCCCGATGTGGAGACGAATGGGGGCAATCCATCTAGCCTCGCTGTTTCCACGGCAAGAACTAATGAAAAACCTAGCAAAGTTTCATAAGTGTGAAGAATAAAAACGACCTCTGTACAAAATGTTTGCAAAACTTCTCAACGTGCCGATGACAGGGAAAGATTACTCACTTATACAATATCTATGAACGTAATAGTTTCTATTAAAACATCGTAAGGAACGCAATTTTTGGTCAGTGTTTAGTTTTTTTTTTTTTTTTTCAACAAGTGTGCCTACCATGTCAATACTGAGGTCCAACCATTTATTTTTAATATTTAAATACTATTTTATTTATTTGTATAAATTATTGCACGATACTGATTACCAGCGAAGCTTCTTGTAAAAAAAAGACACATTCGGTGCAAATAAATTAGGACAGTCCAATAGCCTACAAATAGTCGCGAATCGGAAATCAAGCCCCGTCTCTTGCGATGGAACACGGACACTCCACAGCCATTTAGGCCATCAAAACAAAAACATTTGCTTACGAGAACAGCTGACACGAATCCCCTTTACGCCAACATTCTATTCAAAATATAAAAGGAGGCCGATGGCAAAGAATAAAGACAGAAGCGTCTAGACTGTCATTTGTAGATCTTTGAGAGTAATTACAGGTCTCCAGAATCCTGAACGTCTCATCAGACAGGCTGTGGCCCCATGTAAAATCATTATCATCATCATTATTTCAGCCGAAAGACGTCCACTGCTATACATAGGCCGGACCCAAGTCTCGCCACATTGACCGGTCCCGGGCGACTCGGATCCCTTCAAAATACTTGTATAAAACGTGTACTTTTGTAAAATACTTGTATTCAATTGCATCAGGTCAGACTGGAAGCCGTAGTTACTCTTACTCGTCGTGCCTACAGTTTGGCGACAGTAGGTTCGGGTAACGGAATCAGTATTGTAAAGCTCTGGTGAAACTACAGCAAATCCCGCGTAAGATTCGGTATGAAATTGGCGAGGTGTTCGCAGAGTGACTTCAAAATATTTTTTTTTTCGCCTCGCCATGGCCAGATCTTAACATCTAGAAGGCGCAGATACCTGGTAGGTGCACCTCTTAATCATCGGCAATATCCACCAGCAAATCGCGCTTTCGAAGTCAAACTGGATTTGTCACCGGCGTAGCCATAGAGAAACAACAGCTCACATTGTTCCAAAAGAGGCGCTCAAGTCAAATCCTTATGATCAGTGTGCTGTACTGTACTTTCATTGTGTTTTACTCAGATTTTGCAGTACCTTGACCTTTATCCCGTTGTCGTAAGGGATATAATTATGCCAGACGAAAATCAGTGTGAACGGACTGTATTTTTTTTTCCTTTTTTGTAAAAACCTCCCCACACTAGTAATTTCCCCTGTATCGTGGGTGGGTTTACAAATATTTAAACTCACATACACAAACAGCCAGACCCGGAACAACCACCTGTAGATCATACAAATATTTGTTCCGTGTGGGGATCGAATCCGCGACACGCAGCGCAGCAGCCGATCGCTCAGACACTACGCCAACCGTGCCGTAAATGAGTTTCGATTCTATACAATTTTATTACTCTATGCCTATCGCAATAAATAAGGGTGTATATCAAACCAGATCTCAGGAGCATCGTTAAAGCTATGCCGTAATCACGTTAGCTCGTAAACCGCTTTACCGGCCCACCGCAAACAAATTAAACGTTTTTACTGCTAATAAATGGGTACGATAAACGTTATAACTAAAATAGAAAGCGTGTCAATACAATGTGTAATAGGAAATGTTCCGGATTCCAGATGACGAAGTGTGAACTACAGGTGTTCACAGATTTGCTTGATTTTTTATGATCTTATTTGTGATGTGTCTTGGCGATAAATAAGCTGTCAGCTTTTAGAGATATGCTCGAAAAACATCACTTTTTGATCTATTCGTCTTTCTTTATCGTGTGGTTAGTGCTTAATCTGGTGTCAGAGTTTTTATGCCGCCCATGGGCCTTAAACTAGGTTTTACATGCCATCGAGAAATATCTCTCAGGCATGGTTTCCTCTCGATGTTTTCCTTCACCGACGCAAGTGACAATTAATTTCACAAACACAAACAGGTTCCACGTAAATGCAGTTGTCTATTCCGTGACCATAAATTGGTTGCAATCCCAATTACAACACTGGCCAGTACAGTCACTAATTCCATCGCTTATTTAAAATAGGAAGACACTAGTCTGGCTGGTTATACAAATGAGCATTTAAAATTACATTTTAGTAAATCGAACGCCAACGCTCAAACTCATCGTGGGTGGCTTTAAATAAGGCGTCACTCGTTATCAAAACCAATTGATATTCTTAGTTCAACACCAAATTAATCTCTATTTTGATGGTTTAAGTGTTTGTTCAAGATAACTTTGAAACCGGTAGAATAATTACCAAAATCGTCCTTTTTCGGATCATAACATAATATTGCGGGTGATCGTGATCCGGACGGGTTAGGTCTCTGCCTAACCCTATTGGGATTCTGTGTACCTAATAGTACCCACATTTTACCAGTTATGTTTAAGCCCCATGTAACAGAGGGGTAGCCAATTGCCGCCAACCAGGCACAAATCCAGACTACATGGCTGCTACTGAGAAATTTCTAATGATAAAATCTAATAAATAACACTTTGGCCGAACTGGGAATTGAACCCAGGATCTCCGTGCTCATCAGTCACGCTTGTGATACCAACGAGGCAGCTTTTCATATCAGTTTCATTATTTACAGCATAAAAAGCTGGCAATCTGCTAATTGACGTTACGATGTCATTATGTTAATTCTACTCGAACATTCAATTACTGCGAACTGTAATGCAGGTATCATCGAAATTTTATGTTTATTAATTATTGAGAGATTTTTTTAAAATCTCTTGATGGAGTCGAAATAATTCATTCCTATGGGAATTTTGGGATTCGTGGGACTATGTGAGTGTATCTAAATGCATTTTAATTTTAATCAATTTAATGTGATGTTCATCAGTAAGGTCAGTTGGTAGTACACATGGCGACACATCAACCTATACATTTCCAGTACAACATGGCCTCGGTTTGTATAGATTTTCCGCACAATGAGAGATCCGCATAAACTGGTTTTGAATAGCTTAACTGGTCGTTCTGCGTTCTCGCAACCGGGCCGCGGCGTGCATGCATGGCTGTGTATGAAGCAAAAGGAGAATATAAGGTTTAAACGGACCCTTCACGAAACCGTCAACCAAGCATTCTGTACATCAAACTAAGTAACTCTATACAAAAACTATTGCTGGGAAACGTTTTTTTTTTTTAGGTGAAAAATCTTGTTTTACGGCAGGACTCAATGTAATGCACTCAAAACTCTGTTGATGGATGCATTGAATAGTACAGGGATCATGGAGGTATTTATAATAAAGTTACCTGTGAAAAAGTGGGAACTTTGACCCCCAATATCTCCGTAACTAGAAGGTTCCCAGGTATGGTCTAGAACAAAAAAATATATCGCAATGACGGGGAGAGCAAGTACCTCTCGGCTTCGTTAAGGCTATTTTTACACCCATTACTTTCTGCTTACTCACCTTAAGGGAAAAAGACATAGGTATCTCTCATCTTATATTTTCATTTATTTATTTTATATCTATCTATATATATATATATAAAATGGTAAACTGACTGACTGACTGACTGGGTGATATATCAACACACAGCCCAAACCGATGGTCCTAGAGGCATAAAACTTGGAGTGTGTGTTCTTTGTGAAGAGTAAGTATCCACTAAGAACGGATTTTTGGGAACTCCACCCCTAAAGGGGTGAAATAGGGGATGGAAGTTAATATGAAAGTCCGTCCATTTTGTAGTTAGGGTCTTCAAATTTTTTGTTTAGGCTGATGATTGAAAATTAATTTATACGTGTCTCAGCGTTATTGACAATTCTTCCCCCGAAGGGTTAAAAAGGCGGATGAAGGTAAGTAATCAGATATTATTCGACATCCACGCGGGCGAAGCCGCGGGCAAAAGCTAGTATCTTATATAATTGTTTTGAGGACGGCGCGACCTATTTGGCTGACATCTTTTTGTTGTGTTCGTTTGTATGAAAGAAAATAGAGACTATATTTTTTTCTGCTAACCTCACTTCTCATTTTTTACCCGACTGAGGAGGATAATGTTCTCATTAGTAAATTGGACCACTTGCGAAGCCATGACGGGTAGTAGAGTAGGTAATAATAAACGAAGCCGAAAGGCACTTGTTCCATCTTTGCGATCATTTTTTGGACCATACCTGGGAACCTTCTAGTTACGGAGATATTGGGGGTCAAAGTTCCAAATTTTTACAAGTTTTTCTTTTAAATACTTGTTTTTAATGTAAGATTTTTACTTTAAATACCCCCGTACTATTCAATCTATCCATCAGCACAACGCTTTGAGTGCGTTCCATCGAGTTCTACCGTAAAACGTGACATCCCAAAAAAAAGTAGTTTCCCAGTAAAAGTTGACGGTTTCGTGAAGGGAACTTAGAACACCCTGTATTAATGTTCAGTACATCTCATGATTAATCTTCCTCTGTCCTGTGTGTTCTAAGCTGCATACACAACGCAACCGTTGACAAATAAACCGTACACGAACAGACAATACAAGACGCATACAGAAACCACAGCAAATTAGCCATAGACATAGACAAACTCTGCAGTATTTGTCCACTAGCAACACCGTCGACAATGTGCCATATTTGTCCACACGGCTGACGCAAACACAATGTCCACCAGCGCACAGCGGGATAAACACTGTGAAGGAAACATTTTTCTCGAAAAACTTGCGTAAAAATTACATTATCTCACACCGGAGCGAGCGTGACCTAAATTTTGTGTAATAATTGTATGAACAATATTACAATTTCATTCGTGCTTCAGTTATAATATGTAAAATTTATAAGCTTCTGGATTGTGGTGTATTTCATTGCGAATATATACAGGGTACTGATTTTCCACGCCATGCTAAAAAACTTTTGACATAAATCATATCCGATTCGAACAAAATGAATTATTACAATAGTGACAGATTATTGCGATGCACGAGTACATCATTATTTGTGTCGAAAGTAGTTATGTTTTAAAACTAGACAATTTCAGTGTTACCTGTTCGTAAAATATCTAAATATGAAAAAATATTCATAATTCAATGGGTGCTCTATTATTTGTTTAGGTTTTTTTTTTACTTTGACTTTGACAGACATTGCAAAAAGAACTACACAGGTTCAAATCTGTCGTGGATCTGTACAGTCAGAGCTTGCTTTAGAAAATAGAGAGTTAAAATAAACATAAACCGTAGTACCGTTGTACTCATATATTTTAATGTTATTTCCTGTGCTGTTTATATTGTGTACATAAATAGTAAAATAAATAAATAAACCATATAAGATTTTAAACTATCACGGTCACGGTTTATTCGTGATCATGGTGCTTGCAACAGCGCCGAAATATCGGATACTCATAAAAAAAACAGTAAACATGGTAAATATCCCGTTTCGAGTGTTAATAATAAAACATAAAACATACTCAAAACATTTAAGATAAGACACCAAAATTACAACCGTACCGGAAAAGTCACACATGAAAAATTATCTAGGCGTACAGAATACTTTACTTAATACGCCACACATTCATCAGCAAATGAATTAAATTCTGGGAACGAGGAATTTATCTTGCCACTCAGAAGTGGATAAAATTGTCAAGCAAAATTAGCCCGTATGTAGTACTACAATATCGTTCTCTATGGTTGTACTGATTTTGATTTATGTTCGGGAGTTCAAGGAGATTTTGCTGGGAGATGTATTGTTAGAACGGTTTATGGGACTTCAATGGTATTATGAAATCATTAGGCAAATTGAAGGACGTTTTGTTGGCTTTATTTTGCGTTGAAAGTACTCAATTTCATTTATTTTTTTTGGTTTTTTCAAACCACGAGAAATCGCCAACATTTGAATGTTTTTTTTTTTTTTGAAAGCAGTCTGATTTGCGGTTTTCTTTTCTAAGAAAAAAACATTTAATGACGCTAAGCGGTTTCCCTATGGCTGCATCAAACAGGCCATGTAAAAGATAATGATAAAATAGTAGTGTGGTAATAATATAGTGATGTTGGTTCTCAACAAGATCTACGTTATCACCTTAGCCTGTACTTCTTATAATCACAGTAATTAATTTATGAAAGACTGTCAGTTTGTTTTTGTTTCAGTACCTGAACAAATTGAACTAACTATCAGCTAACTTTCTACAATGTGACACGGTTTCAACGGGCATGTCCCAGAACCAAAAATTCTAAGCCGTGTTGGGATTGTGACATCTAAAACAACAACCCACACTGAACCCGTATGCTGGATAGAAGCATCTTTTATAGAACGATCTCTTGACTTGTGTCCCAGCAGTGGGAACACTATGGGTGATTATGCTACGATTTTAAAAGTTAAGTAATAAGAAAACATTCCATTCCATTAAAAAACCGACAAAGTCATCTTACTAAACCTTTGTGCCTATTGGCCTTGTTTTTTTCTGACTCCTGCTGATATAGGAAGTGGAAATTTTTCCTACTCCTCCGCTATTCTTTTCTAATTAATTTCGTTGCGGGATCCAAGACAGTTAAATTTTTCTCTGGGACTTCGTCGAGCTTCACTGTCTCGGTGGTTTTCTGGTGGTCGTCACTGTTGATTCTGGATTTCAGAAGTTGTAGTGGTTTGGGAACTGTATGGCGGGCATGACCCAATTAAAAAAAAAATCTGAACAGAATTCCGCTTCGAAGAACACCAAGTTTTTGAAATTCAACCTAGTCCATTCTAAATTGCTACATTTTTAAAGCCGGCTGCATGTGACATGGTAATAATTTAGCGAATTCTGTACAGGACCGAGTTAATACCATTCGACATGGGTACTGGATGGTACCGGCCATCAGTTATTTAAAAGGATTCCAGTAATCTCTATTCTGTATTTATGTACTTTTATTCACAAATAACTAACAATGTGGATTTGGGTGAAAAGATTTTTTGATGAAAAATAACACGGATGAGATAACAGTGAATGACTTGTTAAAATAAGATACCCTGGACAGTACCCCAGCAGGCTCCACTTATGCATATCCACGACATGACCTATTTCTCTGTCAGTCCATCCAATAAAATCGGTAAAGAGCGAGTCGGACTCGTGCATGAAGGGTCTGTACCATCGTAAAAAAAAGGCAATTGCATGTGGCTGAGACGAAATGCTAAGGGGGATTTATGGTGTTACGCCAATGGATAAAATAAGAATTGAGTACATAAGGGGAAGTCTGAAGGTGGCGCCGGTGACTGAAAACTTGTGTGGTAATCGGTTGTCGTGGTATGGACATGTGATGCGGAAGAATGTGGAAAATGTCCTTGATCCTTGTGTTTTTGATTATTATCTTGTTGCTGCGGCAACAGAAATACACATTCTGTGAAAATTTCAACTGTTTACCTGATCATGAGATACAGCCCGCTGACGGACAGACGGACGAATGGATAGCGGAGGCTAAGTAATAGGGTCCCGTTAGTTGCCCTTCGGTTACGGAACCCTAAACCACCCAACATTCATACACCGGAAATATTGAGAGAGCAAATTTTGAAAAAAAATTGCCGAGTCAATATTTGCTCCAATCTGAAAGTTACCGAGCGAGGTATAAAGTAGAAGAGGATCGGCGCTCCAATTGCGTAACGCACTTGCTATCGTAATCCGAAGGAAATTCATAATCTGTTGCTTCATGTTTGAAATGATCGTGCACTTGACAACGTAAATAACGCAATGAATAAATAGTGATGAACTAACTTTTGCCAGCGAACTTTTGTCGAGGTCAGAAATAATCTCTACCGAACTTGCTCTACGGGAAAAAGTATTTTATATCCTAAACCAGATTATGGTCTACCTATGTGCAAAAATTGAAAGCTGTTTAACGTGGAAAGGTAACAAAAAGGCAGATACTTTCGCATTGATAATCTTAATTTTAAAAAATCACGTGTCACTATGTTTGTACACGCTAATCTCCGAAACCACCCAACCAATTTTAATAAAATTTTGGCTGGTTCTAGCTTAAAAGACAGGAGGTTTGAACCCGATAGGTGGCGCTGTTAGTAAATTGCACTCGTGCGAAGCCGGGGCTTGTCGCTGGTAATATTATAAAGAACAACAATAACATCCATTTATTTTCAGGCTACTTTGGCCCATAGATATATACCTTACAGACAATAGAACGACCGCTTTAATGAGTCCTTCGCCTTGCCCCATCAAAGGCACATTAAGCGTCCACAAAGTCCTAACAGTATCCCACAAGTTATTTGCTTTAAAATAACCATAATCCACGTAGCTATTCCGATACTAATTGAACCAAGGGTAGTCATTTTATTGGTAAACTATCTAAATACATAATTAATTAAAAACTATTAAATAACCTAAAATAAGAACACTAACAACAAACTATAAAAGGGCATCAAAAAACTCCTCCTCAACGCTGTCAGCTGGTAATGTGCCCAAAAGACTGGCGGCGTTGCCACGTTGTATGGCAACACTTAGCCTCTGGCCAAAGTAAAAGCCAGCCCTTGGGTCACGGGAAGCGTCAACTAGGCGTTTCGAAATTTCCTTAAACAGGCTATGAGCACTCGGACCCCACGACCCTAGAGTTTCAACCCCAAACGGCTCGAAAATATAGTTACCACAAAGGTTTCTATATTTACGCCGCTTGAGGTTCTCTGCAGCCGCAGCGGCAGCGCCAGCACAGCACGACGAGCTTGGAAGATGTGATGGCGCAAGAGTATCGACGCATGTCGCGTCCCACACTAAAGGCCTACCCATCTTCCAAGGAAACAACGACATGCCGTCCGGTCTCTTGCCATCGTCGCGTGCCAAACCATGGGGTTCTAAAACAGCTGGAACGCCGACGGTGACAAGAGCTCGTCGGATGATGTCGTTTATGTTCGCGTGCCGTGCAAAACGGCCCGCACTTCGGCTGCATGACAGGCCGTGGTGACCGAGGTTGTTGACAGCTTCACCACAGTGACAGCGATGAGGAGAACAGCAGGCAGCACCAAGGCGTAAAGCAGCAGCGAGGCGGAACGTCGTGTCGTCGAATAAAGTGCCTATGCTCGACGAAGGCAGTGCGTGAAGCCAAAGACCCGATTCCCACTCACCCACAGCCAGTAGGCGCGCACGCTCAGCAGTAGTAGCAGACGTGTTCAGTAAATTGTTCTGAACTACACTGCAGAGCGGCTCATCCCACCGTCTCTGGGAAAAAGGATGATCGGGTTCTTCAGTATTCGGGCAAGCGAGTTTCCAAGCATCGATAGCCTCGGAGAAGCACGGCACTTCAAAATCAACCAGTGCGGAAGCCAGGATATTCCTAATTAATTTCTTAGTTCCGTGGACCGAGGATATAAAGGCCGGTAAACTAATACTGGAAATTTTGCGGACGCCGAGTCCTCCCATGCGAATGGGAAGAGTAGCTTGTGCCCAAGTTCGGTCGTCCAAAGCCACATTTAAAATTGATGAAATAGTATGTCTGATAATTTGATCCATTTTGTCCAAAAGGTGAGTGTGCTTCCATAAAGGGGAAGCCCGAAGGAAATATGTTAATTTAGGGCCGAAACAGCAGTAACGAATTATTGTGATGGCCGAATGTATATTAATTTGGAGCAATCTATCCGAAACAAAAAAATAAATGATCAATCTTCAGAATATTCCATTTAAATTGACAACTTCGCGAGGACTCATTAAAGCGGTCGGTCTATAACATACATATGATAAAATAGGAAAGTAACTCTATACTATATTATAGAGTATGTTACGCTATATGACCGCAGCTCAGTGCTGTTTACCGTTAGACCAAACATGTATATTTATGTATACCGTGAACTTTTTGTGAATCACCGATACGGTTGTGTTTCATAAATAAAATCGCGAATATACGGCATAAATGCGATTTTCAGCTGAATAGAAATACGTTATGAATGTGAGTTTTATTTGTGTTCTGATTTTGTTGGTAGGTACACTGTTGCAGGCAAAATAATATCTAAACACATGTAGATACCTCAAGTAGAACTATATATTCAAGATTCTTTATTTGCATAAGATATGGTACATAATGGTCTTACAAATAAAAAGGTTTCATATATTTGACTTACTTCCCTCAGTATGTAAACTTAAAATTAAATAAATAAAAAATATCTACCTAACACAATGTACTCGTAGTTTAAGTAGATACCTTACTACAACGTTTACAAAACATTTAAGAAACACAAACCAATTATCTTTGACAATAATATTCTGAGAATTTAAAATACTCGATCGTGTGTAGCTTTAACAAAACATTTAAAATCATAAAACATTTTCTTTAACAATATTATTCTGGGAATTTAAAATACTCGAAAGAAGAATTATATTGGCATTACCTTCATAACGTCAGAAGAAATTTCGCAATTAATAATAAATGTGAATTCATAGGTAAGTACACACCGCCACACATCAAGCCATACATTTCCAGTATAACATGGCCTCGCCTTGTATCGATTTCCCGGACAATGAGAGATCTGCTTATACTGGTGATTTATAGGTCGATTGGTTGTCGTGCGTACAGAACCAAAAAACCAACCATTGGGTAGTAGTCCACCAGACACGAAACCCCTTTGGGTGGAGGATCCTCTTTTTAATTGAAAGATGAGAACTTGACACCCTGTTCTTCATTCTTCAGGACTTTAACCACATTTGATTTAAGATCATTATTAAGAAAACCGATGACCTGAAGATGCGTCGGAGACCGTCAGATCCACGGTTTTCACCATATTGACTTGAACGTGAAATAGGTACTTAAATCGCTTGAATTGAAAAAGATCAAAGGCGATGCAATAATAAAGTCTATTTAAGTCGCAAGTTAATAGGCTTCTTTTGGATGAGCTCGTTCCATCGTCGACCTTAACTATGTCCTCAGGACAAGATTGAGGTCAAAAGCAGGCCTATTCAATATTTAAAAAAAACTGTGATTCTGATCACAGTTTTTGAGAGATACAGATCACAGTGTTTGAGGCCGTAGGTATAGCAAAATGATATAATAACTTTTTGCTTTCACCAACACCATCCAAAGCAAGAAGAATACGATGCTGTTCGCTTTGTTCCTTCTATCGCATGTATATTTAAATGTCTTTGGTTGAATCATACGGTTTCATATCAAGAATGTCATAAATATAAAAGTGACTTTTAGTTTTCCAACATTGTGTGTTTGCACATAACTGTGGCAATATGCCAGTTTTTTTTACAAAAAATATGTAACATTTACAAATATCAGATTGCTTTTTTATATTTCGTTCAAAATACTATTAAATTCTGAAATGGCAATACCACGCGCTTTATCAAAGTAATATTTTTTCATGGATTGCCTGAGTTTTACATTCAGAGTTGGAAATAAATAAAATATGGAATATCTAGGCTAGCTCATATATTTTTAAAAAGGTTATTTCCATGCGTATTTTTAAGCTAGAGCTAAGCCGAAGTAATCTCGTTCTTATTTATAGGAATTGACTATAAAAATCCCGAACCCAGATATTTTTTTCCATTCTATCGGTTACAGCTGAAAAGCAAAATAATTTGAAATAAAAAACACATGACGTTGATAAAAAAAAAGAGACTTCATAATTCAGGTGGAACGAATTGTTTTTTTTTTTCATATATTGTGTGGGGTGTCTTATAATAACCTACGCAAGTATTTATTTAATAAAATCAACAACGACTAAAAAAAGCAACGAGTGAATGAATAATTCATAAAAACCGTTTGAAAAACTTTTTGAAGTTATTTTTAAAATTCAAAAAGCCATTTGTGTTAAATATTAAGTAGGTATGTTTTAATTAATTTTCTTAGAAACTTCAAAAACTTATAAAATTATTAAATTCTTTTTTTGAAATTTAAAAACAGAGAAGGCATAAACACAAACAAACATTGTGGAAATGAGACTTGGGCAAGTGTAAAAACGTTGTCATTCTTTATGTTAATCCCATAATGAAATGTCATGCCGTATAATTTTATTTACTGTAATGAATAAAAAATGAGCTCACGATAGAGATGGGAAAAGAATCGTGATTTAAATTGCTATCCGGTTTCAAGATTGCATTAAGAATAAAAATCAGAGAAGCTATGGAGCGGTATTGTGATGCAAGCTGATTGTGATTTTTATTTATTTATTTGCATTATTGCGTATCGAAGATGAGATTTCATACTCACAGTGTTTTATTGGTTTACTTGATTATATTTACATGGAGACTGTTAATCGTGTCGTATAGAACGATGGGAGAACTTTATGTTTGCTTTCTTGTTGACAATTTTATTTGACTTCCCCGTTGCCACCACCAAAGAGGATCACCTCAAGCAGTCACACCATTCAAAGAAGGACCTTTTATCATCTGTAAAATTACCTTCGATGCAAACATATTCTTGATGAACGTAAAAAAAAAAAAAAAAATTGGCTTAAATCATTAAGGTAATTAAAATTTTCATCTTTCGCTGCACTACTGCTACACTCAATAAATTAGCGATGAGAAAGTAACCACTTTATATTCGAGATCTATTTAATTACTAACATTATTTTTAAGTTTAACTACTAACAAAATTATGATTCGTTGTGTATGAAATAATTAATTGAATTGAATTATATCGGAACACGATGCAACCTGTACTAAATTGAAATGTATGTAGTTTGACATTACGCACAGTCATGTCACAAAAGTGACTGAACTCAAAATTACAGTGAAACTACTCCTAATACCATGAGCTATCGTCTAGTCATAGTGAATGAAAAAGTGACGATATCGTGCTAGAAAAGGACAAACAAAAACATTTCGTCCCATTCATTTCCGCGAACACGAGCCAAGACACGAACACAATTTTGTTATTTCCAACAAAACACAAATTTCGTGTTAGGTCATTTTTGTTCCCAGAGTAAGTCAGCGCCTGAATCAAAGACACTGATTTCAAGTCAAACTGAGTGCGTAACTTATTAACTATCTTTGTGGTACCTTTAGCATTTTGTTGAAGGAATTTATTTGGTTTCTTATAAACAAAACGTGTTGATTGATCGTTTGTAGAATTTTGCATATAAACTGGTATGTTGTGTTTTCATGTAATTTTAATTTCGGCATTAATTAAACTTATGTTTATTTAGGGAGGCACAAGTGTCTCATATTAATAAATTATTAAGTAAAGCGACCCTTTGTTGATGGACGGCGAGGGAGAGGAAGGCCAAAGAAAACATACTCAGATGAATTTGTGTGATGAGTTATATGAAAGACTAGCTTTTGCCCGCGGCTTCGCCCGCGTGGATGTCGAAAAATATCCGATTACTTACCTTCATCCCCCTTTTTAACCCTTCGAGGGTAGAATTATCAAAAACCCTGAGACACGTATAAATTAATTTTCAATCGTCAGCCTAAACACAAAATTTGAAGATCTTAACTTCAAAACTGACGGACTTTCATATAAACTTCCAACCCCTATTTTACCCCTTTAGGGGTGGAATTCTCAAAAATTATTTCTTAGTGGATACTTACTCTTCACAAAGAACACACCTTCCAAGTTTCATGTCTCTAGGACCAGCGGTTTGGGCTGTGTGTTGATATATCACCCAGTCAGTCAGTCAGATTACCATTTTATATATATATATAGATTAGCTGTTGCCAGCGACTTTTCTTCGCGTGAAATGATTATAAAAAATATTACTTCTCTTTTTTAATCGAATGTTGTTACCTATTTGAAGGGTTTTGTTTTTTTTTTGCACGGAGCCCTTCTTTTTCTGTAATAAAGCCATCTGCCAGTAAAAGTCCCGTCAAAATCGGTCAAGCCGTTTCGGAGATTCGCCGGAACAAACAGATATACCGACAAAAATAAAAAAAAAGTGTTTCTGTTACAAGGACCGTATATACTTTCATATTATTATGCATTCTGTTAAAAGCTGTTTTTTAATATTACAAACAGACACTTCAATTTTATTTATTTGTATAGAAAAGGGAATGAATGATAGCGTGTCGGTCGACACTGCAGGACAGCAGAATAAAATGAAGGTCGTGCTGACAGAAAGTATCATAGGACGAGGGCAGGCATTTTGATGCGACCCTTCGTTATTTCTATGATCGACACGTGAGTATTAATACTACACATACATCACGCCTGTAATCTCCGAAGGGTTAGGCAGAGGTCTAGCTTGCCGTCCGTCCGTCTTATGACGACAGGCCGTGTCGACGGCGCGTTCGTGTTCCACGCACGCCTCAAAGGGATGTCAGCAAAAAGTAAGGGCTCCGCAAGGGCCGATGCCTGCCGCGGCTGCGGGATCGTTCGAAACAGATACCACGGCCCTGGAACACAAAGGGCAAAGAAGGAACATGGATGGGTATTAGTCAGTACAAGTCTGACACTCCCTTCCGCTCCGCCCAGAGCGGGACCCCTCATTTGATGATTAAAAAAAAAGTATAGTAATAGGGGGCGAGCCTATTGCCATCAACCGGGACTCACAGACACCGTGGCTGCTACTGAGAAATTCCTGGTGGAAAATCCCAATAACACTTTGCCCGACCCGGGGATCGAACCCGGGACCTATACTAAAAGTACTTTCAAATTCATACTACAAATACTTCTACCATATGCTGAGGAGTGTTTTACCAAATCTATTGTGGCTTCAAAAGTAAGTAAAGTGTGATTTTTTAGAGGCGGAGAACTTTGAATTGAAATAAAACACAAAAAAACTGTGTTTATCTGTAAAATTGTATATACATGAAATTGGTATTTTGTAAGCTTTTATTTTTTTTTGATAATTTTATCCCATTTGTGTTAGAATATGATTTCGGTTTTTAGCCTCCGCGGCTGGTTTTTTTGAGTAAATGAATAAATGAAAGTAAGGTAGGACTGCGGTCCGTCCCAATATGCATCGGCAATTGTGCTGTACTAAAACCGACTTTAGGTGTATATGATTTTGTGCTCTTTTAGGTAAAACAGACCGCTCATACTATAAATAATAACATTTCTCCTTCCTGTTCGATTTAGAGAAATACTTAGGAACTCTATAACAATTCCGGTACAAAACCTCATTTGAGACTGTCTGAAATTATTTTCTGAAAAATAAAAAGCATGAAATACGGAAAAAGAATAAAAATTATATCGTTTTATGAAGCCGGCTCTGAAATTGAACCTACAATCCACGCAATCACAGTGAGATTGGAACAGGCACCTTGTATTGTGAGAAAAGTTGTACTACTCTTAGGCCGAAAACACACAGATTCGCTTGGTAGTTACATTAAAGCTGAATCAGATGCTTTCTGTTCATTATTGACTTTCGTTTGGTCATCTTTCACTCGACATAAGCCGTTAGAAGTGAATGAAATGAATTAAAAGTGAACGTGAAATGACACAATTAGAGTGGAGTATTCACTCCAGTTAAGCGTGGCATAAAGAAACATACACATTTCTTTGTCTCTGTGTGGGTGAGCGATAAGTCACCACACTGACCCAGCGTGGGCTATTAGATGTCACATTGTCACAAGACTGAATTTTTGGTTCCAAGACCTCTGCCTGTTTCCCCAAAAGTAATTTCTTGAAATATTTAAAAGCTCAGTGACATGCTCGCTACTCTGTGTGAGAGGTCGGCCATAAGTCACCACACTGGCCCAGCGTGGGCTATTAGATGTCACATTGTCACAAGACTACATTTTTGGTTCTAAGGCCTGCCTGTTTCCCCCAAAAGTAATTTCTTGAAATATTTAAAAGCTCAGTGACATGCTCGCTAGCGCAACAACAGACTGTATTACTAATTGAATTCTTGAGATGTACGTCAGCAACAGAAGTCGTTGAACATAATTTGTTTCCAATATTTCCTAATCATTATTTTTTATCATAAGTTATTGACTAAAGTAAATTACAAAACAACTTGTCATAATTGAACTACAAAAGTCGCTGAACTCAGCTAAACCATTAATTGCTATACATTACTACCGACAAAATTGTATGATCTGGAATAAATACAAAAGTCGCTGAGCATTGTTAGTTTCCAACATTGCTAGTTCTTTTAACCCGTTTGCGGTCAGTGGATACGAAACGGGGCACTATGAAAAAAAGACTTAGAAAAATTTCACCAAAATCCACCGCCTAATCAAGCCTTCGGGACCCGCTGGGATGTAGGAGTAGTAGGGTGGGGATACACCTCAAGGTCATTGACCTTGACCTCAAGGTCATTGACTTAGAGGTCAAGGTCAAAATTCTAAAAGTCGAACTCCGCAATTATCACTTAACTTGACCTCATGGTCATTGACCTTGAAGTCAAGGTCAAATTTCTGAAGGTCAAAATAAGCTATTCTCTTGAAGTTGCCAAACTTGACGTCACTGTCTTTGACCTTGAGGTCAAGGTCAAAATTCCTAAAGTAAAAATCCGCGATTCTCCTAAGGTTACTGACCTTGTCCTCATGGTCCTAGAACTTGAGATCAAGGTTGAAATTCCGAAAACCAAAATCCGTGATTCTCAGGAGCATTTATAGATCAATATTCATGGTGTCCTTGAGGTCAAGGTCAAATGACATAAGGGTCAAGTTCAAGTGACTTTGAGGTCAAGGTCAAGTGATTCCGGAGGTTACATTGACGGAGCCCCGCTTGTCGGGGCTCCTACTTCTGGGTGGTTTAGAAAAAAATAGCCACGAAATAAACAACTCAAACTAACATCACCAATTTGTAGGCTTACTATAAAATAACAGCATATACCTAAACAATCACATGATCACAAATGTTTAATTGTGAAATAAATCCGAACGATGTTAAAAAGGTAATGGTTTATCCTGCAGTATCTTGTATTTAACAACTCATGCATTATCAAGTTAAAAAACTCGCGCATAACATGTTTAGCGACTTACGGCAAAATGATAGTTACCGACTTATGCTGTAATGATGTTTAGCGACTTATAACATATTAATGCTTAGGGTTTTTGTAACATTGAAATGATAACCTTATTGTGTACTCTATTCTAGTAAGTGATTTATGGTCCGTTTTAGTGTTCAGGTATTTTGTAAATTAGTATCTGTTCATCGACTTTTGTTGCTGACTGTACCGACGACTTCAAAAAGCTTGTTGGACCTAGCTTGATTCGGATGGAGGAGCGACGGCTGTTGTATCGCAGTTTGGGAAAGGCGTATGTTCAGCAGTGTATGTTGATAGTGGGCGGCATTGATTAGTTGATTGAATAACATCGATGCTTTGTCCCACGCAACGTGACTTGTCAGTCACTTAGTGATCCACTAGTGTACTGTTGAATCACGCATCGGGGTATGTCAAAATTATGGTGGTAGCTTTCATAATATACACTATTCACTACTGACACCTAATATCTAGCTGAACAAACCACTCGGCAGGTACTATAGTCACCAAATGTATAGCTGTGTGGCTTCGCCCTTAGTTTCTTCCTGTTCCAATTGTATTGGATCCTTTTTCTTAGGACTTTGATATCTTTAGTGGTATTTCCCATGGTTCCTACTTCGTATGGTATTTTATTATTCTTCGTTTAAAAGCTCGGTGGCTGGCCAGTAAGATGGAAAAATAAATCATTGGGGTTGCATCATCTGTGACAGGAAAGGGTCAAAATGTACGTTTTCTTCCATTCGACATTTCCCAAACTCGTTCAAACTTTCAAGTGAACTGTCTGGACTTTAAAAAGGCTTTGACCTCTGAGTTGGTTTCACCATTTCTTCCAAGATTTCTTTTCTTCTTCTCAGACAGGAAATGTCGACTCTTTTCAGTTTATTTCTGAAAAATGACGTCTAATGATTCCGATATCCAGTTTATAGAATAAATAATTTCTTTGAAATACTTTTACCAACTGTATGTCTTGAAAATGATCCAACAAAGCTGAAATAAAAGGTACCAACGAAACAATGATTGAACCATGCAACAATTTTAACAGAACAAAATAATGCGGGATTAATTTTTGCACAAAAAATTCCAGAGAGTAATCCCGCCATTACTTACTTCCATAAAAATTGCACATAACACGAACTTTCGGAATAAAAATACGGAATAAATCCGATACAGATTCGTCCTAAAGTCCATCTTATGCATTACGCATAATCAGCTTATAATTTTGCCAGTGCTGGGACACTGACCTTCTCACGTCATTGTCTGATGTGACGTCTTCGTTTATTTTCATTAGTGTCCATGACACCCGTCGCGTTTCAAGTAGCATCACCTGAGGTCGTGAACGGGGTGTAAAGGAAAATGTGATTATAGTATGGCACCAAGTCTTAACGGATCATGCAACACGGGATTGAGTTGCAACTTCCATTATTCCAATAGTTATAAAGTTAGTGAAGATAAAGTCGGAACACGATCACTGTTTGTGAGTTAAATAGAAGTTTTCAAGTTTTAACGATAAACAACTTTAAGCGAAGTCATTAAATGCTAAGTTTGCTTAATGAAGTGAAGTGAGCGTTTGAATTGTGGTGTTAAGTTTCTGATATTTTAATTGTTTATGGAGAATTCCTTAGGGATTAACGGCCGAAACAAATGTTAACCGCTATCAAAGCGTTTCGTATTTTTAAAATGACTTTTAACATGAGTGTGTAGCATAATTAGTGGTAAATGCCTAATCTGGTATCAGAGTTTTTATGCCGCCAATGGGCCTCAGACTTGGCTTTACATGCCGTCGAGAAATATCTCACAAGCATGCTGGTGTCCTCACGATGTTTTCCTTCATCGAAGCAAGTGGTAATTATACAATACGCACATGAATCCAAAAATCAGAGGTGCGTGACTCGGGTTCGAACTCGAGACCTATGACTTGTCAGTCCGACGGCCACACCACTAGACTATCACAAATTAGTCGATTTCCTTAAAAATTACTTATTATTGTATATGACAAAACCACACTCCTCACGACACTGCCTTATTATAGCTATTTAAATGGCCGCCTCGGCATAATCATTCCTTTTTTGCTCCAATCACCTCCTGCCAAGCTGGGAAACGCTGCATGCATCGCATGGGGTTTACAGGAATCTTGCCTGACACTCATAGACGGGGTTCTTTGTGCTTATTTCAGGGTTCCAAGCTACCGCTGGCCTTGACAACATAATATTTAGATTGCATATAATATCAATCCAGTCTTTAACTATGAAATTGCCGTTTTTTTCTCACATTTTGTTCTGTTTGTAACTTTGACGTATTTTTATATTTTTTCCTAATTTTTCTTAATTCCATTTTTCTTTGACTAATTGTAAAATGACGTACCTTTTTGAGTTTAAAAACTGTACTAGTAGTTGCATATTACCTCATAGGGTAGTGTGTCAAAACACCTGTTCCAAAGTGCCGTCAGTTTCACTAGGAGTGGAAGGAAGTTTCACTACTTCAAGTAGGTATATTTTTGTCATAGACTGTGTTTTGAGAATTTAAGATACTCAGTGCAAGCGCAGCTTTTTCTCTCTAACTATTGCAATTGCATCATACACAATTGATTCAGACGTTTACAAGAAAAATAAAAAAAAGTTAGTATGAAAATATCACTTTTCACGAAATCGTCCATACAAATCGTCAATTTCATACTTTAACCCCTAATATGTTTCAGTTTTCAAAATGTCACGTTATCTCAGCCCTTAAAAGAAATTCACATCTCTAGTTTATCAGCGTATGTACCTAAGGTTAATTTCATCAACAAAGTTATTTACAGCTTAATCGATAATGCAAAAGATGAGTTCCAATTCAAGATCTCTTGATCAATAAAATTATTTCAAATTATAAGCGAAGGAATCAGGCCTTAGCTAATACAACTTATAATAATATTGACCCTGCGCGAAATCTCATAGGTTGATCGAGTCTTATTAAACACACCTACACATACATAGACCCGACAACGACCCATTTCAATAGGCTTTTGTAATGCAAATGTAGCTAAAATATTTTGTGTGAAAAGGAAACCTTGTAGGGGTCTATTAAATTTTATTTGTCGCGGGGCGGGCCCTGGTCCCTTATAAGAGAACTTGAGAAATCGCTCGGCTAGCTACTTATGTCAATGTATTTCGTGGGTAGTTCAATATACTCGTGGATACAGGATGAGGGTGCCATGCAAATAAGTAGAATTCTGTAGGTAGCTAGTCGTAATCACCGGTAATTTATAGGTAGGTGGATGATACCTTTAAAATATCTATTATTTGTTACTAGCTTATGAGCTCAGCTTCGCCCGCGCCGAGTTCGGTAATTATCCCACGTGACCGTACTACCGGGACAAAAAGTATACTAAATGTTAATCCAGATTATAAAGTATCTGTGTGCCAAATTTCACCCAAATCCGTTTAACCGTTTTTGCGTGAAAGAGGAACAAACATCGTACATCTTCACAAACTTTCGCATTTATAAAAGTAAGTCAGATTATGTCATAATGCTTTTAACTACAAAACGCCACCTGCTACGATGCTTATATAGTCCTTTTGCATCGTTCACGTTCACACACATCTGAGCCCCTAGCACGTGCACGAGCGCGGTGTAAATGTAATGTAAATACGTCGATTTTAAAATTAAAAATACTCGTTTCACATTTAATATTTTCATAATTTTAGGAATTTATTCATATCTATGGATGAAATTGGCTGTGCTTGTTACAAACAATTTAACTAAAATGCTGTAGGATAATTATTAAATACATAATTATTAATTAATTATTTAATTGATAATTATTATTCTATATTTTATTATTTTTAATGGTATTTTGGATTCAAAAATCGATGTATTTACTTTACGGTTACCCCCAAAACCCAGCAAGGGTTTTTATTGCCTCTGGTCATACACGTACACTGGTTATGAATACCTCACATTTCTGAAGAATAATTATCATCAGTAAGGTCCGAGCCAAGAGTGTGCGTACCCGGTGTTGCCACTGCATCTGCCCTTTGAAACACATTATCGTTAAAAACAGATTTCACACATTAACTGCATTCATCGTTGAAAATAATTGTGCACTTCAGCACCCATGAAAAAGAATTTCGCGAACGAAAAATTCAATAGTTCCATTATGAATTCAGGAAGGTATTGACCAGTTGTTGTGTTGTGGCGGTGTGGTGGTGTAATCCTCTATTCGGCTGCGTTTCTTCTGACCTAACCGATAGATGTGTTCCGCCATTTTTTCTTTCCAGCTAGAACACTAGGAGGCATCTGTTTTCTGTGAACTTTGACGTTCAAAAAGTGCTGATTATCGGCCTAATTTAATGAAAGACTTTTTAATTTATTAGTTTGGTTAATTTTATAAAACCATGGTTAGACCTGCTGTCTTGTATTGATCAGAATGTTGGGCCACAAAAGGGATGAATGAAAGGCATTTGCATGTGGCTGAGATGAGAATGTTAAGGAGATGTGTGGTGTAACGCGAATGGAATAAAATAAGGAATGAGTAGGTAGAGGTACATAAGAGGAAGTTTGAAAATAGCGACGGTAACTGAAAAGTTGTGCGGATATCGGTTATCGTGGGCATGTGACGCGGAGGAATAAGGAAAATGCAGTGAGGAAAATGTTGAGTATAAATGTAGATCGCTATAATAGTAGAGGAAGACCAAAGAAACGATGTATAGACTGTGTGAAGGACGATATGGCTAGAAAGGAGGTGACTGCTGAGATGACGAGTAATAGAGAAGTATGGAAGAAGTCATGCTGCGCCGACCAAATAATTTGGGATAAAGGGGGACAATGATGAGTTTGGTTAATTAGATCGGTCAGCAGATCATCATCATCATTTAAGCCAAAAGACGTCCACTATACATAGGCCTCCCCCAAGTGTCATATTGACCGGTCCCGTACGACTCGCATCCAACGGATCCCTGCAACCTTCACCAGGCCATCGGTCCACCTAGTGGGAGGCCTTCCATCGCAACGTCTTCCGGATCGCGGTCGCCACTCCAGAACTTTTCGGCCCCATCGACCATCCGTTCTGCGAGCAATGTGCCCTGCCCACTGCCACTTAAGTTTGGCTATTGATGATGTCCTCATTTCTGGTTTGATCACGCAAGGAAACTCCGAGCACAGCCCTCTCCATTGCCCTTTGGGGGACTTTAAGCCTTCTGATGAGGCCCATTGTGAACGACCAAGGTCCTGTATGTAATCACTGGCAACACACACTGGTCATAGACTTTCGTCTTGAGACACTGCGGTAAGTTTAACGAGAAGATACCACGCACGGTCAGCAGATGATGATAATAAACTCAATAAAGGCCAAATATATCACATCCACGAATACTAACTAACCCATTACAGCAAACTAGCCAAGATCATCCAATATTAATCAGTCACAATGTCCCAATTCCTAATTTACATAACATAAGACTTAATACCAACAATCTCATCAACGTAGAAGCTGACACAAACACAATATCGAAGTAATCAACATGTTGGGATGCAGTAACCAGCACTAATACAACTATAAGTGGAACTCGACTGCACTGACCAACCTGTTAGTACAATTATTTGGTAATTGGTCTGCGTCTATGGAGTTGTATGTTCTGCTCACAATATTATATAGGGTGGATATGGAATAAGTTTTAAGCGATGTATGAGTTCTTGAGGAGCTCGTGGCTAAATAATAACAGCCGCTCGGGTCGATCTTTAGGTTAAGTCGTGCTTGCCTAGGTTGGTCTGTGGATGGGTGACCACCTATAACATACCGAGTTTCCTCCGTGCCTCGGAAAGCACGTTAAGCCGTTGGTCCCGGGTGTCATTTGTATTTCTTTGACCGTCGTTAACTAGCCAGTGGCCCAAAAAGTATCATATTAACCAGTACTAAGTAGGTTGTGGAGGTCAGATAGGCAGTCGATCCATGTAAAATACTGGTATTCAGCTGCATCCGGTTAGACTGGAAGTTGACCCCAACATGGGAAAAGGCTATGCAGATGATGATGTGTTGAATGAGTTCTCGCACGAACGCTTACGTCCTTTCGTTTTATAGAATAGAACGTGAATATAGGCGTATCTTAATACACAGGTCCTGTATTATGATACGCCTGAGATATAATATTTAGCGACAGTTAGTACGGGTAGCGATAAAAATCGTTTTCAATTGCGAGTTTTTGGTACAAGTTCACATTTTTTTGCCCGCTTGAAACGATTCTACTATATAAAAATCAGCTATCTGCCAGTAAAAGTCCCGTCAACATCGGTATTGCCGTTTCGGAGAATAGCCGGAACAAACAGACAAGCAAGAGTTACAACAAAATTAAAAAAAAATGTTTTTTATTTGAATTAAGAAGACCGTATAAACTATCGCATGCATTAAGAAAAACGCTGTTATATTGAAATTGCAAACAGACACTTCAATTACATTTATTTCTTCAGATTTTAATGCCACTAATAGAACTTAATAGATTAAGGAGGATCTAAATCTTGTTTTCACGCCAAAATCTTTGCGGTCTACCATACTTACCTAACGTACAGTTTCAAAGAAAATCACAGCAAACTCAACCTTATAGCCAGCCGTTAATTGATACCGTAGCGTCACCAGCACGCCATTAAAACTAATCGCGTACCATTTCCACCGAAGAAAATGGCGGACGCCTTTGTAAAATTAAAAAATGTTAGTTGTTACACTGCCTGTAATGGATGCATTAGATTATATTGGTACTTTCTCGGAATGTTGGCTGGGTTAAGCGGGATAGATTGTTTACAGATTCAGGTTAAAATGTACCACAGGATTAACATACAAACATGTCTCATGTACCACCACTGTGGGGTAACTGCGGTTTTTTTTTCATTTAGTTCCCTTCAAAATGGTTGAGTTGAATGGTGCTGACACATGCGTCATGTTCGTGAACGGGCGCTGTCAGTTGTGACTGGTTATCTCTTGGTTGCTACGGCTTATTTGAATTAATTATTTTATTTTTTAATTGTTTTAATTTTTTATTTTTTACTATGGATACTTTTATCCACATCTTGCTACATCGTTCTCGCATAATTGTACCATCTCAACTTGAATGATGTAGCCAAGGTTTTCTCCCGGAACGGTGTTCTTTATGGGCCCCTATTGCTATCAACCGGCTATCTAGCAATCTAGATCTTGGAGATCTTGGTTGCTACTGAGAATTACCACGTGGAAAACCCAACAACACTTTGCCCGACCTGGGAATCGAACGCAAGACCTTATACTCAGCAGTCGCCATTATAGCCACTGGAACAAACAGGCAGTTATTATGGTCTTAATGCTAACGAGCACTGAATACGATAACATGATTATAATATTAGATACTTATTACAAATCTGAAAGAGATAAAAATACTTTCTGTAACTAAAACCTAGTTATTTCACACATAAACACATCCACAGCAGCACAAAAGCTATCTAGAAGACTAATCAGACGATCCTATTTGTGCTGGCGAGCTAAGCGTACATGAATGGTGTGATAAAGAGCTGGTCATGTCAATGAACACAATAGGAAGGCAATCATCTCCCACAACGTTATACAGGCTGCGTTATTGAACTACAGCGTGCGAGCTAGTGGCAGTAAGACCAGTATGCTTAGTGCGAGTTTTTTTTACGTATCGAGCGCGTTAACGTTTACGCAAATTAGTATGGCGCTGGGTATCCGCCACCTAGCGGCACGAATTGTCGCTTACCCAGCGCCATACTAATTTGCGTAAACGTTACGCGCTCGATACGTAAAAAAAACTCGCACTAAGCATACAGTTAGTTTGGCATAGATTTTGAATTAGGTATTGCCAAAAACGTGTTTGCTAGACTGTAATCAACTGTATGTTGTATGACTGTATTTGTTCCACCCTGTTGTGTTTATAAATATTTGTTATGCGTTGTTTGTTTATTATAATTTTTTATGCACTTAATGTCCCTGCGACAAATAATTTTTTTTTTCTTTCTCAATCAGCGCTGCATATAATTTTACAAGGATATTTTGGCGCGTTGCCAAAATTGGAACTAACATCGCCACTTTTTTATTTAATGCAATTTCAGGAAAATATTTCACGAGTGAGAAAAAAAATCTTGTAGCTGTTTTGACTGATGCTACGTTCAGGTTGAGCCGGTAATAATTATTATCAATATAGGAAATGGTCCATATTCATCGACATTCAGATGTACTTTACCTGTAAAAGCGGTAATTTCGTAACGTTGCACCTGTACTATAAAGAGACAAGTAAATCTTTGTTGGCGAAACAGCTTAGAATACAGGGTGTGTAAACAGACCCTGCACATAGCCGTCAACCAAGCATTCTGTACATCAAACTAAGTAACTTTACGCAAAAATTATTGCTGGGCATCGAATTTTTTTTTTGGGGTGTAAAATCACGTTTTAAGGTAGGACTCGATGGAAACCACTCAAAGCATTGTGCTGATGGATGGATAGAATAGTACGGGGGTCGTGGAGGTGTTTAAAGTAATAATCTTACATTAAAAACATGTATTTAAAAAAAAAACTTGTGAAAAAGGTAGAACTTTGACCCCCAATATCTCCGTAACTAGAAGGGTCCCAGGTAAGGTCCAGAACAAAAAAATTATCGCAAAGACGGGGAAAACAAGTGCCTTTCGTTTGTGTTAAAGGGTCTATTTACACCCTTTATATTGAACAGAATAGTTTTACCCATTAGTTAAAAAAATTCGCTGTCTGCTGACTGTTTTGTGTGTATGAAGTAGCCTTTGTATTGAAGTTGATGTAAACCCTAGATACCATAAAAAAGTGTTAAATGCTTTCGACTGTCTGACATAAGCGTGTCGATTCAATTCTTTTTTTTACTTTTCTACCATCGTTAAAACTGATAGAATATAATTTTGTCTGGGCTAGGAAGATAATTTTAATACAATACCATGACACTTTATGAAAATAAACATCAAGCTGTGATACTACTGTTACAAAACTTTGGACACATAAAAATTATCTTATCTTATCTTAAAAATAACTCTTTGTATTTTATTTTGAATCAACTTCGGTACTTCGGTCGCATACACATATTTATATATACATCACGCACACACCACACACACACACATCACACACACGCACACACATACATCACATCATTCTGAACCCTCCACACAGGAATTTTATATCAGTGATTTAAAAAAAAGTATGAAACAGCAATTTTTTTTTTAATTACCCATGAATAATTTATTGATTACTACCAGTAGTTTCACGGCTTGGCTTTTATTATTTTATGGTTATAATATTAAAAGTATATCTCTAGCCTAGCCGTTGACGATATCCCTTCCACCCTGTATAAAATATTTTCTAAAACTACCGTTTTTTAATTAATTAGACTTTTTTATTAAGACTTAGCTACGAGACTAATTAGACCTAGTCTTGACAAAACATTGCCGTTCCTTGCTAAGCCCATAATTATTTTCTACTAATGAAGTCCTACGAAAATAGCGATGTTCTTAGGAGACAAAGATTTGTTTTAATTATAAGGGTGGATACTAAGACTACTTTTAAGGCTATTGGTTTAGTTTAAAAAAAAAAACAATTACAGGGATTTGTCGTAGTAGCATTCTTTTTTTGTGTAGCTTATTCTGTCCCACTGCTAGGCAAAAGCATCCTCCATTCTTTTCCAATTCTTTCGGTGTCTTCTCTGGCCAATCGTAGTAGCAATTAAACGTTTACAATTCTCTATTTAAAAAAGACTGAGCTTTAGAAACTCTTGAAATTTATTTAAGATTTTCTCTCAAATAATAAGTGAACTTATTCAATAATAAACGATATTACCAACTATCAGTATATACATCGTGACTTTTGAGTCGTTTTACAAAAGTGGTCCAATCAATGTACCCGACTTAAAATAGCTCAAGGCGCAATTATTTTTTTAACTACCATAATAGGTACAAAGAAAAATAAATAATACATTAGAATAAAATTATGAAACTTCCTGTTAATGATGTTTACGTGTCAAACTGGAGAACATACCACCCAGCGCTCGACTCCAGTAGATCATCGCTCGCAACAGTGTGGTTTATCTACGTCATGCGTCATAATACTGAATAATATTTTTATTTATAAAATATTATAATCTTATAAATACCATTTTTTTTATGAATGTTTAGTAGTCATTGGATACCTGAAGTGGGCTGCCGTTGTAAAGCGCAAGCCACACCGCCAGCTAGCGAGCGAGCGGGCGAGGCGGGCGATGCTCTTTTCATATATCGTTCGGCTCTTTCGGTAGTTCGCGGTGTGAACCAAAGTATGAAAACAAGTGAAACGATGCCTCGTTCTCCCCGCTCGCCAGCCCGCCAGCTGGCGGTGTGGCCTGCGCTTAAGACGATTAAAAAGTCACGGTGTATATTTCAAGCGAATAAAAAACCAATCCAATAGCTAACCAATAAATCGCTGAAATCGTGAATAAAACTGAAGAGCGCTGAACTGCACCAATTAATACTTTCAGACTTATCGTTGAGAATGACCACGCTCAGCGGTTCGATAGAAATTCGTGCAAAATGGCACGAGCAAACGGCGGCAACGGGTAATGTGGTTTTTTTTTTTTTTATAAATTGTCCAACAGATAGATTTTATAAACAATGTCGTTCTAAATAAATTACTGGAAAACTGCGATGCACGGCGTTGAGGATTATTGGGATTATGTAGCAACTTTTATCTGAAAAGGTTCAAATATTCTGATAATTACCCATCCATATATTTTACTAGGACGAGGAGCTCGTGGCTAAGTAATAACAGCCACTCGGATCGATCTTTAGTTTAAGCCGTGCTTGCCAAGGTTTGTCTGTGGATGGGTTACCCATTACATACCGAGTTTCCTCCGTGCCTCGGAAAGCACGTTAAGCCGTTGGTTCCGGCTGTCATTTGTAGATCTTTGACAGTCGTTACAGGTAGTCAGTGGCTCAAAACGTCTGACAACCAGTCTTGTGGAGAACTGGGTTGTGGAGGTCAGATAGGCAGTCGCTCCATGTAAAATACTGGTATTCAGCTGCATCCGGTTGGACTGGAAGCCGACCCCAACATAGTTGGGAAAGGCTAGGCAGATGATAATATTTTACTAGGGCAGATGTCTAATAGATAAAATAATGAGCACCTAGTAGTAAAAAACTTACCAAACTTGAAGGTTTGAAAACAGAGAAGAGGGCTTATACAAGGTGGAGACGACAATACGACAATTTTGGCCTATATTTGAAGTTGCGAGTTGGCAACATGTGTTTAACGTTCATACCGATGCGGGATTCTTTAACCTGTTGGTGGTAGCCTATTATCTACACTATGTAGAAAATGCTAAAAATGAAAAATAACGTCCTGTGAATAAACTGCATACAAAATTCAATCGAAAATATCCAGTAATTTTCGATTGAATTTTTGTATGCAGACTAGGAACGTCATGAGGTACATACAGTTTAATTTATTGTCGCATTGTCGTCTCCACCCTGTATAAGTGGCAATCGATTTCATAACGTTTCGTATTTCCACAAAAACTTTTTTTACAAAAGGATTGACTTAAGCTTTTGACAGCAGCGAGAATTAGCTCAAGACGACGCTGGAGGGGCGCGCGCGGCTGCGCCGCGTGGTGAAAAAGATTTTTGAACGGACAACCAGGTAACGAAACAAGCTACTACTACTAGCTGCTACTTTGTTATTTTTCATTTTACAGTTCTGAAATTTTGTACATAGATTTTTTGCATTTCAATTTTTCAAATACTAGACACGTGTTTCAGGTTTCGCATATACTAAAACTAATGTTGTATACTGCGGTCGCACATTGATTGACTAGATAATACTTAGTGTTTTACTTAAATAAATACATAGCACTAAGTCCAAAAATATTTTCGTAGCGACCCTTTTCGTCTTATTTTTCTTGACTACCCACACATCGGGTTCCTCATAGTAAACAATCTAGGATAACACGTTATTCTTAACTTGATAAACACGTCAAGGTCGTATCGTATTAGATTACTAAGAAAATGATCCGTGGTCTCTACGTCATCTTCATAAACATACCTAATTGTTAGGAGGTTGGGACAAGATAATCAATCGTAACAACATCACGCCTACATACAGGGTGTATACAGACCCTTCACATAGCCGTCAACCAAGCACTCTGTACATCAAACTAAGTAACTTTACGCAAAAATTATTGCTGGAAATCGATTTTTTTTTTGGAGTGAAAAATCACGTGACACGGTAGGACTCGATGGAAAACACTTAAAGCATTGTGCTGATGGATAGATTGAATAGTACGGGAGTCGTGGAGGTGTTTAAAGTAATAATCTTACGTTAAAAACATGTATTTAAAAAAAAACTTGTGAAAAAGGTAGAACTTTGACCCCCAATATCTCCGTAACTAGAAGGGTCCCAGGTAAGGTCTAGAACAAAAAAATGATCGCAAAGACGGAGAGAACAAGTGCCTTTCGGATATGTTAAGGGTCTATTTACACCCTTTGTAATCACTGAAAGAGGAAGAGGTGTACCTTTAGTGCCCCCACATTTGGCTATTTTTCAGTTCCATGCAATTGGGAGCGAGCCTATTGGCATAACAGAGTACAAATATTGACACCGGGCATTGGAAGGGAAACTGAATAAAATCTTTTAAATAATTATATTATGTTGTACGCATGACGGCCAATCAAGCAATACAAATCCAGTTTAAGCGGATCTCTCCTTGTATTCGAAATCTATACAAAGCGAGACCAAGTTACACTGGATATGTACAGCTTCATGTGCCACCGTGTGTACCAAACCCCATAATTATTATTTGTGTCGAATCCCAGACGAAAATAATAAGAAATTTACCTAATTCTCCTAAATTACGTAAATAAGAAAAGTAGATTACTCAAAATTTAAACTAACGGACAAACTTTTACAAAGAGTTCTATTTTTAAAACGTGTCAGAGCTTCGGAATAAAAGTCAATAACTTCATGATAATTTATTCTGAAGTTAGACGAGTTCAATTTAAGTTAGAAATTATTCCGATCAAATAAGTTATGGTCGATCTGATCTAATCTTTGATGCTATGAAAAGGGTAACGAGGGTTTCGAGTTTTGACTCAGTACTTGTAATGTTTTGGTAGCGGAAGATTTTTTTCCATCTTATCACGTTTTCATTAGCTTCACCTGTGCTGCCTGTGTTGTCTGTGCTGTGTGTATGTGTGCTTCACTGTGTAAAAAATATTAGAAGTATGATTTGACCCACTTCCCGGTTTCCGATTCAGCTGAAATTTTGCGTACATGTTTAGTTTCGATGACAATGCATGGTTAGCTAGGTGACGTCTAAATTCAATATGGCAGACTCTTAATGAATAACGGACTTGTTATTTTTTATGCATTCCCATAATATGGGTATCAAATGAAAGGGTTTACTGAGAAGAATACGAGAATTAAAATGATGTCACTGTAAAGCGTGTTTTTTTAGTTATTTTAAACTATAATATTTTATTACGGATATGCCTTTAGGCTACGAGTTCATGCTCGAGCGACATGCCTGAGGGATAGGCCTATGACTTTAAGATAGAATAGAATAGACTCCGGACCCAAGTCGGCCGTAGCAAAGACAATCTCTTCTTATGGTGGTTCATGGACGGCTCAGATCTCAAATGTGTATGCAGCGTGTCTCCACAGACAATGGGCCCATCTCCCATCTTGCGCTGCATGGCCTAACACTTGCGCACTTGACGATCTTATGACTACAACAGCGAGCGGAGTTCGCATACTTGAATTTTGGGCCAAACATACTTAATAAAAATTTGCCATCGACACGGTAAGAAGAAGAAGGCCTATGACTATGAAACGCGAAGTAAGAAATGTCGGAAGAAGTGGTGCGTCGCAAGTCGCATAGGCCGTGGTGGTGAACAAGGTCTTATTAATGGGTGTATCGTTATCTTTACTTTAGTCTCGTATAATAGTTGCTGAAATATTTTTTGAGCGATGTAATTGCCTATTGAAATGTCAGCTAGTGTAAGTAAAATCGACATAAGTCTCTAAGCACACAGTAAAACACAACAATACATCTAAATAAAAAGTTTCTTTATTTTGTTAAATACACACGTTAACAATGCATCATATTTTATTCACTAAATGCTTTTAGGCTATAAATAAACCATTAATTTGTAAATGGTCTGCGGGCAAGCGTTGAGTTCCGCGTTTGTTTGCGGTCTCTCGGGACTTAATGCTACGCGAGACACGTAGCACGTCGTAGCAATCCGTAGCATTTCGTAGCACACCATGCTCGTAGCATTTCGTAACTAGGATTTTCTACTCGTAAATGGGAAAAAGCAACCGGCCAAGTGCGAGTTGGACTTGCGCATGAAAGGTTCCGTACCATCGCAGTAGGGATAAGCCATTTAATTATTTATTTTTTTTGTTATCGCGGCAACAAAAAATACACATTCTGTGAAAATTTTAACTGTCTGCCTATTACGAATCGTGAGATACAGCCCGCTGACAGACAGACGGATGGAAGGATGGACAGCGAAGGCTTAGTAATAGGGTCCCGTTGGTTACCCTTCGGATACGGAACCTTATAAAGTATAACTGAAGTCTATTCATATTCTTTTTTCGAAATGATGTAAGTATTTTTTTCTAAAACGAGTATCACAACTTACTAAAATGAAATTGTTTTCCGAATGACTAGCACTATTAAAAACGCCACACAAGTGTGTACAGTACTTTATTTGTGGACATTACAATGGCTTTTCAAAAAACAGGAACGCATTAAAAGTCATTGTTTACAAGACAAAATATTTCTTGAAGACGACAAAACACCACAAACTACTTTGACAAACAACTTCTCGCACTATTTAAAACTCACCTTCCTTTCTTTCTGTACCAAAAGAAAAATATAAAGCCTTCCTTCTCCCAATGATTTATCTTTCCTTGTCTTGCTAGTCGTAGTTTGGTAAGCCGGCCCGGGGTGATTAAAACAATGCAAAACGGTTATAACTTAGACAAGCCGCTCGTTAGTATTCCGGTAAAAAAAACTTGTTCTAGAACTCTTTTATGCGGTAAACTTGATAAAAAGAAATACTTCTTCGTCTCAAGAATAATGGTGTGCTGAGGTTCCGTTTCTGCGTTTTAATATGGATCGTATTATGTAATCTGTGGTTCTATTGTACAGAATACGGAGTTTTTAATAATGGTTGGCTTGGAGAATATTTGAAGAATACTTTATTGTGTTTCTTACCAGTAGTGTTGCAATTAGGTACTGTCAGCCGGTTACCGCAGCACTCACCGCCTCTCCGCGCGACTGCCTATACAACATTATTTTTAGTATATGCGAAACCTGAATATAGTTTGTTCAGAATAAGTAACTGAATCGATTCCAATTATTTTTAAACCATGTTGTATAAAAAATTTGTCCCAAAAATATTTTAAAAAGGCTACAAGTTGGATACAGAGCGACAGTAAGTACCTATCGCAATAATTTAGGTACCTACTGCTACATTATTATTATCATCAATGAGCTCAAGACGACATTGGAGGCGCACGCGCGGGTGCGCCGCGTGGTGACAACATTTTTTTGCGGACAACAAGGTAACATAACAAGCTTATAACTTCGTGATTTTTCATGATACAGTTTTGAAATTTTGTACATAGATTCTGAACACGTGTATACTATTTTATTTACATAAAATAGTATACACGTGTTTCAGGTTTCGCATATACTAAAACTAATGTTGTACATGTGTCGGGAGTCGGGTGAGAATCGCCTTACATTTAGCCAGCGTCATTCCATTGGTGGGCACAGGCCCCTTGACTTCTAGGTGTTCCAATCCAGTCCAGTTGACTACTGCATAGCTATTCACAAACGCTCTGATTCGATTTCGATTCGGGAAGTCGTGTGTCTATCTCGCTTGCTTTCGTAATGCCAAAAAAATATAGATATACGACTTATCGAATCGAAGCGTTTATGAATAGCTATGCTGGTCTTTGGATTTGTCAAGCTCGTTCCGCTATCTTCTTCGTGTTGCAATTGAGTAATTTAAAATTACATAATTACACCAATTGACGGAACCAGTAGTTCTGGCCATTCCATCACAGCGATAGTCATTAATGAAGGAAATGTGTACACACAAGTATGTACACAAGAGTGTACGCAAACCCGGGTGCACTATTTCTTCCCTCGCTTTCATACTCCGATGGAATTTCTCGTTCGTAGCCCGGAATTTTAAAATTGGCGGTGTGGTGTGACACGGGGGTACCCGTGTCTCGAAAAGCACGGCATGAAAGAAAGAAATAAAAAGTATTTATTAACATAGTACATAGCACAGCATAAAACAAAAAAAAAATGAAAGAGATTACAATTATACAAAAATGCATGCCATTGGTCAATGTGGCGACACTGGTGGGAGGCCTATGTCCAGCAGTGGACGTCTTTTGGCTGAAATGATGATGATGATGATGAAGCCATTGGTCCTGACTTCCCGAGGCTGATCTCTCACCGTATCGAATTACTCTTAGAATAAACCTGCCCAAACACGCGCTTAAAGGTTAATTTAATCATAATGACTGTTCCAAAAATACCATACATTATACCCAAGATAATAGTTTAAACTACCCGCTATACAACCCTTTATATTATTATTCATCAAGCGTTATCTCCAAGGCAGGTAGGCAGATATCCAGGTGAGATTTGTAATGTGCGTGCAAACTATTGTTGTGTGACCAAGTCCCGAAATCTGTGGGGCTTAACAGCGCCTCAGAGACATTTTGTTGGGAGACCAGTATTACAGTTAATGATAACGCGTTCAATGCCTATTTGTTTGGGAAAACAAGGTGATAAGTGGAATGTCCTATTAATGTTGGCTATTTTGTTGGTGTACCTTTTATTTTTCCTGGGAGATTGGTTTTGGCACGTGGATTGACAGTGGTTTTAAGGCTATTGTACTTCTACCAGCACCGACCTAATAGTAACCTTATAGAAATGACTATAAAGTTGACTGTTATTTTATTAGTGGTAAAATAACTGTTATTTTTTGTTGTTCTAAATGCGGGGGTAACTCTGTCTCTGTTAATGCCAAATCGACTGAATTGGTCTGATAAAAGTTTGCATACGCATGGATCATAACCTGATTTAGGACATAGGTTACTTTTTGTATGTTGTCGTGGGATAATTTACACCCTACGCGACCGAAGCTGCGGGTAAAAGTTAGTAGGTACTGTATGAATACCTACATAAACGAAATCGGCATCCAATCAATATTTTGTCAATAGACAAAACGTATTTGAAACTGGTTTGTTTAGTTTCGTGCAAACCCTAAATATAAACGAAACCACAAATTATTAACAATATTTCGCCGAACGTGAATTGATTGGATCATTCCAAAATTCTAAACAAGGCATATTTCCGATAATTTTAGAGTGAAATCATTATTATATTCCATTTTGATCACCTAATTAACGTTTGGAACCGCCAACTATACACGCCGAGGCAATAATACCACAGAATGCTGGTAACTTTACCGACACCGGCATTGTTCACGAGTTTTGGTATTATATTATTAACATCATGTACAGACGCCTGCATTTGCCTTTATTGGGAAGGTACTTCATGCTCACAAAGCCACAGAAATCCTTGTTTCTATGGATTTGAATATAAATGATTGCAATTGAGGGTAGGTACTTGGAATCGTGATGAATCAATGAAATAATTCGTAATGCGGATTTCAGTCACAATAAACTTGCAAAGAATCATATTATACAGGGATAGCGTAGTGGTTTGACTGTCGGACTGTCAAGTATAGGTCTCGAGTTGGAACCCTAGACACGCACCTCTGATTTTTCGGATTCATGTGCGTATTGTATAACACTTGGTTCGGTGAAGGAAAACATCGTGTGGAAACCAAACCATGCCTAAGAGATATTTCTCGACGGCATTTAATGCCAAGTCAGAGGCACAAACATACATACACATAAAAAAACTCTGACACCAGGTTAGGTACTAACCACACGAAAAGAAAGAAAGAGTAACATATTGTAAATTAGCCATTAGTTTAGGTGAAGCTACAATCTTCGCAGGGTGGCTGGTAGCCGTTGGATGAGGAATGCCGATTGGGTTGAATGACGTGCGACTGGGGAAGCCTATGTACAGCAGTGGACTTCTGCAGACTGACGATGATGCACTACCGCTTTCACTGACGGTCGACCACTTGTCACCCTTATGCCCTGTGAAATAAAGTTGAAAGGTGGTAGACCATCCACTGGTAGTAATACGCCACTGAACCAGTGAACGAAAACGCAATGGATAAGTGAGGTAATGATGATCGTTTAATGTTTGTATGTGAACTGGGATTTGCTCTATAGCGAAACTATTATTCGCCAGTGTTTTTTTTTACTAAATAGGCTTGCGTTTCGCCGCATCTTACCTGATCATCATCATCAATGGCACGCCACTGAACTCGATCCTCGGCAAGTCTCGTCCAGGTGCTACTGGTCATCCTGCAAAAATCGTCACTTCACGGCGTCCAGAGGGTGAATCCCGATTCGCGATCTATATTCTAGACGACGTCTAATCCAACGCGCATTGGTTCTACGGCACATACATGATGATTAAGATTAGATGTTCATGTAGGAAAGTGAATTACAATATTATCGCGTGAATAACAACCATAAAACCATTCGATACTTTCAAATAAAACATCATTACGTTACATGAGAATACAAAATGCTATTTTCTAAACATCTGTTGCAATGCTCTGAATATAAATGTAAATTCGTTTTCGTTTTTCACTGCGGATCTCGGTATGAGAGATGGTGCATTAAAGATAGTAGGAAAGTATTTTATTCTTCCTCTCAAGAGGAGTTTTAATGATTTGATTTGAATAGAAGAATATTCTGAGTGAATTTTAATGGAGGAAGAAGAAATTTTAACCGTAAAAATATATTTAATCACAATGGATTAGCAAGATTTTATTGACAAAAATATTACCTGAGTCTGACCTGAAGATGGAGGAACACCTCATTTTATTCGTCCCTTATTCGTACGTGCTATGGGGGGCCCACAGCACAGCGCTGGTTTTCAATGATCAACCATGAAAAAACTTACGGAAGCCAAAACAGCATAAATATTTGATAACATAAAATAATAAAATAAAATAAACAGTAAGTACTTGGATTTTATAATATAAAACAACTATAGGAAATATAATGAACGCTACACAAAATATAAAAGTATGAGCGCAGGCTGAACAAAATAAACATAAAAACAAAGTGAAAACATGGCTGATGGAAAACATGGAATAGATCATGTATCTCACAGTTCTACTTCTAGTATTTCACTTTTTGTGCACCCTTTTTATATTTTAGCTCCTTCGGTTTTTTAGTTGAGCTCACTAGCACCGAATTCGAAAATCTTACCGCGAGTGCTAATACTATCTGTAAACCAAAACAGAAGTGGGTATTGACCCCGCGTCCCGCTTGCATAAACAATGAGACACCATTTATCAAAACTGATACCCACTCCTGGTGCTGGCATTGTTTTTGATAGCTGTTTCGTTTGAATCACTTAGAAGAGGTTCTAACACCCTTTTAACAGTCTAGTGGTCGCAAACAAGACTGCTGAGCATGAGGTCCTGGTTCGACTCCCAGATCGGGCAAAGTTTGATTGGGTTTTTCAAATTTCTCAGAAGCAGCCACAGAAGCTGGATTCGTGCCCGGTTGATGTGACTGACCAATTACATGTGACTTAAACATTACTGGCGAAAAAAAAAAAAAAAGGGTGTGGCTGTGGGTAAAATATTAGGTACGCCTCTACCTAACCCTTCGGGGATTACAGGCGTGATGTTATGTTATGCTTATAACTTAGGTTTATAATCAATTTGCAAAACAATTATTTTTACTTTATTTTAAAAGCACTATCTTTTAAAAGTACGATATTCTTAATGACATGTACTCAGAAAAGTGAAAGAACGCATCAAATAAATGTTACGTACTATAACAAACACTACGAATGTAAAAGGGTTCTTTAATGGCGGTCGTACGCCTTATCTTCACGACCTTTTTCCTCTGGGGGATGGGCCAATTGAAAATTTTCAACGTTGTCAAGGTAAAGTGCATCGGTCTCACTTAAGAGTTTAATATGATAATGTACGTCCTGTGGTGAAACATCATTATTCACTTTGAAAAGATAAATAACAGAAGCATTGTGTTTTTGCACACGTTTTTAAAGTAGATTTTTTGTTGTTAAAAATGTAAAAAAGACACTTTTAGTCTAACTACTCACTGGAGACAATTTATCATAACATTGTTTTTTTCTTTAGACTTAAATTCAACCGATATCCATTTGATTGTCATTATTTATTTTCTATTCTAATACAACCCCGTCAGATGATCAATATGCCTAACGCGCTGCCGAAGTTGTTCGTATTCATGGGTTGCTATCAGTGGCGAAGGTTCCATAAAACTCGATTCCTACCAGATTCCCTTTGAAAATTTGGCACAGTCAGTTTTATATAGACAAATAATATAATCACATTAAAGATATGTACTCCGGTTTACCTTTTACAAAAATTGACCCTTCGCTACTGGTTGCTACATCGTGACAGGCTAAAGCAATGTGTGAGCTGGATTTCTTCAATAAAGACTAGTCCCAAACCGCCCCTGATAGAGAAAATTAGATGGAGAGCAGATAATGTAGAATGTAGTATTTATGCTGCAGTGAGCAAACCTAGGCTTATAATTCCGTACATTACAAAATCAAATTATCTTCATGGTCTTCAGCCGTTGTTCAATTCAAAGTGGACTTTGTTAAACTAATTAATTAAACTAGATTTGCATAAAAATTGCTTCTTCTGTTAATTGCTGCTGAATTAATGTCATAGAGAATATGATTGAATAACACTTTATAGACTTTTAGAAACATAATAACATTTATTACGATATTTTATCATTTTTGATTCTCTTGGTCACTAATATTTTTACTGGGTGTAATTTTACTTTTTTATATTGTTTTATTTTATTTCTTACAGCGTCGTATTGGACTTGGTCTGTAATGTTGTTAATAATTAGTTATAAACATATAAATAAAATAAATAAATAAAAGCAGGACCTTCTCATTTGTCAAATAACTAAATAAAATTAAAACAACAATGATTAATTCTCAAACAGAAGACCTGAAAATTGTAATATTATATGTTAGGCATTACTATCTAAACCATAACGTCACACCCACTCGCACATGATTGAAATTCACCGCAGGGATTAATTACCTACGCGTTACAAATTATATAAATTCATAATTATTTTGACAGATCAGTCTGTTATTGTTTTATTGTTACCCGTGATGTCTTCGACCATTGTGAAATATACACCGAGTATCAGAATACTGTAATCATCATTAAAGGTGCCCGAAAACAAAAACAGATCTCAAATATTTTGGTCAAGTAGGTAGCCAGCTGTCCTGTATGCCCAGTTATTATTTATTATAACTGTCGTAAATATTTTTAGAGGTTACGATATTGATCCCATAGAGAAAGTTGGTCAGTTTGATTTTTGTAAAATTGTTGAAAGGTTGTCGTAAAATTTATAATGACTAAATCAACAAAGGATTTAGTCATTTTCTAACCTTCAATAATAATATTTTATGTGTCGGATCCGGTCATTAGTACGGACATAAAATGAATCGCAAGTGCGCTGGTGATGACGTCACGCGATCTTACACAAGTCTACCCACACCACAGCGTGGCTTCTACAGAGCCCTGATGTTTAAAGCTCGATTCGAGGAGGACAGTCAATGTCTAATCGCAGCGGAGTTGAGACGTCCTGGAACTGTACCCGATTCATTGTGCCCCGTGTTATTGTGTTAAGTTGTAATCTCAAGTAATTTGTTAGTTTATTATAAACAGTGTATCGCACCCAGTGTATTTTCATTGCACGAAACCCATCGTTTGCGATGTGCACGAGCCGAACGGAATAAATCTAGACATATCCGGCAGATGTAACTTATTTTGGCAGTCATTGAAAGTTATCAGAAGCTTAAAAGTCGAACAATCATTCTGAGAGGTATCGCGTTAAACAGTAACTGGATAGGAAGGTCAGATAGGCAGCCACTTCATGTAAAATACTGGTATTTAACTGCTTTCGTTGAGACTGGGACTCGATCCCAATTCACTTGAGATTAGGCTTGAGTGATGAGATTTTTTTTTTTTTTTTTAACCTCGTAACATCATCAGATGAGTCCTTCCACCCAGGGCAGAGCGGGAGGGACTGTCAGACTTGTACTGACTAAAATCCACGGTGTCCTTCAGTAGCCCTTTATGTTCCAGGGTCACGGTAATTCTATGAGTCCCGCGACCCCGGCAGGCTTTGGCCCTCTAGAGGGGGGCCCCGTCATTATGCTGACACTCTTTGAGGCGCGCGTGGAACACAACGCGCCGAGATTGATGAGATTAGGCTAGATTGATGAGATTAGGCTAGATTGATGAGATTAGGCTAGATTGATGAGATTAGGCTAGATTGATGAGATTAGGCTAGATTGACGAGATTAGGCTAGATTGATGAGATTAGGCTAGGCAGATGATTTTGGCAAATTCATCAATATACCTGTGTCCTCCCGGCTAACCAACATACTAACAAGTTTATCACTCCTGTCCTCTGTTCTATAATAGTAATAATCTCAATACAAGTAGTTATTAATTACAACCGAAGCGTACATCAAAGGAACCGAAGTGAGATATCTATTAATTGCCAATATATTTGGCTACAGACTCATAAATGTCTAGTGTTTCATTGAAGGAGTATTGCTTGTTGATATTTAGTTAAGTATTAGTTTATTACGATTGCTTTGGAGTACGATTGAGCTGTGTCTTAAGTCGAAACTGTACACTGTATTGCAACGATTTTCGTATTTATAACATACCATAACCTCATACCTGTAATCCCCGAAGGGTTAAGTACCTAATAGTACACCCACATTCTGTCAGTTATGTTTAAGTCCGATGTAATAAGGGGCGAGCCTATTGCCATCAACCGGGAACAAATCCAGACTCCGTGCTACTGAGAAATTGCTGATGGAAAAGCCCGATAACAATTTGCCCAACCCGGGAATCGAACCCAGGACCCCATGCTCGGCAGTCGCGATTGTGACCACTAGACCAACGAGGTAGTCATAGTCCATAGGTTTTATACGAACATAAACTCTCGACTTTTGCATATGATGCCGCGATTTATACTCTCAGTCGTTAGACCACATTCGGGTATTCGAATGACGTAACTAGAATTCGGGCGGACGAGTAGTTTGAATGACGTCCAACCATGAAACCGGACAATATTGTCCGAATATGGACATAGTCGATCCCGTTCTTTACACTTGGTCGTGTGCCCGAATTCGATTATTTCTGAATCTAACCTAATCGAATCATATTGTGCCATAATTACGTGCATCAGTTTACACATAATTCGTTTCTTTCTTCTTATCTTTCTTTTTATTTCTGAATAAACGTTTTCACATTTCAGACTAAAATCAATCAATAAAAAAAATAAAAAAAAATAAAAAATAATAATAATATTATATATAAAATCAATAATTCCACTAATCCGTTTGATTAATTAACGTAGTTTTCAGAGGATATTTTTGTATAGTTTTACCACATTCACAGAAAGGGATAGTATTATACATACAGGGTGTAAACAGACCATTCACATAGCCGTCAACCAAGCATTCTGTACATCAAACTAAGTTTAACTAAGTAACTTTACGCAAAAAATATTGCTGGGAATTTTTTTTTTTGGGGTGAAAAATCACGTTTTAAGGTAGGACTCCATGGAAAGCACTCAAAGCATTGTGCTGATAGATGGATTGAATAGTACGTGAGTCGTGGAGGTGTGTAAAGTAAAAATCTTAAATTAAAAACATATATTTAAAAAAAAACTTGTGAAAAAGTTGGAACTTTGACCCCCAATATCTCCGTAACTAGAAGGTTCCCAGGTATGGTCTAGAACAAAAAAATGATCGCAAAGACAGGGAAAATAAGTGCCTTTCGGATGTGTTAAGGGTGTATTTACACCCTTTATAGTATATCTCGGAAAATTTGATCCCGAGTCTTCTCAACAATAGTGGGCTCACCTTTGAATGTACTTAAAAAAGAATTGAACCAACAAAACGCGTTGATACCTCACTTTAAACTATATTTCGAAGGTACATTACAATTACCGAAACTTTAACTTATTACTTAAGTCAATTTGTAAGCCAACTTCAAGTTAAGTTTACAAGTAAAGTTACCGTAAATCATTTTGAACTAAACAGTTACTTGAAAGTGCTTGTATCTGCTGATTTATCGCTTTATTAAGTAGGTACGCGTTTTGTGTGCCCCGCTTACACAATTTCTGTAGGGACTGTTACCGCTACTACGAATGTATAGGGATCTACACGTGCAGGGAGAAGTTACGTAACGTTATACTGGGCGATTTGTTAAACTTGGGCAATACTTTAGGGGAGAGTAGTACACATGAAAATGAACAACTCTTAGAATTATAGTGCTTAAGTATGTGCGCTTGCACAGGTGCACTCCCTCTTCCCTCTCCCTCATAGTCCGATGGGACGGCAATCCGACACGGATCAGGCACAGGACCAACGGCTTAACGTGCTTTCCGAGCCACGGGGGTCTCATACCGCCAACTTCCAAACTCCGGGCTACTAATGTGAAATTGCTAATGGAAAAACTAAATATCACTTTTTGCCCAAATCAGGAATCAAATCCAGAATCCTACGCTCAGCTGTCGCGCTTGCGACCGCGAGACCAAGGGAGCAGTTAAAAAAATATCAACGGGGATACATTTTAGAAAACCGTTGATTGATAGTCACTATTTTACTACATACGTAGGATACATGTCTGTACCGCAGTATTAAGGTCAACAAACGAGATACCACGCGCAACGCTGAGGTTACACCTGTGGGTTACACAGGCACCTCGCCACAACTATTCTGTCTTCATGTTGTACCGAGGCAATGCCATTCGAACTACGCATATTCGCACTTTTCGGTGTTGCGGTCTGTGGAACTGTAGGACTTCTTGGTGCTGTGCTGCAACGGCTTGTTGTGTTCTCAACCTTCTTGCACCTTTGCTTAGAAACGGTTTCGTGATTATCAGACGACCGACGCTCAGCTTAGTCCGCTCGAACATGATAAGAAGATATTACAAACCTTTTCTTCGAATTTTGCTACGACCTTACTCGTCGAATATTTACTGTCTGTCAAAACCTAAAAAACGTACTTAGAACACGCAGTTTCTCCTCAAAATAATGTGCCTTGTTCAAAATGTAAGCCAATCTTACTTATGATACGTATATAAACAACACGATAATCGTTAAAATGTTATTAGGGGACGCTCTAGTAGGACATTTAGGTACTAATCTTTATGTGATATTCTTTAGAAAGATGCGTGGTACCGACTCATAATCGGAGTGCATACACAGGGTGTAAACATACCCTTCACATACCCGTCAACCAAGCATTCTGTAAATCACACTAAGTAACTTTACGCAAAAATTATTGCTGGGAATCGACTTTTTTTTTTGGGGTTTATAAATCACGTTTTAAGGTAGGACTCGGTGGAAAGCACTTAAACATTGTGTTGATGGATGGATTGAATAGTACGGGGGTCGTGGAGGTGTGTACAGTAAAAATTTTACAGTAAAACATGTATTTAAAAAAAACTTGTGAAAATGTTTTAACTTTGACTCCCAATATCTCCGTAACTAGAAGGTTCCCAGGTATGGTCTAGAACAAAAAAATTATCGCAAAGGCGGGGAGAACAAGTGCCTTTCGTTTATGTTAAGGGTCTAGCAAGAAGCTACGGAGATATTGGGGGTCAAAGTTCCAACTTTTTCACAAGTTTTTTTAGAATACATGTGTTTAACGTAAGATTTTTACTTTACACTTCCACGACCCCTGTACTATTCAATCTATCCATCAGCACAATGCTTTGAGTGCTTTCCATCGAGTCCTACCGTAAAATGTGATTTTTCACACCAGAAAAAAAATTCGATTCTCAGCAATAATTTTTGCGTAAAGTTACTTAGTTTGATGTACAGAATGCTTGGTTGACGGCTATGTGAAGGGTCTGTTTACACCCTGTATACATACAGCATTTTGATTTCACCACCCCGTCCACCTCCGTCCACATACTCAAGTGACACTTAGACTTCCATACTCAAATACTTCTGGGCAATATTATCTGAAGCCTGCGTACTTCATAAGTACGCTCTCGGCTAGCAATATAGCTGAATATTAAATACTGGATATGAACCTCGGAGATTATTATTGCGTCTTGAGTATAGAGCAAATATACGCAATACGTTGAGAGTTCAGTTATTTTCTTTGGCGACGGTTCAGATATTAAATGATGCAGTATCTTGCGGATTTTGCTTCCAGGTCAAACGTTAACGGTGTTAAAGATCGTATTTTTCATGAGCTGCAATCGTGAGTTTGGCAACGTGAGAAAGGTTTTTTGGTTGTAGCATAAAATGCAAAATCGAGTTAGTACGATTTGCATTTTACGAAACTTTCTGTTTTTTAGCAGCAAGTACAGGTACTGTATCTTTTCTTTTTATATAGCTAGAAAACTGCTTTCAGATAACTGTTTTGCCTTATCTACGATGCAGTACTAACAATGATATTATAAATAAAAAGAGGAGTTCCAAGCTATTCCGATACAGCGACCTTTACGATACGTTTTGGATTGTTTTCGACCTGTAACGTCGATGCGTTGCTGACCCAGCGAGTTTGTAAAAGCCAACTAAAAATTTTTGGTAACTGCGAATCAAAAATGTTAGGACTGGTTAGTTTTTGAGTTTTCATTTAACAGAGCAAGTTCCCAGGATTTTTTTTGCCATAAAACGGATTACTTTTTTTTTTGGGTGGGAATTCATCAAATGCCCCCCCCCCACCACTCTGGGCGGAGCGGAAGGGAGTATCAGACTAGTACTGACTAAAACCCATCCATGTTCCTTCTTTGCCCTTTGTGTTCCAGGGCCACGGTATCTCTTTCGAACAGTCCCGCAGCCCCGGTTGGCAAACACCCTGAATATAAAAGTAGAGATTAGTTTATTAAAATGCAGTTAATTTGTAGAATTGTTTTCACTCAGTTACAACCGAACTACCTGTCAATAATGGAGCACAAGCCTATAACTTTCAAATCATCTTAAATTATTATCAGGGTACACCGTGGATTTTAGTCAGTACAAGTCTGACAGTCCCTCTCGCTCTGCCCTGGGTGGGAGGACTCATTTGATGATTTTACCACGATAAAAAAATATATTATCATGGTCTTTTAAAGATAAACATTTTTCTTTAAAGTTATTGTATTAAAATTAAGAGTTAATAATTACAAAATCTCACAAAGTTCGAAAGTTTAATTACCAATTAACACCGATGCCTATTTAATTTTGCAAAGAACAATTTAATAGCAGGCCGTGGTAATTTTCTGACCAAATTTATTATACTCAGGTAGCTGCTTTATTTTATAAAGTGATCGACTGAAAATCTCGTTAAATACTACTTAGGTCATCATCTGCCTAGCCTTTTCCCAACCATTTGATGATGTCCCATCAGAAAAAGAAAATGTGTGCGTTTGCCAAATTGAATAGGACAAAAAGAAGGGTCATTTGCCGTCTCTTTAACCCCAATAACTTACCCGAGTTTAAAAAAAATTAATATTGATTTTGAAAAATCACTAAATTCGACATTAAAAAAAACTACTCAAATTATTTATGAAAGTATTTATTAAACAATAATTTATGTAGGTACACATTTGTGAAAAAGAGAAACACACTTGTAAAGAAGAAAAGAACAGACAAATAGATATCCAACAATTAGATCGAAACCCAAATACATAATGAATGTTATTATTTTAATCTAACTGTTGACGTTATTTACTTTTGAAAATGTCAAGAAGTCGATTAATTACAATTTTTGTGCTAGTCGCTGCAATAGTCAGCTCATACAGGATGTTTTTTTTAAGCAACAACGAACGGTTAGAAACAACGAACGAAATCTTTTTCCTTCCAGCGTGTTTTAATGGAATTCTTTTTATAAAAATTACATTATATAAATAGTATTAATTTTAACAGAGGTTGAAGTTAAGGCTATACATAGTAAAGTACAATTATTGGTCATTGTTTTGTATTGAGAGTTGATAAATTAGTACCTAAGTTATATTATGTATGTTATTTTATAACACACTTTATTAATTTTTAACATATTATCAGCATTTTTGAAAACCAAAGTAAGTAACTAAGAATATAAATAATATAAGCCCTACCAGTACCGGAGCAAGGGTCCAAGCTAGCGGTGGTCACGGCTCTTGAGAGAGGAACCTCCTAACAAATACGCGCCGTGTTCAGCAGTACTGCTCTTTGGATCAAGCCCTTGATTCAGCTGCCTAGCGAGAGCCTCTTCAGATATTGGTCGAGGCTGTTGGCTTCATACTTATTTCGTTTATTAATTTTGACACATATTTTTAAACATTTCTCAAAAAAAAAAAACAACAAATAGTATTATTATGTTGCAGTAAATGAGATATTCCGAAGAAACTCAAATGTGCATAGAATTATCTTTCGTGAGATAAATGGAACAATGTGTAACGAACATCCATCAAGACTTTGTTCAGTAAAACTTGCCATTATCATTAAAGCGTGAAATTAAGTATTAATAAATAAGTTAAGTACATAATATGTATGAATTTTGAATTAAAAGAAAAATTAGAATCGCTAGCATGCTGAATACACAATACATTTTAGATTGTTTACTTGTTTCTTTGCTTTTTTGTTATTTGTAAAAGTTGACTATATCTATATTTTATTACCGACTACAATACGGTAATAGCCATGGCTATGTGTTTTTTGGGCCATTCCTCAAAGCGCAACTATTCTTAAACGCAACCAACTAAGCGCAACTAAATTATTCCTCGAAGCGCAGCCATTAGTTGCGCTCGAGGAATAATTTTGTTTCGATGATGAAAAATAGAGAGGGGTATGCTGGATTCATTAATTTTTTTTTAATTATGGTTGCGCTTTGAGGAATAAACATTATAATATTTTTAATTTGAATTTGTGAGCGCAACTAATGGTTGCACTACGATGAATAATTTAGTTGCGCTTACTTAGTTGCGTTAAAAATGGTTGCGCTCTTAGGAATACCCCATAAAATTGAATACTCTTATTCAGGCTCTTTAGTTCGATTCACATTGTATATAGCGTGTTGTTTGTACTTCAACAGTCATTCTCACTTCGACAGGTTATAGTAAATAACGTGTCTTTTTTTTCAACGAGTTGTATTTATTTTTCGCAGTGTTTAAAGTTCTAGTTAAGTTAGTGTGGTGGTGTTTCTAAACTGTTAATACTTAATAAAACAATACAAGTGTTGCATGCTTTTATTCACAAGTACTCTGTAACTACACTAGTATATTACTAGATATACTACACTAGTATATTTCATGCTGTATGTTAAAACAAGGATTATCCCTGAAAAATGATCAGGTTTGTGACATTTTATTTGTTTTCTGCAATAAATTATTAACAATTTTGAATAGGAAAGTAATCTCTGCCTCAATATATTTTTGATGGTTAAACGGAACGAACTTCTCACAAAGTGTATTCGATGGAACAATAATAACTATCTAAAGTTTCTTTATTTTTTTTGAGGTGACAACGTCTTATAATTCGATGGAGCCGGCTGCACGCACGAAAATATAAGGCGTTACCTCGCTCTGAGGCGTTCCATAAAACAATTGCTCAACGCACATAAATTTTTTGAAAAATGCAACCATTCCATCAGTATTTTCTGATGACGTTGTCACGTTCAACTATCGTCAGTAAACCAACTTTTTTTTAGTTTTTGACTTTAGTGAAACATTTACCATTTTCAAGGTGATCTATTGCCTCGTTGACGGTCGGAAGCGCTACCACTGGTCTTGACTTCAATTCTCAGATCGGAGAGTGATATCAAGTTTTCCAGGAATTTCTCAGTAGCTACCTGAAATCTAAATTGTGACCTACACTTCTAAAAAACTTAAAAAATATATATAAAGGGTGTAAATGGACCCTTAACACAAACGAAAGGCACTTGTTCCCCCGTCTTTGCGATCATTTTTTTGTTCTAGACCATACATGGGAACGTTCTAGTTACGGAGATATTGGGGGTCAAAGTTCCAACTTTTTCATAAGTTTTTTTTTTTTAATATATGTTTTTAATGTAAGATTTTTACTATACACACTTCCATGACCCAAGTACATACTATTCAATTCATCCATCAGCACAATACTTTGAGTGCTTTCCATCGTGTCCTACCTTAAAACGTGATTTATAACCTCAAAAAAAAAAGTCGATTCCCAGCAATAATTTTTGCGTAAAGTTACTTAGTGTGATGTACAGAACGCTTGGTTGACGGATATGTGAAGGGTCTGTTTACACCCTGTATTTATTCAAAAGTTAAAAATGGTAAATTACAACAAACGTAAGCTTCACAGGCGACATGAGTTCTAATAATTTTAAAGTAGCGAAATAATTAACTTATATATTATAACATAAACGCTATGGTAATTAGAGATACGAACTAAAATAGTTAAGGTAATAATAACACGTAGACAAACAATATGTCAATTGCGGAAAATAGTCGGTACCTTGAATTTTATTAATTAGACTAACATGATTGTGTCAGCAGTATTCTTAGGAGTATCCTTCCTAATCCTATCTAATATTATAAATGCGAAAGTAAGTTTGTTTGTTTGTTTGTTACCTTTTCACGCCTAAACCACTGAACCGATCGTACTGAAATTTTGCATATACGTTGTCAGGTGTACAGAAACGGACATAGGGTACCTTTGATTCCGAAAAAAAGTAAGTTCCCGAGAATAACAACAATAACGTTCTTGTGATAATAGATGGCGCTACGTGTCTTTCGAATCATGATTGAATTATATTATTACAAGCAGAGTACAACCGGTCGCGGGACTCATAGAATTACCGTGACCCTGGAACATAAAGGGCTACTGAAGGACACCGTGGATTTTAGTCAGTACAAGTCTGACAGTCCCTCCCGCTCTGCCCTGGGTGGGAGGACTCATTTGATGATTTCACCACGTTAAAAAAAAAAAAAAAAAAAAGCAGAGTACAACTCGAATTGATTGTCAAATTCTAAATTAACGCCAGCGAAGCCGCTGGCAAAAGCTAGTAGTAAATATTGCAGAAATCAAGGCATAAACGTCGCGGTCGATAATTTGCGTGATGTTATGTTATTCAAATATTATTTTTCTTTTGCCCTCAGCAACGAGTCTTGCATTTTCCCAACAACGGGTGCGGCCCCCAACACTTTCATGTCTGCTATCAATTTTTTCATAGCAGCGCAATGCCTCGTACAGTCCAAGGATTGGCCACCCGAAGCTGAATTAAGGGGTACGTACAACATTGTAGTTATCGAATGCGTGTATTTCATCTTTAGTGAGACATCAACATCATTCCTTCTCATCTTAACTTATTTGGGGTCGGCGCAGCATGTCTTCGTCTTTCATACTTCTCTACCGAGTACCTGAGAGTACTTTTATTTTAAAAAAAAGTAAAACCTTTGAAATTGTTAACAAAATCCGGTTCAAATAGGGGAAGTAGTCATTTCATAATAATTTTATGCGGACGAAGATCGCATAAAATTCCGATGACCTGGTGAAGGTTGCAGGGATCCGCTGGATGCGAGTCGCCCGGGACCGGTCAATGTGGCGACATTTGGGGGAGGCCTATGTCCAGCAGTGGACGTCTTTTGGCTGAAATGATGATGATGAAGATGATGAAGATCGCAGGCAACAGCAAGTTCACAAATATACCTACAGGACTGGACAACAAACGTAGGGCAGTAGTCCGACATTACAGTATTGAAGAGTTCATCACTTAACAAATGACAATCATGTATTTCTGCGATATTTGCTCTCATTGAGTTTTATTATTATTTTGCGTTAATCATTTTGATTCTATTCTGTAGGTAATTAAGTGGCTATTCATTTTATTATTTTCACCTTTTGCCATTATAATTTTATTTTTTATTAAACGACTGTTAATTTTATTGTTGTAAAAATTAGTTATTGTTTTTGTTTACTATTACTATCTAATCCTTATTAATCTAATTTTAAGTTATTTTCTAAACAAAGTATTTTGTTGAGAAATAAATGACTTATAACACCCGTCTGGGTGCAGAACCCTTCCGATCTATGGAGGAAGTTTACACCATGTTCCTCACAACTCTACGTTAACTACTACTGTGATGTACTCGTCTATGAGAATAACAGGCTCATCATTATCAATTTTCAAGGTACCTCATGTGGGTGCAAAAAGAATTATCAGTGAACACGGTTTTTGTGGGGCTTGCTTATCTAATGAACAGCAAGCGTCGGGCAAATATTTAAGTGTTGATAAGTCCCAATAACGTTAATTTGTTGTTCTAAACGTATTTTTTGGGATTACAAACATATATTTGCAGTTTGAGAATTGAATTTGATCCTATAACAATTTATGGAGGAACATGTTTTTACTAATACCTAATATTACAATAATAAATAACTCAAATAATATGTAGTGATAATAATTTTAACATAAGATCCTTGTCTCACTTTCAAATGTTTGTGAGAAATATAATTACAATAGATAAGTTTGATCAATCTGGGAATATTTTTGGCCTGCCTAACTTCCGCAATTTTATTTATAAAATTGCAGCCACGCAAAAAACCTGTATTAAACAATAGCTTGTATCAAACGAAACAAGTTTATTTCTGAGATAAAATCTTCTAAAAAATTCACGTTTCCAACATAATAAGGTATCACACACACAAAAAATCTGATTACTCCTTCGCATAAAGTTGTAAGCCTTCTGAACGTGTCCAAGCTATTCCAAAGTCAAGTCAAGTGACGCCTGTTACTGAAGTAATAAAAGTTTTGTTTTTTTTTGCTATTTGGCCTAAAACTTAGATGAGGATTAATCTTTACTATTTTCGGTAAAGCCAGAAATATTATTGAACCTAACCTTGCACTATATTGTAAGGCTGTTAATCAATTCGAAGGCAATCATCTTTGTACTGTCGAGTGCAATTATATAGCCTATTAAATAAAAAAACAACATACAAACTTTTATATAGCCTACTAGCAGTTGACCGCGACCTTAGTCCGCAAAAAAAAGAAACCAATCTTACTTTCCTATTTAAATCGAAATTTGTTAACTATTTCATGGGTTTAATTTTTTTGCACTGAACCCTAATCTTTTTTTAAAAGCGTAAATATTTTGCCGATGCCGATACGTTGCGTGCATGGCACGTAACGCTGTTGGTCGGTGATGGTACGGACTAGCCTATGCCCACTAAAAATGTCATATTGGTTTTGCCAGACACGTTCTTAGCACGGTCATAGTATGACACGGTGTAAAGGGCAAACTCCTTAAATCATAATATTAATTCTTGATTTTTAATTTTAAATCGCAGATTCCGAAGAATTTGACTTTATCATCGTGGGAGCTGGCACAGCTGGTAGTATACTGGCCAACAGACTGAGTGAAATTGAAGACTGGAGTGTACTTCTACTTGAAGCAGGTGGAAACCCTCCTATAGAAAGTGAAGTAAGTTGAAATTTACATACATACATGCCATAGACAGATAGTCGATGCCTAGATAACTGATATAAGAAAAAAATAGTTCAATAATTACCTTTTTGCATTTTGGACGCCAGTTTCGGCATTATTTCGTGATTCAACATAATTTTAATATCATCTTTATAATATTATTCTTTGTCTTCCACAGATACCAGGACTGGGTAGGAGTCTACTTGAGTCAAAGTTTGATTGGAAATATACAACGGTGAACAATGGATTTTCCAATCAGGCCCACAAAGATGGCAAAGTAAAATGGCCAAGAGGTAAAATGCTTGGAGGCAGCAGTAGTATAAACGTAATGGCATATGTGCAAGGGCACCCCCTTGATTACTTGTCTTGGTACAACGAAGGAAATGTTGAATGGCATCCAGATATAGTTAAGCAATATTTCAAGAAAGCTGAAAGTTTGCGAGATCCCATTCGTTCAACGATTCCGGCAGTTTACAACCATTATGGGCATAAGGGACCTATTAATCTCAGTACTTATAATCATACAGATATTAATATAGTAGAAAATATACTTTCTGCTTTGAACGAAATTGGGATAGCCAATGTTGACGATTTAAATACAGCTAATAATTTAGGTTCTAGCAGATTGATGTCGACAGTAAGTGAAGGCAAAAGGGTTAGCTCGGCCACAGCATACCTTAACCCTATAGCACGAAAAAGGAAAAATTTGAAGATAGTTAAGAATGCGTATGTAACCAAAATTGTTTTCGATGGGATCAACGCACGCGGTGTGGAAGTAGATCACGATGGCTGCAAGTTAATAATAAAAGCAAAACTTGAAGTAATTCTCAGCGCAGGTTCTGTAGGCACTCCTCAGCTTCTCATGTTATCTGGTATAGGACCAACAGAACATCTCACATCGAAGAATATAAAAACAGTCATCGATTCGCCCATGGTTGGACAGAATTTACACGATCATACTGTTGTTCCCATTTTATTATTTGCCGATGAACCAGAGGTTGATGAACAAGCAAAAAGAAACTTTGAAGCACTAAGATATATCTATGATCGCCAAGGATACTTAGCATGTTACGGTTATCAAGATGTGTCTGCATTTTATTCCGCAGACCCTAATGCTTCGTATCCAGATTTTCAGACTGTCATTTCACTCTATAAGAGAAACGAAGAAACTATAAAATCATATGCTTCAAATTATGTTAAATCCGTAGAGGATTCAATATTGAAGCAAAGCGTAAACAAAGCTGTATTCCAGTTTCACCAAATTTTATTGTCACCTTATTCTAGAGGAAACATAACGTTGAATTCAAATGATCCTTATGAAGACCCTGTCATATACTACGATAACTACAGTGACTCTAGAGATTTAGATTTCACAGTTCTTGGAGTAAAAATACTGGCGGAAATCGTCAACACCTCTTACTTTAAGTCTATTGGTGCAGCGTTGGGCAGAATCGAGTTGGCAGCCTGTGATGGATATGAACTTAGTAGTATTGACTATTGGAAATGTATTGCTGTGAATATGGCTACAACTATTTACCATCCAGTGTCTACTGCTAGAATGGGTCGCGATATAAGTGTTTCTGTCGTCGACAGTCGTTTAAGGGCTCATGGCATACGGGGACTTCGAGTGGTAGACGCTAGTGTAATGCCCACTATCACTAAAGGTAATACCAATGCTCCCACAGTTATGATTGCTGAGAGAGCAGCTGATTTAATTAAGCAGGATTATAAAAGGGCAGCTCCCTCGGTTTCTCCGTTGTATAACGTATCGTATCACTAAATTAAACTACGATTTATAATTCTGAAAGGAATATCTTTGTTATTAATCAATACACGACCTATAATAATTGTCTTTTTTTTTAATTTTAATGTCTATGTCGATGCCATTTTAAATTATTACAATTTATTTATTAAAACATTTATTTTTCAAATTAACTGGCCTTATTTTACCCTCACCAAAAGTACTTCGAAAACAAAATGACATTATTACAACATTTTATACCTTGATTGTTATTAAATAAATACTGTTTGCTGGTATCAAGTTAAAACATTTCCTTTCAAAACCCCAAGAGACCACCCAAATGGATGCCAAAAATAGGTCGAACTACATAACTAAAAATAACTTTACCAATCCCTAATTACCGGCAAATGCGGGAACTAAGAGTTCTAAAGCAATTGTTTAGCGAAAAACAATACGGCTCACACGAAATTAAGCAACACAGTTTTTCGAGGTCTCAATTTTAATTATTTCCGTAATTTTGTCACCGGATCCGCGGGTAGCGGTGCGACGTCGGCAAAATAAACAATGCTAGTACATTTGCTTCGTGTATACAGATGTTGTGGAACAGGGCCGTATTTTAACCAGAGACTGGGACACTATCAAGGGAACAATTGTATTTCCTTATACTTTTTTTTTCTGTACTGCACAGTCTTGGTTAGGCATAAACATCGCGATAGGATCCCTTGGGTGTTGTAACAGGAGAGTAAGGAATTAATTCATGAAGATGAGTAGCTACACTTTATGCCGCAAGATTCATGAACGATAAAAATGGAGCGTTTTAAGATGTCAGTTGGGTAGCAACGGCAAAGAAGTGTAAGATTGATCGATGTCTATGGGGAGTCCCGTGTTCAGTAAGATAAATTGCAGGTTGATATGACGATTTTATCGAGGTTCTGGTTATCGATGTCGACATTTTTCAGGTTCAACAGCTGTAGGTTATTCAACCGATATCACTTTTTCGTTTAATTGTTAACAAAATACTGGTATGTTCCACCAGTTTTTGCAGATTAGTTATGTTAATATATTAAATGTAAATAATGAAATCTGTAATTATTAGTTCGTTTCGGTGGTCTGGTAGCAGCAAGTGCCAATGCGTAGCATTAGGTGTTGGGTTCTATTTTCAGGTCTTATAATTCAGATTAAGTCAGATTTTTCGAGCATGAATTTTTCAGCAGTAGCTCAAAGTCGGGATTTGCGAGAGTCTAAAAATAGGCTCACCTCCTATTACACGGGACCTAATCATAACTGGTGATTTGTTGATTGGTATACCTCTGCCTAACCCTTAGTGTATTACAGACGTGATGTTACGTTCTTAGAAAAAAAACAATTATAATTATTATAATAAAACAGTTGCACAACGCGTACAGATGGCGTGGTTAAACAACGGAATTGTATTTTATTTACAAGACGACAACTACCAAGGGAGAGATTGTGTTTTGTTTCTTTTATGTTTTTTCCATTGTTGAATAGAATTTAGTTGTAAAAACGGCTGGACAAACCTAATTGTGGTTTTAAATCGATGCAGTGCATTTCGTTTCGTTTCCAGCACCTGTTCTTCACTTCATTAATCAAAAGATATTTATTTTTATGTAGTACTAGCGACTCGCCTCAGCTTCGCACGGGTCCAAAATATATACAACGTGTAACATAATAAACGCAAGACCTCTCGTGTGGTGTCTCAGACCATGAAACTGAACAACTTTTGTTCTACGAGTTCTTAGACATGGGAGGTCTTGCGTTTATTATGTTACACCTTGTATATGTATAAACCTTCCTCTTGAATCACACTAACTATAACTGAAAACCGCATCAAAATCCGTTGCGTAGTTTTAAAGATCTAAGCATACATAGGGACAGACAGACAGCGGGAAGCGACTTTGTTTTATACTATTAAGTGATACTTTAGTCAAGAATGAAACGCGTAACTTAAATTTTATCGATATAGTTAACCTTGCGTAAGTAGTAAAGCAATACTACTTTTGAGCACAATTCCCAGTAAATATGTTGAAACTATCTAGCTATTTACACACTGGCTAGCTATTCACATAAACAAATATACCTTCTCGTTTTATGACTTGCAGATGAAATATCCTTCGAGTATTAAAGTAAAATACACGTTTATGAGCACTCAAAGGATACAATTTATATGGTTATGAATGAGGCAAAGTGTGGGGAAAAAAGCAAATTAAATCATAGTTTCATAATGATTAATGAATACTTTTTGTTCTGTTATTTTATTTCTTTGTCAATCGAAAAAGCAATGGCTGCAATGACAAACTTTACCCATTAGAACATTATGTATCCATTTCGTCATAGTTACTTATTTTATTGTATCTACAGTATTGTTATGTTTTGTCTTTGTATTTATAAGTATGTATGTATATTCTTATATTATTATGTTTAAATAGTTCTGTTTTACGTTTTATGTATTCCATTTTCTCTTCTTCTTTTACACACTATGTCTACATCTCTTTTTTTAGTATCTCCTTTCGCAGGTATGCTGGAAGAGATTTCTTTAGAAATAAGCATCACCTTTGTACTATTTTCTGTTCCTTCCTTCTTTTCTGTATTTTAGTGTGTACATAAACTGTTAAATAAATAAATAAATAAATAATAGTATCAAAATGAACTATTATAAATCATAACGTTTATTTATGATATTATATTTATAAACACATGAAATATTTAGACCTTTAAAGGCATGTTCCTCTTTGCTGTGATTTAATAAAAAGCAATCATCGCTGACTATAGTTTAAAGTTATCTGTGGAAATAAAACATTAATATTATTTCTATTAATGTTTTATTTCCACAGATAACTCGTGGTTTTTTTTTTTATTTCATGAAAAAAAAAAAGCCACGAGTGTGAAATACACTGCATTTTGAACTTCCGATAAGAACCAGTTTACGAGGAATAGTATTATAAAATTAAAGTAACAACATAAAACAAAGGATAGATGACAGTAAAACATTCAATTTGTAATTTAGAAAGTAAACTTAACAATATTATTTAAGATACACAAACAACGGTCACGCGAAACGTGCAACGTCTGGAAGTGGAACAAATTCGCCCACCCCAAGGTTCAAGGAAACAATAAATCCTTGCGTTGTGACAAACAGTACTGAATTCCGAACTTCTCTCAAGGTAGTATGCTGGCGACGTTATAATTCAAACACGAGTTTGGGTTAAATCTTGGAGATGTTAAACTTTCGTTTGAATCATCATCTGCCTGGCCTTTTTCCAAATTTAAAGGGGTCGGCATTCAGTCTTACCGGGGGCAGCTGCATCTGGAAGCCGACATTACGTCGACTGGAAGACGAGTATTTTACATGAAGCGACTGCCTATATGGCCTCCACAACTCAGTTGGTACTGGGTAATTATACGGTACCCCTTGGTAAGACTGGTTGTCAGACGTTCAGACCACTGACGAGTCGTAGAGTAACGACTGTTAAAGATCTACAAATGACAGCCAGGACCAACGGCTTAACGTGTTTTCCGAGGCACTGATGAAACTCGGTATATAATGATGGTCATGTTCTCCCATCCACAGACCAACCTTCGCAAGCGCGGCTTAACCTTGAAGATCGGCCCGTGCGGCTGTTATTATTTGGCCACGAGCTCCTACCTAATCTTCCATTTAATCTTATAAGCACTGTATCAGCACCTCATTGTAACTAGCTGATCTCGATCCGAGGTGATGCCATTAAGGTACTTCTAAGTGTGCGTTGTAGTACGGAGTTTCGTAGGTAGAATTGTGAACGGCACATGTTACGACGACCCGGTACAGTATCTACAACATTATTTTTAGTATATATAATAAGTAACTGAATCGATTCCAATAATTTTTAAACTATGTTATATTTTGTCCCAAAAATATTTAAAAAAGGCTACAAGTTGGACACCGAGCGATACTAAGTACCTATCGTAATCATTTAGGTACCTAATTATTATAATCAATGAGCTCAAGACGACGCTGCAGGCAGGCGCGCGGGCGCACCACGCGGTGACCACGTTTTTGTGCGGAAAATCAGGTAACAGAACAAGCTTTTTCATGATACAGTTTTTAAACTTTTGTATATAGATTCTTTACATAAATATACTAGACACGTGCTTCAGGTTTCGCATATACTAAAACTAATGTTGTATAAGGGTGAGGTGAGCTTTAAACATTTTTTTCGTTATGAAGCCTACCTTAAATTTGTTATTGCTCTAGCAATTGTAGCTCTTGTTTACTGTACCCACCAACTTCAATGACATCACAATATTTTCTGCAGTTCAGACTTCCTGTTGTAATTTCTTGCCTTTGTTTCCAAGCTCTTCAATCGTTGACTTCGTTGTGATCACAATAATGCGCTTAATTAATAGTATTAAGAATTACTTCCTCCTGATCAGAATATCCAAAATTATTCATAATCTCACCCACTTACGGCCCTGTATAACCAAAATCACGAATGCAATTACCAACACTATTCCTATACCGCAGCGACGACATTAGCGTGTACAATTTTGACAGGCGCTAACGAAATGTGCCGCCAGCCATGCATGCGACATCGCCAGGGGAAATATGCTTGTTGAATCGTACAAAGAGTTTCTACTCCATGATGAGCAGTCCGTATGCGGTTCTAGTTTACCAGAACCAGGTGAACGGCGCAACATTTAGCCAATTTTGTATATTCTCATTTCAAAAAAGGCTTCATATGACATTTTTTAAACCCTAGGAGGACACCCGGCAATTTCATATTTCACTTTTTTTGGGCAAAACTTATTTGAAGCCTAAAAATGCTTTTATTTTTAGCTCCCGCAGGGGTATTACGAGGAATACATAGTAGAGTGTAATTGGGTAACCGGTAAAGCCAAAATAACTGTATACAATATTCTGTCGTAGTTGCTTTCTGTCTTAATAATGTCAGTTTACACGAAAATAACATAAAACGAAAGCTCGATGGCTGTTTCTGGTTTAATTATTTGCTTTTACTTTAAGGCGTGTTGGTTTTGCCAGTAATTACTTAAAAATGTTGTTGTCTGCGACCGCTACTACGAAGTTGATCGAGGTTAAGTTTAATCTCGATTTAGAACGGAATAAGAATCGAGCTTACAGACCTTTAATCTTTTACGACAAAATTTTCCTCGTACTTTGCCAAAGTTTCATGCCCTGGTGGCCTACCATGACGTCTTAAAGCAGGAGTAATTCCAGTGTGGGAAAGAGATGGCGCTAGACGACCTGTATAGCTCTGTATCTTTCCCACACTGAAATTACTCCTGCGACGTCATAGTCCTCTGGAAGTTTTCGGTAATGGTGACCAATTTTAGCGGAGTCAGGACATCGATGTAGGAGATATTTTAGTGCACAGTGTGTAAGCAACATAAGTGCACTCTCTCTTCCTCCATTACACTGCTAAATGGGACATACACGACCACACGATCGGAGAGAGTGGAAAAATATCTATTACAAAATATCTTAGTAAGGAAACACATAACAGCAATTTTTTGGTTCCATGTATTTTCACTCAACTATGAGAGAAATAAAAAAAAATAACGAAAAACTAATGAATATTTCTTCTTTTCTTCTTTATTTTTTCTTAATGATTATTTTTATGAAAATTACAAAATTTTCATAAAAAATTTCAGAAGCCCAATTTAATGAACAGTTACAAAATTTTTTTTGAAAGTGTGACTTAATTTCAAGCAACTCACGGAAAGACGTTGAAGAAAATCTGAAGACTATAATTTTAGTTGTTTAAATTATAATGATGGGTAATAAAAAAAACAGGAATTATCCATGTCAAGATTGGGAGTTTTACGCTTGAAAACTCTTCACAATATTTAGCTGAAAAGCCGAAACAAAAAGTAATTATAAAAACTAAAATACCTGGTTGAAAAACAAAAAACAGGTAGGGTCCCCCGCCTGCTTTTAAATGCGCTTGTTTTTTGCTTTTCAGTCGAGTTTTTATGCAAATGCATCATAACTTAGCTGATCAGTCAGCTTCTAAGGCGTTTCTTGTATCCATCATCATAAACATTTTGGTACCTTATGTGTCAATCCCATACATTTTTGACATCAGAATATTTAAAACACTGTTTCACTCACTGTTTCACGCTTTCACGGTTTAGAACTAAACTTATATAACACAACACACAACACTCCACACACAACTTATACTCTGTTTCACTTTTTAGCATTTTTAGTAGGTAGATAGTGACTTGCGCCCGAGTTGGATACTGAATCAGGCCATTTTTTTTGCGAGAACGTTTTCCTCTTTTCGTTTTGTTTAGCCTATGCCACTGCCACTGCTGGGCAAAGGCCTCCCCTAATTTCTTCCACGAACCATTTTCTGGCACCACCTCAAAGCCCTTCGCGGTACGGATCTTGTTCGTCTCGCCAACGCTTTTTCTCTTTTATGATACAAAAACGTCCAAGTGCGAGTTGGACTCGCTCACCGAGGGTTCCGTATAAACTTGTAGGTATTTTTTTATTAAACGACATATTTATGGTTATCAGATTTTTTCCTTTACATGTTCTGTTAGACATTGTTTCTTGCCAAATTTCATGTTTCTTGGTCGATGGGAAGTACCCTATAAATTTTGATTCCCTTGAGTGTCGAAATATACGTTTTTTTAAGGCATAAACATCCGTATCTTTTATTTAGGTTAACATAGAAGTTTGAATTTTTCACAGCTTCAAAGGACTGTAGACTTGAGTAGACGGTTTTAATTTCAACTCGATACCTCCACGCGTTCTCGAGATAAAGGGTCTTGACAGACAGACGGACAGACAAACAGACGGACGGTTCCGATTTTCCTTTTGTGGTACGGAACCCTAAAAATGAGTACCTGATAATGAAAAAGAAAAGGGTAACGTGATTCTTCAAATTAAAAACAAATGAATCCTAAAACTCGCAAAGAATTTAATCAACAGAATATAAGAAAGGTCCGTAGTAGTGGCAAGTGTCGGTTTTCTCTTAATTATAAGGAAAAGAAGGGTCCGTATCGCCATAAATCAGGTTTCGTGACGAAAATGCGGCTTTCAATTTATATACTAAACTATTATAAATGTATAATGGATAATGCAAACATTAGTGGATTAATTTACTGGCTTTATAATTAAGTCATTTCGAACAAATCAATTTAAGGCAAAAGGCACGCTAATGAAAACAGCAATTTATTTGTGTTTTAGTAATGGATTTCTTTGTTTTCAAAACATATTTTTTTATTATAATCCACAAACTACGTGCACATACTCGTAGTTCTATCTTATTCAAAAAACCCGTTTTTTTTTTATCGTGGTAAAATCATCAAATGAGTCCTCCCACCCAGGGCACAGTGGGAGGGACTGTCAGACTTGTGCTGACTAAAATACGCGGTGTCCTTCAATAGCCCTTTATGATCCAGGGTCACGGTAATTCTATAAGTCCCGCGACCAACCCTTTCATCATTATTGTAAACAGTATATTAAAAATGGACGCCATCAAATTCAAACCATTTATTTATTGCATCCATCCTTGTTTCGGTTTCCGTTGAAAAATCAGGTTACACATAAAAAATGGCCAGTCGCTAGTTGATAAATGACAAAAAAATCTTTTTCGCACCTCGTGCGCATATTGATAAATTACGTTGCGACGTCCCAGAAAATCTAGTGTGTCCCAAATAAACCGCTGCGTCGCAAGATTTATAGCCATTTTCTATACCTCCATAGTAAAAATTAAAAAGAAGACACCTTCGGTAACTTTGAGGGAGGTATTACGAGTACCAGGCTATCAGAATACGTTGGTAGTAGATCCCAAATGCCGAACATTGCCCGAATTCGAGACACTCGATAGATTTATGCTTCCCTGGTAGTTGTCCATGACAAATGGAGGTGCCCATCGCCGTGTCTGCTATTACGAACATTTAGAATTTATTGGAATAGATACGAAAGGAGATGGTGGTGAATACAAATATTGTTTCTTCACAAGGAAGACTTATCCTGGACGCCAAGCCATTCGTTTTATTTGCAAAGTATTATTTTGATGCCTTTTTTACCATAATACCAACAGTTACAGCAAAATTAAAACAAATACATTTTCAATTCAAAAATCAAACAACAACAACAATTTACCGCTTTATAAGCATAAAACTAACAAGTGCTGAACACAATAGCTCTTACAAAAACATTTTGCGCGAACAAAGTCACGTAATAACGCAGAAGCTATGAGGCATGAACTATTGACATGAGAAAATGAACAACTCCGAACTGACTTCGGCACGATGCCAAATTTTAATGACGACCGACGCCTCCCGCGGTCGGAAATTATTTGCAAATAAATGTTAGCCTTGACTCTTTGCCTTACAAACTTAATTTAGCCTCCCAACTCTCAAACTGACAACCCTACGTCTCAAAAAGACCTTATCCAAAAAGAATAAGGCTCAAAATAAAACAGCTCTCACATCTCCTAGGGCTGTCAACGTAAATAAGTTCTTGTATCTCGGCTCCAATCTAAAAATCGATCAAATATTACGTTCAGATGATTGTACAGTACACCATTAAGTAAACGTAATAACAATTTTCATTATAGATGTACAGAACGAGCTCCGTTTGTCCTTAGAGACCTTTGGTGTTCGTAAGTGTCTTGTATTTTAACGCAACGAGCTATAAAACCAATTTAATAACAAGTTTTCTCACAGATAAAAATAATCGAGTAATTTATCGTAAATTATGGTTTAACCACAGACTTTGTAAGCACAGACTTTCAAAACGAAATTCTTTATAAAGCCAGCTAGCTTTGCAACCTTTAAAAGGTGTTTTTGTTATACTTATCAAAGCTTAGTATTAGAAAATTCCAATAGCAAATAACCCCGAATCCAAAGTCACGTTTCTTCCCACTTCTATATTTAGCTGGACTTTATTTTGGTACCTCAAAGAAACTGACCTACCATGACACGAAGCGATACAAAACAATAGTCCTATTTTTAGATTCCATTGCGTGCTTAGTACTGTTCCATCGAAACTTGTTACGAGCAAAAACCGGAGTGGTGGAAGATTTAGCGAGAAAGCCGTGTTTAGTTCAGTTCTAGTGGAATCAGTAAACGGATTCGGTGACTTGCGAAATAGGAACATACAATTTATTCGTTTACACTTACGTACGTGCAGCGATTTCATGATGGCGGCCCACCCGGTATTCCTACGTTATTAAAATTGATCGCTCAATGGAATTGTTAGAAGTCAATAAAGTAGAGTACATGAAGAAATATGGGAGAAAGTATTGTGGGAATTCCCTTTTGATGTCGTTTTGGTAGTTGGACAAAATGTTTTTCTAACAAGCTGAGGATTTGTGAGAATACGCTGATTTTTTTGCGTGGGATGGAAAATTTTCGACATACATAATTATATCCTTCTATTTTCATAGAGATTTGTCTTCATCTTGAATAAAAAATGTTAGTACCTATCTTCAAAGAAAAGAAAATAATTATCTGTGTAAAGGTCATAGAAACATATCTTATTTGACCTTTTTGAAATTGTGAAAAGATTCTTAAGAAGTCAGTCACTTACAGGTAAGGAAATATCTCGGAAAAAAACTAAACTTAATAATTTGAGGCCAGTGTCAAAATCAAAATCAAAATAATTTATTTCACATAGGCCTACATGGGCACTTATAAAACGTGGACAAAAAGGTGCACGGTTCGGGTTGGTCGTTTCCTATGGAGAAGAACCGGCAAGAAACACCATGGTTACTCTTTTCAAATAATTTGGTATTACAATATTATTATGGTTACAGCATTTGTACTTAAGTATGGGGGGACAACGTAGGCCCGACCATAAGTCGTTGCTTACTACACAAAAGATGTAAAACAAAATAAAAAGTTAACAAGCAGCTTGGAATCTACAAAGCCTACAATGTTCACACATTCACAAACAATCGGTAAAAAAGAATCTATACAAAGGTAAGAAAAAAAACAATAAAAACAAAAAAAAAACAAGAAAAACAAAATAAAACAAGAAAAAAAACAAAAAGAAAAAAAAAAACAGGGACACAAATATTGTCATCAGTGCTGTAACTATTCTAAGCAAAAGATGGATCAACATGTGATCTCCATCAATGTTTGCTTGCTTCTCTGATGAAAAAAAGTTAAGTTGTAATTTCAAGGGTATAGTTGGTAATAGGTAATTTGATGATTTCCAATACTAAAAAAAAAAAAAAATAGGGTGACCGCAACCTTGGACCCTATAATTGAACAGTTTTATTTGAGAATTTAATATTCGATCCGGGATTTTATAGGGAGGTATTAACTACTGCATTTTTGGTGGAGTACCCACTCCACCAATCGCGACTGCCGACCATGAGGTCCTGGGTTCGATTCCCGAATCAGCAAGTTGTTATTAGTTTTTTCTCAGTAGCAGCCACAGAATCTGGATTTGTGCCCGGTTGATGGCTATTTACATGGGACTTAAACATAACTGGCGAAATGTGGGTGTACTATTAGGTACACCTCTGCCTAACCCTTTTTTTTATCGTGGTAAAATCATCAAATGAGTACTCCACCCAGGGCAGAGCGGGAGGGACTGTCAGACTTGTACTGACTAAAATCCACGGTGTCCTTCAATAGCCCTTTATGTTCCAGGGTCACGGTAATTCTATAAGTCCCGCGACCTCTGCCTAACCATTCGGGGATTACAAGCGTGATGTTATGTTATGTATTATCCACACGTTATTTATTTACTTGAAGTTTAGGCAAATAAACTGTATCTAATCCGAATTCTGATAATAGAAATCGCAGCGATTCGACTGGACTATGTAACTCCTTGAAAATGGCAGCAAGCGGCAATGTTACCATCTAGAAAGGCGTTTTCTTTCTGTGTTGCTTGTGTTTAATAAAAGGAGCAGGTTATTTCTAAGCTCACATTTTCGCTTACGGAATATCTTCCGTGATTATTCATTACTACTACTGTGCGCGTGATATTATAAAAAAATTGCTTCGCGTTTTGAATCGAATTTTATTACCAATTTCAACGATTTTTTTTTGCAAGGAACCCTTATTCTTATTCTAAAATAAAAGTAGGCTTAGTTACTCCTTAAAGCATCAGCGTTTCGGAGAATAGCCGGAACAAACAGACACTTTAAATTTTATTTATTTGTATAGATTTTGAGCTCCCGAAATTTCAACGCTGTTACAGCAAGCGCCATGATCGCGGGATGAGTGGAGAAAAAAAAAAAAACTAAATAAAACGAATAAACACGTCGTCGTGAATAATCACGGAAGATATCCCGTAAGAGACAGCATAAGTTTAGTTTTAAACCGTGAAAGCTGTCAGGTTATTTCTTCCCTTGGTTTTTTCCAAGAACAGTAATTTCATGCGAAATTATATTTGGAGTAAATAACAGAATATATAAGCGCCTTCTACTATTAAATCAGATAAAATAAGATACATGTAGCGGCAAATTGGTATTCGCTTCCTAGAACGTTCCGCATAATTATCAGGAAGCGCATTATATTTTATTTACCGTTGTATATTTCCGAAGGGGTTTTTACTGAACTTATTTTAATACTGGTACCAAGGTATTTTTATAAAGGGTGTAAATAGACACTTAACATATCCGACAGGCACTTGTTCTCCCCATCTTTGCGGTCTCTAGTTACGGAGATATTGGGGGTCAAAGTTCCAACTTTTTCACAAGTTTTTTTTAAATACATGTTTTTAATGTAAGATTTTTACTTTACACACCTCCACGACCCCCGTACTGTTCAATCCATCCATCAGCACAATGCTTTGAGTGCTTTCTATCGAGTCCTACCGTAAAACGTGATTTTTCACCCCAAAAAAAAAGAAAGTCGATTCCCAGCAATAATTTTTGCGTAAAGTTACTTAGGTTTTAGTTAGTACAGAATGCTTGGTTGACGGCTATGTGAAGGGTCTGTTTACACCCTGTATATAGGCGTGATGTTGTTACGATTGATTATCTTGTCCCAACCTCCTAACAATTAGGTATGTTTATTAAGATGACGTAGAAACAACGGATCATTTTCTTAGTAATCTAATACGATACGACCTTAACGTGTTTATCAAGTTAAGAATAACGTGTCATCCTAGATTGTTTACTATGAGGAACCCGATGTGTGGGTAGTCAAGAAAAATAAAACGTAAACGGTCGCTACGAAAATATTTTTGGACTTAGTAGTAGTAGTAGCTAGTAGGAATATTATGAGAGATGTTAGTGATTCCACCAAATTGGGAAACGATGAATGGACTGTGTGATGATGGCTGAGATGACGAGTAATAGAGAGTTATGGAAAACAAAGACAAGCTGCGGCGATCCCAAATAAATTGGGATAAAGGCAGTAGAATGATGATAGTGATTCCACAACCTTCTTGTCAAACATGACAGCCTCATGATTCGCTAGCCAGGTCTTTGTTTTTTCAACGATCAGTGAAGAGACATATGCGTTCCTCTGGACATGACAGTCTGTTTCTTTCTGACGTGGAGCACGAGTAACCCCTCCCCCCCCGCCCCGATTTTCCCTCCCGATCCTTCGTCCCTTCTCTTTTCTTTCTCTCTTAGTTAGAGAATACAATATAAGAGAATGTCAATGTAAACAAGTGTAATAATACACTAAGAAAAAGTGGAACAAAAATTCCAATTCAAGGAAACATGTATTATTAAGAAATAAAAGCACACGTGCTACAGCAACTGGACTAAGATGTCCCATTAAATCTTAACTACTGAATTCCACGGTTTGGTTTGCGCAGTTTTAATGGCACTGTAAACACGACGTGCCCCCCTTTTCTAAAGAATGGAAAGTATTGGCGCAAATAAAAAAAAAGCGTTACAAAAATTCTGGTGGGTACCAAGTCATAAGTCGGTCAATCTAGCTGTGAGCGATTATGGCCTGTAACCCAAGTTACATAATAGCTAAAACCGCATACTCAGCTTTTGTTGGATGGATATTTTGAGAACACGCAAACGATACCTATTAACGTTCTTAAACCAACAGTATAACTTTTAATAGGCAACATAAGACGAAATTAAAGCTCTGGCAATCAAAATTCTCCTTGATACTACACAAGCAACGTTCGAAGCCATACAAATGTATTTTATGAGCTCTCGAACGTCAACAATCTTTTATTAGAGAGGCCTGGAATGAGAAGTAGGTCTGCATTAATTTTGAATAATTATTCATTTTTACCAGTCTACACTTTATTCTTGGTTGAAGATCAATCTAGTTCCCCCATCCCCATTCTATCATCGGACGAGGAGAGATACGGCGAAGCGTCACCGTTATGCTGGGTACACATTGGTGTAACGTAACGTGAAATGTAACATGAATGAGCCGTCCAGACTTATGCAATGCAACATGAAATGTAACCCACTACAGGCGACTTTGTTTCAGCGTGTGTTACATTACATGTTACATTTCACCAATGTGTACCCGGCATTATATGGTTGAAGTTGCACGGACCCGAACAAAGCGCTATGCTTCCACGTTTATTATGAGAATCACCAGTCTGTGGAATTCACTGCCGGCTTCTCCGTTCCCTGATTATTATAATCTGGATCTATTCAAAGTTCGATTGAATTGGTTTCTTCTAGGCAAGCGTGTTGCACTATAGACCGCATCATCGCTTCACACTGATGTGCGTGTGACTTCACGCGAATAGCGGCCAAACGCAAGCAAAAAATAACAAAAGCAATTTTTCAACATTTTTAGTTGGTCAAAGGTTTCCCTCTCTTGGGCATGTGGACGGTGAGTAATGGTCGAGCCCGCCGTCTGGCCGTCTTATGATGACAGGCCGTATCTACGGCGCGTTCGTGTTCCACGCGCGCCTCAAAGAGATGTCAGCGACAAGGACCCTAGGGGTCCGCAGGGGCCGATGCCCGGGCCTGCCAGGGCTGCGGGACTGTTCGAAAGAGATACCCTGAACACAAAGGGCAAAGAAGGAACATGGATGAGTTTTAGTCAGTAGAAGTCTGACACTCCCTTCCGTTCCGCCCAGAGCGTCATTTGATGATTTCCCACGCGTCAGGGGTCATTGGATGATTTCCCACGCGCAAAAAAAAAAACGTGTTTCTTTCTCTTTACTATATGACTGTCTGCCTGAAAAGTCTTCAGCAATGTCCTGAAAACCGATGCTAGACAAAGCCGACAGTAAACTGTTGTTAAAAATGCATGGTTACTTTGTCTGGCGCAGTAAACATAAACACAGTAGGAATTTTCCAGGTACCTATCTAATATAAAATTACCCGTATTCTTGTCTTGAGTGCATTGTGAATAAGGGATAGGGTATCGTACCCATAATATAATACTATGTGCTTCATAGTAGAATAACCATTGATACAACTGCTGTTTAATAGAATTTAGGTTTTAGCTTACTTTTACAAGGGTGTTACGCAACACGTTCGGTGACTGGTGTAGTCAAATCTTAGACAAAATACAGAAAATTTCAACATTTTGTTATCGCTGACTTTGGTATGTACTTGTGGCAAAATAGATAACTTGTGGCAATTGGAGAACTTAATGTGAGATATGATTTGAAATAATATACATTTCAATTATTTTGGACTTACACCCATTTTGACCAAGACCCTTTGTATCGTATGTCCGATTCGGCCGTTGGTACGGACATAAAATGAATTGCAAGTACGCCAGTGGTGACGTCACGCGACCTACTTACAAGTCTACCCGCACCACAGCGTGCTTCTACAGAGCCGCTACGTTTACAGCTCAAGGCGAGGATGACATTGAGTGTCTGATTGCAGCGGAGTTGAGACGTCCCGGAACTGTATCCGATTCATTGTGCCCCGTATTATTGTGTTAAGTTATTTGAAGCAATTTGTTAGTATAATAGAAACAGTGTATGAAACCCATCTTTTCAAGCCTAACAGAATAAATCCTGACAATCCAACAAATAGATAATTAATGTCCTATATTAAATTACGATTCATGTTTTGATTTATACAATACATATTATATTTATTGATACAAAACGTTTTCAAGTTATGTCAGAGTTTAACTTACAAACTGCTCGTTTTACGACTACAAGCATACCTACTCGATTTTTATTTTTGCCAATAAAATGTAACGAATCAAATATTTTCGATGCGTTCCTTCAACTTCTCTTTTTATGGCCACTATGATTTACATTTGGTAAGAATATACGAACCTAAAACTTGCTGTTTAGGATTCAAAATAATAAAAAACAAAACCCTTCCTTTTGGTTTTGCCGTAGTCGGGTAAAAACCTGCAAGCACACATAATATTTACAACTTGGGACTGCTTCCTTGGTCTAATGGTGGTTGGCACTCTGTTCAGCATAATATGATGGGCTCGTTTGTCAGGTCCAGCTGCAGAGTGTTGTTGAGGACTCTTCAGGACGGTGTTAGGTATCTCAAATTTAAAAATAAATATAATATAAAATGAAATAATATAAAGGGTGTAACAAGACCCTTAACGAAGTTAAAAGGCACTTTCCTCCCGTCATTGCGATAATTGTTTTGTTGTAGACCATACCTGAACCTTCTAGTTACGGAGATATTGGGGTAAAAGTTCCAACTTTTTCACACTTTTTTTTTGAATACATGTTTTGAATGTAAGATTTTTACTTTAAACACCTCCACGACCCCCGTACTATCCACTCCATCCACCAGAGTGCGGTACATTGAGTCCTACCATAAAATTTTGTTGTGTGAATGTTTGATGTGTACATAATGCTTGGTTGACGGCCTCGTGAAGGGTCCGTTTACACCCTGTATTTGTTTATTAAATAAATAATAATAATAATAAATCATTTATTCAGGTAATTAGGACCCATTGCCATTAATCACAATACAACCACACTTCACAAAAACAAAAACAAAAAAACAGAACATTACAATTTAGTCAACAAATAAAATAATAAAATAAAATAAATTACAATACAATTAGAAATATAAATACAAATAGAATTGATAATTAATTATTATTATTATTTTTCACTAAGAGTTCTTCCGGCCAAGCACGTTGTAAGGAACTTCATTAATATTATCTGCAATTATCACATCCGGGAATAAAGTAAAAGTTAATTTTCTTTTAATACTATAAGTTCTTATTGGAACATGTCATCCACCGAGAAATCTAATTAACTTATAATCGACTTTCTGCCAACGTAAAATAAAATTGGATTAATTTTACTTTGAAAGAACGATTTTTTAGACTATTTGCGTTTCTTTAAGTCTTTGATTGATGTTTTTTTATTACTTCCGATCCTTTTAATTGATTTCTTAAAATAGGTTAATGTTTTGAAAATAAGGCCGTATTCTGACCAAAGCGAACGTTGGGCGTTGCTTTCATTTTGTTCCGTGATCCTAAACGCGTGGTCAGACCGACTGCCATAACGTATGTAATATACAGAAGCCAATAGCTACCTAAACGGTGGTGTAACCAAGATATTGGAGCCACTCCAGATAATTATCTATCAGCGCCGTTCTCTAACAGACCACTGATAGTAAAATTAAATATGCAGATGGTAAAAATACCTTTGACCATGTAGGGTATTGGGTTCACTTTTTATTAGAAAAACTGGAAATCAGACATAATACCGTATTACACCGACGTATTTAGACGTAGAGAGCAGCGGTGGCCCAGTGGTGGCGGCTCCGACTTACAAACAGTAAGTCGTGGGTTCGAACCCAGGCAGGCGCATTACTTTGTGTAATTTATTTCATCACCATTGCTCTCAAAAAGTTCAAAAATGGTGAAGGAAAACATCGTGAGGAAACCGGCATGTCTTAGAACAAAAAATTCGAAGACATGTGACATCTACCAACCCGCACCGGGCCCGCGTGGTGGATAATAGCCCATTCCCTCTCATAGAGAGGAGGCCGGTGTCCCAGCAGTGGGAACATTATAGGCTGATTATGCTTATGCTAACACCGACGTATTTACATTACGTTTACACCGCGCACTCGTACTAGGGCCTCAGGTATTGTCCAGTAATCGGAGCGAGCAGGTGAGGTAACAGTCGCACCATTTAAAAAAATTATATTAAGTAAAACAAATACCTAGTACGACTGGAAGTCAACCCCATCATAGAAATGGCTCCACGTATTTACAATAAAATTCCAGACGCCATAAAAAAACCAAACGTATTAAATCATTTCAAAAAACGAATGAAATCATTTCTAATCGATAAATGTTATTACACTATTGACGAATACTTAAACGACGAATTAATTTAGAGCTACTATTATTTCAAATTGAAAATTTGTACGCCTCTTGGCATAACAAGAGGCCCTGCACTTTAACTAACCTAAGATCAGTATTTATTGTATACCTATGTTAAAAAATAAATAAATGATTGATTGATTGATTGAAATAGTATGTGTATTATGATACCGTTTCCAAATCAGTAACAAAAAAACATATACAAACTCGTTTCCGCGTTTGGTGACAAATAAAATCCCTGTTTTTAATTTAGAAGAGTTGAAATCGAACCCGTCGCTGTTCAGGAATGCAATGAAAGGTCAAAAAGCCTTCATTTCACTTTTACGACAGAGTGTAGTCATAAAATAAAAAAGTATAGAGCCCTATACAGCGAGGATTTAATGAAGTAAATGTCCTGGTAGAAAATAAAATGACGCTTTTCATACAGACACGAAAACGCTTTATTATTGACACTTTTGAAATAATGACACTACTTGGAAATGTTGGGAATCTCCAGTAAAAGTCTGTGGAAGTGTCTCGTTGAGAATTTAGGCAGTTTTATTAGCTTAACAAATTAGGTCTTGCCTAAACCGGGGATTACTTTAGGCTGTATATTTATTCAGCCCACATTCACTTACAGATGGATGCTGTCTTATCTGCATTGCGACATTATCAGACTTCTTTTAGTGAATTGGTCTTCTTCGTACATTTTTCTTTGAACGTATGGTGAGGTACCTAATATCATCATTCTCCTGTCCGTATCCCAATTTATTTGGGATCAGCGCAGCATCGCCTTACAGATTTATGTGTTCAAAAGGATATTATTGCTCCCAAACATAACGTCATTGATGCGAAAGTCCCTGCTCTCAAAATCATTCACTTTTATTATATTTAGAGACCTCGCACACTACGCGGCCATGACCACATTGACCACGATATGTTGCACGACCTGCCGCTTGAACAAACCTGGTCGGTCACCTGGTTGTGCGACCATGAACTTTCTCCCTGGTCGAAGCTTCTGCGGCCAAAAGTCGTGGTTTTGACTGCGTCATGCGTGAGGTCCCTTATATTAAGTGTAGAAACCAGGGGCCTTTCAGTTGATTTATCCACAAAAGCAGACTCCTCTGGCCTCTTCGCCTAGATACTTATGTCCAGCAGTGGATGACTTTTCTAGACTAATATTTGATAGAAGAAAGTTTTGTATATTTGTAACGAATAAACTCAAAAACTACTGGACCGATTCAAAAAAATCTTTCACCATTAGAATGCTACATTATCCCTGAGTAACATAGGCTTAATGATGATGAGGTTTGGTACAAAAATAAATTTGTTACCTAAATACTTTGTCCTAAGTCCACTTTGGCTTTAGTTAGACGAAGCTAATGGATTCAATATAAAATTAGAAAAACCGTTTGTGTGCAAAAGGTTCAGTCGACTCGATTTGATTACCTTCACGGCAGGTAAATCTGAAGATAAGTAGGGTCAGACGATTTAGTAAATATCTTATTTGTGGTCCAAAACGGTCCCTTCCTTATTCAGAGATTTAAATTATTCGTCCTTTTTTGCTATTTTTGTCAATAGGAAAAGAAATCTAATCAGGGAGTGAGTTTGGAAGCAATTTAAATGTTCAGACTTGTTTACATAATATTTTCTTCCCGTGGCTCAACAGTTCACTTTCCAAGGATAAGCAACACTTACCAAGTTTTTAAAATGTCATGGTGACTAACATCTGAAAACGGAATATTTATTTTACCTTGTTAAACATGGTAAATATCTCGTTTTTAGTGTTAATGAACACTTACCAAGATCGGTCCCTGGATCTACTTGTGTACTTCGGCCTCTAGGACTCATGCTCTCTGTTTGCCTGTCACCATATTCAGTCGTTCCATATTCTTTGAAGCGTCTCACTAAACGAAAGCACTTCTTTAGTTTTTACCCGACGACCGCGAAGCCAAAAGGAACGGTAATGATTTTAGCAGTCTATGTATGTATGTATGTGTATTTGTAGACCAACGAGGCAGCCCGATGAAAACCATATTTCTTCTTTAATCTGTCAAGTCATGACTAATAATGAGACGATCCGTTATTAATTGTCTTTTGTTACGTCACTCTCCCGGGATTATCGCGGGTCGTGGGGTTTTCGCGTGGCTTTGTGAATTACAATATTCTCTAATCTCATTATCAGTAATTATAGCAAACAGATTTTTCTTTTCCGAAATTGAGCGTATTTTTGCAAATAGGTACAAATACACATCAAATCAAAATATAATATCTCCCATTATTTGATGTGTATTTGTACCTTTTTTTTTCTTTTTCCTTTTTTTTTTTTTTTTTACGAAGTATACTTATGATTTTGGATAGTTAAAATCTTTCCTAAGCGTTCGTTTAGGATCTACTACCTTATACCTGCGGCTACACCCGCATGTAGTTCGGTTATCTTCCCTAGGTATCGTACTACCGGGGTAAAAATACCCCATCTTTTAATTCAGGTTATAAAATACCCGTGTGCCAAATCTCATCCAAATCCGTTAAGGAGTTTTGCCGTGAAAGAGTAACAAACATCAATCCATCCATCGTTACGAACTGTCGCATATTAAATAGTAGAAGTTTAGGATCTATATGGGTCTGACTTTACTGGATAGTCACTTAAATATGTAGTTCTATATTAATATCATAAAGAGGTACAATTTGTTTGTAAGTTTGTAGAGTGTAATCTCTGGAACTAATGATCCAACTCTAAAAATTCTTTTACTGGCAGAAATCTATTTTATTCGTGGGTGCTATATATTATGCGTGGCTATAAATTATATTTATATCAAGCGTATGTGCCGAGCTATCACAATTTTTGCGAACGAAGTCGCGGATGAATTGCTAGTATAATATACATACATCGTTAAGATTATTGAATTAGTTTGACGTATTTAAGTGGCTGGCACAACTAAGTCCAAAATGGCGGAACTTTAACCAAACGATGTTTAAAAAAAGAAGCATGAGTTATGTACTTATTTCTTCTTTACCGTTATATTTCCTTGAGCAATTCTATTTACTGTTGTAATTGAAAATAAGATCTGACAGTAAGAAGGAAAACAATATCACATCGTGGCTACGTTACCATTCATCTAGCTAAAACGTTTCTGAAAATGTAAATTACTGAAGACGTTTATCTGTTTATGTTTTAATATCAAATGTCCAATGCATTACCTTTGTTGTGTTGTGCAATAAGGGGGCGGAAATAATTGATTTTAAACTCTAGCGTGTTCAGTTTAGAGTTAATTTTGGCAGGAATCGGTTAATTATTTTTTATTTTGAGGTAAACAATACTGACCCGAAAGCCGTATCGTAATCGTGTATGTCTATTTAAAAACTACAATGTTTTTGTTCAGTCGTTTTACAGTTTATTTACCGCTAGCTGAACGCTGAACCGCTAACGTGAAATTAAAATGATTGCAGTATATTATTATGCATGTAAAACATATTTTTTCAAGCTTTTATTTATTTTTAACTTGCAAAATTTTTTTTGGTCAAATTTTGCAACTGAATTTTAAAACAGTTATCCCTAACCGATTGAGCTTAAATTTAGCTCGCACGTTTAGTTTTTATGACAATGCATGGATAGCTAAGTGACGTCATTTCAAATGCTATATGGCAGACTCCCAAAGATGGCGGACTAGTCATTTTTTATTCACCACCACGATTTTGATATCAATAAAAGGAGTTTGCTGGGAAGAATACGAAAAAAATATAGTTGTTCTTGTTTACACAGATTTCAAGTTACCGGATTAAATACCTAGATTCTAATTTTCTGTGAATGAAAGTTTTTAATGTTATTTCAAGGAGATAGAATTAAATTTCCTCTACCTCTATCATGACTTCCAACAACTCGCACTTGGCAGTGTTAGGGGCCTTTGTCCCAGCAGTGGGAACACTATGGGCGGATGATATTAGCCTATGAGTTTTAAAATATTTGTGTCGAAAACTTCGAGGTACAACTACATGCATAATACCATCCAGCCTTTTCCCAACTATATTGGGGTCGGCTTCCAGTCTAACCGGATGCAGCTGAATACCAGTATTTTACATGGAGCGACTGCCAACCACAACCCAGTTAGTACTGGCTAATACGATACCCCTTGGTAAGACTGGTTGTCAGACTTTTTGGGCCACTGACCGCCTAACGACTGTCAAAGATCTACAAATGACAGCCGGGACCAACGGCTTAACGTGCTTTCCGAGGCACGGAGGAAACTCGGTATGTAATGAGCGGTCACCCATCCACAGACCAACCTAGGCGCGCGGTTATTATTTAGCCACGAGCTCCTCCATGGAACCATGGAAGTTAAATGGAAAAACCCAATATCTCTTTGCGCTACTTGTGAATCGAACCCAGGACCTCATGCTCAGCAGTCGCCCTCGCGACCACTAGACCAACGAAGCAGTCAACTAAAGTCGATATCTCAACCCAGTCATGTCGCACTTGACACTACAAAATTCATGATGCATTTCGAGAAAACACAACTTTATCGTCGCATTTAGAAATAAAACAACAACATAACAAAGAGATATAAAACAAAAAGAGAAAAAGAAGAAATAATGAGTTTATTTGTCAAAAGTGAGTAAGCCTCGTAGCCTCGTTCAGTTTCTGAGAACGCCTGCATTTGGAGCTCGTTCCAGTCATACATTACGCATTGTTGTGACTAACTTAAATGGGATACAGAGTTGTTAAGTTAGTACAACTTGTTAGGACACTACGCGTCCAATAATGTGCGATTCGATGGAATTAACTAAATAAAGGCAGGTGGTGCGTCGTCGGTCAGGCCGGCTAGTTGACACCTTACCTTATACCTTTACAGTTTATTAATACGGCTGTAATCCCCGAAGAGTCAGGCATAGGTGTACCTTTTAAGACTCCGTCATTGCACCAGTTTTGTTAAGTTACATGGAATAGAGGGCGAGAATATTCCCATGAATAGCATACAGACTCCGGGCTGTCTCTAAGAAATTCGGGTTTGTAAAACTCAATAAGACTTTGCCGGCCTGGGAATCAAACCAGCAGTAGTGCTTGTACAGTAAATCAATGAGGCAGTAGATAAAAAGTAATATTATCACCTTGTGAAAAACAGTTTTGCAGAGGTATACCTATAGTAGATCTACGTGATGGTGTCCTTGAACATAATCTCTGCCACCATTCAGAGTCGCTGTGTTCCAGTTTGATGGTAACTGTACACTCGACGAGCTGTCGCTATGACTTTCCGAAGATACCTCAAAAAAGTCGACACATTTTATTCATATCTATGGATGATACCGATTGTATTTATTGCAATAAAAAGAGATAGATATCGCACTAGCGCGCGCAAATTGTTGCAGAGAAATTCAGACAATTGTCGTAATTTAAGTACTTCAAACGCAATAGCTATCTCCTTCTGTATCATACGTTCCATAATATCTATCGCAGTCCTAACAAAGCAACGATATTTGAACGCCGCTCAGCATGAACGTAGCGTATCTTCTTTATAATATCATTGGTTTGTTGCAAGCAATTGAACTAGAATGCTACAGGATAATTGTATTTTCGATTAAAAAATCGACGAATTTCTGATACGTTTACATTGCACACTCGTGATATGGTCTCCGGCCAGCTACGAGTACATACTACATCAGACACCGTTTTAGTTAAGGAGGAGGTGCCAGGGCAGCCCACGAAATTCAAATTTTCTTTAGTTTTTTTGCCATTTGCATTTCGTTTTTTGTCAGTTTCAAGCGGTATGTTGAACAAAATTTGATTCGCGACCGTAACACGCATGTAGTTACAGAAACACTGTTTCAAGCTTTCACGGTTTACAACTAAACTTATACTGTCACTTACGGGATATCTTCCGTGATTTTTCATTATTTTGAGCTCCCGATATTATTATTATTATTTTATTTTTCCATCCACCCGCATTCTCCAGTCAACCCGCGATCATGGCGCTTGCAACAGCGCCGAAATATTGGGAGCTCAAAATAATGAACAATCACGGAAGATATCCCGTAAGTGACAGTATAAGTTTAGTTACAGAAAATTATAATAATTAAAATCATCAATAGAACCTTCCAAGTTCATTTAATCTCAATCAAGGACTATTTCATGAAAAAGTCATTCAATGGGGTTGAATGAATTTAGAGGGTTGTATTAATAATTTTTTCGGGCTACTCCGAGAAAAAATCACTTCCCAGACAAAGGAGGCTGAAGTAAGAAATCGATTTCAAAGCAAACAATAATAAATCATCGAAAATCGAACAATACGGAAAACATAGTCATCAAAAGGAAAAATAAATGAGCGTTTGTTGACTTGTAGTTCAGAAGTATTATTTGATATTTGTCCTCATTGTTTATTCTCAGAATTTCTTATATTGGGGCGCAATGCCAATTGTATTATGAGTAAATATTATTGGGTAACGATGCCTTTTTATATTCATACTGAAACCCTTTGAAAACCTTTAGCAACTGTAGTCAATCACATATCAGTCCCAATTTGACATGGATAGTGTCTTTTTGTCTTAGCAGTAGGGTTGATTTCGAAGGGCTACTCATCTGCCTAGCCTTTTCCCAACTATATTGGGGTCGGCTTCCAGTCTATCCGGATGCAGCTCAACACCAGTATTTTACATGGAGCGACTGCCTATCTGACCTCCACAACCCAGTTAGTACTGGGTAATACGATATCCCTTGGTAAGACTGGTTGTCACGACTTATTAGGCCACTGACTACCTAACGACTGTCAAAGATCTACAAATGACAGCCGGGACCAACGGCTTACCGTGCTTTCCGAGGCACGGAAGAAACTCGGTATGTAATGAGCGATCACCCATCCACAGACTAACCTAGGCAAGCACGGCTTAACCTAAAAATCGACCCGAGCGGCTGTTATTATTTAGCCACGAGCTCCTTCGATTCGATTTCGAAGGAACTAATGTCTGTCTGTATGTAATGGTCTGTACAAGAAACAAGAATGTATGTTTGAACCCATAAATATCGTAAAGGTCAAAAAGACAAAGGTATGGATGATTTGACACATAATATAATTTTAGCAAATTACCTCTAAAAGTTGTAACCGTCCCTAGACACGATATAAATATCTCATTATAATGCAGAATCTGGTGTCTCAAAGATGATGGAGATCTAGAAATATGGCCAGCCAGACCGAAGCTATTAAGATCCTCGAGTAGATGTGTAAGGGTGGTAAAATGTTACTTGCTGGCTTCTCGTGGAACTTACTATAGGAATAAGTTTCATTATAGTGGGTGGATGGGACATCGGTGCACAACCGCTGACCACGTATTCAGTACACCATTCCCAACCCTCCATCATGAAAATTTTTCATAGGTAATTTAAAAAAACTGTTCCAAACATTTTGACCGTGTAGGTATTGCACTTTTGTAGGAAACAGCGGTTTTAAAAAAAAAATTACGTTTTTAAAATTTCGACATCTATTTTCATGAACATACTAACTTACCTTTCATCTCCATCCTTCCATCTATGTACGAGTCACAGTGGTATCATTTTAGTAATCTTTATACCGATCCACTATTAGGAAATCTTTCCGTTAATTTAATTAGTCCGTCGCGCTCGACTGCTTGCAGCGTATTGAGCGAAATGCATGGATAAATGAAATATAATACTGTGCGTAAATAGTCATCGTGTCAAACAGGTTCTATTATCATGCGTCCGTGCCATTTATCTATCTACTTTTTTGTTTTGTTTTGCACTTTCACGATATTTATTATTTCGTAGTTTCTTAATAATTTACTGTATGTTTATTTAATCTTTTGTACACATCTATTATTCATGTTTAGGTACCTTTGCACTACCACCACTGACACAACACATAAAACTGTTTTACATCCGTGACCTCTCTAATCCAGGTCCAGTTGAAAACCAGCATCAGGCACTAGTTGCCCGGCATTTTGCTGAACTGGTCCTATTTGGCGCAGCTATGAGGCACACAGTGCTACCTACATTTTTTTGTTTAGTTTTAAGTTTTTCTTTTTTTGTTTTTTTTTTTGTATTATTTTTGGTTTTAAATTGTGTTTGTGGCATGTGCCAAATAAATGCATTTTCTTTCTTTCTTTCTTTCTAACATAGATTTGGTTTTCCAACTATTCCAACCGTATGTAGTCCTATACTTATGAAACTACACAGTTACTACGTATAAAAGACAAGTCCGGCTTGAATTTAAACTATTCTGAACAACGACATGATGAGCATTTTATTAAGATGAGTCGGTAACCGAAGTTTCGAAACTATCCCTCAGTCGATGTGATAAATCTGACATTATTTCATTTTAATATATAAGTTATGAATCATACAGTGCTGCAAGTGGTACTGCGCAGCATGAGGTCCTGGATTCGATATCCAGATCGGGTAAAATGGCATTGGGTTCTTCATCACGAATTTCTCAGTAGCAACCCGGAGACCCGTGATGGGTTGTCATCCACCTATCTCGCCGCCGGACGACAGTCATTTTTAACACGCTTTTATTAGCTTCTCCTGTAACTATGTAAAAAAACTTAGAAGTTATAGAAGATCGGCTTTACAGGGCTCCCTCAATTTCAGAAGCGTTCATAAAACCACCACCACTTCCCACTTCCTGGTTTCCGATTGAGCTAAAATTTTGCATACGTGTTTAGTTTAGATGAAAATGCATGTTTAGCTAAGTGACGTCATTCTAAATCCAATATGGTGGTCTCCGAAAGTTGGCAGACTGGTTATCATAATATGATGAGTAACCATGACCATTTCTTATTAATTGGCGAGAAGAGGTGCAGCATCGAGAAAAGTGGAAGGAGTGGGGGGAGACCTTTGCCTAGAAGTGGGAGAGCTAAGACTACCAAAAAATAATGGCTATGGGATTGCACCACGAGAAATACAATGACGTCACTGTTAAGCGTGTTTTTTAGTTTTTAAACTATAATTATTTTATTCCCTCTAGTCCTTGAACGCCACTGAGTTACAACCGCATTTTGCTGGTTTACACATTAGCATTTTCACAGATAAAGTTCAACATATTATAATGAAAAGTATTGCACTGGTTCAGCTTCGCCTTAACTCAAGCCGTCCGGAATTCTCTATGAAACTTCATTTATTTATTCGTTTATCCTCTTACTGGATCACTACATAGCAATTACACCAATGAAACAGACCAATACCTCAACTCCACCGTAGCTGTGCGGGCCTGTGTGTCCGGCCGTGTTATGACGACAGGCCGTGTCGACGGCGCGTTCGTGTTCCACGCGCGCCTCTAAGAGATGTCAGCAACGATGTAGGGGTCTGCAAGGGCCGATGCCTGCCAGGGCTGCAGGACTGTTCGAAAGAGATACCGTGGCCCTGGAACACAAAGGGCAAAGAAGGAACATGGATGGGTTTTAGTCAGTACAAGTCTGACACTCCCTTCCGCTCCGCCCAGAGGGGGGGGGGGGGGGGGTCCTTTGATGATTTCCCATCCGAAAAAAAAATAAAAAATACCTCAACTCATTCTGCTGTTTTTCGTCCATACTGCATGTACAGTGAGTGATAACAATTAGCTGACCCACCTCTGCATAAATTTTTAAGATTTTTATTTAAAACGAATCTATACTATTTTATAATTCATATGTATTTTATTTATTTGAGCAAAGTAAATAAAATAAAAAACAATTAAAAAATTCTACCGATTACTTTTTTTTTAAAATCCCAACCATTTATGCAAAGGTGGGTCAGCTAATTGCTGTCACTCCCTGTACACTCATAAGCAATGGAGCGGCATCACCTCGTACCGTATCAGCTAGTAAAACGAGCTGAGGTGGTGGCGTTTCGTTGCAGTGCTTTTAAATATGCTAATAGTTTAAACGAACTATTTTATATCTGCACATTAGCAACTCCTTGTACTTAAAACCCGCAGACGAACCGCAAAGTGCGGCGTTAACCATTTCCGCGTTCCAGTCTGACCCAGATTTGTATCAGGATAGCCGATCAAATGAATAGCGGTCGTTACCGAAACCTCCACACATTCAGTGGGGTTGCACCTTAAATAATTTGCCTTTTCGCCAATTCAGATATATCTGTAGTGTGTTGTATATTAACACATTGATTGGTTCGCTTAGCCAGGTGATTGCCTTTTGTAAATCTTTGGGGAATCAAAAACGCTCAGGGTACAGAATAATAGTCTATATTAAGGAGCTCGACATTAAGAAGATGAATGATAAGGATGCTTTGTTTTCAATATTCCTTAAAAATTTACATAAAAACTTTAAACATTTAATTGCTTCAGATTTTAATAATCAAGTTACCACAAATTTCGGTCGTTCATGAAATTTAGAGAATCATCATCATCTGTTATTGCATGTTTTACTTTACCTCATCATCTGCCTAGCCTTTTCCCAGCTATGTTATGGGGCTGGCTTCCAGTCTAACCGGATGCAGCTGAATACCAGTATTTGCCATGAAGCGACTGCCTATCTAAGGCCTCCCACTAGGTGGACCGATGACCTGGTGAAGGTTGTAGGGATCCGCTGGATGCGAGTCGCACGGGACCGGTCAATATGGCGACACTTGGGGGAGGCCTATGTCCAGCAGTGGACGTCTTTTGGCTGAAATGATGATGATGACTGCCTATCTGACCTAGTTAGTACTCGGTAATACAATACCCCTTGGTAAAACTGGTTGTCAGACTTTCGGGCCACTGACTACCTGTAGCGGCTGTCATAGATCAACAAATGACAGCCGGGACCAACGACTGTACGTACTTTCCGGCGCACGGAGGAAACTCGGTATATTCTGGGTGGTCATCCATCCACAGACCAGCCTTGGCAAGCACGGCTTAACCTAAAGAACTACCCGAGCGGCTGTTATTATTTAGCCACGATAAAATACGAAACATTACACATTAAAATAAATTCATTCTTATTCATACCCTACAATTTATAAAAAGAAATAAAGGGTATTGTGAACTTGGTTTCTGTTCTCAAGTTTCGTTTTAGCTGTTAGCTAGCGATTTATTAGAGCCGATCGCCTTTCAGACTCGGATGACCATAAATTTAGGTTTTGTTTAAATCCATCTTAAAAAATAAATAGTTAAAGGGCGATCTTAAAAAAGAAACGTTGTAGTGTAAATTTTTAGTGTAATAGAATCTTAGAAACTGAATAAATACTGTATCTTAGTTGAAGATTAAAATGTTTCACAAAGAAAAACATTTAGAGTGTGTTCTTGCTACAAAGCATTTATGTTTTTTATAAAGGCTTTTTAAGTTTTGACTACTTACATTTAGACTGTCCCCTACCATGGAAAAATCTTCTTTTTAGGGTATCGATCGCAAATAATTCAAATATGTTTTGCCCAAAATTCCGCTGCGCGAACTCCGCTCACTGTTGCAGTCAAAGCCTGATCAACTGCGAATGGAAGAATCAAAGTTTTCTTCATAATTTTTAAATTCCTTGAATCAGTGTTGGGTATGTGACACTTCGGAAAGTTAACATGTGTCTGCTAAAAATTAACACACATAATTAAAAGCTGCCCAACTTTTTCATCCTCCAAGTGCACCTGTACTCACTGTCCCAAAATTACGTACTTGCATTGTGTCACCCTCACAATGTAAGTTCCAATGGCGACGGAAACTGTTAGTGCCTCGCTCTGCCTCTTCTCAGAGCCCAACAGTTACTTATTACTTTTACTCTAAGCTATTTATGTATCGGTTCTGGATTTCCTTGGCGAGGTGCTGTTTTACAGTGGCGAAGGTTCCATTTAACTCGATTCCTAAAGGCTTCCCTTTGAAAAATGGCACAGTCAGTATTCTATAGACAAATAATATAATCACATTTAAGATATGTATTCCGGCTTACCTCTTAAAAAAATTGAACCTTCGCTACTGCTGTTTTATAGGTTGTCTTTGATCCCAAGTGTTTTCCGGACCATTTTAGAAGTTTTCTTGATCAAAGAACGGAGTGTTTGTTTAGTAGAATTTGAGTTGATTGTTGCAAGTTTTTGGTTGTGTTATTATGTTTAGTTTATTTATAAAAGCTGGGAATATTTCACTAGGATCCCAGAGTGAGGATTTCTGCATGGTTGATGGTAATATACTCGTCCCTATTGCATGGGTCTTGAACATAAACGGTGAAATGTGGGTGTATTGGAACTCCTTTGTCTAACCCTTCAAGGACCACCGGCGTGATGTTTTGTTATATTTTCGAGCATCAACTTCCAAGGATCTCTATCAACAAAGTTCATTTTTTGACAATTTTGGTGGCTAAATTTTTTCTTTAGTTTTCGTGAAAAATAAGGATCTTCTTATACCAGTAAGAATAGAAAGTCCAAGCTTGAAGGATCTTCAAGAGGTCGTAGAATATCTCCATAACTTTTTGAGATATTTTAGCTCAAAGTCTAGTGAGGCCACCAAAATTAAAAATTGCCCACCAAAATCGAAAGTGCCCACCAAAATTGAAAATCAGTGATCTGTTTAGTGTTTGTATAAAAACGGCCGTAGTTTGCGAACATTGTAGAAACATATACTCCAAAAACGAAATAAATTTAAGGGACATAGTTGGTTTGCAGACATTGTACAAACATGTGTACATTACATAATTCTGGGAATTTTATGACGTAATTCCCTGTAACCTTTCAATTATAGAAAACTTATTATTGATTGCCCAGCAAGTATTACGTTTAGGGAAAAAACCTGGTATATTGTTTTTTTTGGGATGTTATCGAGAAGTTCAAAAACTGTTGCGCTTTGCGTATGCTGAGTGCCAATAAAAGGTCATCCATTATGCATACTGGCTTCAACACATTCTGATTAGCCAATCTTCTTAAGCTTAAGTTAAGATCGTTTACGACTTATGCTTATGAAGTTTCGTTAAAATCGGTTCAGTCATATCGAAAAAAGGACTTGAAATTTTGTATGAAATGCCGTAAGTCGTAAACGCTCCTAATAATATGAGTTCGTGGAAATCAAATCTTTGAACCATTCCTATTAAATAATAACGCCTGGTGTAACGCCCGCTTAAATTTATTTTTAACCTTTTCTTTGATAAAATGAATAAAGTTTTCTTTTCCACAAAAAAATCAAGACCATGTATTTACTTTAACCCTATCCTTAATGAAAGAAAAATAAGTATTTCGTTGAAGTTACATTTTAACTTTCTTTATTAATAATTTAGTTTTCTTTTAAATTTACTTTGTATTTTAATCTCTATTCACATAGGATTTATTTTTTAATTAAACAATTTAAAAATGTAAGTACCTAATTCTGTATTATTTTTGTTACAAAATTTTATATTTTAAAACGATTTAATGTTTATTTAAACATACTTGAGTCGATTTAAGATGTCTTTCAGTAAAGTCTTTTGACAAACAGATCTGCTCGTTTTAAATTCTTTTTATGATCCCAAATGCGACCAGCACGTTAGTTTTATTTTAGTGTTGTCAGTGGGTAGGAATGAAATTCTTTATTCTATCTTGGTATTGCAACGTTGCCTAAAACGTCCTAGGGTCGTTACTTTGTAAACAGATTTATGTTCCTAAATCTTTTATCTTATTTAACTTTATATATAGAGGATGTAAATAGACTCTTAATATAGCCGAAAGGCACTTATTCTCCCCGTCTTTACGAACATTTTTTTATGTTCTAGACTATACCTGGGAACCTTCTAGTTACGGATATATTGGGGGTCAAAGTTCCAACTTTTTCACAAGTTTTTTTTTAAATACATGTTTCTAATGTAAGATTTTTACTTTACACACCTCCACGACCCCTGTACTATTCAATCCATCCATCAGCACAATGATTTGAGTGCTTTCTATCGAGTCCTACTTTAAAACGTGATTTTTCACCCCAAAAAAAGAATTCTAGTCCCAGCAATAATTTTTGCGTAAAGTTACTTAGTTTGATGTACAGAATGCTTGGTTGGCGGCTATGTGAAGGGTCTGTTTACACCCCGTCTTGAACATAAATATTCAACTTTATGATTTTTGTTTATCGGTGGCGCTTTTTCATGTCAATCTCACATGTAGAAAACCGAAAACCCACCAACATATTAACAACACTATGTCTACTTAGACCTCAACTCACAATAAAGCGTGAAGTCAACCTCCGAACCTTCGCATGGTGCCGACATTACGCACGCACCCATTTACTTTTATTAGGACCGGCTGAAGTGAAGGCGCCTAATGAAATTTTAAGATATTAACTCAATGTTAAGTCGGTGGAACAATGTTGTATTATTTGAAGAATTCGACACATTTTATTTAGTTACAGAACGTGAGGAGCTCTAGTAAGTAAATTATGTAGGACTAGCTTACAGTAGCGAAGGGTCAATTTTTTTAAGAGGTAAGCCGGAGTACATTTCTTTAATGTGATTATATTTTTAGTCTGTCTGACTGTGCCATTTTTCAATGGGAAGCCGGTAGGAATCGAGTTCTATGGAACCTTCGCCACTGCTAGCTTATGCCCGTGGCTTAAATAAACTTAAAAAAAGTCAACATAAAGTTACTTACTACGTAATAGTCATAAAGATAATAATATTTCCACCTGAAAATTCATAAAAGCTTGTATGAATCTCTTAATAGCGAAATATTTTAAAAGAAGCGGTCTTATAACGCATTTTATTAAGGCACTAAATATCACGGATAGGTATTTCATTTTATAAGCAAGAGTTTCTTTTAGGCGCGATCCGAACTCCAGTTCTTATTTGGGTTAAATTATCCGAAAAAGAACTGGAATTACCTGGAGTGGAGAGGTCATGGCTAAATAATAACAGCCGCACGGGTCGATCTTCAAGGTTAAGCCGCGCTTTACAAGGTCGTTCCGTGGATGGGTGACCATCATCACATACCGAGTTTCTTCCGTTGGTCCCGGCCGTCAGTGGCCCGAAAGTTTGACAATCAGTCTTACCAAGGGGTACGTAAGTACTAACATGGTTGTGGAGGTCAGATAGTCAGTCATCATCATCATCATCATCATCATCATTTCAGCCGAAAGACGTCCACTGCTGGACATAGGCCTCCCCCAAATATTGATAGTCAGTCGCTCCGTGTAAAATACAGGTATTCAGCTGCCTCCAATAACACTCGAAGCCGACCCCAAAGGTACACACGCCAGAACTTCTTGCCACTACAATCTGTCAAAGGAGATTGTGAACTTTGGTCCAAGTGTGGTGCAGATGTTACATTGTGCAGGATTACGGGCGTCATGTTATGATATGTTTGTTAAAGGAGTAGTTAAATCACCTAGCGCCTAAACACGAGCACAATACGTCCTTAGGGCTCAAACACATAAACACGTTACGACGACGCAACGTGCCACCGCACGGCAACGTGACGTGGCACGTTGCGTCACGGTGCCGTGACGTGGACTTCCACGTCGAGCAACGTAAATAATCACGTTACGACAACGCAACGTGCCACGTTGCACGGCACGTCGTCGTGACGTAAAATATGGCTGAAAGATATGGATGGATCCAGTATTTTCTTTGTACCTGTTCTTCTTTATCCGTCTTCTTAATATTAGCAGGAGGAGAGCACGTCTAGTGTGGTCCATTTCCCGAAATTAACTGCGGCAATTCTACAAATGCTCCACCGTCAATACGACGTCGTTCAACGTGGCACGTTGCGTTGTCGTAACGTGATTTTTTACGTTGCTCGACGTCGATTTCCACGTCACGACAACGTGACGCAACGTGCCACGTCACGTTGCCGTGCGGTGGCACGTTGCGTCGTCGTAACGTGTTTTTGTGTTTGAGTCCTTAGCCATTGTATTGTCCACCCGCAATAGACCTCAACAATAAAACGTAAAAAAAGTAAAATGAGAGTATTATCCAACTTTTATGATAATCCTTATCCATAACCGCAGTAATGTACCCTCCGACCTCCGTTATGACGTCACGACATTCAATAGCCCGTCCTATACACGGGCAGTCAAGCCTGACAGTTTTGTATGATCATGGCAGTTAGCCAAATAGGGTGGGCTTATTCTAAACCTTATACAATTTATATGTAGATACTGATAATTGCTTGAAAGGAACAATTTGTAATTTGTTTTTCAAAAGGATATTTCATTGTTTACTTAATTCATCATCATCATCTGCCTAGCCTTTTCCCAACTATGTTGGGGTCGGCTTCCAGTCTAACCGGATGCAGCTGAATACCAGTATTTTACATGGAGCGACTGCCTATCTGGCCTCCACAACCCAGTTAGTGCTGGGTAATACGACACTCCTTGGTAAGACTGGTTGTCAGACTTTTTGGGCCACTGACTACCTAACGACTGTCAAAGATGTACAAATGACAGCCGGGACCAACGGCTTAACGTGCTTTCCGAGGCACGGAGGAAGCTCGGTATGTTATGGGTGGTCACCCATCCACGGACCAACCTAGGCAAGCACGGCTTAACCTAAAGATCGACCCGAGCGGCTGTTATTATTTAGCCACGAGCTCCTCATTGTTTACTTAATTATGATTTATTAATAAATCGCGAATTTCGATGAGGATACTGGAGGTTCTAGCAAGAACGCTTCACGCAAACGTAACGTAACTTCGAAAGATTTGGGAATGAAAAATACAATTGTTCTTTAGCTTTTTTGAAGTGTTTTTACCTGTATTAATAATCAATAGCTAATAACAATACAAAAAAGTTTTGTATAAGACTACATGTTCTAAAGCATCACGTTTCCGAGATATAAAATAAAATGGAGGAAGTTAGGCACGCTCCTGAGCCCTTTAAATGACACGGAAGGCCCAAATAGAAATGTTTAGATACAAAGTATATGTATAACAACTCCAACCAAAACATTTTCCTTTCAATTCCCAGCAAATTTCTCTATAAATACATAACATTTTGCCTGTAATCCCCGAAGTGTTAGGCAGTGGTGTACCTAATAATACATCCAAAAGAAAGAAAGAAAGAAGGAAAGAAAGAAAGAAAGAAAGAAAGAAAGAAATAGATAATGAATAAACTCTTTGCCCAACCTGAGTTTCGAACCCAGGACCTCATGCGGTCGCGCTCGCGACCACTAGATAGACCAACGCGGCTGTCCAAAATCAAAACCTAGCAAGAGCATCTGAACGGTGTTGTGTTCTAAATGATCCATGGTGGTAATGGACCATTTAGAACACAACACCGTTCTAAATGATCAAAGAGAATGTTTATTTTCCTTCTCCTATAAAATTTGCTCAGATGCTCTTGCCAGGTTTTGATTTTGGACCGCCGAACGAGTCTCTATTAATACATTCCAAACAAATCTAAACGACCGATCCCTATAGTCATAAAATTCGAAACCTAATTCAGAGTAAACCTTTTGAATGTCAAGAAAATTGATGTTTGCTGACTAAATCTAAATCCACTAACTCCCTGAGGGCCAGAGGTGTTTCCGAGAGCCCCACGTACTATACGTGATATTTGGAGGTAGGCATCCAATTTCTAAAGCTGATATTTTATCGAGGTAACGTGTTATTCTCAGCTTGGAGAAGAAGTTGAATTTGTGGGTAGATATTTTCGTATTGGTATACAGATTGGTGTGAATTGGGTTTAGGATAATATTTTTGAGAGGTGTATTGTGTCTTTTGCGGTACATAATCATAGACTTTTCCCAACTATGTTGGAGTCGGCTTCCAGTGTTACTGGAAACAGCTGAATACCAGTATTTTACTGCCTATCTGATTTCCACAACCCAGTATAGTAATACGATGTGATACCTTTGGTGAGCCTGGTTCTCGGACTTTCGTAACATTGGCATGCTTTCCAAAAACCGAAAGGATATCGTTGTGTAATAAACGGTCACCTATCCAAAATCCACCTCGGCTAGCGTTGCTTAACCTTGAAAGACCCGTGCGGTTGCTAAAGCCAATAAATTTGAAACACCTCGTTAAGAAAAAAATTATTCATGGAACAAAATGAAAACTTAATGCGTCCTATCCTTTTCTAGCATACGAGGAGTACATTACGTGAAAACCCGACAGAATTTGCATAATACCTCAAACCCGTCTTGAAAGATCTAAAAACCTACAGAACCCATATTTTTAGGAGCATTAAATTCATTTAAACTTGTCGCAGACCTCGACGGCTAAAAACCACATGTCACAAGCATTCGAGGCTCTTTGAAAATTCCTGCAGAAGAAATAAGTTTAGAGGAAATGTCAGGTGGTGCTGGATCGTAACGCGACCCCATTCTACAAAAAGCACAATGACATGTTGAATAACGGAGTGGAGAATATGCTTCAACAAAGTTTGGTTACAGGGTTTTCTTTTGGTGAAGTTTGGTGCAAGTTTAGCTCCAATATTTGATCAAATGTTTGTAGTAGTGTTGAAGGTTGTGCTTTTCGTAGTTTATAATGTTCTTTGGAATGCATGGATCATTGTAGTGTAAAGATAGAAAAGGGTGATGGAAAATTCTTTCTGTTGGACTCTGTATGATGCGCTCAATTTAAATAAAAAACAACCTTGTAGTCGAATATGCATTCAATACAGGGTTGAAGGGACACCGATGTAAAACCCCCCCACAGAAATTATTCATCGGTATTTTTAAAAAAAAAACAGCTGTTCCATACATTTTGACCGTGTAGGTATTGCAGTTTTGTAGGAAACAGCTGTGTTTTTTTAATAACTGCTGCACAAGCAAAAATTCTAAGCTGGTTTACTAAAAACGGCCAGCTATAAAAAAATCGCCGTATGCAGTCAGAAACAAAAGAAAAGAAAAACAAAAAGTAGGACAACAAGAAACAATGCACTCCATTCAAAATGATTATGAATTAACAAACACACTACCAGCAGCTTACATCCCACAAACGCCTTTTACATCTACGGAAAAAAAAACTACAATTCTCCGCCTAGTTCGGGCACACAGCCAAAAGCGGAACCCAGGTGTCTTCTTAAAATGGACAATTCACTTAATAGCTCTCCAGAGCCAAAGAATTGCTGAGGTAGACCCTTAAATTAAAAAGCATAAGTTAACACTTCGGCTCGAAATACAAGTGCTCTTTTAGACAAAACTTTTACTTCAGTCATTTGAATTCTTTAATGTAAAACTAATTGAATTCTTCGCGGACGGTGTTAAAGTGGATGATAAAATTAAAAAGAAATATGGAGAAACGGGACGGTGACAAATGGCCACCGAGTAGTTTTTGCCTCAAATAGAATTGCATAATGTGTTTTTTGATGTACCTACTCCAACATGCATTTTATGTGAACATTGTTATAGAAAGTTTTCATGACACAATTTATTATTTGTAAAAGATGATATAATTATGCCATGTATAATGTTTCTGAAGTACTGAGATAGCGACTCATCGAGAATATTTTACTAAAAGACATGCAGCGCCGACCCCAAATAAAATGGGATAAGAGCAGGAGAATGATAAATTATTGGCAACTGATTTTGGCATCTACCTAATCAAAATAACGCCACTTTTATTAATAGTACTTAGTTACAATCACATGTTACTAGACAACGTGTAACATAATAAACGCAAGACCTCTCGTGTGGGTGTGTTGTTTTTTATCGTTTTACCATACATGTGAATCAGCTAATTGCGTCAGTTCTTATAGAAAGTTTTTTTCTTTTTTTTGCGAATTTCAAGAACTCATAGAACAAAAGATGTTTAGTTTCATGGTGCGAGAGACCACACAGGAGGTCTTGCGTTTATTATGTTACACGTTGTATAGGGTGACTGGTAATTAGTGACCGATACTTAAACACGTGATTATACTAATGATAACAAACAACTTTCCCAAAGTTTTTTTATACTCATTCACTTTTTCACAATAACACAGCAGCTGTATGAAACTCGTAACCTATCAGCTGTTAGCCGCGTGACGCCGTTCTGTCTCATTACCATCGTACCGTGCAACAGTGGGTAGGAAGAGCTCCCGCGCGGCTCGCAAGCCCGCTCGTAAGTTTTAGTGTGATAAAATTGAATGAGTATGAAAAAAATGTTTCTTTGGGAAAGTTGCTTGTTATCATGAGTACAATCACGTGTTTAAGTAACGGTCACTAATTACCAGCCGCCCTATATATTACCAACTCGGCCAAGGTCTTCGTCAAAAGATGGATTATGTTCTCTCTCAAATAAGGAAGAAAAGAAACTTGATGGAATGATTGATGCTTGCTCCCTGTATGTTAGAAATTACGGAAGTTTACTTAAGATTCGGCGATTAAGGGCCTTTTCTCATACAACGGAAAAGCTGTTCCTTCCTTCATCATTTGTTCATCACTGACAAGTACCATAACATTGAAAAGAATTGGACGCTTTAAAAATCCAATAACCCTCAAGTATTATTTTGATAAAGATAAAATAAACGACGGCACGGTTGGCGCAGTGGCTGAGCGATCGGCTGCTGCGCTGCGTGTCGCGGGTTCGATCCCCGCACGGAACAAATATTTGTATGATCTACAGGTAGTTGTTCCGGGTCTGGCTGTTTGTGTATGTGAGTTTAAATGTTTGTAAACGCACCCACGATACAGGAGAAATTAATAGTGTGGGGCAACGTTTTAAAAAAAAAAAAATCCTTTTGCACCAAATAGGCAGTCGTTTCATTTAAAATATTGGTCTTTAGACAGGAACCCGAAAATGGGAAATGGCTAGGCAAATGATGATGATGATGACCTCGTGGATCAAACTAAAAACCGTTAATCACTCATCAAACATGTGTCATACAAAAGCTCATGATGTGCCCTTCACTTCTGATCTTCCTTTCTGCCACACTTCTGGCACCATGTCATGGTCATTTGTCCAAATATGAAGAATGGTTTGAGCATTTATTGTGACATGCATTTACAATCTGAGCGAAGAGTGACAACAAGTCACCAAGAAGCAGGTCAGAGGAACTGAAAGCGAACCATAGACTACAACATCACATAACAAAAACATAACATTAATTTATTCTCAGGCAACTTTGGCCCATAGATATATTTATATATACCTTACTGACTAACATACATGTGATAAAATACAATTTGTTTGAGTAAATTTAATGGAACCTTAAAACTATCACTTCACTTGTGCACTATGTCACTGTGCGTGCATGTGGCACAAAGCCGTGAAAGCGACGGAACACCACTCTTTTGGGCCAAAAGTCCTCTTCCAAGACGAGGTGCATTGGTATCAACACCACGAATAAACATAAGTCAACAACAGTCTTGCTATCAAATAATTATATGGCAACTAAGTTCAAATCAAGCGAAACTCATGAATTCACTCATAAATACAATACTAACCGGTCATAACCATAAATCTTTAACACCCCCGTTCAAAACAAGCACGTTTCACACTTCCCGTTAACTCAAAACTTGGACATGAGCACATGACATGTCTGACCCACCCCATAAACATTAAAGGAAATTAAGGTACACACATAGAAGCAGTAAACATTCAAATTATACAGGGGTCCCTGTTTATTGCCAAATCTTGCCGCAGAGGTCAGCGGAACGACGACACTCATGAATAAGGTCTTGTAGTTCAGACACCTTTAGTACGTGACAGGAGTACCGAATTGCTGATATGCTTGAAGACATGGCTGTGGCTGTGGAAACGATTTTTTGTCTGTGTGATGGCATTTTAGGATAATATATATAAAATACTGCTTTTCTGAGGGCTGATGAAGTGAATGCCTCTACGTATAACAGAGATACTGGTTTTCAGCTGCATCTGGTTAGACTGGAAGCTGACCACCAACATAGGAAAGGGTTAGGCAGACTGAAGATGTCTGACTTCTAACGAATAGTTAATTTCATTTCTGTTTACCAAATGTTAAAAGTAGCGATTGTGATATAGTATTGAATAAAGAGAAGCTTGAATTTGTAGATAAAACAGTTTTCCTGGGGATTACGCTTGATTCAAGGCTACAATGGGGTTCTCATTTAACATCTCTTGCGGGGCGGCTAAGTTCAGCAGCATATGCTATTAGAAAAATCCGTCAATATACTGATGTAGATACCGCTAGACTGGTCTATTTTAGTTACTTTCATAGTTTATTGTCGTATGGCATTTTACTATGGGGACGGGCTGCAGACATTGAGTCTATATTTATTCTGCAAAAAAGAGCCATCAGAGCCATATATAATCTTCGTAGGCGTGATTCTCTAAGGGAACTGTTTAAGGAAATTAACATCATGACGGTACATTCTCAATACATCTATGAAAACATAATGTATGTAAGAAAAAATCTACATCTTTTTAATAAAAGAGGTGACAGACACAATTACAGTACTAGAAATAGAGACCAATTAGTTCAGCCAGGCTTCAGACTCGCTAAAGTAGACTCATCTTTCATGGGGTACTGTTTGAGATGCTATAACAAAATTCCACAAAGTATTCTTGAACTGAATGAAACGAAATTTAAAACATGCATTAAACGCACACTGTGTAGGCAAGCATATTACAAGTTAGACGATTATATCGTTGATAAAAATGCTTGGCTCAATGCCGGTCCTGCTCCACAAGGACAGGGGCGCATAAATGAATAGCATTACATATCCCAATCACCTCCGCTCTTGATGATTTATTTACTGCATCAGTGAGCGGGGTACACGTGGCTGAGTTTTGGGCTAAGCATATTTAAACTTTTTGCCATCGAAACGCTAAGAAGAAGAAGCATTAAATAGTATGTTGGAGCTGCTGAAGATTGTACAACTATCTTTGCTTTGTATAAATTCAATCTCTTTAGTATTATATAGCCGCATAGCCCATATTGTGTGAGTACTATGTAATAGAAAGCTGTCATTCGCGGGAAACCTACGTCTTTTCTTGACTTGAATGTGCCCTGGCGGTTAGGAGTGTGTCATGCTCACTCAAATGTCTCGCTGATGGTGGCGCGTGTGTCGGATCATTTAGTTCCCTTCAAAATGGTTGAGTTGAACGGTGCTGATACATGCGTCATGTTCGTGAACGGGCGCTGTCAGTTGTGACTGGTCATCTCTTGGTTGCCACGGCTTATTTGAATTGATTATTTTTATTTTATTTTTTTGAATTGTTTACTATGGACACTTTTAACGTACACATCTTGCTGCATCGTTCTCACATAATGTACCATCTCAACATGAATAATGTAACCAAGAGTTTGTAAAAGTATACTGATTTAAAAGAGTGTCCATGGAGTTTCTTGCCCGTTCTTCTCCATAGAGATCTACGTTAGGGAATGGGCAACTACAGTACTTTCACAGTTTTTATGCCTTGTGACTGGGACTGTAGCTATTGTTGTCTTTGTTTCGACAATTCAAAAGTGCCTGTAACTGGCCTATTTGAAATAAATGCTTTGATTTTGATTTTGATTTTGTTTAAAGTCACGGTAGAAATACGGAAACAATCAAGCTTTTCAAAACCAGTTTAAGAGAATCTCTTAATGTACGAGAAATCTATACAAAGTGAAGCCATGTTATACTGAAATGGTATAGCTTGATATGCCGCCGTGTGTACGTCGATCGTATTTGCAGGTTAAGTGCCGTGTGTGTGTTAAGTGTGTTAGTGTGTGTGTGTTTGTGTGTTCTTAGTTGTCAATGGCAGTCTTAATTATTGAGTTGGCCTGGAAATGGCCTACGAGTTCGTCACCTTCAATAGCTTCTGTTACATGCAAACAGCAGGTCAAATTCAACTTAACTTTTCTAGTGAGTTTATTTAATCTGTGTAAAAATCTGTACCAAAAGGATTATACAATTTTTACTTACAAAGGTGAAGCCCCAGTTCGTTCATTTCATCGGATAGTATAAAGATTTAATATATTGCGAATAAAAAAGTAAAATATGAAACAAAGTAAGAGAAAGTACCTACTGAGTTTCGACGTAAAAAATTGTGATTCTATTGTTGAATAGCTTTTAAAACAGCCATTTAACTATATTATTAAAACTTCTTTTTTTTCTGTTTTGCTCATTTATTTTTAGCTTTTTTTTTAATTTTTACTAAGTACGTATTTCTACGCATAGATAATGCACCATTTTGCTTCCAATGTTTTACATAACACAATACACATCAGTTTTTTTAATGACTGAGTAAACAATTACTTGGCTTAGTCGAATAATGCCCAATTCTTAAAATGCCTCATAGCTTAAACAAGAACTAATTCGCTAAATACCTAGTTCTGAAAATACCTTCTTCCATAACTTTGTTTTACAAAAGAAACGTACAGAATTAGTTATCTTTTACAGGAATAATATGCTTGTATTCAACCAAGCACTAAAAACTAATTGGCTATCAGACTAAAGGCTAAGAGAATCTATTAGCGTCGCAAACTTACTGAAATAGGAGAAAAACTGAAACTACCTCTAGCGATGTTTTCCCCTACTCTGCATTTCACATTGCATATTTGAACAGAATCATATCTTCAAACATGTAACCTCTTGGCCACGAACTACTCGCCCACGCGAGACGCGACTTGTGACATCGACCGCTGACAAACTAATATTAGAAGTTATTTAGACTTGCGGAGTGACGATTGTCGGAAAAAAACAAGTGAAGCGCGCGCTTGTTGTTTTATGCCTCTGTCCCGACCACAGGAGATGCGACCCGAGTCAAGCAACAAAACACGCCTGTTACTTATACGTATAAAATGTCGCATCGCGCTAGGCAGTGAACGGATTCGAAACCTTTACCCTAGACAAAAAGGCTGGAAGTGTCATGCACACCATTATGTCGTAAGGGGACTAAGGGGACAGCACTAATCCCCCTCCGTGCTAACAAGCGTGCCCCCGAATCACGTGGGTGCTTGAAGATGTTTTTGCTTGAATATAAAAGCGCTGAATGCAAGCTTTTCAAAGCACTGAGTCTATTGACATTGCTTTTTATGGTGCGAGTTATCCTTTGAATTCCTTTGCGTGAACTTCTATTACTAGCTAGTCATACTTGAATCCTTATAGGTACAGACGCCAGTACATCAAGCTACTACAATCTGTCAAATTGCTTTAATAGATTTTCAACTTTATCGCTAAAGCATTAGATTCAAGGTTCATTGGGAAAATTTTACAGTTTCGGGTAGCTTCATGTGCTTGCGTCTGTACAAAAATGCGAAAGTAATTCTGTCCGATTGTTTTGGGTAAAGTGGTAATGACACACGGATACATCATGATCTTGGTTAGGTCAAAGCATACTTTTCATTCCGGTTGTACCTACGTTCCTATGGGATAATTTTCGACCAAACGAGCAAAGCCGCTCGCAAAATTTTGTGCCTTTATATATTGTCTACTACCGTTATAATTTGATGTAAATAGATCAAACTAAAGAACGTAATCAGAAACGCCGGCTGGTTGCGCTTAATGAAACAATCAGCGCAGTTATCCAACAAATAAATTGAAAGTGCAGTCTTTCTGCAGCATTCGATAAAATTTAAGAATATATATGGTTGATTCACATACATGAAGCTCAACGCCCATGGATCAGCACTGCACCATTCTTTAACGTAACTTTATACTGTAGCACACACTTAGTAAGCATCAAAACGTTCAATACAGCATCGCCTCGAAAACTTAATAAAAATCAAGTGATACGTTTGCTTCAGTTCAGAACACTGAGAGAGACAAAACTCGTCCCTGAAAAATGAACTGAATTCCGCCAAAAAGTAAAAGCCGCTTTAGCATTAAGCTTATCAATTTTGTTACGATTTTTCTCAGAATTATTTTAGTTCAAAAGAAAATATTTTTTCCTGTAACATCAATGAACTTCATGTTCCAGTCCAAACGAAAGGAATATTGCCGTAATATTCACGCTTTTGTAGTAACTTGGCGTCAATATTTTTCAAACATTATCATCAGAAAGCGACTGGGGTATGTGCGTGAATACATGAACGTGAAAGACGCATTATGTTATTTTGAAAATTTCCTATTAATCCTGGCAGAACACCCTAGTAGCTTTTACTGGATATGGGTAAATAAAATAACTACCGATTACCGTTCAATCAAAAATGTTGCATGTCTCACTTTAATGGCATGACCACACAAATAATAACATGGCGCCATGAAAGACATTCCTTTGAGGCGCTGTGACGCGACGGAACGAAAAAACAGGCCAAGAGCGAGTTCGAATAAAAGGGTTCCGAAAAAAACACGCCTCTTGTTTAAGAAAATCCTTTAATTTTGAACTTTTTTGTTTTGATTAACCATAGTGTTACTCACTCAAGTCTACTATTACGATACTCATAAATATATATAAAGATACAGAGTCCTGTTGGCACCTCTTGGTTACGGAACTCTAAAAATATGAGCTTTTATAAAAAATTTTGGTCCTGAAACCTTACACGGTTCGCAGAACTACCCAGGATGTCCTCGAAAATAATGAGGAATTCGCAAAAAGTATTTTATGCGATCCGACATTAAAGATTCTGGTTCGTCCTAGCATATTGCGTTCCACGTCCCGGGTATACCGGTCAAGCGAAACCCGCAATTTAATGATTTTTATTGGTCCGCCTTTCCTGCAAGGGACAGGAAAATTTACCTGACCAGCCGTCCCGGTCACGTACAATCACATTATTGAACGTTTATTACGTAACGTGGGACATTGAAAATTACGACCCATGAGCGGTCAAATGTTTAATTTTGAGCGGCCATTGTATAGTGTTTCTATTCCAACGGTCGCCTGCTTTTGGCAGTCTGCATTCAATTTTGGGGTAATAGTGTAGTTAAGGGGGCATTTGCGATTTCTATTCCATTCTTTGGCGATCGTTATTTTAATTGAATAGAGATGGCTGGCCTTTTAAGCGTGGGAATTGTTCTAGGCTTTATGTAAATTGTAACGGTTTTAAACTATTTGGTTCGATTACAGTTTCTTTGAAATGGTGTAACGTTTTGATCAGATTTTGTGAATAGTTACCTCCTTTTTTCTTGGAAAACGCTCATGGAGGTAGGCAATTAATCTAGATCAGATTCAATATAATATTATATAGACAGATCGTAAATGTTGGTCGAACAAACATTTGGAGAAGCTATTATATACGTAATAACGATCTAAAATAATATTAATAGATGTATTTTCGGAAATCTGTGTTTGCGTGGAATTTTCGAGGATCTGGGTTCGTGTTAGTTATTTATTGGCTGAGTATGGAGCTTAAAGGTACTCAATTGGAGAGGCCTACTTTAGACCAATGAGGATCAGGTAAACCTATGATAAATATACTTAATTTCATCAGTTAAACCAGGGATGGATGGCGCCTTCGAGGATGGTCCAGAAAAGATGACTCGATGGATTAGACGCTTATAATGAGGGCTGGTTCGAGATAAAGCGGGAAAATAGTACTTGGAAGGGCTTTGCCCAACAGTGAGACAGTAACGGCTAATAAATAAAAATGAGAAAAGAAGTAAAGCCTGTTTAGTTTCGGACTTCTTAATTACAAACTCCGTCACCTAAATGCTTAAGATTATATTTAAAAAAAAAGAAAGTAAAGGTTTTGCAATAACGGTAGCAAACTCAGCAAAAACTAATTATCTCAGAATTATGAGCCACGAAACGTGTTTGTCTTTTTATCAGTCACCACTATATTTATCCGTTTCCTTTAGCAGAGCCAACTGGTTGATTCTGAAGACCCACTCTATTTAATGATTGATACCGGAGTGCCTTGGAAATTGATTCCTTTGAAACACTACACTAAAAAAAAAAAATATCTAAAGTAACCACACCACCAAAAACAACAGGCATGCTGGCCTGAGAGATATTACCGACGCTATGTAAAGCCAAGTCAGAGGCTAATGGGCGGCATAAAAGCTTTGACACCAGGCTATGCACTAAGCACACGATAAAAAATGAATTCTTAATAATTTAAAAACCGGGTGTCAATTTTATTAATTCCCATTTAAAGTTTGAAAAAATAAAATTAAAAAAAAGTTTTGTTAATTTTATTTTACGTAATAAAAAGACGTCGTTTGATTGATAAAAAAGCTTGCTTCAAAGATTCTTGCATGCTACAATGGGGATGTTTCCTGTGTAAAAAAATATGATTCTATTTAGTCCATCAGTTAGATTATTGAAAAATATTGGATACGTATTTCTTGTTTTATCAAATCAATAAAAATTGACGAAGATGAAACGCATCAAAGATCATGAGTGGGGGGCCTGTGACTTCACTTTTCGGTAAAAAGTCTGTACACTTTACTCACAAGTATGACGTCACACGAGTTTTCGACGAACTGTATCGTCTTCATTTTTATTTTTCATGAAAAAAGAAAAAATACGTGTCCAATATTTTTTGGAAGTCTATCTGACGGACTAATTACATTTTTTCAGAAAACATGCCCATTGTTTTTTCTAAATTTAAGAATTTAAGAATAATTTAAGAATAATTTATTTAAAAAGTAGATATTACAAAAGTACATTTAGGTGCTGTAGTGTAATTTCTTAAACAATTTTAATTAGCGCTTATAAATAAACTATGACTTAAATATATTCAAATGTTAGGTAGCGACCTGCCTGATCTAGGTTTATTTAAACCTGTGTTTCAGGCCATCACTTACATTGCATCATATAATTAGGACAGTAAAAGTTTTGAAATTAAAGTAAATCTATTAACAACTATAACAAAAATCCAATTAGTACAAAAACTTTAAAACTAACTTAAGTAAATACGTGCAATTAGATACCAGGGGATAACATAATCAAACTAGGACTTCTAGAAGTTTTTCTGTGTCCGTGTAATCAAGTATTGTTAAATAATCTGATAATACTAAATTACATTTCCTATAACTTAGACTATAGAAGTTTAGTTTCTTGTTGAGCCTATTATACAGAAAAGGTCCTAAAAACATATAAAAACGACTCGCAAAAGCATGCCTAGTTTGAGGCATTGTGCAAACTAGGTCCTTCCTTCTCCTATCGGAAGGAACAGGGTCATAGGGAAGGATAGAGTGCTGCTGTAATATAATGTGAAGAATAAATAATTGCCGTACTGTGAGCACATTACATGCTTTGTAGAGGAGCCGTGTAGGAAATCTAAACGGACGAAAGGTGGCAACCTTTAGAATTGCTCTTTGAGCACGTTCTAGAGGGAGAAGAATCGAATTTCCCGCGCCACCCCATGACGTTATGCAATAGGTTAAAATAGACTGGCACAACGCCAAATAAACCTGTTTTATTAATTTATAGTCGGCTACATTACGTAAATACTTAAAAACATATATTAGTTTGCGCACTCTAGTACATAGTAACTCGATATGTTTACGGAAATTTAGATTGGAGTCAATTGTGACACCAAGATACTTCAAATGGTCAGCTTTTTCTAAAGTAGGGCAAGAACATGCAGTGTCAGCGTAAGTGCTACAGATATGCGCGTAAATTATTAGGTTAGTAAGCGGTGTGTTAGTATTTCTCATTGCAAATGAAATGTATTTTGTTTTGTCAGCATTCAGTGTTAGAAAATTGTCCTGGAGCCAATTGTATACACTGTTGAAACCATTCTGAGCATGTTCATAGGCCTCAGCTCTTGATTTAGCTGCAAACAACAGAGCAGTATCATCTGCATAAGACATTACAACACCATTGTTGAGTGGCAGGCTGCAAAGGTCATTGATATAGATTAAAAATAATGTAGGACCTAATATACTGCCTTGTGGAATTCCAAAACAAGTATTTGAAAGATCAGAACTTGTGTTTGGACCAATTTTTACACATTGCTGTCGATCGCTAAGATAATCAGATAATAGAAGAAGCTGCGCTCCTCTTATCCCAAGTGTTTCAAGCTTCTGCAAAAGAGTAGTGCAAGAAATAGTGTCAAAAGCCTTGGCAAGATCTAAAAAGATACCAACTGTATGCATTCCACTATCCAGATTTGTAGAAATGTAATTAATCAATTTGTTTACTGCTTGGCTAGTTGATTTTTTAGGCCTAAATCCAAATTGATTATCTGAAAGAAGTTTGTTATCTTCCAGATATTTTATCAGTCTACTGTTTATGATTTTTTCTAAAATTTTTGATAGGCCTGTCAGTACTGAAATTGGTCTGTAGTTATTCACACTCATTTTATCTCCAGACTTGAAAATAGGAGTGACCACAGACTTTTTCAGTAATTTTGGAAATATCCCTTTTGATAAACATAGCTGAAAGATGTGGGTAAGCGGAGGGGCCAGTAGGTGTTTAAATCTTTTTAGTACGTTATTGGGTATATCATCCCACCCAGTTGCGCAGACATCCTTTAAGCCGTTTATTATTCTAACTACTTCGTTGACGTCCGTATCTAATAAAACAAAAGATTTTAACGTTGAAGATGTCTTAGTGGGGGTTGGAGTAGGAGCAAGGCTAATATTTATGAATTTTTCTGCCAAGTTTTTACCAACGTTGACGAAATAGTGGTTTACCTTATTTGTTGCTTCGGATGGGTTTATTTCTGTTGATAGTAAATCTAGCGGCGGTTCAGAATTTTTAGACCTCAATGTATTGGTTTTTATAAATTTCCACACAAGTTTACTATTTTTCCCCGCCTTCTCTAGTTCATTTTTATCGAACTGGTTTTTTAGTTTTTTCAAAAGATTATTACAGAAGTTACGATATCTTTTATAGGTTACAGAAAGTATTACGTCATCAGGTGCAAGTTTTGATTTTAGGTGAAGTTTGTCTCTGTGTCTTATACAACGAACGAGACCGGGTGTGATCCACGGTTTAATACAACTATATTTCCTAGGGATTATCTTAGTGAAAGTGTTTTTCCTTATTGCGTATTGTATAGAATTTATGAAATATTGTAAAGAGATATTTACATCAACAGAATCATAAATTGGGTTAAAATTAATGCCGCGTATGTCACTTTCAAGGTTTGCCATATTGACTTTAGTGTAGCTGCGCTCGCAGTTTTTTCTAGGTGAACTTATTTGCATTGTTAGTAAAACAGCTTGATGATCTGTAAGCGCAGAGTTAGTAACCAATGTATTGGATGGATTTTTTGATTTAAGAATGATATGGTCTAAGGAAGAACCGCTTTGATGTGTGGGGTAATAGTGAGCCGGTAAAAGTCCATGAAATGCACAAATATTTAGATAATTGTGTTTATGGGTATCGGGTTTCTCGGAGGAAATGTTTATGTTGATATCTCCTACAAGTATTATATTTTTAAAAGTACTTATGGCTTTTAAGTTCGTATCGAGTGATTCTAAAAATCTGTCGATATTATAAGAGGGAGGCCTATAAATAGCCATGACTACTGTATCGGGAATAATTTTAATGAATAAGCAATTACTGTCTTGGGATAGTGGTTCTTCTTTGATAGTTCGTAAATTATTTTTAATAAATACTACAACTCCGTCGTTTTGGTTGGTGTTTCGGTCTGTTTTATAAGAATAAAAACCGTTCAGAGATGGTAAGTTGACTGTCTGTTTTGACAACCAACATTCTGTTAGTACAATAATATCACAGCTTATGTCAAGACTTTGTAAAGACACTTCAAAACCGTCCATATTGCGGTTTATGCTTCGAATATTTTGTGTAAGCAAGGTAAGCGATTTGTCGCCCGAACGAAGAAGGTATTTACAGTCCTCAACATTACAGATTTTGGATTCAGACACAGTAAAACTATCTAGATCACTTATTAGCTGATCGCTCATGATAATTACAAACTAAGAAGAAATACAAATAAGGGAAAATCTACCTGTTTGTGTGCTTACTAAATATAATATACTGTGGCGCTCTTAGGCGCCCTCATAGTCTATTGAGTTGATGTAGTTAGTCTCTGCATGTTTACGTGCTGGGCAACTTACATCACCGGTTGGATGGTCACATTTCCTCTTGAACCTTTTGCACGTCGCACACTGGGGGGGAGAAGATTTGCTGCTGCATTCCTTCACGGAGTGTCCCGTCTCTGCACAGTGGTTGCAAGTAGGACTCGTTTCACGGCAAAACTTAGCTGCGTGCCCAAACTGCTGGCAATTGTAGCACCTGGTGACTATCGTAAAGTCTCTCACCGGGCATGAGGTCCAATTTATAAAAAATCTGCTTTGGTTTACCAGCATTTTTCTTATGCCAGCGGGTACTTCCAGAATGTAGTTGCAGGTAGGAAGGCCTTTCTTACCCGATTTATGGCTCAGTTTAACGGTCTCAAGGAAGGATTCACGCGTTGTATTCGTCAATTTATCAGATAAGTTTTGCTCGTAAATACAGTCAAATACCTCCTTCTCAGTAAGGGCTACGGGAACACCAATGACAGTAACCCTAGGGCGTCGTTTAGAAGGTTCTTCTATTGTAAGGCCCGAAGTGAATATCTTCTCCGAATTCTTCAATTTAACTATATCGTTTTTATTTTCTGTGCTAATTAGTACGCCCCCATTTTTCACTTTTTTCAGGCCACGTACCTGGAGCTTGAGTTGCTCGGGAGATATTAACTTCTGAACAAGTGACTTGGTGTCGTCACTAGTTTTAGTTTTATCGCTGGGATAGATGGCAATTGAACTCAAGTTTGCAGGACGGATGAAATTGTCGGAGCCTTTCTTCACCATGCTAGCATAGGAATTATCGTTGGACGTATTTAGCCTCGACTCTATAACCTCTTTGACCTGGTCCAGAGAGTTCACCATGTTCTTCTGAAGCTGTAAGTGCTGAACGGTACTGTGGGACTGGATCATTTTCTGCTTCAACGATTGGTAAAGGACAGCCATCTGAGAAGTTCCACTTTGGACCTTCCGGCAAAGATTTACGACACGTTGCTTCTGGTCCGAGTTCATTTTTCCTTCACCAACAACAGTGCAGACTTCGGTCAGAATGCCATCAATAGATAATAGCCATTTCTGGATCTCTGGCGTGCTGATAATTTCACTCGGCAAAACATTTTCCTCAGGTGCTGGTACAGGTGCTGGTGCAGGTGGTGGTGGATTTGGTGCTCTCGGGGGCAATTGTTCGGTAGGCGTTGGCGGAGGACTTCGTCGTAGTAATTGGCTACGGGCCCCAAATGGGCTCGACCCTGGGTTCGATCCTGGGTTAGACATACTAACCGCAAAACTTTATGTATTGTCAATTGGAAACAAATATATTCATTTCATTTTGCACCGTTGCTATGGCACTGGTCACAGGTGACACACTTTACTTTGTTATTAACTGACGCCGCAAATAATCTATACATATAAAATTCAAAGTCCTGACTGACTGACTGACTGACTGACTGACTGACTTATATATCAACGCACAGCCCAAACCACTGGTCCTAGAGACATGAAATTTGGACAGTGTACTCTTTGTGAAGAGTAAGTATCCACTAAGAAAGGGTTTTTCGAAATTCCACCCCTAAGAGGGTGAAATGGGGTGTTGAATTTTCTATGAAACTTTTTATTCTCTGTGTCGATTGACTTGAAATTGTGTCTACATATACTTCAGTTAAAATGATGAGATACGTGTATCACAGTTTTTCCAAAATCATCCCCCAATTTAAAATTCAATGTCCTGACTGGCTGACTGATACATCAACGCACAGCCCAAACCACTGGTCCTAGAGACATGAAATTTGGACAGTGTACTCTTTGTGAAGAGTAGGTATCCACTAAGAAAGGATTTTTCGAAATTCCACCCCTAAGAGGGTGAAATGGGGTGTTGAATTTTCTATGAAACTTTTTATTCTCTGTGTCGATTGACTTGAAATTGTGTCTACATATACTTCAGTTAAAATGATGAGATACGTGTATCACAGTTTTTCCAAAATCATCCCCCAATTTAAAATTTAATGCCCTGACTGGCTGACTGATACATCAACGCACAGCCCAAACCACTGGTTCTAGAGACATGAAATTTGGACAGTGTACTCTTTGTAAAGAGTAGGTATCCATTAAGAAAGAGTTTTTCGAAATTTCACCCCTAAGAGGGTGAAATGGGGTGTTAAATTTTCTATGCAACTTTTTATTCTCTAAGTCGATTGACTTGAAATTGTGTCTACATATACTTCAGTTAAAATAATGAGATACGTGTATCACAGTTTTTCCAAAATCATCCCCCAATTTAAAATTCAATGTCCTGACTGGCTGACTGATACATCAACGCACAGCCCAAACCACTGGTCCTAGAGACATGAAATTTGGACAGTGTACTCTTTGTAAAGAGTAGGTATCCATTAAGAAAGAGTTTTTAGAAATTTCACCCCTAAGAGGGTGAAATGGGGTGTTGAATTTTCTATGCAACTTTTTATTCTCTGAGTCGATTGACTTGAAATTGTGTTTACATATACTTCAGTTAAAATTATGAGACACGTGTATCACAGTTTTTCCAAAATCATCCCCCAATTTAAAATTCAATGTCCTGACTGGCTGACTGATACATCAACGCACAGCCCAAACCACTGGTCCTAGAGACATGAAATTTGGACAGTGTACTCTTTGTGAAGAGTAAGTATCCACTAAGAAAGGGTTTTTCGAAATTTCACCCCTAAGAGGGTGAAATGGGGTGTTGAATTTTCTATGAAACTTTTTATTCTCTGAGTCGATTGGCTTGAAATTGTGTCTACATATACTTCAGTTAAAATGATGAGATACGTGTATCACAGTTTTTCCAAAATCATCCCCCAATTTAAAATTCAATGTCCTGACTGGCTGACTGATATATCAACGCACAGCCCAAACCGCTGGTTCTAGAGACATGAAATTTGGAGAATGTACTCTTTGTGGAGAGTAGGTATCCACTAAGAAAGGGTTTTTGAAATTCCACCCCTAAGAGGGTGAAATGGGGTGTTGAATTTTCTGTGAAACTCTCTCGGGGTCGATTGACTTGAAAATGTGTCTACATATACTTCAGTTAAAATGATGAGATACATGTATCACAAAATCATCCCCCAATTTAAAATTCCTTGTCCTGACTGGCTGACTGATATACCAACACACAGCCCAAACCGCGGGTCCCAGAGATATGAAAATTGGAGGGTGTATTCTTTGTGAAGAGTTAGTATCAGTTTTTCGAAATTCCTACCCCTTAGAGGGTGAAATGGGGTGTTGAATTTTCTGTGAAACTTTTTACTCTCGGGGTCGATTAACTTGAAAATTTGTTTACATACTCTTCAGATAAAATCCAGTAAATCCGATGTCCAATCTCAAACCAAGGTATCAATATTTCACGTATCTAATTTAATTGATATAACTTTATAATAATAATTGCAAGTTATAAGCAAGTACATGTAAATCTATGTATGTATTATAGATAGATACATAGATTACTTATTATTCCAGAAGTAAGAACCCGTGGGCAATTCCCTAACTCCACGCGGGCGAAGCCGCGGGCATAATTATTGATATAATTGTCGTAATTGTTTATAGATATTTCATTTAAGCAAGTACAGAAAAACACGTCCGCTTAGTCTCGCGTCTCGTAAGTGATCAATGAAATCAAAATTGAGTATTGCATGAAATGTCAAATGTTTCTTTTCGTCAAAAATCTCCAAAACCTACTGTGCCTGTATATTTTAAACGGAATCAAAATAAAGTCTGGTTACTGAGTGTATTTAAAACGTGTGTTTTGGAGCGGCCGGGCTCTCTCCATAATTAATGTCTAGTCCCACGTGTTTGCGTTACTTTCATGTAACGTACCAGATGTTTTGCTTATTTTCTAGGTAGTAAGGTAAGGATTTTTAATATTAGACTAGGTTTTATCAAATAATTTTGTACGTGGGATTTGTGGTTGATTTTTTATTTGATTAGCAATAAACTATATAACTAACACCATTATACAACATTATTTTAAGTATATGCGAAACCTGAATATAGTTTGTTCAGAATATGTAACTGAATCGATTCCAATCATTTTTAAAACTTGGTATATTTTGTCCGGAAAATATTTAAAAAAAGCTACAAGTTGGACACCGAGCGACACTAAGTACCTATCGCAATCATTTAGGTACCTACTGCCAAATTATTATTATCAATGAGCTCAAGACGATGCGGGAGGCGCGCGCGCGGGTGCGCCGCGTGTTGACCACGTTTTTGTGCGGACAACCAGGTAACAGAACAAGCTTATAACTTTGTGATTTTTCATGATACAGTTTTGAAATTTTGTACATAGATTCTTTACCTAAAAATACTAGACACGTGTTCAGGCGTGGCACGATCCGTTTTGTTAACACTTATACGTAGTTCTAAGTAATTAGTAAATTCAGGTTGCATCGTAAAGCGAAATCGATCTTTGCAAGGTGACTGAAAGTGTTTGCATGACGAGAGTTGCCAAGGACCGAAACTAACTGACATGTAATTGGCAAGCCCTATGTCCAGCAGCAAATCATTAGAGCCCGGTAAAGGATAGATGAAGAGGCTTTTAACTGTATTCCATAACTTAACATTACGCCCGTTTTTCGTAAAGAGGTTAGACAGAACTGATCTAAACCCCGTTTCGCCAGCTGTGTTTAAGTCCCATATAATAAGGAGCGAGCTTATTGCCATCAACCGGGCACAAAACCAGTCTCAAGGCTGCTATTGAGAAATTCCCAATGGACAAACCCTACAACACTTTGCTGTCCCCAGCATGGTAATCGAACCCAGGACCAAGAGCTTCATTCTCAGTAGCGAGGCTTGGGACCTAGGTAGATCAATAAAAACTATAATCAGGGAACTATTAATACTCGAAACGGGATATTTACCATGTTTACGGTTTTTTATGAGTTCCCGATATTTCGGAACTGTTGCAAGCACGAAAGAAAAATAAAAAAGAATAAAGAAAAAAAAAGAAATAAAGACCATGATAGTTTAAAATCTTATATAATTAGGGATTCCAGAATTACTCACCAGCAACAAAATTCTGGTCGTTTCTACGAACATAGGTTGTCATGAATTTTAAAAGACTGCTATATAATTTATTTCAAAGTTGCTGCTAGTGGTGGGTTTTAGTAACAATGGTCTAACTACTCTACAGTTAAACAATTTGCTTTCAGCTCGTTTCACGGAATAAGGAGCATGTTTTCATTACAATTGAGGAGTTACCTCTCTGCCTAAATACATTTTCTAGAATTTAGAACCTCTATTAATGTAACTTTATAAAGTAGGTTCCTTCTTTGAAAAGTTGGTATATGCTAAACTACAAAATCGGGGCCTTTGAGCTACAGACTATAAAAAAACTTTGGAGAAATAAAGCTTCCCCTACGTTAACGGTCTCAGAGACGGTCGCTTTTTATTTTTCTCCACACCTCCCTGTGTGAAGGTTGTCCCGAATGTTATCAGTTACTCGTGAAAGGGGTGATACTTACGAGATCATAATATCGTATTTAACTTATTCATTTTTTTTAATTATAATATCATCACCATCATCTGCCCAGCCTTTTTCCCAACTATGTTGGTGTCGGCTTCCAGTCTAACCGGATGCAGCTGAATACCAGTATTTTACATGGAGCGACTGCCTATCAGACTTCCACAACCCAGTTAGTACTGGGTAATACGATACCTCTTGGTAAGACTGGTTGTCAGACTTTTTGACCAGTGACGAAGATCTACAGATGACACCCGGGACTAACGGCTTAACGCGCTTTCCGAGGCACAGAGGAAACTCGGTATGTAATGGGTGGTCACCCGTCCACAGGCCAACCTAGGCAAGCACAGCTTAACCTAATGATCGACCCGAGCGGGTATTATTATGTAGCCTACTCCTCCTTTTTAATAATAATAATATTTTTTTTTTGTAAAAATGTCACATGAACCGAAATGTATTGTAATGTATTTTTTTTTTGTTTGGATGCCTTACAGTAGCTTAAAAAAATCAAAGTATCAATCATGGACCCGCATGATTGGTACTTTTAATCTTATGCTAACCTCTATACAACATGTTTGTAATAAACTGATTTGACCACATTTGATTTGTAATTTATATCAAGACCCCAAGCACAAGGCGTAATCTCGCCCCGTCAGCATGCAGTGTCATGAGACGGCATCACTATTAAAATGTATAGCAAGGTCGTTGAATGCAGAACTTCTGTCATAGACCAGATCAAAGCCAGCAGATTCAATTAATTATATGACAATGATTGTGACCTAGCGACTGAGGCAAACATATAGGCCGTAATTCATAATATCACAATTCTTTTCCCAGAAGAGAAAATGGTTTCTGTATAGTTCGCCCACATTTCTGCAGTTATAACCAGCCAGCTGGGGCACTGGGAAGCCGAGGTTGTATCAACCTTAGTGGCTGTGAATGAAAATCGCCTCAAAAAACTTTTTTTCTTTGTACAAACTACTTTTACTCGCAAATGATAAAGATCCTCTTATTCGACTACTCTAACAAGAAACACAGAAACAAACTCAGATGAATAGTGTGCTAAACAAAAAAAATACATAATTTAAAAACCGAAACAATGACACTTAAAATCAAACATTACAAGTAAATCATTCTATTATTGGTATACCAGTTATGATCTCGCTCTCTATACCACAGTGGTCTTCTCCACGTAGTATTTTGAAGAAACCCTTATCACCCCAATCTGCGTTCCAAGAATTTGCCATAAGCCAGTACTTGTGACCGTTCTCTACTCCCCAGCCTAACATTTTAACATCATGTTGGCCACGCGCACTGCCTTCCACATGTTTGTATACCCCTTCTTTATAGTGTAGAAAATCATCATATACGGTAAAGCCAGCCTCTACGGGGCCATTCTTAAACAGTTCAGCCTTTATTTGGTCTTCATCTGAATCTTCTAACTTATAAAAATGTTTGCCGCGCCGCAAATCTTAATCATAATCAACGTGTTAGTCCGACTTACAAGACTTGACGCATTCCGGTGTAGGATTATATGTCTCCTCTTTACAAGGCGGTAATTCGCCATGCACATAGTGTTCACAAGAAGCTATCGTGTACGGTATATATCTCCACGGGTATTGTGTCAGGAGGAAACTACAACTCGAATCACTACAACCTTGATTCGAATTGTACGGGTATTGTGTCAGGAGGAAACTACAACTCGAATCACTACAACCTTGATTCGAATTGTAGTTTCCTCCTGACACAATACCCGTGGAGTTAAAGTAAGACCAAGCACAAGACGCAAAACCTCCCTTATTGCAATCACCACAGCCTGAACAGCACAAAAGAACTTCTTCAGAGAAATGGAAATTCTGTCCGTTGGAGTGTATACAGTACCGGTCGGTCATGGCTTCGACAGCGCCGAACGCCCAGCAACTGCCGCACGAGCCTTGGTTTCTTATTGCGTTCAAGGAGGGACAGTTCGGCCATTGATCCCTCGGGTCGAAGCTCTCTGGAAGACCTGCAATCAGCTCGGCGTCATGTTTCACTATTGGTATTTCCTCAAAGCTTTTATCCTTAATGGCTCCCAGACGATTTTTGATGAACGAAAATGGTGTATTCACTGGAAAGTTTCTGCCAGCTGTCCAAGAGTTTTGCTTGGAATTGATCAAATTAATTAATTCATCGGACAACGGGTTCTGTTGTTCGCCGTCGGCTGCCAGTGCGAGCAGCAAAACAGCATAAATTGCACACGATGCGACCATTATTATCGAGTTTTATAATTACTTTATTCCTAAAAACTAAAGCCATTATGTATGGTTTTTTAAGGTTTATCACAGAATCATTTTTTTTTATCGCAAAAAACTGCAAAAATGCCAGATAGGTATTTTAAACACGCGTGAACAGAATACAGTGATAAATTGAATATTTGAAATATTCTTATAGTTGTGTTTTGGTGAAAATAAAATTGTTAAATTGATAATGATTGAGATTTTGATTGATTGATTGTTGATTGATTGTTGTTGATGATGTTATCTATGCTTTTAAAATCCTTTGTCCTGACTATCAGCGCTCAGCTCAAACCAATAGAGTTGAGCTAAAATTGACATAGAGATATAAATTATGTATATTAATTCAACTCCTAAGCGGGTGAGATAGGGGTTTAAAGTTTAATGAAAATCCGTCACCGGGCGAAACTGGATCGTCCATAAATAAAATTATTAAATGGGCCATCAGTGCTTTTCTTACCTATTTGCTTCAAGATAAACCCTTTGTTATGTATCCGAAGAAGAACAGTAGGTAAGCAACAGGTCGACAAGTCGGTAAAATAACTCAATGGCAAAAGAACTATCTAAAAATAAAACATGCCTACCGTATGCCTACCGTATAGGAACCTGTTGGCTAAATAACACCAGCCGCTCGGGTCGACGTCCAGATTACGCCGCGCTTGCCTAGGTTGTTCCGTACATGGGTTTCCCGTTACATTCCGAGTTTCCTCCATGCCTCGGAAAGCACGATAAGCCGTAAGTCATTTAAAGAACTTTGATAGTCGTTACAGGTAGTCAGTGGCTCGAAAGTCTGACAACCAGTCTTACCAAGGAGTGTCGTATTACCCAGTACTAACTGGGTTATGGAGGTAAGATAGGCAGTCGCTCCATGTAAAATACTGGTATTCAGCTGAATCCGGTAAGACTGGAAGCCGGCCCCAACATAGTTGGGAAAAGGATAGGCAGATAAGGATACCTACCGTATATTATGATTGATACCACTTACAACTGCGAGTTTCTCCAAGGTAAAACATAATAAAATTTGATAACGTGTAGTCAAACAGCTACGGCTATGGTAAGACGGCTTCGTGGAAGGTTCGTTTATACCTTATACAACGTATAACATAATAAACGCAAGACCTCTCGTGTGGTGTCTCAGACCATGAAACTGAACAACTTTTGTTCAACGAGTTCCTGAAATTCGCAAAAAAAAAAAAAACTTTCTATAGGAACGGACGCAATCACCTGATCCACATGTATGGTAAAACTAAAAAAAAAGTTATGAATTTCCAAAAGTCATAGAACAAAAGTTGTTCAGTTTCATGGTCTGAGACACCACACGAAGGGTCTTGCGGTTATTATGTTACACGTTGTATAAGGTCTATCTTTTCATACACGAAATATGTTAAGAGTAACTTCTATAAGTCGTAAAGTCGCCATAGCAACGAAAAAAAAAATATCTGCGTGTTTTTTTTTACGAAATCATTATAAGTCTAAATTTTTTTGAGACTTTTTGCATAAATCCTTTACTCCGATATTCTAACAATGACAGTAGGTAAATACGACGTAGTAAACTAGCGTAATGGATGTTAAAAAATAAGGAGCTAGTATTTATTTTGTGGGTCAAGTAATTTTAAATTATTAATTTTTTTATAAAAATATACTCAGATAAAAAAAATAATCCCCTGAAATGGCTTCGTTAGAGAATGAGTTAGCCGTTTATAGCCGTTAGATGATTCCCTGAAAATATTTCGTGTATGAATAGTTAGATCTTATATAGGAGTGCTAAATGTGCAGCCACCTTTACAACTTCATCTAGTAAAATATGGGCAACTTCGTAAATTATTATTAAATTCCGCGGCATCCTGTACTTGATGGAGGTAAACAGGACGCACGACACAGGCATTGATTATATTTTGCACTAATTGCATTCTATAAAGTATGACGTTAGAGAATAAGTTACCTAATTGGAGAAGGTTGCGGTGGTTTTCGCGATAATACGTAGTAGGTGTTGTGGTGTATTACGTAAGTATAAAGGGTGTAAAAAGACCCTAAATGAAGCCGAAAGGCAGTTGTTTTCATCTTATTGCGATATTTTTTTTGTTCTGGACCATACCTAGCTCCAATTTTTTGACAAGTTTTTTTTTTTAATCCTAGCCTTTAAGGTTATAAACTTACTTTAATTACCTCAATGACCTGTTTACTATTCAAAGCATCCATCAGCACAATGTTTTGAGTGCGTTACATTGAATTTTACCGTAAAACGTGATTTTTCAGACCCAAAATAAAGTCGTTTCCCAGCAATAATTTTTGCGTAGGGGTAGGTACTTAGTTTGGTGTACAGAATGCTTGGTTGACGGCTTTGTGAAGGGTCCCTTTACACCCTGTATAACAGCAAGAGTGTGTGTATATTGTCATTGAATGGATCAAATATAGGCAGTGTCTAACCCCATTTTTTTTTTTATTTTTTTTTAATCGTGGTAAAGTCATCAAATGAGTCCTCATTTGATCTAGCCAGTCCAAACCACTCTACCCAGGGCAGAGTGGGAGGAACTGTCAGACTTGTACTGACTAAAATCCAGGGTGTCCTTCAATAGCCCTTTATGATCCAGGGTCACGGTAATTCTATAAATCCCGCGACCCCGATACCATTCGTGATGTTTCATTGTTTTGAAATCCCGTCCTTTTATGGCGAGTCTGCGTTTAGTTTGGACTGTGCTCTGCGTTATATACATTAATTTACAAAAAATATCATCACGTGCCAATCAAAGGTACAAAATGAAGAAGTCTTTGTAAACCAGAATGGTACCGGTGGAGGCCACAAAACAGCTACAGCGGACGAATTCGAGTATCAGTTAACTGCAATAAGCATTGGGCTAACGATCATATTATGCACAATATTGTTTCTTGGGACGATTTATATTTTGTACCGGGTGTACAAAAGATGCCTAAGACCGCTTTCACATTTAGGCGACTTTAGCAGCGCGACAGTCGCGCATCTAACGTCCAAACGGTAAAAAACGTACTTTTTGCTTGCGAATGTGCTTCTGCCGCGCTACTGTCGCGCAGCTAACGTCCTAATGTGAAAGCGGCCTAAGAACATGCCTTGTTAGCATTCGGCATTTCGGTGCGCATTCGTCTAATCGCACCAGAAATTATCGCGACCAATCCGATCGAAAATTCGTCCTTGAAGTGTAACGCACAACATTTTGGACTAAGCAATTTGCGCTATCTTTCTTTTTTCTTTATCTGGAGGGACAGTTGGATGAAGAGTAGGGAAGCTTTTGCACGGCTGTGAAAAATATGGGCTAGTGTAAAATACTACTTTTACAGATCATTCGACTTTTTATTGTTCAATTTTTTTATTATTCTACATTTATTAAACAAGCAAGCCTAGCTCTAGTGGTCGCAAGCACGACTACTGAGCATGAGGTTTAGGGTTCGATTCCCAGGTCGGGCAAAGTGTTATTGAGTTTTTCCATCAGAAATTTCTCAGTAGCAGCCACGGAGTTTGGATTTGCGCCCGGTTGATGGCAATAGGATTGTGACCACTATTACATTTGGCTTAGCAATAACTGGTGAAATGTGGATATACACCTAGACCTACCATTTACCTAATGTATGCTAGCCACTTGAGACATGATAGAGCAGCACAACAAAGCTCTCAAAAACCTCCTAGAAAGCCATCGAATGCCGAAATCGGCTAGATGGCTTCACCATCTTCATCTTCACCTATGTCTAACCGTTCAGGGATTACAGGCGTGTTATGTTATTTATTAAACAAAACAATCACAAGGAAATGATCTTTTCTATAAAAAAAACCGACACAGACTTGAAAAGTAGGTTACCAAGTTAAAGAGGCTTATATTTTTTCCATCATTTCTAAAGGTATATCGCATTCAAATTACTTGAACAAGAATCGGATAAAAACACAAAACCACCAGGTTTCGAGTTTACGTGAGGCAGGAAGGAAAATAAATAAAACAAAAAAATTTGAGGGAACGAGCGAATTTTCTTCAAGAGCACATTATCTTCGAACTCAGTCGATGAATATATTATAAGAAGTACAAGTTTATGATTTTTTTTCACACAACTTTCTTGAACGTTCTCCAGCAACGCGTTTGAATTAAAATTGCTACGTTTTTTAATACAGTGTCGGGTTTTCCTCAATAGGCCTTCGTCAATTTGAATATAAATACATGTTTCACGACTTTAATGCCTTATGTATGAGGTAGGAAATCACTTGACAGGTTAACACATCCAAAGTGGATGGGACATTTCAAAGGCTGCTCATAAATACGAACATGACATTATCAGATTATCTATGTGTAAGTAGTGTTATAAATTTTGTTAATTTGTAAGCACATATTGATAAACTAGCTGTTACCCATGACTTTAATCCGCGTGAAATTATTACTTCCCTAATTACATCGGATTTTGTTAACAGTTTCATGGTTTTTATTTTTTTTGCACGGATCCCTAATTCTTCTTCTAAAATAAAAGTAGTCAAGTTACCTTTTATAACATTAGCCATCTGCCAGTATCCCGTCAAAATCGGTCCAGCCGTTTCGGAGATTAGCCGGAACAAACAGACAGGCAGAATTCTTTTTTTTAAGTTTTTTCTTTACGCAACGTATAAACTTTCATGTGTATTCGGTAAAAAGCTGTTATTTTGAAATTACAAACAAACACTTAAATTTTATTTATTTGTTTAATATTAAAGAAAACAATCCATTATAAAACGCATTAATTTTCTGCCTTGTTGCTGCTTCACATACTGACCATCTAAGTAAACATTCGACCCTTAACGCATACCAAACCAGTCATTTAATAAATCACAAAGACAAAAATATTAAGCCCAAAAATCGAGAACAAATGTTTGCTTAATTTTAATTTTACGCTTGCAAAATGCAGCTATAAATTAAGATAGCGGTGACCAAGTGATTTATGAGTGTGGAGGAAGCTTTAGACACTAAAGAGATTTGTACAGAAAATCGACTCAATACAACGAACGAAAAAATGGTCTGAGAGACTCTTACTCTTGACCACGAGATACGTACTTACACGCTCAAATAAAATGATAGAGAAAACAAGTGAATGAAGACGCAACATTCGAAAAAAATGTGGAAACATGACTGTGATGGGCGCGTGAGTCGTTTGACGCAAGTCGTAATGGCCAAGTCCGTGGACAGGATCATAGTGGCGGGCGTACGACTTAAGAAATACCAGTCGCGAGTGATTTTGCCAGGGTCGTAGAGACAACACTCTTGGCCACGAGATACATACGAGTACTTACACGCTCAAACAAAACGCGTCTTGTGAATGCAACGATAGAAAAAACAAATGAAAGAAGACGTAATTTTCTAAAAAATGTGGAAGTAAGTGATGGGCGCGTGAGTCGCTTGACGCAAGTCGTAATGCCCAACTCCATGGACGGGACCATAGTGGCGGGTGTACGACCTAAATACCAGTCGCGGGTGATTTTGCCACTCAGTGTGTCAATCTGCCAGTTCCTGACTTGATTGTTTTTTTTGGATAACTAGTAAATCTCTAAATAAGGTAATTTACTAGGGACTTACTTACTTGGTAGGGTACTTCAATGTAAAATAGCACTCGAAATTTAAATTTAGATAGTGTGACTTGCACTAAACTTCAATGACTAAATTCAGAATCTGGTATCCAAAATTTACCTACCTTACCTTCTGAACCATTATATCTTTTATATTGAAAACTGTTTCTCGTAGCCAGGACAAAGAGTCTGTTGTGCTATCTTGTCGATATGAGTAAGAAGACGTTGAGAAGGACTTGGATAATAATTTATGAAGTTGCTAGTTTATTATCCATTGAAGTTATTATGAAAAGAACTCGTTAGAGGAAACTCGTCTAAGTAACTTGCATATGTATCATTATCATCTTATGTATTCTCTTACTTGTTTTTTCTCCTTAGCCTATATTGTCCCACTGCTGGGGAAAGGCCAGGCTCCCCCTTAGCCTTCCACCCTTTTCTCTGTGTGATTTTCTCCGGCCGATCTATCACCAACCGTTTTAAGTCTAGGTCTCTTAGATTCAAAGATATTAGCATTTCATTGAACATACCCTAGATCAACGGATTAAAAAAACAAAATGGCTGCCATTCCGGAGTTGTAGGGTTAGGGAGTATTTATAAACGTGTGTTTGTCGATAGAAATGTGTATATAATAAGCCCTTAAAGTATCGGTAACCGGTAGATAAACCCACTGTATAAGTCTCTCTCGCGTAAATTCTAAAATTTAAAGTATTCAAAACAGTTTAGTTTAAGTTAAAGCTAAAAGAGTTCTAGTATAAACTTCCTGGAGTGTTATTTCCTCGGTTATTACTACTGGCCTAGAACAAAGAATGTAGGTCATGCAGATTTAAGAACTGCCCGAAACGAGAGGAAACGGTGGTTCGCTTGAACCACATCCGATGTTAATTGATCAGAATGGGTACCTCTTGGCATTTTCGAAGTGGAACAAACTCAGTCTAAAAATACTGGCAAAAGTTGAGGAAACGCATGTGAGTGCCAACAATTTCCGCAATTTCAAATGTTGAGTCAGTTTGTTATAATAGTACATATTCTGACATGTACACTCATTTTATGAAACTAATAATTTATTTCAAAATGTTTTATTTAAATTTTCTACTCGTATTATACTGTTAGTTGGACTTAATTTCAAGTCTAGGTTTTTCATTACTGATTATGTTGAACTGTTGTTTGTTGTTGTTGTTGGGTTGTGTTGTGTTGTGTTGTGTTGTTGTTGTTGTTACTGTTGTTGTTGTTGTTGTTTGGTTGTGTCGAACTTAGCTGACCAAATCTTTCCACCGTTCTAGTTTGAACGATTTTGTGTACTATCCGCTAGGTACTATGTAAAGTCTTTTCATAGTGATTTTATCTCTGTCAGCAACCCAACTGCAACCTTATCACTATTTAAATAAGGATCACTTTAATTTTGAAAATGATACATTCGACGTAAAATATATGCAGTACTCGCTACGTTATATAATATCGCTATTACCAACTTTTGTCTTTAAATTCCAGGAAACTTCTCTTTTGCTTAAACATTGCAGTATTCGGTTTTAGAATATCTGATCTCACAAAGTATTTAATAACATATACCTAGTAAGTATGTCCCCTGTTTACGAATTCTCTCTGAGACACAAACCATCTCCGATATTCCACATACTGCAGTTATAGAATAGATAAACACAGAAGATCGGGTCCTACACAACAGTAACGCACGCAAATATAGACACTCTTCGCGTAATCTTTTCAGTTTTTACGGTTCCGTACGTCAGTCGGCAAAAAGGGAACCCTTATAGAATCACTTTGTTGTCCGTCTGTCTATCTGTCCGTCTGTCTGTCCGTCCGTCTGTCAAAACCCCTTTTTCTCAGGAACGCGGAGGTATCAAGCTGAAATTAACATCAAATGCTGCTACTCCTTGGAGCAGTGAAAAAATAAAATTTGTAAGTCGCCGCGATCAAAAGATATGACTGTTTATGTCGTATACTTTGTGATTTCACAAGGGATTCAAACAACTTCCCGTTGATCTAGATTTGAGTCATGAAATTTGGCAGGAAGCAATGTCTTACAGCACATGTAAAAGAAAAAATCTGAAAACTGTAAATTTGCAGTTTAATAACAAAATACCTACCAGAAAAAATACCAGATACCACACCTACAAAACCTACAAGTACAAACAACAACCAACCAACAAGATACCCACAACACAAGATACACCTACAAGTTTATACGGAATCCCCGGTGTGCGAGTCCAACTCGCACTTAGCCGGTTTTTATATCCGATTTGGATTTACTGTCAAAATCAAGGTGATATTTGAGTGGCTGTCACGGATAAAGTTACTGTGATAGGACTGTACAGTGTGAGCTGCATGATTATTTTCAAATACGTGCGCTGCCTATACAGATCCACTCAAATCTGTGTGGTTCTTCCCTCAAAAGACCATCCACTAATCTTCGTGTTCTTCATATGACTTGACCAGGATCATCTCTGGGCTTTAAAGAGACCTCTGGGTTTTTGTCGGGTTTGGTTCTCGGAGAATTCGGATGGGAATCACCAACCTCATCTTATTTTTAAACATAATGTATTATTATTGAAACCCAATTGATACTGGCATTCTTTGGAAGTTGTTCGTATGTCATAGATGCATGCATCTATGTATGTGTGTATGTCTGCATTGTCGCTCGTTGCTGTATCCAACTGGCCTTCTACATCTATCTATTTTGTGCTGAACAGCTCCGAGACAAAGTTATGGGTCATAACTCGTTTATCGACCTCATCGTTGAACAACGGATCCGACTTGCAGTTCGCCCTACTCGTATCTTGTATAGAAATACTGCCATGTGTACCAAATGGAGGATCGTAACTAGATGTTACAGCTCAAAGTGCATTTGTCGTTTATAGCTTAACGTCAAAATTGGTTGTGTTTGCTAATACTTTGGATTTATTTAACTCTTGTGTAGTCTTGGCTTGTCTTTTATTATTTCAATACTTACTTTTGTGGTTATAAGTAGTAACTGCGCATCGGTTCAGCTGTTTTACTCTTCTTGTCTTATGCCATTGTTGAACAAGTAATGTAAGATACAAGATCGACTCCGCCTTGTATAGTCTGGTCGTCTCTCGGATGCAGAAGATATTGTTACATAGTTTGGGAGTTTTGTGCCTGTGTCCTGCAGTGGTCTGTGATATTCTAAATTGATTGATTGATGATGATCATGTTGATTGAGAAGAAATCAAACCTAAAGACGCAAGTCTCTAGCTTCGATTTTTTTCTTTTTAACATTCTAGGGTGACAAATGAAAATAAATAAAACAGACTTGATAATGTGCATTACTTTAATATTAAATCGATGTACGACATAAAAAGTTATCTGTACACAGATATTTATTAGTTTTACAATTAAAAATATTAACTAACGTGATCTGGATAGGCTTACAGTCAGTCGTTTTGAAAATATTGTTTTTCACTCGACTGTGTTAATTTGGGCGGTAGTTTTACGTCACAAATTATTGTTGTCTATAGCATTAATATAAAATTATTTACATACATTCAGAAAGAAACTGTAATCATCATTGCAGTTAATAAAATGAATACATTTTTTTTTACCAACGATGAAAATTTTTTCAAAATAAATCATGCAATTTTAAAGGATCCGATCGCATAAAGTGCACCCCAGACATAATATGGCACTGGCTGAGCGTAGCAATGGCATGAGAACAGGATTTACAATCGGAGCGTTCTGCAGTATCTCATAGGTACGACGTTTCATGTCGTAAAGTATCGTCATCGCTTGGTAACTACTGTATTGTGTCCATGGATCACAAGTTTTACTAAAATCGTCTTTATTTCTTTTCAAGGCTAGCATTCCTCTGCTATGAATCAGTAATATGATAAAACTTCCTAAGTGATAAAGTTATTGACATCGAAACTCAATCTCGAACCCAACCAGATACAAGATCCCAGAGCCAACAAATTGACTTGAACCCTTTAAACTAATTAAGCACACGAGCAAAATAAAGCTCGTAAACCGAAATCTCAGCTCCGATAAAATCTATTTTCAGTTGAAGTAGCTAGAGCTAAGGCAATTTCCTGGTACCCTACAATTGGTACGGTAGCAAATCTCCGCTTAGAAATAATCCGGTTATTCGGTACATCGTCGTCGGTAGTCACGGAGAACATTAATTGGTCTGCGAACACGTCCAAGTCCTGCACGGTACGAGAACAAGAGAGAATGGAAGTCACCTAATATGTGACGTGACGTCAAAACTAGCCGTTGTCGGAACTTTAGTGCAATTAACGAGTTTTTAATTGGAGTTATATGAGGGTAAAAAGGTGTTACATGTGAAATTGTGAAGACGGATTTTTCTTTTCGGACTTTTGAAAGTTTCGCTTTTAAGAGCTGTTCGTAATTGAAAGTTGGCTTTAATTGAGCTGGTGATTTTAAATTGAAATACGGATAATGTAAATGCAAGATTATAAAGACGTTGGGGTTGATTTAGATTTTGTTTCGAATTCTTTACGTTAGTTTTGCCATAGTTGTGCATTTAATTTACTTTTTATTGTTGCCATCAATAACTATTGACTCGCGTCAGATGTATGTTCCAATACAATTTAGAAAAAAAGAGAAAACGACTTAACTGAGTATTCCAACACGAAGTTTGTTATAGCTTACCAATATAAACGTAGAACATCTTACGGTGAACAAGTAACAGTGTAGTTCCAAGATATGGTCTGACAACTAAAATAAATATCAAATGACTGAAATTCAAACACAAATGGCGTCTCTCATCTCATATTAAATCCAAATGTACACTGCTGCATGTCCGTAATTGTTCACAGATATGTTTCACCAGTCAGTTCTCGTTAGCGCTTGGTCAGAAATTCAGAATAGAGCTGAAGTATCTTGTAACCTGTCTTTCGACATCCCTGAGACATAATAGTTGATTTTGCTATGAATATTATTTTAATTGCTATAAATTCAGAAGTTTAAGATTGATATATTTACATTACCTTTCATTATATCGTTTTGCTGATTTTATATTCGCCGTAAAAAACAGCATGCTTTTTGTTGTTGTTACCATCATCTCATCGACAATACCGACAAAAACATCGCAGAAATAAATTACATCGTTATTTTGAGATATTTCATAGGTTGTGAGAAGTACAAGATAGCTGGATCTGACGACTAAATGTCATATGACTGAAATTCATACACAATCACCTAGTACCAACGTCTCTGCTTGTACTCAATTGTTCACAGATACGTTTCACTAGTCAAATCTCGTTAGCGCTTGGTTAGAATAGAACGGGAATGTCATGTAACCAGGCATCCTTTAGACATTGTAGTTAATATCTTTAGCACATCGAGTGTTACAACGTTGCATTTGAACCAAAAACATAGTTGTCTATACATCGGAGAGATGAGAGCAATAAAATGCTGAAGTAATGGCAAAATATATCCATGTTTCTTACGAAGATCCGATAATTGAGCAAGAAAGCATAAAAAGAAATGACTATAGTTGTTTGGTGCTTAGTTAGTTAGCTATTAATGTTGTCGTTTATTGTTTTGTACGAAAATAATAGGAAATAGTTGATATCCATTTTGATCATTTTGTGAAAATCTTTTTATTAAGGTCTTCCATAATGCTATATCTATATCCTTCAAAAGAATTGACATGACGAACAAGCATGAGATAAACCCGAAGTATACCGAATTTGTCATAATTTCCGCACTGACCATAATTTCAAGTTTGTTCCCCATATCAAACCACTCCTAAATCATAAAATAATGACTCATTAACAACTATAAATGTCGTGTTTAGCCTAGCTTTCCCGCCAATGCAAACCAAAGCCGTGACAGGGCTAATGTAACTGGACAACTGGACATATTATCATAAATTCTCTCCCCCTCACAATTCGAGTTTACAGCTCGTTGTCAGAGCAGCTAACTGTGCCATATCCGACGGGCAATTAACTAGCCTTATTGGCCGAGTTTGTATTTGCATCGTTGAGTTCTAGGTTTGTGATTTCATCATTGTATTGTTCGAGATGTACTTGAATTAGTGTCTATTTGATGTAATTATGTATTGATTGCTTTGCTGATATTATCATCGTCTATTACGTCTGAGATACTTGTGCATTTGGCATTTGGAGCTTTGTGAGCGCCTTACAGTATCATAGTCAATGAGCAATTAACTAGCCTTATTGCCTGAGTTTGTATTTGCATCGTTGAGTTCTAGGTTTGTGATTTCATTATTGTATTGTTCGAGATGTTGAATTAGTGTCTATTTGATGTATGTATTGATTGCTTTGCTGATATTGTCATCTTCTATTACGTCTGTGAGATATTTGTGCATTTGCCATTTGGAGCTTTGTGAGCGCCTTACAGTATCATTTGCATTGAGCTATTAACTAGCCTTATTGCCCGAGTTTATATTTGTGATTTCATCATTGTATTGTTCGAGATGTACTTGAATTAGTGTATATTTGATGTATGTTTCGATTGCTTTGCTGATATTATCATCCTCTATTACGTCTGAGATATTTATGCATTTGGAATTTCGAGCTTTGTGAGCGCCTTATTACAGTATCATACTCAATGAGCAATTAACTAGCCTTATTGCCAGAGTTTTTTTTTGCATCGTTGAATTCTAGGTTTGTGATTTCGTTATTTTATTTCTCGAATCCACTGGCATTAGTCATTGTTTAGGCATTGATGTCATCTTCTACTATGTCTGGGATTCTTGTACTTTTGGGATTTCGAATTTAGTGATTACCTAACTGTGCCATGTCCGACGAGCAACTAACTATCCTCATTGTTCGAGTTTGTATTTGCATCGCCGAATTCAAGGTTTGTGATTTCATCATTGTATTGCTTGTATCTACTTGTATTAGTGATTGAATTTGCATTGATTTCATTGTTAGTACTATTTTCTGCTTCGACTGGTTTGTTTGTGTATTTACGACTAGGGGATTTTTGAGTACCGACTTTTAGTCTGGTATGACCAAAGTATGGAATCTCATTCCGATATTGACTTCTGAAGTCTACTTGAAATCTTTCACCCCTAATAACTGTGCCGATAATTAACATAAGATAATTTGTATCAATTAAACTGATTTCCACAATTAGCCCAATAAGCACAGTCGAGTCATTATCATAAAATCAAATACAAACTATAACACTATTTACCAACCAATTATAAATTATTTTCACAACTTTTTCAACTCTTATTTTATTCCGTAACTAGTAGACACAAAAAGCAATTATCAATAATACGAATCAACAAACAGTATTTGATATAAAACGAAAATTATATTTTATAATTAACTTCATATTATTTGCACATCTGCCACCTATCATAATTAGCTATTTGATTGACGAAATGGCACAAATAATTAAAACTATGAACGTAAAGATATTACAGTTACTACATCTAGCAATGAGTGACATACAAACAAAGGATATAAATATTATTTATTACATACTTGAATTTACAAATAGTTATGAGTAGCATCTTGAAACAAAAGACAAAATTGAAGGAACATTTTGTGCTACCAAAGCAATTTGCACGAGAAATAAACGTATACAGCATGTTAACAAATAAAGATTTTTTGAATTTTTAGCACGATCCTGACAGGAGCTGGCATGAAACCAAAGTACTATACCCCAGCGAGGCTGGCCATACAGTGTGATATTATGCAGGAATTCATATAACTGAACACACAGATTAATAATACAATAGCTCCAAACTACGCCCAACTCCCGCGAGAAACAATGTGAATACATAAATGAACACACTGATTTGTTCGACATACAAAACAATGCTTAGTTATCAAAGGTCAACACAGTATAACAAAGTTCTGCTAACAACGATCCATCTCTCAATTCACAACGGAGGAACAACCACACTGTCTTTCTGTGTCTACAGTTGGAAAACTGATCGCAGTACAATAGGAAAGTTTTCAATTAATATCACAGTTTCCGTATTTAAAAGTAGAACATTACAAACTTCACTAGTTAGTCCGTGAACTATTTACACTCCACTACACGATTCAACTAGAAACAGTAAGTTCTGGATACGTCCGAACACTGGCTTTTGTCTTGTTGTCACCCGAAGTAGTACTGGGCGTTCGAATATCGATATAAACTCCTCGTGTTAGGGTCCGTTTCAGTTTGTATTTGAACTCTTGGCAGAGTTTTGACCGCAACTCCGCGCCCTAACGTGCCATGTGGCATAGTTCGGAGAGGCATTTCTATGGGGAATTCGGCCACCTGTCCGTACATATTAGTGCTCACATGTGGGTACGTATTGGGCACTGGTCGGCCGACATACTTATTGATTTTGGGACTTAGAGCCACGTTGGAGTATTGTATGTCTTGCTTGATTCCCGAATCAACAGTGTCGACGGGTCCAGATAGACTGGTTATGTTAATATCGTTGTCAACTTCCGATATGCTGTCGTTGAAGCCGTTGGGGATTTCCGTGGTGGCTGATACGTCTGGGCCTTTAGGCTGGTCGGATGTTTGTTTGGTCATGACGCAGCGTATGATGCCCAAAATGATGCAGAGGAGAAGGCTTCCAGCGACGCCAGCTATGATGTAGACGTACATGATGTCGAATTGATCTGTGAAAGAAAAAGAGGTATCAATTTCATGTCTGTTTACCCTGGTCAACTATTCTAACATCTAGAGGACAATTTACCAAGTTTTAAATGCGAGCATACTAAGTGGGTGAGCCGTTCGTTCCGAGAAACGCTTCTGTTGTGACAATTTAGGTCTACATTCTGATACCAGACTGATACTGTTAGCATGCGTAGTCTCACTGCCGGGCCTAGGCCCCTAGATGACGCCTAGCACAGTAGCCTCACCCCATGACTTCCAGTCGTTTCGATGCAGGGCCAATGTGGACTACTGGTCGCTAGTCTTGTCCAGCTCTACTTTCTGATTGATGTATTTTTGTTCTTTGACATTATCTTTCTTAAGTGAAAATCGTGACCCTAATTCAGAAAAGCCCCGAATTCCAACTAGAGATTAATAGGGTCATCACCGCTAAAGTAAATGGGAGATCATTTCAGCCAAATAAATTACAGGCTTACAAACGCTATTCTATTTACTTAGCTTTGTAAAAGGTCACAGAGACTACAAAAGAAGCATTATTATAATTAATTTGGGCAATACTAGCTTTGCATAACGGGTTAATGCAAATATTAATAATATTTATTAATCATCATAATAATTAGGCTTGATTGTTTCGCTTTTAACAATGCTTTTAATATACACATACAGCACAATTTCTAATCAGAATTATAAACGCGATTAAACGCAAACAATATGACATAAATATTAATAAATTGTTGTTTGAAAAGGCTTATTAAACCCGTTTTATGCTGATCTTAAGCCTGTATAATATTTCTTAAACAATATAATATTGGCTCAACACTTATCTTTGTTTACACAAGGTAAGTAATTATGCATATTGCCGAGTCCTGTATGTAAACTTGGGGAAGCAAACTGCGGTATTCAATAGGGCCTTGAAATAATTCACAGGGTTGGGAGTAGCTATAAATTATGGAGCAATATAATGCTTAGTGTGTGTTGAACTTGAAACTACAACATTGTGTTAGCGTTGCCTTCATGAAAATAGGGTTTGAGGTGGAATTGCTGTTAGGCATGTTCTAGAACCAAAATTCGAAGACTTCCACCAACCTGAGGAGGGAGTAGACCACAGGGAGAACGCCTGTCATGTGTTCCAGCATCGTGGGATTGTTCTAAATTAGTATAAGCGTTTGACGTTGACGGACGAAGGGGTATCGTATAAAGTACTAAGGGGTTGTGGAGGTCAGATACGTCAGATACGCAGTCACTCTATGTAAAATACTGGTATTCAGCTGCATCCGATTAGACTAGAAGCCGACACCTACATAATTGGGAAAAGGCTTGGTAGATGATGATTTGACTTTGACTACTAAGATGAATTCAGAAGACAGAATCTACCATCAAGATTAAAAAGAAGATGGCGATGATGTCGTTAGAAATAGTTTTTTGAATTTAGATTGTTGAAGTTGTGTTTTGATATTATTATTTTAATTTAAAGTTAGATGGTCGATGATTGTTGTCTTATTCGATTCAAAAGGTGGAACCACCTTTTGAATTGAACAAGACAATGAAAGAAAATTTAATTTGGTTCAATCGCGATCTACCTCTACTCCTGTGAGTAGGGACCCTTTGAGACTAACTTGGAGATCAATACTAATTTAATATGTGATCAAACACCGCTGATGTGGTTTCACTGTAACTTCCACAATGAGCTTAAGATTTATGAACAAAATACAAAGAGTAAAGAAACAATATTAGGTATTCAACATGACAAAATAAAATTAATTACAACCATTTTGAAACCTGGATTTGTAAATTAATATAAGTCTGAAATCGCCAACCCGTCTTGAGCAAGCGACGTGATCAATGCTCGTGCCGTCTCTGTATGTGAAGAGGGCTTTGCCCAGCAGTGGGACAGTGATAAGATAGGCTGGTATTATTATTATATTGGGGTTCAATCAGTTATATTCTACCTGGTTTCTAGTTTGCAAATGGAATGGAATGAAGCATAGGAATCGAATAAAGGAATCTATTTCAAGTAATCTTCTACAAGAAAATAAATGCAGATATTTATTTATTTATTTATTTATTTATTTATTAACACTTCAAGCACATAGTGCACGGGCGGACTTAATGCCATAGGCATTTTCTACCAATCAACCTTTGGGTGATGCAGAGACAGACAGTGGACAGTGGTGGTGGTGGTGGTGGTATTTATTATGGTTATTTAAATCTATTGACGGTTGCCAAAAACTAAGAAAAACATGTCAATTTAGAAATCAAATTAAATTAGGACTTAGTTTATGGGATTACGATTCACAATAGATTGAATAATGAAGATTAAACAATACCTAAGGACTAGCTAAAAGCCGAAATTGGTAGTGAACGTGAAAATTGTAGGTTTGAAAGGAGTTTAAGAGAGCATTACTTTCTGCCCCCGTAGCATGGCCAATTCTATTTCTATTCTCCAAGAATCGACAAAGCTCTATCTATACAACTGGATATGTCTTCTACCCGAGCATGCGGCGAGCCGTAGACTCGAGTTAGTTTCATAACATAGACAAGAGACTATTAGAAAGCAGAAGTGAAGACAACATGGTTGATTTGTATTACCCATATCTTACAGTTGGGTCTGCTTTTTTTTTCGGATGTGACATCATCAAATGACCTCCCCCCCAGCTCTGGGCGGAGCGGAAGGGAGTGTCCGACTTCTACTGACTAAAACCCATCCACGTTTCCTTCTTTGCCCTTTATGTTCCAGGGCCGCGGTATCTCTTTCGAACAGTCCCGCAGCCACATCGGCCCTTGCGGACCCCTACACGAACACGGACGCGCCGTTGACACGGCTACGGTTGGGTCTGCTTTTGGCGAGATTACCTCTTCGATAGAAAGCACAAGATTCACATTCGTATGAAAAGGACTAGTTGCCTGTGTTGCCAAATAGTGTTAGAAGGTGTCCTATATGATGGACCAATGACCTGGAGACGGCCTTGGAAAGCGGCCTAATGAGAGAAGAACGGGACTGGAAGACGTGCCGATGTTTCGAGCAAGAATATGTCAAGTAGTGAACTTCTTTCAGCTGGTACCATGATGATGAATGTGACGATTATGACAAAACCAAATAACTTGTTCGACAGTACCACACGGCTCACAAAAACAAAAATTCAAACTATTTATTTCAAAATGCATTCGCCAAAATGTTACATTAAAAAAACGTTAAATCATTTTGAGGTAAGATTATGTGCGCTATCGAGTTAGATATTTTAAGGTACTCGCTCACAGTTCTATGTCTAGTAGTGGACCCTGATACGTAGGCCACTCTCCCATTCTAAACATTCAGTTTTTTTTTTTTTTTTAAAACGTTGCCCCACACTAGGAATTTCTCCTGTATCGTGGGTATGTTTACAAACATTTAAATTCACATACACAAACAGCCAGACCCGGAACAACTACCTGTAGGCCATACAAATATTTGTTCCGTGCGGGAATCGAACCCGCGACACGAAGCGCAGCAGTCAATCGCTCAGCCACTGCGCCAACCGTGCCGTCAAAGTCTTTGACAAACCAATCTTTGACAAAAAATGTGAGAACGATTTTGTTTTACTAGTTCGACACATCAGTTTGATTTGTCAAAAGCTTCCAATTCATGTAGGTATACAATACTGCATCGAGATATTTGACAGAACTTTCATTAAATGGAGTGTACAATATTCAGTAAGTGAAATATTCCGCAATTTTGAAATTTAATTAACACGGGAGTAAGTAATCACAGAAATTGATAAGCGTCGGCAGATGCAATCTGGATATTATTTCAATTACTTAGTTGATTAATCTCCGCTGGGAGTTTTCCCCAAATACATTTTTGACTGACGATAAAGTAAATTATGCTAGTGGACCAATACAGGATGTTGTAGAAATCTATGAGAATAGCCTGTCAAGCAATAGACGTTCGGCTGATAATATGGGGCTGAAAATCATCATCTGCCAATCCTTTTTTTCAATTATTTTGTCAGTTTTACCAAGGGGTATAATATTGCTCAGTACTAACTGGGTAATGGAGGTCAGATAGGCAGTCGCTCCATGTAAAATACTGGTATTCAGCTCCGACCCCACTACTGACTGGGTTATATTACGCAAAATACGATACCCCTTGGTAGGCCTGGTTATCATACTTTCGACTACTTGTAATGACTGTCAAAGATCTAGAAATAACAGCCGTGACGAACGGCTTGACGTGCTTTCCGAAGCACGGAGGAAACTATGTAATGGGTCGTGTGGGCTTAACCCGAAGGTCGACCCGAGTGGCTGTTATTTTATTACCGTTTATTTTCGTTTTTTTTTGTGGCTGTTTTTTTTGTTGTTAGTTGTGGCTGTGTTTTTGTTGTTAGTTGTGGCTATTGTTTTTTATTTTTTAAGCCACGAGCTCCTCTAACACCTAAAATGACAACCAGGACCGCTGTACAGAGAGGTGTTGGTATGTAATGGATGGTGATCCGTCCCTGAGACCGACCTCGTAAGCATAGCTTATCCTTCGGCTGTCGGTATTAAGCCTTAAGCCACGAGGATAAAAATGATGAAATAAATCGATTCCATGAACTGTTTCATACCATCCCTCACCGGGCTCACATCATCATCATCTACCTAGCCTTTTCCCAACTATGTTGGGGTCGGCTTCCAGTCTAACCGGATGCAGCTGAATACCAGCATTTTAGATAATGCTCACGTGATGTATAATACATTTGGCTAAGCCCAATCCCTCCTTAAGAGAGAAGGCTTGCGTCCCAGAAGTGTGAACGTTATAGGCTGTTTATGTAATACTAGCTTATGACCGCGGCGTCGCCCGCGTAGAGTTCGATATTTGTCCCACGGGATCATACTACTGGGATAAGAAGTATCCTATGTGTTAATCCAGGTTATAAGCTATCTGTATGCAAAATTTCATCCAAATCCGTTCAGTAGTTTTTGCGTGCAAGAGTCACCACACAAACTTTCGCATTTATAATATTAGTAGGATTAGTAGGATTGTTGTTGTTCCTTACCTTCTTTTGGTAGATGATGCCTTGGTGGCGAAGCTGAAGGTTCATCTCTGTTGATGCTAGTGATGTTCAGGCTGGTGGACATGGAAGGTCGCTGCGGTGGCACTGCTGCCACGGCTGGCGCGGGAGGCACCGCTGATTCTCCCCACCAGCGGTCGTTGTTTTCATCTGAAAAGGATTTTCTGATGAATATCACGTTGGTAGATTGATTGCTTCGTTGTGTCCTTGGAGGTAAAGATCAGTTATATAAGATTACCGGAAGATTAACATACATAAAATCACGCCTGTAATCCATATAGGATTAGGCTGAGATGTACCTAAGAGTACACCCACATTTCACAAGTTATGTTTAAGGCCCATGTAATAGAGCGCGAGCCTATTGCCATTACCGGGCACAAGTCCAGACACCGCGGTTGCTACTGAGAAATCTCTAATGGAAAAACACAATAACACTTTGCCCGACCCGGGAATCGAACTCAGGACCTCATGCTCAGCAGTCGCGCTTGCGACCACTAGACCAACGAGGCAGTCGGGAACCAGAAGATTTGATGAGCAGATTTCCAGATATAACTATAGCCAATCTGGTATTTCCAAGTGGTATCGTAAGTGGTAAGTTACTGAGTTGAGGCCAAGGCAGCGGCTTTAAATAAAATGCTAGTATTCAGCTGCACCCATCCAGACTGGTAGCTGACTTCAACATAGATAGGAGAAGACTCAGCTGATAATAATGACAAAAGCCTTATCAGTATTTCATCAAGTGGAACAACGTGCTGCTTTTTCTTAATACATTTCCAATTTAAGAAAAAGCCTTGTAAAGTTAAAATATCTAACCAAAACTAACTTTCAAAAAACACGAAATCTGAATACGATTTGAGAAAGAACTTTTGTGGAGTAAACCCAATATTTTCTTCGACTTCACAAATATAAAAGACGAAACTATTCTCAAAAGGTTTGTGCCATCGCGATGGGTTCTTCAAAGAAACGAAAAATAAATTGAGAAATTGAGAAACAGTGAACGAGATTGATACGGAATGAAATATGGAGATATCGTTCAGTCAACGGAAATGCAGAAGTGAATAGACAAAGGGTCAGGAATGGATGCAAAACTCAATTCACGTATGCGTGTATGAGCCTTTGAATTTCTGAGGAATGAGACGCTTTTAATCGTAATACCGCAAAGAGATATAAAGTTTAATTTACGATGTATGCCTAGAGGCGCTCATTAAGTTACTTTAAAAGATAAGATTAGTACTTATACATATATGATTTGCAACCTTATCTTGTTTAAAGGTGTTATAAAATATTTGAATATAAACATATCCATGAGTACGTGTGCATAGTGCATGCGATGTGAGTGCTACCGACAACTCAGAGCGAAAGAGTAACGCCTAGACTAACCTTTCATAACCTTAAGTTTAAGAAGACTACTTACTGATTAGAAAAAACAGTTTTTTAAGGACAGCTTCCAGGAAGAGAAAAATCGATAAAATAGACTTTGCAAAAGCAGAATCAAAATTTAACAAACGTGCCAGGAAAAATTTAAATATCACACGCTCTTCAATAATTAATAATAGGCATAGTTTCCTTTAAAATAATTAGGAGATAATCTCTCAAAATACAGTACACAAATGAAAAAAAATGAGAAAAAACAATCTCTCAAAAATATTTTAAATTTTTGAATAAAAAGTTGACAATTTCAATTCAATTCAATTCAAATATTTTATTTCAGATCAAAAATTCATATTATGTTAGTAGCAGTATGACTTAGCCTAATGTAAATGTAATGTGTGTGTAATGTTATGTGTGTGTGTGTATTTAAAAGAAGAATATGGCTTTGAGCTTTTAGCAAAGACGCTAAAGTGCAGAGCTCTGTAATATATAACCGAAATTTGAAATCCACTGAAAACACGTCTTACCTACAAAAAACATCGCTTAAATCAGGATGCCATTTCGATAACATAAAATGTGAAGCTCAAAACATAATACGATTGCTTCAGCTACTTTGCTCAACTTTTCTTGTCAGACCAAACTTAATAAACGTCGATTCAAGACAGCAAGTTGAACATTTCAATGGAGGAAGAAAAGCAATTGCCTCCGCACTAAGTTAAAGTCGGAACGCCGCACCTTGAAGAGATACTGGTAATTTTACCGACAATATTAAAATTTCCATTTTGATCTTGAAGGAAAATGCAGGGAAGTTTTAAGTCGTTGCCGCGAGGCATCTTGGCAAGTAATAAGGGTTGGTGGAGAAATAAATATAAATTAAGGTGGAAACACTAGGATATCCCGCGAAATTTAAATTTTCTTAGGTTTTTTTGCAAATTGCAGGTTAGTGTCATGCTATATGTGAAACAAAATATGATTTGCGGCCGTACAAAACATGGCTTTACAGAGTTATAGTCATTAAACTCATCAATTCAACCCTCTAAGTTCATATCATCCCATTGAATGACTTTTTCATGAAATAGACATTAACTGGGATTACATGAACTTTACTATTGATGATTATAATTCTGTAACTACATACGTGTTACGGTTGCGAATCATATTTTGCTAAGAAAATTTGAATTTCGATGAACCTTAAGATGGCCATTCAACGTGGCAATGTTGCCAGTCTTCTGGGCACGTTCCGGATTACAGCGATTTGGAGGAGTAGATTGACGATTACGTGTTATTTTGGCTCCGTTGCATATATGTAAGTTCTTAGTTTTAGTCTTGATTTAGTCCTTTTTTATGTAAATATTTGTTTTGTATTTTACTAGCGACCCGCCCCGGTTTCGCACGAGTGCAATATATATAATTATATAAACCTTCCTCTTCAATCACTCTATCTGTTACTGAAAACGCATCAAACACCGTTGCGTAGTTTTAAAGATCTAAGCATACATAGGGACAGACAGACAGCGGGAAGCAACTTTGTTTTATACTATGTAGTGATTTAAGGTTGTTTTAAGTATTTACGAATAAAATACGAATGAATGAACATAATTTAGATAAAGATAATATTGTTGGTGTAAAATTCGAGGACAGAACAGATTTATCTGATGTCAGACACCCAATTATAATACGATACAATAATCTGGTTTCCTGAGATACGACTTAGGTCGTCTCATCTCTGATGTCTTCACCCAATTTTTTTTTTTCAGTCTTTTCTGTTTCAAAAATGAAAACGGAACCTCATCATCTGCCTCGCCTTTTCCCAACTATGTTGGGGTCGGCTTCCAGTCTAACTGAATCCACCTGAATACCTGCGACTGAGCCGCTGAGCGACTGAGTGACTGCCTATCTGAACTCCACAATCCAGTTAGTACTGGGTAATACGATACCCCTTGGTAAGACTGGTTGTCAGACTTTCGGCCCACTGACTACCTGTAGCGACTGTCAAAGATCTCCAAATGAAAGCCGGAGGCACGGAGAAAACACGGTATGTAATAGGTGCTCACCCATCCACAGACCAACCTCGGCAAGCGCAGCTTAACCTGAAGATTGATCCGAGTGACTGTTATTATTTAGTCACGAGCTCCCTTCGAAATAAAAACGGAACAGTAACAAGAATATAAGGAATCGATCTTCGAAAAGATTCTAACTCATTTTTCGAAATCGTACTAACAAAATTACTAATAGGGTTAGAATATGAGCCGTCACGAGCTCCTCGTCTCGAGGGAACCTTTTATCCTATAATCCGTTTTCACACTGACAAAGCAAAGAAGCGCCCTGTCGGGAGCCAAACAAATCCTCGTGGATTGCAAGAGTCCAAATTAAGAGCGGATTAAGCAAATTTCTTCGTTTGTGTCCCATCTCATACACTTTGAGTGTTGGATAATACACTTAGTGAGGATGATTTTGATTGTAATCTTACGCTTGCCTCATAATTCTTGTTAGGAGTTGATAGATTTATATAGAGGAGTTAATAAGAGGAGCTTAAATTTTCTTCTGAATGACTAATATTTTTGCCACGGCTTGTTATTTTTATACAGGGTGACTGGTAATTAGTGACCGATACTTAAACACGTGATTGTACTCATGATAACAGACAACCTTCCCAAAAACTTGCTTTTCGCTTTTCTTCCCAAAGAAACATTTTTTTTTTAAACTCATTCATTTCACATGAAATTCGCGCGCGCGCCTGTGACCTATCAGCTGTTAGCCGCGTGATGCCGGCCGTTCTGTCTCATTACTGTCGTACCGTGCAACAGTGGGTAGGCGGAGCACCCGCGCGGCTCGCAATTTCATACGGCTGTTGAATGAGTATAAAAAATGTTATATATATATGTTTCTTTGAGAAAGTTGTTATCCGAAGTATAATATTTAAGTATCGGTAACTAATTACCAGTCACACTATAAAGGTACATTTTATAGTTCATGGCAACTAAGTATGCATGTTGCGAGAGGCCTTTGTCAAGCTGTGGACTGTGATAGATTGTGTTGAGGCTTGAGTTCATACTATCGCACAATATCAATTTAACTACACTGTGATGATTCCGTATCGTTCTTTTTTCAGAACTAGTATCTCAAACCATGTTTTAAAACACTGAATTTCGTGAGGTCGACAAACGGAAGCGCGATTAACGTTTGTGCGACAAAACTGTATTGCGACTCACCATAGTTCGAATACACGCTTGTGCGAAAAAATCCGTTTTCCGGTTTTTTTCAGCATAGCAATTACGACCCACAAAACTCACAACGTTATTCAACAATTTTGTATTTTATTCTATAATTTGCATCTCTGGGGATATACAAAATTATTATTTGCATAACCATTTCACTAGAATTCCCAACTATTTACTGAACTAGGTTTATTACGAGTATATTAATGTTTATTCGGCTATACAATATCTTGTTTGAGCTGAAATAATTCATTCTATTCACAGTAGCTCAGCAAAATTTATTATCTATAAAGTTTCGAGGGTATATGGGAGCCTTAGAGCCAAGTACTTAAACAATTTTGAGTGTTAAACGACTGTGGTGATGAATAAGTATTTCTTCCTGCGTTAACTAAGAAAATAAAGCAAAAGATGGCTGACATTTTAATTATTTCTTTTCAGTTCCAGTGGATTTTGTTTAATAACTTCTTTTAAGTTGATTCAGAGCTTTAAATTGTTTGGTGTTTTGTACCGTAAACCGCTCGTCAGTGAAAATAAAATCAGTAAGTAAAAGCTGGCCTCGTATTTTATTGAAATTTTGTACGTCAAGAGAATCTTATGCGTTAAACAATACTTACTTGACAAAAATTACAATTCGCGGTCCGCAACCAATAAAAGCTTAAAAATATGTTAATAAATAAAATATTCGCGCGGCCGAAATCACGAGCACTAGTTTGTGCTACTTACAGGAAAAGATAGACTCTTAGCCTGATCAACTATTATATTTTAATAATCTTCAAGACGCTCATAATCCTCCTACTTAAATCGTTTACATGCTTAACTAGCAAAAACCCCAACTTCCTTGATACTTAAACAACATTCATAATTACTTCATCTTTTATTTATATGCAGGGTGAATTTCGCATAATTTGATCCTTATTTGCGACACTATCGAATGGTGTAATGATACAGTGTGTTATTTTTTCCGAAATCAATGGTTTCGATTCCAGGCTAGGGAAAAAAAAAAAAAAAAATTAGAAAAAACATCAAAAACATCAGAAAATAATCAAAAGATCTCAAATAAAAAAAAACCAATCATTATATTTTTTTTAAATTTAATCATGCAGTTTTAGTTTTCTTCAAAATCGAGCTCGAGACTCCCTTGCAGTATTTTTCGTTATACCTGATAATTTCGGATTTGGCCAAAAACGCCTACTTGAAAAGTTCAACCTGTATTTATAAGGAAAGCCATGAAATAACTCAGACCAATTGCAAAACCATGACATAGCGCTGCGAACAATACAGTGAAGCATGCGCAAAACTACGCCTTGCTCTGTGCATACACGATCACAAGCACACATTTACATCAAACTACGCTCAATAAGTGCACACAAATTTTTATGAAACCGGCTTCACGTTACTGTTGACAGCGCTGTCTTGGTTTTTTATTTGGTCTGAGTGAAATAAACTAACCCTCGAGTGGCCAGAAACAAAGTTTTAGAACACAGTTTCCATTATAAAAGGCCTGTAAGGTACTCCTTTATTGTCAAACATTTTCTTAGGGTTTAAAATAAACAGGACAAAATGCTTTTGGGTGATAAAATTCCGGCTTCTTAGAGCTTTACAGGCAGACTTTATTTCGTCTAGAATTTGTAAAGTTAAAAAGTTTAAACTGTTAGTCATATAAGATTTTAAACTATCATGGTCACTAACTTTATTATTAATACTAGAAACTCACAAAAAACAACAAACAACAACACAACAACAAAAACTACAACAACAACAGCAACAACAACTCATAAAAAACAGTAAACATGGTAAATATCCCGTTTCTAGTATTAATAATAAACTGTTAGTCAGTTTTCTTAGTCTTAAAATTCCTCAATTTACCTTATACCTTATTTGTAATTTAATGATTAAATACACTGCAACAAAAGAGGTATCGTCAACCGAAGGAATGGAACTGACTGTTTCATATCTTCGGTTGACGATTACTCCTATAAAATATTTGCAATGTCAGCGGATATTGACCCTGGAGTTTAAGAGGGACTAGGACCTGCGAGGGATTTGAAAAATAGGTATTTGAAGAAACGATTGCCGTAGCATTGTGTGCGTCATATTTTCTTTACTTATAATTAATAAAAAATGAAATGACAGGGACGTGTTACAGCAGACCGTGATTTAATGAAAAAAAAAAGATTGCTCTAGAGGCATTATTCAGGAATCAAAAATGGCCCATTCACCATACATTTGTTTGGAGAATCTCAGCCCCTGTTCCCTCTTAAAACAGACTGTGACCGCTGGGTCTGTTACGCTGTTTCTTGTCAGAGTTATCGGATAAGAACATCGACCTGCTCCTGTAGCATAACTACCGAAGACAAGGATTTATTTATACTGTCACTTACGGGATATCTTCCGTGATTGTTCATTATTTTGAGCTCCCGATATTTCGGCGCTGTTGCAAGCGCCATGATCGCGGGTTGACTGGAGAATGCGGGTGGATGGAAAAAGTAAAAGACAGAAGACGAAGAACAAGCGAAGTGACAGTATATTTGTAAACCGTGAAAGCTTGAAACAAGGATTTATTTGACGGAAGAATTGACAAAATGACAGATAGTGCAAAGATATCTGTCATTGTGCCGACACAATCTGTCATTTAGTCTATTCATCCGTCAAAGAAATCCTTGTCTACGGTGGTCATGCTACGGGGGCTGATCTAGTTTAAATATACAATTTATTTCAGACGTGTACAAGCGTTTTTAATCCAATTTACAGCAATAAATACTGTTTGTACCTATATCAAAGTTTTTTTACTTAGGGCTGACAGCATGTTTGTAAAATGTCTCGCACCTAAATAAATATGACCTATCCTCTCAACTGTACACTAGATAGCAAAGTTTTAAACACTTCCACCGATAACAACACACTCTAAACTTTACACGTTACAACCAAACCACAGCTCGCTTCGGTAGCTCAAAACTTACAACCGTGAACAACGATAGCACTTGACAGCGTGAATTTATACTCCAGCTTAGATTACCTTACATTGTGTGTTATCCTTACAAACTTTATGGCATAACACCTTTATGGGCCGGCAATAAACAGCGTACACCTTCGGGCTATTCAAGGGGTCGTCGGTCGTTGGGAACATCGAACTTTAGGGCCTTCAAATTAGAGGCGTGAAGAAATGCTGCAGTGGCGCTAGTGCGGCGCGCTAGACGCACTACTAATTCTCATACAATATCTAGAAGCGCAGTTGCAGCGGCATTATCGTGACACGTGCACGTCATTTTTGCCTAATGAAGTAACGTGCACTTATTATTTTAACGTAACACGCACTTTTTAGTACATTTTGTTTAGACTTTCTTCTGTAGAAATAATGTTTCTGAAGGAGGTGTCTTCTTGTTGAATATAACCGCCTTCAAGTGCAGTAACTCAGTACACTGGTGTCTGTTTATTCTTAAATATTTTTTTGAACAATTGATCACTATATTGGCGTATCTTGAAATATCACACAAGAACTCATAACATTACGCCTGGGTTAGAAATAGATGTACCCATAAGTAAATCCACATTTCGCCAGTTATGTTTAAGTCCCATGTAAGGGGCGAGCCTATTGCCATCCACCGGGTACAAATCCAGACTCCGTGGCTGCTGCTAAGAAATTTCTGATGGAAAAACCCAATAACACTTTGCCCGACTTGGGAATCGAACCCAGGACCTCATGCTCAGCAGTCGCGCTTGCGACCTGCTAATATCTTGTCTTTCTCCATTCACTTGAGGCTTCAATAGCTCACGGTTGACGGACCTCAAAGATGGAACTGGCCTTTAGTGGACCTTAGTTTTTCTCCACAAGCATTTCATGGACAGCCCTGAAACCCTGACGATCGTCATTTGTTTAAGTATTCCACATAGAAGGTCTGTTGTTCAGCTATTATGTTGATGGTCGGTGTTAGTTAAATCATGTTTGTGATTGCGGATGTGGTACCCATGGTTCGGTTGAAACATTGTTTGTTTAATGCTTTTAACCTATTGACTCGCTCACGTCACGGGGATGATCCACTTGAATAATTCCTATTTTATATTTTAAAATGTAAAAGTAACTCGTCTAAAAAGATGGCGAATACTATACCTGTACCAACTCATACGGTGCCGTTTAATGGAATCGCACCCAATCCAAACGAATCTCAGAAAGCATCTGATTATGGCGAAAAGGCGATTGCATATAAAGAGGAAAAAAATCTTTTAAAATGTTTTGTACACGGTTTCGTCCCCATACAATTGTCGATATAGCCGTATTATAATTTAAAAAAAAAGAAAACATTTCTTAGTCTAGACTCAACAAGCTAGCAAGGAAGGGGTCCGCAGGGGCTGATGCCTGCCAGAGCTCCGGGACTGTTCGAAAGAGGTACCGTGGCTCTGGAACTCAAAGGGCAAAGAGGAAACATGGATGGGTTTTAGTCAGTAGTAGTCTGACACTCCCGCTCCGCCCAGAGCGGGGGGGGGGGGGTCATTTGATGATTAAAAATCCGAAAAAAAAAAGACTCAACAAGCTGTCTGAGAAAATAATCAAACTCAAAGCATTTATTCCAATTAGACGATCACAGGCACTTTTGAATGCCAAAAAACACAAAAAAAAAAGCGAAGCTACAGTCACAGTCACAAGGCATAATAACTTGAGAAAGTACTATAGTTGCACATTATAAAACGTAGATCTCTATGGAGAAGAATGGGCAAGAAACTCCATGGACACTCTTTAATCAGCCATATGTCATATTTCTCTTATCAGAACATGAGTTGTTGTTCACTCATTCATAAAATCACACGAGACTATTTTAGATTAACGATTTAAGAAAGTTTCTTCGTTTATATTTATAGGACTAAAGGACCAAAAGAGACGCGTCACCTAAGAGTCTTAGTATTTACTGTCAAGTAATAGTTTGCTATCTTAGTCTGCCAGACAAGGTCCATCGTTAAAGTTATCAGCGAAATTAACTACTAAGCATGTTTCTGTTCATTTATTACGTCGAAAATATTAACATTAAGCTTTATGTTAGTACTTTATTATCACTATATTTATAAAACAAAGTGGCATCCCGCTGTCTGTCCCTATGTATGCTTAGATCTTTAAAACTACACAACGGATTATGATGCAGTTTTTTTTAAATAGATAGAGTGATTCAAGAGGAAGGTTTATATGTATATATTGCACCCGTGCGAAGCCGGGGCGGGTCGCTAGTGTAGAATTTGGAAGATAGGTACTATTTTTTCTAGTTCTAAAAGTGGATGGACAAAAATAGGTCGTATTCACTTGACTTAAGCCATTTTAACAGCTGCTATCTAAATATAGCTATCTGAACAGCTTCTCCTGCCGAGTACCAGGCATCTGGTGGCTTAATAGGTCTGAAAAAATAAAAAGCACTTACCAACTTCATCGTGCTCAAGATCGGACACGTCGTGAGCAACCTCGTCCTCTTCAGGGGCGCTCTCGTACCTCTCCTTTAACACCGTACGTGGAACTACGGAGAAAAATAAACTTTATGAATAGTGTGGCAAAGCTCATTTTAAATATGGGCGTTGTGTTCATTAAGGGGATGTTAATTTTAGACTTTTAGGGTGCTCCATGTTTTAGAGTATTTTTGCTTTTCAAGTGCGTCAGAGTTTTTATTTGGTTGAACAAGCGGCTTCGGTCGAACGTGACCTGATATTGACGTCACTTATCTTTTCACTAAATCCCCGCCATTTTATATTATACTGTCTCAAGATTTTTATTTTGGAATCTTATTGAGTTTTGTAGACGGAGGTATGACAGCTTTATATTCGTTTGCGTTCTCGTCTATATTTGATACTTACGTAGTTGTAAAAGAAATATTTGAATAGATAACCGCCGAAGGGACGGTGAACAGTGAATTGTGTTTCGCTGTTACTTGGAAAATATTTTTGTGGAGCCGCTACGCTTTTGTGTGAAAAAAGGTTTTTGATTTTATCGGAACGAGATTAAAATTACTTACTACAATTTGGACAAAAGACTCAATGATTTACATTTAAAATGCGATTTGTCAATTTAGATTCGCTGAATTAATTTGTTGCGATAGTATTTAAATAAGTGCTCGTTTAGCATTACTTTAGAGAGGCAACGTTGAAAGTGATTTAATATTGATGAAATTTCGAACCAGGACGCGATTTTTTCAAGTGAAAAAATCTTTTCGAGTATAATTTATGGGTTAAGTTCTTGTTTATTATGTTCCATTTACTGGTACTTGGCTCAAGTGATGCCACGGTCAAATACGAACAAATAAAATAAAGTGTAATTGAAAATGCAGTAATAGTTTTGGGAGACCCATGACACACCATGTTCGATACCATTGGCGAAAACACTATTTAATTCCTAAAATGTACGTACTTCCACTTAAACACATTCTCTGATATTACCTTTCGTTGGTCTAGTGGTCGCAAGAACGACTGCTGAAATCCTGGGTTCGATTCCCGAGTCAGGCAAAGTGTTATTGGGTTTTTCCATCAGAAATTTCTCAGTAGCAGCCACGGAGTCTGGATTTGCGCCCATTTGATGGCAATAGGCTCGCCCCCTATTACATGGGACTTATACATAACGGGCGAAATGTGGGTGTACTATTAGGTACACCTCTGCTTAACCCTTCGGAGATTTTAGGCGTTATGTTATGTTATATTACATTCCTAAAGTGTACTTCTACTAAAACACATTCTCTCATTACCTTTCCATTGACCGTACCAACTGTATTTACCTACAAATACTTATTGTATATACGGCAGTACGAAAGGTATTTTGCATTATCAACGGTCCGATTAGCAAACAGAATTGTGACGGAAATAGACAATATTGGTCCTGGGATGCAAATTTATTTCGGCCTTCGGCACAAAAGGATACGGAGAATTTTTTGGATGGTTCAGTTGTTTTCATATCTTTGTTTGAATTTTTGCTCGGTTTATTTTTTACTGAAAGAATTTTTTATATATAGGAAGATGGAGACCTTCCTTTCTTTATACCTATATATAACTTTGACTACATAACATACATTTTTTTTTAGCCTATTGGAGTGTCCCACTGCTGGGAAAAGGTCTCCACTTTCTCCGTCCAAACCCCCCTGTCATGTACAATATCTGGGTCTGTTCGCCTCGAAAACCAGTTCAGACCGTTTTATTTTAGCCTATTGGAGTGTCCCACTGCTGGGAACAGGTCGCCCCTTTCTCCGTCCAAACCCCCCTATCCTGTGCAATATCTGGCCTTGTTCACCTCGAAAACCAGATCAGACTGTCACATCATCTTCGCCGCGGTCTACCTCGACGGCAATTTCCTCCGACAGGCGTCCAGTGAGTGACGATCTTTGCCCATCTCTTCGGGCGCGTTCGTGCCACGTCAGCCCACTCCAAATTTAGTTTGGCTGGTTTTTTGTATAACGTGCAAGGTTTAAAAAAATAATAGTAAAATCCTATCAAAATGTTATTCTGAAATCAGTCAGGTACTAGGTAAGACGTTATTCTTTAGTAAGACTGGTTGTGAGACTTCTGACTACACGTAATGAACGTTAAACATCTACGAAATACAGACGGTACAAACCGTTTAAAATCTGGGTCTAAAAATTAACACAATAAATCAAGCATAACATAAATTCGTTCAACATATAACATGATTACTAATTAAATAACACAATGTTGTAAACTAACAACAAAATACATAGGTGTAGGTACAATACTGGCAAATTGCCAGCGGCAGAACATTAGCCTAACAATGTTAAAACTGTTTCTGTGAATGTTAACGGCCTGCTACAAATAATTTATTAACGTTGAATAATGTTAAGGGAGGTCCTTTTCTACGTACCTGTACGTATTAATAATTTACCGTTCATTCATGAGCTTTTGCCTTCTTATGAAGAGGGAGAACAAAAAAGCAGTACTTACTAGTTTTTTTTTTTATATTCTACGCTAACATGCATCGCCTGTGCTTTGTAATTTGTTAACCCATAGACAAAGCTGAACTTTCAGTCGTAACGTGTCTGATATTATATCGGCACAATGGAAGCATAAGTACAATAATGACTTACAGTTAAACAAGGATCTTGTCGCTTGAACAAAATCGGAACTAGCGTTGCCATCTATTTTTCAATATATTTGTAGCGGCACTACAAAAATTACGACACCAACATACGACAAAAAGTACTACGGCGTCATCAATGACACAAATGAAGAAGTAACTAATCTTAAATCTCGCAGTTAAAGTTAACCGCGACTTAAGACTACATAGAAAGACCAGACAACAACTGTTGGGCAATAGCCCACAAGACACAACACCCTGGTACGAGGATCCTCCCTTTTTTATGGAGAATGCAGAACTTTACACTCTGTTCTTCATATCCTTGCCGGGTACACATTGGTGAAACGTAACATGTAATATAAAACACATTGAAACAAATTCGCCTGTTGTTGGGTTACATTTCATGTTGCATTGCATAAGTCTGGACAGCTCATTCATGTTACATTCCACGTTACGTTACACCCGGCATTATATTTTACAGAACAAAGTCACAAGTGTTCATCAATTGCAGGCTCCGGTCAACGTTATGCGATCGCCAAAAGATCCCTGTGTCACTGTAAAGGTATAACATACACTCCAAATCCCCCCCCCTCGTCCTCTCCTCCTCCCCACTTATACTCATTTTTTTATTTTTTTTATTATATAAGATAGGGATTCCAACTTGAGCAGTTTGGAGTTTACAAAGTTCTTCACGGTACACAAATGTTCGAAGCAAACGAGAATTTCTATGCACATTGTAGCATGTATTGTCGCTTGGGTGCAATTCATGTCACATGTGCACGTAACATTTTGTAAGACAAACTAAAGAAGGTGTATGCACTTTTTGAGAAAAACCATGAACTACAATTTACAATGTTTTCTTAGAAAACACTGTAAAAATCTTAGTCTCCACAAATACATAAAAATATACTAGCGATAAACGGGTCAGTGCCATCAAAATGGTAATCTACTTGCAAGAGCCTAACTGGCCATTGATCGCTCGTCTAGATGTGTGCCATGCCAAATTCGGCAATGCCAAATTTATGCTAATTCGCGTCACGGCGGCACTTCGTAATAGTATCGCATTTTTTTCTATGACATTTCCTATTGTAGATATCCTTAAATCTCTTTGATTCGCCATTACAAAAAACATTCTATAGTATAATTTTATTACTCTGTTTGGTAAAATGCCATCGAAATAATTTTGCATACTCAGGTAAATTATGAGTAGAAGTGTACAAATATATGGGCAATTAAGTGTCGCAGGCACCTGAACTAATGTTGCAAACGACATTCTGTACACAGGTTTATCGTTACACTCCATAGGTCTGTTTTATTGTTGCCTCTAAGGTATTTTGATTTACATAAACTCTGGAACGTTAGTTTGATTTAACATAGTAAGTTTGATGCAAGATAAAACAGCAGGTCCAAAATTAAATCGAGATTAAAATATCTAATTTCCAAAAATACGCAGTAAAGGAAATAATAGCATTTTTAAAACTATGTCGAATCGTTTTTTCCGGTGAATTTGCATTTTATTTAACGGGTATGTACCTTAAATGGAATAAAAATTCACTTGAATTAGAAAGTCTCTCTACAATAGAAAACCAAAGTATTAGTGTTATCGTTTGGCCCTTTCGCCTCAAACCACTAACACACACACACACAAGATACACAAGCATCACTCAAAAACACAACATCCCTCAAGAAAATAAAAAAATAATAAGCACACTTATAAGGGACGACCAATTTAGGAGATACCTCCATAACAAACCAACCAAATAAATGTAAGTCAACATTTCATTACGAAATAAACATCTCGGAAACAAAAGTGGTTGTAAGGAAACTTGCACATTATGATAAAAAGGGCTTGTCTTAGGAGGACCGCTGAAAGTCATCCACTATACTACCAGATAATAAAAGATGGAAGGAGTTTCGACTGTCCGGGTTCGCTTCGCATTTTTATAACTTGGATTTATTGCTGGCGAAGCGGGTCTTGAAGCTATAATAACTGGAAGCGCTTTAAGCATTTAACTCAATCGATGAAAGTAGTATTTATGTAAAATTGCTATCCTGCCAGCAGCTATGCATAACACTGATGTCGTAAAGACCAAAGATATAAAAAATTGGTCCTTGCAGTTTCACATTTAAAATTTTGGTCCTCTGCATAAAATAAAGCGCGGAAGCGGTAGCAAAAAAGTAATAGGGACTTCGTTAAATATTTCGTCCCGAGTGTTTCATAGTCATTATAACGGTTTGTTTTATTAACTGCATGCCAATTATTCTGCAACAGTGTCAGACAAAGAACATAGAAACTTTCGTTTAGGTTTATTAACACCAAATTCTGTTATACACAAAGCCGTCGACGAAAATTCCGTTTCATTTTGGTCAATTTTGTTCCTAAAACGTCACTATGATGTGCTGAATTTCTGCTAAACATCGGTAATGCAACGTATAACTATGGCATTTGAGAGTCGCTTGCGTGAAAAGCAAATGGAAATTGAGTTCATCCGTAGGAATATGCACTGAGCAGGTGTCTATTTGTTTATTTTGAGCTTTATGGTGAGCACTGCAGCTTGCGTATGAAGATTTTATTTTTTTTTATTTCTTTTTATTTTTTTTAATTTTTTTTATAGCTGTGATAGCCTATTGGTGTGACTGTCGGACTACTAAGTCATAGGTCTCGACTTTGAACCCAGTACACGCCTCTCTGATTTATCGGATTCATGTGCGTAAACCAGTATGGCTGAGAGATATTTCTTGACGGCATGTAAAGCCAAGTCCGCGGTCCATAGGCGGCATAAAAACTCTGACACCAGGTTAGGTTCTAACCACAAGAATAAGAAAGAAGATTTTAAAATAAACCTTTTATCTAATAATCCTGATCTGGTCCAACCAAGATTAATGATTTGGAGTAGATTTATCTAATTGCGAACGTGGAATCGTGTTAGGTTCTGGTGGGATTAGAAATTAACTTTAATATAGAAATGAACTGAGAGATAAATAATCAATTATCTTTATTTTTAATTGTTTTATGTTCAAAAGATAATAAGTACTTATTTACCTGTAAGGTCCGATTTTTCAATCATTAGATAACTTTTACCTGAAGATTAAATGTGACGTTTTGACAGAGTGTCCATACAAAAACTGTCAAAATGACAAACTTATTCATGGGAAAAAATTAACTGGCGATTGAAAAACCGGCCCTAAGTACATTATATCTTGATCTATTCTAGACTAACGAGGATTTTTTTTAGATCCAGAACACTTTGATATTGTAGAACTTAAAAAAAAGGCCCTGTACCTGATTTCAAACAAGTATACTATTATCTTTTTATCGTGCTTCTATTATTTTTAGGTTTACCAACATTATCTAAGACGACGGTCTTTTCTGAAAATATAACGTTTTTGATATTCCGTGCTCCTCTTCCAATCTCTAATACAATTAATCCTATTGCGATTAGACATAACATTATTTTGGTTGTAAGAATCTTAAAGATCTCATTTTCTAGATGAACTGGTACATATCAAATTCCAATTGCTTCAGGCCAAACGGCCTAAGAGATTCAGTTAGCGATAGAAATTACGCTTTTGTCCTCAACAAGTTGAAATGTCCCCGGTGAGAAATGAAGAAAATGTCTTGTATTTCCGTAAGATAACTTTACGAGATATTTATTAACAGGAAAGACAAATCTCGCAAATGCTTTTTCATAGTCTTAATCCTACAAACGACTCGCCCGGAGCGAAAATTTCGAAACGAGCTGAATCAACTCCTGACAAATCTTCGGATTTTATTTCTTTTCTAATTTACCTTTTACTATCCGAAGGGATCTAAGAAGAATCTTTAAGAATGTCAGTATTTATGACTTTGGAGACGAATTTCATTAGGCTCATAAAGATGTAGGAAATTTTGGTCCTTCTGATCGACAGTTAACCAGTTGGAACTTATCGCCTGAATTCGCATCTATAACTCTTTTACGATTAATAAAAGCTGTTGGAGCTGTTCCCTTGACTTTATATCTGTGATGGCAAAGTCGCGGGACACGTAATGAGGATCTACGTTAACTTGGAGCATAAACAAGGTTAGGTATTATAAGGAGTCTTGTCTCAAGTTACACGTGTCTCGTAGAATCACAAATAGGTGGACTTGTTTTGTTTTTATTCTGTTAGTTTTGTGTTATTGTAGCTGTTTGGGTCGGCTGTAATAGCAAAGTTGTTGTTTCTTCTTTCGACGATGGATACATTTGGTTTTTAGTTGTTGAAGCGACACATATTGTACGTTTATACTTTTTGCTTCTTAAAAAAAGGTTAATGCTGCTAGTTTACAACCTCATTTATGTCTCGGTAATCTCGTCAGGGCAGCGCCTTTCATACACGAGGTTGTCATGGGTTCAAATCCGGGTAGGAACAATGTCTGACTTTTTAAAATTCGTTTTAATTACTTACATAATTATTATTTAACTTCAAGATACAGATAACGACACTCACATCCTTTGTTGCCCTAGTCACTACCAATCTTACTACCAATTATAATACCGTTAATTTTGATTGCCCGTGTTACTACCGTTAGTACTTAAAAAAAAAATTAAAAGGAAAATCGGTAATTTTCGTTTTAATTATATGTAAAGTAAACATGAAACTTTTTTCTTTCTTTTTTTTTTTTTTCTCAGTAGGCTACGCCCTCGAGAAATTGCGCTGATTTTCCCTTTTTTTTATTTTAGAAGTCAATTGTTTTATGTTCGAGTTACTAAGAAAAAAAAAAATTGTTTAGAAACAAAATTTTTTTTTTTTAAGTACTAACGGTAGTAACACGGGCAATTTATTTTTTCCCTCCTTACAACCTAATACTGGAGTAGTAGGAAGGGCAATCAAAATTAACGGTATTACAACTGGTAGTAAGATTGGTAGTAACTAGAGCAACAAAGGACTCACATCAACAAACCATTAGCCAACATTAAAGTACTCAACGCAGTCCATTTTTGCGCAGCTGAGAAACTCAAATACATATGAGTAAATGTCAATATTTTGAGAGTTCTACCAATATAAAGTAGCTAATGCATCTTGAACTACATTTTAATGTACTGAAACTGGTTTTAGACTATTATTTGAGTTTGTAGGTGACTATGACCGAAAGAAAACGGTTGTTTAGTTTTCCACTGACCTGAACTAACTGGGTTTTGGGGGTCAGATAGGCAGTCGCTCCATGTAAAATACTGGTATTCAGCTGTATCCGGTTAGACTGGAAGCCGAACCCAACATAGTTGGGAAAAGGCTAGACAGATGATGATGACCTGTACTGTTTCTGTATCATTGCTGTTACAAGCGTAATGCCGGGTACACATAGGTGTAACGCAACGTGTAATGTAACACGAATGAGCCGTCCACACTTATGCAATGCAACCTGAAATGTAACCCAACAACAAGGCGAAGTTGTTATAGCGTGTGTTACATTTCATGTTACGTTTCACCAATGTGTACCCAGCATGAGATAGGCGATATGAAAACATATTTTCTATGAAGATCATCGAGGTTCATCATCGTAAGTATATAAAAAAATCAGTTTCCTTTTCAAGAAAAAAGGAAATACACTGCGTCTCAAGTAAATCGTTGATAAATAAAAGGCTCTGGTAGTCTTATGCAAATACAAAATATACGTACAAATTCATCATCCATGCCAAACCACGTTTTGTCGTACATTATTATACTATTTACATGTATACCGACTCAGCTTATAGTTTCACTGTGTTTTCCCTTTTTAGGGTTCCTTACATCAGTGGGCAAAAAACGGAAACCTTATAGAATCACTTTGTTGTCTGCCTTTCTGCCCGTCTGTCAAGAACATTTTTCTCAGGAACGCGTCGAGGTATGAAGCTAAATTAATATCAAATACTCAGGTCTGTTACCCTGTAGAGTAGTGAAACAATCAATTTTGTAAGTCAACGCGACGCGATGTCACATATTTTGCGATTTCACAAGGGAAACAAAACCTATAGAGCGTTGTCCTAGAATCATGAAATTTGTCAAGAAGCAATGTCTTATAGCTCATGTAAATGAAAAAATCTGAAAACCGTGATGATGTAGTTTAATAACAAATACCTACAAGTTTATACGAAACCCTCGGCGCGCGAGACCAACTCGCACTTGGCCGGTTTTTTCTTTTCGTCTCAGGCTTTCTATAGCTTATTTCTCTTCTATGTAGATACTCAGTCCTATACCTAATCTCCTATCTTCAAAAAGAATACATTTTTATTCCATGAACAACAAGCATCTTTTGCGCTCGAGCGATTCTTTTTCCGTTGCCAAATGCAATAGCCATTTCTGAGAAAATATGTAGATAGATGCTAACAATTTCTTTGTATGAGTGGTTACTGGCTTAGTAAAGTGTATTGTATACACCGTGCGGAATAAATTCGCTTTGTTATAATAAATTCTCTAAATGAAAATGTAAACCTCATCAATATCTGTTGCGTAATTTAAAAGAACGACGCGGATCAACACTAAAAGGAACTTTAATTCATAGTAGATAGGTCTGTATAGATGTTGACTGCAGACAGTACATTCAAACCATTTCATGAAACAAAAAAATAAACAACAAAAGCCCGAAATTACGAAGCTCTGCCTATATAGGTAGGTACTCGTATAACAATCATAATTGCAACAGAGGGTCCATGTACCGTTAACCGCAACCCTGGGAAATTGAGGCTTAAGTGTGAGTTGAAGCCATAAGCTCCAAGATACACGAGATTGTAGCCAGCGTATACAACATGCCACAGGGCAGACGTAGCCTTATATAGATGGCAAGTGATGTGATACCACGAAATAGAGCAGACTTTGAAATTGTTGGGATTTAATTAAGTATTTTGAAAGAACTACTAACAAGTGTTGAATGCAGTGCGATTGGAGAGGTCTATGCCCAGCTGTGGACTGTCTTAGGCTGATGATTATTAATGAAACATTTATTTTTTTTATTGGAAACTCAACAGCTTATTATTAATATGACATTTTAAGTGAAATTTCACCCCACTATCAATGAACAGCACAATGCAGTTGCGACAAAGTAACTAGCATCATAAAGTCTGCATACACTGAACATTGACAGCGAGATGATGACAATTACCTCTTAAACCAATAACAGAGTTTCACGGCATTGATAAAGCTAGGTTAACTAGAAAGTGGCTAAAAGAAACAAGAAAGAAATTAATACAGTGTAATGTGGGATTGTTTACAAATCTTAGCCAAAATATTTAAGTGATAACATGACCGACTAAACATTAGGAAAAAGCACAGTATCGTAAAGTCCGATATTGAGAACGTGCTTTGTTGAATATATTATAAAATAAAACATAGACCAGATAAGTATGGCTTCTTTCTTTTTCTTTCTTTTTCGTATGGTTAGTGCCTAATCTAACAGTTATTATGCCTCTGCCTTGGCTTTACATGCCATCGAGAAATCACTCTCAGGCATGTTTGGTTTCCTTATGTTATCCTCCACCGAAGTTAGTGATAATTATACAATACGCACATGAATCCGAAAAGTCAGGTGGTTTATCAATGTCTTGGGTTCGAACTCGTGACCTATGACTTGGCAGTCCGACAGCCACACCACTAGTTTATCACTGCTTTTTTTATGGGTTATGTCACATAGATAAAAATGTAAATGATAGCCACAACAGCGACTACCACAGTATAGTCTGATAAAGCAGTAAAAGATAGACCTGTTAAGAAACGCACTACAGTCCTTTCGCAATAAAATTATTTTACCTCTGTCATAAACCTTATGGCAACGGAAATAAAGGTGCTGCCAAATCAGAGGTAAAATGACGATGACAGTAACAGGTGTTTAACATCTTTCAGAACATTTTATTGTCAGTTCTGTTTTTTTTCCCGTTCTTAGGTGCCTAGTCGGGCCATATTGAATAATTTAGACATCGTACGATGTAGGTACATGAAATTCATGTTGTGATTGTAGACATTAATCTACATGGTCCTCATATGACTTGAGCAATGTCTGGACTTTAAAAGAGATGGTGACCTCTGAGTTTGTTTCAGATGTTTCTTCTCAGAGTAGTCAGGTACGAAACACCGGCCCCATCTAGTTTTAAAAGAAAACATGGTGACTTGTAAAAGAGTTTTGTAAACCAATTTACAGAAATAAATATGATTTATGATTAGATGAAATCGGTTTCAGGATCCTGAAAGGAATTTTGCTATCCCTGAAGTCAGACGATTCACTTTGGGTTCATTTTGTGATCAAACGTTTAACTTAGATTAAATTATGTCGAATAAAAGGCACAAATGAAAGGAGAGGTTATTGTCTGATTTTGGTTTAAAGCAATTCTAACATAGAGATGTCAGCAACAAGGAAGGGGTCCGCAAGGGCCGATGCCCGCCAGGGCTGCGGGACTGTTCGAAAGAGATACCGCGGCTCGAACACAAAGGGCAAAGAAGGAACATGGATGGGTTTTAGTCAGTAGAAGTCTGACACTCCCTTCCGCTCCGCCCAGAGCGGGGAGGGGTCATTTGTTGATTTCCCATCCGAAAAAAAGCAGTTCTAACATTATCAAGCCATTATTAAGCCTTCTTAACTTTTAAGCCGATATAAGCAAGAATATCCGTTAAAAGCCACTTCTAAAGCAAAAACAGGCGATAGAAAAGTGTCAGGTATCTTCGCAACTGTGCCTCTTGTCCTGAATATTTGATGAGGCGGAAATTAGGCAAAGTATGTCTTCACTTACCTACCTTTCAAGAACATTGTTTTCATTAATTTGTGAATTTAATAGAGAGTGACAGAGTGGAAGAGGGGAAGGCTTATATGTCTTATATTGTGAAAATAGATGCTTCAATGAACACTTTGAAGAATAGTGGATGTAAAATTACCTTTTTTTTTTAGCGTGGTAAAATCATCAAATGAGTCCTCCCACCCAGGGCAGAGCGGGAAGGAATGTCAGACTTGTACTGACTAAAATCCACGGTGTCCTTCAATAGCCCTTTATGTTCCAGGGTCACGGTAATTCTATGAGTCCCGCGAACAAGTAAAAAAAAAAAAAATACCTTCAACGAAGTCGAAAGGCATTGTTCTCCCTGTCATTGCGATCATTTTTTTGTTTTAGGCCATACCTGGGAACTTTCTAGTTACGGAGATATTCGGGGTCAAAGTTCCATTTTTTATACAAATTTTAAATGTTATTACTTTACTTTAAATACCTCCACGTAGTGATCAATGCATCCGTCAGCACAATGTTTTGAGTTTGTTAAATTGAGGCCTACCGTTAAACATGATTCATCATCATCATCATCATTTCAGCCGAAAGACGTCCACTGCTGGACATAGGCCTCCCCCAAGTGTCGCCACATTGACCGGTCCCGTGCGTCTCGCATCCAGCGGATCCCTGCAAGCTTTACAAGGTCATCGGTCCACCTAGTGGGAGGCCTTCCAACGCAGCGTCTTCCGGTTCGCGGTCGCCACTCCAGAACTTTTCGGCCCCATCGGCCATCCGTTCTGCGAGCAATGTGCCCTGCCCACTGCCACTTAAGTTTGGCTATTCTTCGGGCTACGTCGGTAACCTTGGTTCTCTTGCGTATCTCCTCATTTCTGATTTGATCACGCAAGGAAACACCGAGCATTGCCCTCTCCATTGCCCTTTGGGTGACTTTAAGCCTTCTGATGAGGCCCATTGAGAGCGACCACGTTTCGGTCCCGTATGTAATCACTGGCAACACACACTGGTCATAGACTTTCGTCTTGAGACACTGCGGTAAGATACCACGCAACTTCCCGAACGCTGCCCAGCCGAGTCGGATTCGACGATTGACCTCTTTCTCGAAGTTAGACCTACCTAACTGGACCGTTTGTCCCAGGTAGACATAATCGTCTACAACTTCGAGTGTAGAGTCTCCGATCTTGATAGGAGTGGGTGTTACATGGGCATTCAACATGACTTTGGTTTTGTCCATGTTCATTTTAAGACCTACTCTTTCGGAAGCTCTACTGAGGTCATCGAGCATTGTACTGAGGTCCTCCATGGTCTCAGCCATGACCACTATATCGTCGGCAAACCGAAGGTGAGAGATGTACTCGCCATTGACGTTGATGCCTAGCCCTCTCCAGTCCAGAACCTTGAAGACATCCTCCAGTGCAGCGGTGAACAGTTTCGGAGATATGACGTCTCCCTGTCTTACACCTCGCTGCAGAAGGATAGGTTCCGAGGTCTGGTCCTGAAGTCGGACTGACATGGTGGCGTTTTTGTACAAACTCTTCAGCACCTCGATGTACCGATAGTCGATTTGGCACCGTTGGAGAGACTGCAGTACAGCCCAAGTCTCGATCGAATCGAAGGCTTTCTCGTAGTCCACAAACGCTAAACAGAGAGGCAGGTTATACTCTTCGGTCTTCTGTATAACCTGTCGCAGCGTATGTATGTGGTCTACGGTGCTAAAGCCTTTTCGGAATCCGGCTTGTTCGGGAGGCTGAAAATCGTCAAACCTGCGCGCGAGACGATTCGTGATGACTCTTGAAAACAGCTTGTAGACATGGCTTAGTGAGATGGGCCTATAGTTCTTCAGCCGGGCATTGTCGCCCTTTTTGAAGAAGAGTACCACCACACCCCTGCACCATGCCTGCGGCGTTTTCCCCTCGAGTATGACGGAATTAAACAGCTTCTGAAGGGCCTTAAGTACCGGTTTTCCACCTGCCTTCAGGAGTTCGGCCGTAATTCCGTCATCACCCGGTGCCTTGTTGTTTTTAAGCTGTTTCAGAGCCATCCTTATCTCGTACAGGCTGACATCCGGAATGTCTTCGGTATAGTGTCGGGTCAGTCTAGCTCTTGGGTCGTTAGCTAGATTTGCAACGGGTTTGCTAGTTGAAGTGTACAACTGCCCATAAAAACTCTCGATCTCCCTCAGCAGCTCCGGTTTGGCGGATACGATCCTGCCATCGTCGGTCTTCAGTTTCGTGAGCTGGCTCTGCCCAATAGCCAGATCTCTTGAAAATACCTTGGAGCCTTTATTCCGCTCAATAGCGTCTTTAATACGCTCGGTATTAAAGCGGCGGAGGTCGCGTTTCAAGGATTTAGAGATCCGTCTATTGAGCTGCCGGTATTTCCACGCCTCGTCTGAAGACTGCAGGATCATCTCGCGCCGCTCCTTCATGAGCTCGAGAGTATGTATGTATGTGGGGTAAACATGATTGTTCACCCCAAAAAAAATGCCGTTTCCCAGCAATATTTTAGGCGTAGAGTTACTTAGTTTGATGTACAGATTGCTTGATTGACGGATTCGTGAAACGGACCCTCCGTTAACACTTTGTATAGAATAGCGTTAAGTGCTACTTCGATGGAACAGTAGCGAGGTTCTGGACCTGTGTCACAAATTATGTTCCACCTCTGATCCTGCCTTATTAGCCCGAAAACATGTAGCCATAGTGACTTATCTCTCAAAATATAAAATTTAATACTGTTCAGCGATATGAAGAACACAAAAAGAGCGTGCAGAAAGACCAATATCTTATTCAAAGAAATTTCTCTTTTGTAAGCCCTAAATATCTTTTACAGCTGATGAACGTAACAGGCATCCAAATCAGCCAAACGCTTCTCACACAAAATAACATTTTGCAAAAAAAAAACCGACTCCCAAAAAAACTAACATACAAGAGAAAAAAAACTGAAGGAATACAAAACCAAGAATTTTTAGAAGTCGGTTAAAAATACTACTGACACCGAAATTCGTCGGAAATGTATGTTTCGCTAAAATACATCCCTCGACTTGTGAAATTACATTGTAGCTGAAAATCTCGTTACCACGGCAACAACCAAATGCGGTTTTACTTATATAGATACGTCTTCTTCATATACAAAACTATTTTCATGAAAATTTACCCATGTGACTCGTTCTACACTCCATATTTTACTAACAGAATATTAAAATTTACTGTTTTATCGAGCCGGATGCGGATAAACACCAGATTAAATAGCTCTCGGTTCAGAAATATTAAAATTGCCCCAAAAAATACAATAGCTTGCAAATTCTCGTCGAAACGAAATAATGTAACCACGCAAATCATAATTTACGCAACCGCGGTTCCATTGGAAACCCGCTAAAAGAAACGTTTCCGCCAGCTGACCTCAAATAAATAAACATTTAACAAGGAAACAACGGGAGAAAACAAAGAAAAATATTAAAAAAAAAAACAAGTAAAAATAAAGAAAAAAAAACTTTTTGACTGATCGACGAGAAATAACTTTCTTAACTGGAAACAGAGGGTCTGTTTCTTTTCGCCAACAAAAAATAGATTGTTTTGTGATCAAATTCCAAATTCTTAAGCATATTTACTTCCAAATCGTTTCATATCTTGCAGAGGCAATATCTGTGTACAAAATGGAGATCTCAGATTGAAATAATGTCGGCAGCTGTTCATAAATATTAATAACTAACTAGGATTGGCCCTGTGGCGCTGTTTGCTAGTACATTTTAGTGGTCCCAAGTGACAATAATGTAAGAGGTTCTAAAGCTATCCGTTTTGCTAGACCGTCTTCGTTGTTCGCAACTTACTCCATTGTTGCAAGATATATATCTTTCACGTTTTCAGTACGGATAACTAAGATTCCCAGAATTTCGGACCGTAGTTGCTTAGCTTGTGTTACTGGCTGTTAACACTGTTGTAATACTGGCGACTTGTTTATTGGCTACGACGCTAACAGTTATTAGTTTTGTTTGAATTGTTTACTGCTTAATCTACAAATGATTAATAATAATGTGATGCTGACCCATTATTTATTACAGAATCTCTACCGTTGAAAATGCAATTTAGGTACAGAGTAACATGAAAGGTGAGGCTAACGGTGGTAAGAGCTCTACAAGGATATTTTGGCATTTGAAAAACAGTGACAGTAAATATTTTGTTAACTTGTACTGAAAAAACATGATGACGAAGTTTGTTCCAATTTTAGCCACTTAATCATTCTTCTGCTTTTAACCCAGTTTATTGCAGCATTTCTTCATCTTCTATACGTCTTCTCTATTAGCCGTCATCTCATGATCCAGCCCCTTTCTGTCACACAGTCCATCCATCGTTTCTTTGGTCTTCACCTATTCTTATACCCATCCACATTCAAACTCAATTTTGACTACGTGCGTATAGGGATGTTTCCTGTGTAAAAAAAATATGATTCTATTTAGTCCGTAAGTTAGATTATCGAAAAATATTGGATACGTATTTTTTGTTTTATCAAAGTAATAAAAATTGACGAAGATAAAACGCATCAAAGATCATGATTTGGGGCCTGTGAAGTCACTTTTCGGTAAAAATTGTACTGAAGTATGACGTCACACGAGTTTTCGACGATCTGTATCGTCTTCATTTTTAGTTTTCGTGAAAAAATAAAAAAATACATGTCCAATATTTTTTGGAAATCTATCTGACGGACTAATTAGATTTTTTCAGGAAATATCCCTATTGTTTTTTGATCGACAATAGAGATCACGAGCTCTCAAGAACAAAAATAAATCACTTTTTACCACTTAAAAAGGTAACCGTTTTCCAATAAGTATTTAATCAGTGCAGATCTCCGTAAAGTCTTTAGAACACAGACGGTCACCATAGATTAGAGCAACAAACAGTCTTGAAGCGATATTGCCATTACGCTTGGCAGACAAATTGGTTGTCGTCCTCCTGGTGTAATCCCTTTGTCTCCTCAGACTAAGTGTACCCGAACGTATACGTATCTTTAAGTATATTTATAGACCACTAAACGTAACTGTTCAATCAAAATGACAACGTAAATCTATTATTGAAAGTTAGTTGTCTTTGGAAGAAATTGTTTGCCGTCTCCCTAGACAAAAATAAAGTTAAATTCAGGACATTATTTTGTGTGACAGTTTTTATTTGGTGGAGTTCTGAGAACAATCGGATTTATTTTTAATCTAAATTGTTTTTTTTTTCAGTCAGATTGTTTACATACTACTTGTCACTGGCACATAATATCGATGAAGTTTGTAGCTTTTTTTTTTTTTGAAATAAGAATAATGTTTTTGTTGTAGTTTTAAATTGCTGCTTTTATTCCAGGCCTGTCCTTTAATATCATTTGCAAAAATAACATAAACAGAAAAAGATTTCGGTTCTCTTTTAAGGTTTGTTAAATGAAACTGTCGGCCGCACTGTTTTTATTTTTGAGACTTCCAGTTCTATGAAATAAAAATAAATTAACTAAATATAGACTAGACGAAACGAAGGATACCTCGACTAAAAAACAAAAAAAAATGGGCATAGAGAAAAACTCCAATTCAGTAAAACAAAAATACTCTAGAGTTTTTGTGTGAAGTTGATTTAATAAATTGGACGATACCAATTGGCCGCTGCAAACCGCTTACACTCTGCCTTCCATCAGAGGCGCACTAAATCGTACACATTACACTTTCAACCATAAAAAAGTACCAAAATATAAAACGTCCATTAAACCTGCACGTTGTTTAAAAGCATTTTACGACTTAATTGCTGAACTTACGAGTTTTAAAACATTCTCACGGACTTACCACAAGTGTAAACAACTTTGAGGTAGGTTCGGCTCCCGGCCCGGCAAGGCTTCCCGAACATGTTGCTGTCTGCGGACAGAACACATCTTCTTTTGCCATGGCACTCCCTCATAGACGTCTCCGTCGCATATGGCTCCAAACAGGCTGAGAAAAAAAGGTTTTATTAGCCATCAAATTCTTTAGGGTAAATATTTAGATTCTTATTTTAAATCGAAGAATACAATAGTCACTTTCTTAACTTTTTCTTTATGATAACTATCGAATGCTTTGGGGTAAATACTTGAATTCTTAATTTAAATGTAACTCGATCATTCCTCCTAACTAAGTCCTACACATAATTATATACTTAGAAATTAAACTATGTTAATCGTTAGGTCAACTGAAAATTAAGCGTATAGTAATAATATGTTTTAATGTTTATAAAAGCGATATATACAGTGAAACGAAATAATCCCGATTTGTAAACAAATAGAATATAATCATTTTTTTGTAAACAGCTTGTACCCGATGGATGAGGGGCGCACATAACAGAGAAGAATGGCAAAAGAAAGGGGAGGCCTTTCCAACAGTGGGTGATTCCGGGCTGAGGTGATGATGATGATGATACCATATCTCGTATAAATAAAGATCTTGAAAAATCACTCAATTTAAATGGGTTGTATCACAACTCACTTAATGCAGTTAACATTTAAAAACATAAATTCTTTTTCTGAAATCTTCAAACGATTGACCTTTGTGATGCAAGGAAGCCTTAAAGTCCTTCTGAATAAAAAAAAATAAGTCAGACTTGTTCAAGTTTTAAATCAAAAACTTTAAATGTAAGTATCCACATGTAAGTGAGTTTATTCTCTAAGTATAAAACTTTGATGACTTTGACCTTATTTTAAAAGCAGTGCTGTACTTTGGCGAGAATTTAAAAAAGATCTTTAATTTATGAATGTAGGTACTTTAGCCGATGTGAAGTTTAAAGCCGATCTCCACATGAAATTGACCCTGCCGGTAATTGCATAACATAATATAGGTACCTACCTACTCGTAATTACAAGAACAATGCCCTTCTTATATAAGTTTTCAAATATAATCATGGAGAAATGGATTAAGAATTTCCTTCAAAATCCTTCAACTTGTGATTGAAATTGTGTTACGCAATATGTCATACTAGCTTATGCCCGCAGTTTTACCCGCCTGGAGTTCGGTATTTGTCCCACTGAATCGTATTACCGGGATAAAAAGTATCCCTTGCGTTAATCCAGATTATAAATTACCTGTGTGCCAAATTTCTTTCAAATCTGTTCCGTAGATTTTGAGTGAAAGAGTAACAGACATAAATACATCCTCACAAACTTTCGCATTTACAATAGTAACAAGAAGTAAGATCTCGTTAGCTGTATGCAAAAACAATCTTTCCAATGCTTTAAATAAGTACCGTTTTGCAAAACTGATGATTTGTGTGGACAACATAAAAAATACAAGACTTATTAAACATCATCAAGTTGGTAACTGAACCCGATGAAATGCAACAAATAATTATTATTTAAAACACTGAAAGGTAACCGACACCATGCAATTTTAAAGCATCAGTAATTACGACACGCTTTTAGTTTAAAACCGAAATAATTGCGACGACGATTGTGAGCATTATTCAACGTGGCAACACTGTGGTACTTGTGGAAGAAAATGTTTATTCATCAACTGTTTTCTTTTTCAAATATTTTTATTGATGTCTAGTGAAAAACAAATTAATAATAATAATAATGAGCCCAGACCGCCGCCGGCAGCCTGGACCTTGTTCCTGATGCCGATGGGCCATCTATTTTTTATATTTTTAAATGTTTTGTTTACTACTGTTTTTTGAAATATTTAAAAATGTATTAAATAAGAGAAATGATGAATAAAGAACATAATAATATAATAATAATAGTTTATTTTGCAAAAAACTTAGTACTAGTTTACAATGGTAATGTGGCAACAATTTCATTCAAGGATTGTTTGCTGACTGCTTCTTCAGAAGTACTACTAAAAGATTAAGCATAGACTGATGCCAAAAAAATATTATCTCGTCTCTTTTAACATACAACACTACCGCAATAGGATATATTCGAACACAACAAAAATGCTTCAGTTACATAAGATGGGCAGTATAATGAGGCCCATTATCGATTTGATGTTTTCCAGCCCCCGTTTACTGCTCACTTAGGGTTGAATAATGCCCACTTTTACGAAGTATGGGGAGCCGTTAGCGCAACTAAAATTAGAGAGACGCTTTTAGAACGAACAATCGAACGGTGGGTTTGTATGAATATCCGAACCGATAATTTGATTTATTATTCCAACCCAGTTTCGTTTTAACGATTCGAATTTCAAATGTTCAAATTGCTATGTCATTCAGATGTCACGACCATAGACTTTTTTTTGTTTACTTCTCAATTTAAAAGTAAAACGGTCTGTACTTTTTCAAATTGTTAGAGTTCAAATAAGTTTTGACCAATTAATACCGTTGTTTCTGCTTGCGGTTGAATGGCTTCACTACTAGTCCTCACAATCGACTCAACTTCGATATTGTGTTGCCCGCAAACAGGTAGTAAGTGGGGCAAACACAATAAAACAGTAAAGTCGGTCATCTGAGCGAGGCCTTAGTTTTCATTCCCTTATTCTACTTAGGAGAATATTATTTCTTGACAAGACTTTCTATCAAGCCAATCTCAAGTTATTAAATCACCAACGTAGCCACGATTTTAATTGCAACACATTTTCTAAACTTACTTGCAGAACCTTATACAGATACCTTATTTTTTAAATTGCGTCTTAAAAGATTAAAGTATTACAATGAGGTACAATAAATTGCAAGCAATTGGAGTATTATTCTAACTCGCTCATCCATACGTTTCTAAAACGTAAGAATCCAAATAATTTATTCAATAAACAGGCTTCAATGGGCTGAATTTACACGTTAAAATTAAATTAGCGATTCCGACCGAGGAACGCTTTCATTTTGAAATTAGGTTTCCTTCAGAATGAATTTGAGATGATAAAAGTACTAAAGTGTGCTTATTAATTTTATATCAACGTCTATTGTTCGCCATTATATTATATTGCTACATTTCGAGAACATTTCATTTCGATTTATATATGCAAATGAGGCAAGGTATTTTCGATCTCGTCCTTTCAGTAGCGGATTAGTAATATTTGACAGCTTTAAATGCAGATGGCAGGTAAATGACAGCTGAGATGAGCGATCGGTCTTTTACAATTCATTTACAAATGCACCGTCAGTGAATCTCTGATTGAACCTAATGTGCTTCATATCCCATTATTGATGCTTTCGACAGATTGCAGAATTCAAATAACAGCACTCACAGATGCTTTGATCAATTGCTAGGTAACATCAAATAGAATCGATGTGCGATGACACTCCATCCATCATTCAAGATACGTGAAAATGAAACAAAAATACCGCTACAAAAATGGTGGAAGAACGAAACAAAACAGATTAGAAACAACGTGATGAGTTTTCCAGGTGAATGGAGTTCGGTGACGAAAAGGAAAAGTAGATAATGGATGAAAAAAGGGCGTTTGCGCGTCGTTTAGGGTCACTCACATTGTTGTTAACCACCCTGTTCGTGTCTTTTCGTGAGATGAGGTCGGAATTACATTATATTCGATAGGTAGCCAAGACGTATTAGATTACTACTAGATTATTGGATTTACCACGTATTGATGTAGTTTTACGAAGCAATACTCTATCAAATCAAGTTTATCTCGGAGTTCTGATGATGTTTTTGCAAAGAATGAACAATGAAAAAGCGTGTATTCGTGGTGACATCCTAAGTATGACAAAAAATGTTATTTCTGCCAAACTGAAAACTAGTTTTTTGGCAGATGTAACTCCCATATATAATTTTATATTTTTATGTACCTAACTACTCGTAGGTACTTTTCCATCAATAACAAGGGTACGTTTACCGCTAAACATTACCTATAACTAAACACAAATATTTTTCAGTACCACAAAGGCTGACTAGTACGTAATGCTAATAACATTTAATCAATTTTAAATCAATGAATCAATCAATTTTTAATCCTTTTTTTTTATTTATTTTTCAATTGTTTACTGTTTAAATATTACTTTTAGCGATAACACCACCAATTGTTTCAACTATGCAAAATTACTACATTTTTATTTTATAATTTATATGGTGAACATAATAAAGATGAGTTTGAGTCATTGAGTCAATAAACATGAGTTTTAGTCATAATAACAAAGATAAGTTTGAGTCATCTTTCTTGCCCATCCTGCACAACCCCTGCACCTTCCAGGATTTGAACGAAGCCAATGACAGAGCTGTGCAGGTGGCAATATACTGGTCGGGTATTATTTGAGTCAATCGACACGCAAAGAAGAAGAAGATAATAAAGATTATTCTAAAGTTAAACTTACTTTCTTCCTTCATTCCTCTGGGTTGCGGACACTGAATGGAATCATACTCTGTTCGGCCATACTGAGCTGAGTAGATTGCCACCCTGGAGTGAGGATTGCAGCTGAGGTGAAGGACGTCATTCTCACAACCAACTTTGCTTCGAAACTCATCTGTCAACAAAAACGATTATGGTGATTCTGCCAATGTAACTTGCATCATGTAAATACGGCGCAGAAAAATACAAGTAAAAATAAGAAAAAGCCTTCTTCGTCTCCAATTTTGGCCGACTACGGAGTATATTCTTATGAAACATAATCGTTAACTTACAGGTTTTGCCATAAAAATGTTCAAAAGAAAAACATTGTTTTAAGCTTTCACGGTTTACAACTAAACTTATACTGTCATTTACGGGATATCTTCCGAACAATCACAGAAGAAATCCCGTAAGTGACAGTATAAGTTTTGCATAAGAAAATCTAAATATTCACCTAATTGGCATATTAACTACAAAACAGTTTATTGATTTTGGTAGAAAAAAAAAAACAATGAACAGGAAACATGAAATATATTATTTAATTTTGCTGTAAGGTACATTATTACAGCAAAATTAAATAATATATTTCATGAATTTCATTGCTTCCTTGTAAAGTCAGACGAAATTCAATCTAAGAGCTCACAAACAAATACTAGTTACAGTCTCACAAAGGAATCGAGAAACTTCGAAATAAATCGATTCGAATTCAAATCGCGTTTCAAATTTCTATCAAAAAGGAATTTGTCATCGAGAACGTTTTTAAAATGCATTTTGAAAAAGATTTTATTCAGACCATTAGTTGGGTCAATAAATTCCTGTCGCAGAAATGAAAAATATTTCAGATCTCGTTTTTCGTTTCTTTGCGTATTTACACGGTTATCTGACAGCAAATATTCAGTGATGCATTTTTACAAGTTACAGACCTGAGTACATACTGCCTTTAAATTGACTCATCTTTTAGTTTTTATGGGTAGGCAGCAGTGGCGAAGGTTCCATACAACGCGATTCCTACCGGCTTCCCTTTGAAAACGGGTGCAATCAGTATTCCATAGACAAATAATAAAATCACATTAAAGACGTACCCCAGCTTACCTTTTAAAAAAATAAACCCTTCGCTACTGGTAGGCAGAATCCCTTAATTCTTTCAACTAGTCTTACCGAAGGAAATCATGTAAAATATTGTTGTTTGACTGTACCTGGTTAGATTGGAAACCAACCCAAAGGGTTGGAAAAAAGCTAGTCAGATGATGATAACTATTATTGCGCGCACACTCACAAGATTCATCTGCCCAGCCTTTTCCCAACTATATTGGGGTCAGCTTCCAGTCTAACCCGATGCAGCTGAATACCAGTATTTTATATGGAGCGACTGCCTATCGGACCTCCACAACCCAGTTAGTACTGGGTAATACGATACCCCTTGGTAAGACTGGTTGTCAGACTTTTGGGCCACTGACTACCTAACGACTGTCAAAGATCTACAAATGACACCCGGGACCAACGGCTTTACGTGCTTTCCGAGGCACGGAGGAAACTCGGTATGTAATGGGCGGTCACCCATCCACAGACCAACCTAGGCAAGCACTGCTTAACCTAAAGATCGACCCGAGCGGCTGTTATTATTTAGCCACGAGCACACTCACAAGATTATAAAACTATAAATAACGCCAGTGTCTCTACGCTCTAAACTTCTAAGATAAGGCCATCGTAAAGGTTACTTACAAGGACGGCATTTGTAGGCGACTTCGACGAATCTTCTGGAACCCGGGCATGGGTCGACTCCGAAGGCCTTAGGGCTTGTGTGGAACTTACACTGTCGCTTCTTCTGACATGCTTCCACCACGGTCTGCAACAAGGAGTACTACGCAAATTAGTTAGTATGCCTATTCCGTCAGAATTTTGGTTAAAGCATAGTTGCTATGCCCTAAAGGGTTTCAGACTTCGATAGTTTCTTAACTGTTGATAAACAGAAAACTTTTGAACTAGTTTGTTGGAAAATGTTATTTCTCACTATTTTCGTAGCTCGATAAGTAGTGGAAAGATTTTGGCTGAAGTATTTAAGGTCATCTGTATCTACAAATAAGTAAAATTGAAGTGTCTGTTGTAGTATCAAAACAACAGCTTTTTACTGAATGCGAAAATATAATAAACGGTACTTATAACAAAAACATTATTTTTTCAAATTTTGTCTGTCTGTTTGTCTGTTTGTTCCGGCTGATTGATTTTGGCGGGACTTTTACTGGCAGTTTGCTGATGTTATAAGGTCTAAGGCAACTTTTATTTTAGAAAAATAATTAGGGTTCCGTGCAAGGAATTATTTGAACCCTTGAAATCTATGCTAATATTATAAATCTGAAGAGTTTGTTTGTTTGGTTGAACGCGCTAATCTCAGGAACTACTGGTTCGAATTGAAAAAATATTTTAGTGTCGGATAGCCCATTTATCGAGGAAGGCTATAGGCTATATAACATCACGCTATGCAAAAAGAAAACAAGTCAGAAGCGGCGGGTGAAACCGCGGGGCACATCTAGTTTTTAATAAAATCCGATAACATAACAATTTTTTTATTTTTTATAATCATTTCACACAGACGAAGGTCGCCGGCAACAGCTAGTTCAAGCATAACTGCACCTAATAATATCAGAATCTAAAGTCAATTTTAGAATTATGTATAGAAACACTTACTAGAGATATTCTAATGAGTAGATACGTTGGAAACAAGCGGGTTGTGTGATATTAATTCAGTCTATTTTTAGAACTTGATAAGGTGGCATTTTGCGTGTCATGGAATTATTTTGAATAAACTCAAAGCTTAGGATTATCTGAGAGTGTGAATAGAAACGGATAGAATGTTTGAATGAAACTGTGGATGATACGGAAAATATCATAACATAACATCACGCCAGTAATCCCCGAAGGGTTAGGCAGAGGCGCACCTAATAGTGCACCCACATTTTGCCAGTTATGTTTAAGTCCCAAGTAATAGGGGGCGAGCCTATTACCATCAACCAGCCACAAATCCAGACACCGACCGTGGCTGATACTAAGAAATTCCTGATGGCAGAACCTAAAATAACACTATGTCCGAGAATCGAACCCAGGACGTCGACATGCTCTGCAGTTGCGCTTGCGACCACTCGACCAATGAGGCAAATATTATTAAAATTAGTTTAGGTTAATTCCTTGGATACCCACGGTATAAACAGATTTCTCTTTTACATATAATAATAATTGAACTGACAAATAAATACATAACGAACAAATAATATTGACTCGCCAATTTTCTGATCAGCGAGCGATTTAATTTGAAATACATATTAATCAATCCAATAGCATTACAACGACAAAATGACACATTTCCAAATAATTTATTGAAGCAATCCTTTTTGAATCGAAATCACATTTTACTGGCGAATAAAATTATATTCTTATTTCATCGCGGGTTATGTTAAAACATTAAACGAAACGATAGAATAACTGCTATTTCACAGTTCACAAAATCTATGATATTTTTATAAGGCCGAATGTTCGAGAAAAAACAAAATTTCTCGATGGAACATTTTATTCTAATAATCAAAAAAATACAAAAGCAAAATCATGGCTGTATTTTCGTAAGCCGAAGTTGTGCGTAAGAAAATATAGTGAAAATGCGAATTGAGAGAAATCTCGCGTTCAATGCAGGAATATTATGAGGGGATGACAGTATTGGCAGCTGCTCGTAAAGCCGACTTATTGCCTAAACATATCAGAATGAGTAATAAAATTGTGTAAAAAAGGAACACTTTACTGTTTGGCAATCCATTTCTAATGGATGTTTGAAAAGGCATAAAATTTGAATGACGCAGTTATGTAGATATGAATGCGGATGAATTGGTACGATTGAATTCATTGGAGTATTTAATTCATTCTTAAAACAATATTCACATTCTAATGAAATGTTGCTGTTAAAAATTTACGGCAATCTGAATTTTGAGAAACATAATATTTGCCTATTGGGAATTATAATATCTACTTGATATACTGAATAACGAATTACAAAATAAAATTGAAGGGGGGCTTTTGATTAGCAACAGCAGATACAAAATGCTGTAGCGGCTTTAAGGAACAGTGTCAACCAGTTGCAACTTTTTCGCAACTTTTTTTTAAATACTATTTTTTAAGGTTATAACTTCATTTTTCATATCTCCATGACCCGTTCAGTATTCAATGCATCCATCAGCACAATGTTTTGAGTGCGTTACATTGAGTTTAACCGGGAAACGTGAATTTTCACCCCAAAAAAAAAAAGTCGTTTCCCAGCAATAATTTTTGGTACTCCCTTTCTTCTCCTAAAATTGTTTGTCCGAAAATCATTATCCATAACACGTTTGCTATAAACTTCAGTAACCATAATGTTCAAAACCCCGAAATTTTGTTTAACATAATTATCTTTAGTTCTAATAGTATTCTGTCATAATATCGAGTACTATAATAATTGATTCTCCTAAGTTTACATGACCTAAAGTCATATGTCCTAAGTATTGTGTTAAATAATGAGTATTATTCCGAAAGTTCATTTATTTTTTTAGTCTTAAAACATTTGCTAAAAATTAGATTTTAGGATGAGCGCAGACTTGAGTCAAGATAGTCTTAAGACAGACTAATGCTTCACATAAAGTATGAAGCCGCGCAAACTTGAAACACTTAAAACTGTCGTGACTCAAGTCTGCGTACAGCCTTAGTGACAGAAACGAATCGCTGTAAATCCGACTCCACGCAGTCTTGTCTGCTCTACCCCTAGAGTGTAATTTAAAATCGCGTAGGCGCGGAGGGGCGAGGCGGCCCGCGAGTTGAGGAGCAGGTGGTTGTAACACTCGCCGCCGCGGCTGAGGCTGGCCGGCGAAGCCGGCCAGCAAGCCGAAGCTGCGGTGGTGAGCGTTAAACCCATCTGCGACGATAAACTCGCGTGGGTCCGCCGGAGCCCCGCAGCGCCGGAGCCGTGACAGAAACCATGCCTGCTGCATGTTGCATGCTTGCTTGCATGCTGCGTGCTTGCTTGCATGCTGAATGCTGCGTGCTTGCTTTTGCATGCTGAATGCTGCGTGCTTGCTTGCACGCTGCATGCTTGCTTGCATGCTGCATGCTTGCTTGCTTACAAAAACCACATGTTTACAATCAACTGCTTTATTGAGTCCATGTATAATATATTTATCCCGAAGAATATTATTATTATAAATAAACATTACTTCTGTAATTTGAATTTAGGACTTTTAACTTTTATTGAAAACGGTTTTATGTCTTTTGTATATTATTGATTGTAATATTTATGACAAAGAGATTTAGAACATATTATATTTAGGGATTTCAATTTTATGGCATGTGACATTATGTGATATTAAGTTCGGGTAAGTTATCATTCGGACAAATGATTATTAGGACAAAAAAAGTTATGGCACTCTAAATTATGGATAAAAAAGTTAGGTGACACAATAGAGAACCATAATTTTTGCGTAGGGTTCCTTGGTTTGATGTACAGAATACTTGGACTTTGACGGGATCGTTAAGGGTCCGTTTACACCATGTTTAGGAATAGACGCGATCAGCTGTCAAAAGGTATGGTAACTAAAACTAAAAAAACGTTATGACTTTCAAAGAGTCATAGCACAATAATTGTTCAGTATCATGGTCTTAGTATCCACACGAGAGTTTGTTCGTTTTTTTATATTACACCGTGTATGTAGCTACATAAAATAGTACCTAAAACACTACATACAAGATATTTAAGACGTATTTATTTAAAAATAAAACAGTGATTGCTTTAACACAAAACTATTCTTGTTGTAATACTTCGGTGTGGTCTTCGTTATTATAGACTACCCCTTCACTTCCTGTCAATCTTGTAAGAGGCGATTAAAGGATTATAAGGAAGATGGGCAGCGTCGTATTAATTTAAGTATAAATAATCAAACATAAATTATATAACTCATGCGGCAATGAGGCATATTATAATAATAATAATAGTCGCGTCAACCATCTTTCGAGGCTCTCATTAGGCGGTTGGATCAAATGCCTGATTCAGAAAGCAGTACTCCTCGATACGGCTCGCATTGTGAGGAGGTTCCTGTCTCTGGAGCCCTAACCACTGGTAGCTTGGACCCTGCTCCCGATACCGGCGGACCACTATTTTTTTTTTTTTTTTTTTTAAGAAATATATAAATGTAATTAGTATGTTAGGAAAATGAATAAACGAAATATAAATTGTGTGTGATATTAATACCCGAAGGGCTTGGCAGAGGTGTACCTAACAGTACACCCACGTTTCGTCAGTTATGTTTAAGTCCCACGTTACAAGGGGCGAGCCTATTGCCATCAACCGGACACAAGTCCAGGATCCGTAGCTGCTACTAAGAAATCCCAGATAGAAAACCCCAATAAAACTTTGCCCGACGTGGAAATCGAACCGAGGACGTCATTCTCAGTGATCGCGCTTGCGACTACTAGACCAACGAGGCAGCTACACTTACTATCAAAAATTATAATTATAATATTATCAACATCATCAACGTTAACATGTAACCTACATTGTATAAAATAGAGTATGCCTCCAGGCACACATAAGCCTTGATTTAACTAACGAACTAACTATACCTACTACTAAATCACTACTCATCAAACATTCTGGTAATGCTAACGCTCTATTGGAAATTCAGGCTTGGTATGAATGGATTACAATCATGTAAAATGGATAGTTTAATGCGAATACTATCGAGCCATAATTTTGCGGTCGTGAAATTATTTAATCCTGCCTGCCTATTTATTGGGTATTTGTAGTAAATCACATATTGGTAATATCAGCTTTGTTCCATACAAATTGCAGCGCATTGAATATGGAGAACCTCTCAAAATGAGCCAGTGATACTTGCTCACTATCGAATAATGGAAGAGCGTACTTGTCGCAGCCATCGTTTGGATTTCTGGCTATTTGTGACGTCAAAATATTACTATTTTCATAGTTATAAAGTTTAATCACTATGTTATTTGCACAAATTATTGTGGTTTTCAGTAATGCATAGCATAATCAGCCTATAATGTACCCACTGCTGGGACACAGGTCTCCTCTCTATGATGGGGAATGGGTTGTAAGCCAACATATTTTTTTTGGGTTCCTTACGATGTTTTTCTTCACCGTTTTCAGCTGCGCAGGTCTTAATGGGTGTCTCAGTTTGTGTCAAAAAGAAATTCGGTTTTCTGAAGTTTCTATAAAACTTTGAATGTTTTTATTTTATTTTTGTTTTTTTGCGTTGACAACATTCGACTCGTTAAGGAGATTTTTTTAAATTAAAGAAGCTCTTCCAAAAATTCATCTAACCTGTAAAGCACTAGGCCATATACATGATGTATCTCCAACAACTTCAACAGCAACCGGCTGGTACTCCGCCAGGTCCGAAGCACAGGACCCTTGGGTTGCTGAAGCCCCATATTGGGCCACTTGGATGCTGATGGTGGTCCCTCGAGGACAGATGAGTGTCACCATCTCTTCATCACAGGCAGCCTTCTGGTGGGTGCGAAGAGTGCCCAGGAGAAGTTCTGTGGACAACATTAAAATATATGGTTAAAATATGTTTTCATCAATTTATATAGGTCAAATTTAACTTTACAACTTTATTCACATGATTTAGTTTCTTCGAGGTTTTGATGATGATATTCCAGCCAGATAAAGGTCCAAACAAAATGTGAGGCACTGTCAGTAAGGGAACAGTAAAAAAGTCGACACTCAAGAATAATATTGAGTTAGTTGGATTTCTAAAAGAAGATCAAAAACAATAACATTACTTTTTGGAATAACATGAGAGAGAAAAAAAAAGCAAAAAAAGACCATCTTGTCTCTAGTAATTGAACTCATATCTTTGCCACAGATGGTATTTACACCGTTACTAAACTTAGGTCATAACGAGGCTCAGTACCAGAAATAAAGCTAAATGCCTAAGTTAATTTAGGTAAGCAATTATCATTAGTGGTTAGAGGTCTCTAGAACCTTGTAATTACCTTGTTGTTACTATTACTACAATCATTGAAATTAAAGGGAACCAGCAATTGGCTGTATTATATAAAATAATTATATTTAGTTGTTGGTACGTACCAGCGGTTTCATTAACTGAAAGTTACATACTAGAAACAAATTCCATTTAACATCGAATAGAAAAAGAGTGTGAGCGAAACCTAATCATAATCATCAATCATCACAGTTGATGACATTCGAAACAACTTTTAAGAGAGATACATAAATTAATTCCAAGAATCTGAAATACTTTGATTGGGTTTACATAAACAACTGTTGACATCAAACAGCTAATATTGAACAACCATCAGTATCTCACTCAAGACAACACAAATAAGCGGCTGTAGTGATAACACTGCAGCCGGACGCGGTCAAGAGGGGCGTGTCGTACCGCGACGTGCTCGCGAAGGCGCGGGAGGCGGTAGACCTCACGGAGCTCGGCGTCGTTGGGGGCCTCCGTTACCGGGTCACTGCAACGGGGGCTCGGATGCTGGAGGTTCCCGGCGCAGCCAGTGGCCCTACCGCTGACGCTCTGGCCGAACGGCTCAGAGCGTCCTTAAACGCGGAGGAGGCCCGAGTCTCCAGACCCACCAAGCGCGCAGACGTGCGCATACTGGGTCTGGATGACTCCGTGACGGTCGAGGATGTGGTGGCCGCCGTTGCCAGGACTGGGGGGTGCCCTCCCGACCAGGTGAGGGCGGGCGCCCTGCGTCCTGGCTTCGCGGGGCTGCAGACCATCACGGTCGGCTGCCCCGTGTCGGCGGCCAAAAAGATACAGGAGGGCCGAAGGCTCCTGGTTGGGTGGGTGTCTGCGCAGGTGAAAGTCCTGGAGCCCAGACCCCTGAGGTGTTTCCGCTGCCAAGTGGGCAACCACGCGGCATGCAATTGCACCTCGGAGGTGGACCGCAGCGATAGGTGCTTCCGCTGCGGTCAGCCCGGTCACAAGGCCGGCTTGTGCACTGCCCCGCCGCACTGCTTCGCATGTGCGGCGGCTGGAAAGCCGGCCGATCACCGGGCCGGGGGCAGGTCCTGCGCCCCACCCGCCAAAAATAGGCGCAGAGGTAAGCCCTCTGCCGTCGCCGTCGCCGCCACTCCCGCTGCCGCCGTCGCCACTGCCGCCGCCGCCGCCGCCGTGGCTGTACCCCCGCGAGGGGCTCTGGAGGAGGCTGCAATGGACTCCGATTAATGGCCCCATTGCGCTTCCTCCAGGCGAATGTCAACCACTGCGCCGCTGCTCAGGATCTCTTGCTCCAGAGCATGGCGCAGTGGTTGATCAACGTCGCCGTGGTCGCCGAGCCGTACTTTGTCGTGCCCAGAAATGACTGGGTGGCGGACCTGGACGGCTCGGTGACCCTCATCTCGTCGGCTGCCGCCGGTACCCCACCCCTCGATCTCGTCAAGAGAGGGCACGGGATCGTCGCGGCACGGTTCGGGGAGATTGCCGTGGTAGGCGTTTATTTCTCCCCGAGCCGAACTCTCGCCGAGTTCCAGGACTCCTTATCGGAGCTGGGAGACGTCGTCGTCGATTTCGGTTCCCTCCCCGTGCTCGTCCTCGGGGACTTCAACGCCAAGAATGTGGCTTGGGGTTCCCGGTACACGGACCATATGCGGGGCAGGATGCTTGAAAACTGGGCCCTGGCGCAGGGCCTGGTAATTGAGAACCGGGGTTCCGTCCCCACGTGCGTGCGGTGGAATGGCGAGTCGGTGGTGGACGTTACGTTCGCCACCTCTGGCCTGTCGCCGCGCGTCACCGACTGGCGCGTTGTGGAGGAGGTGGAGACCTATTCCGATCACCGGTATATCCGGTTCGACGTCTCCGCCCAGACCCCAGACACGCCGGTCCGACGGATCCCAAGTGGTCCGCGATGGGCGCTAAAGCAGCTGGACCGGGAGCTATTCCTGGAAGCCTCGATCGTGCAGGCCTGGGTGTCACCACCGGACAGGCCTGCCGACATCAACGACGAGGCGGAGTGGTTCCGGGAGGCCATGTCGGAGATCTGTGACGTGGCCATGCCCCGGGTCCGGCAAGGACGTGCCCGGCGTCAGCTGTACTGGTGGTCGCGCGAGCTAGCAGCGCTGCGCGAGGCGTGCGTTGCCGCGCGACGCCGGTACTCCAGGTTCCGCAGGCGCCGCACCCGACCTCCGGATGCGGCGACTGTAGAGGCGGAGCTGTACGAGGGCTACAGGGCAGCGAAGACCGTCCTCCGCGACGAGATCTGGCGGGCCAAGGAATTGGCCCGCAAGGAGATGCTGGGGACTCTGGACGGGGACCCATGGGGCCGCCCCTATAAGTGGGTGCGAGAAAAGTTCCGCCCCTGGGCTCCCCCGTTGACGCAGAGTCTCCGGCCTCAGTTCGTGGAGGACGTGGTGAGCGCCCTGTTCCCATCGCGAGGGGAGACAGGTACACCCCCGCCTATGGCCCCGCCTTCGACGGTGCCTGGCGGAGAAGCTGGCGCAAACGCGGACCACAGCGACGACGACGTCTACGACGCTCCAGAGGTGACCGAGGTAGACCTGAGAGTGGCGGTACAGCGGCTCAAAGCCAAAAATACCGCCCCAGGACCCGACGGCCTACCAGGGAAAGCCTGGGTCCTGGCCTCGGGGACTCTCGGGCCTCGACTGGGGGGGCTCTTTAGCGCGTGCTTGGAGAGGGGCCGGTTCCCGCTTCATTGGAAGACGGGAAAACTGGTCCTCATCCAGAAGCCCGGGCGCCCTGCGGACTCTCCGTCCGCATTCCGGCCCATCGTGCTGCTCGACGAGGTGGGCAAGCTCTTTGAAAGAGTCATTGCAGACCGCCTCGTCGGGCACCTGAATCGGATGGGTCCGGACCTTGCGGAGAGCCAGTTTGGCTTCCGCAGGGGGCGCTCGACGGTGGACGCCATCATGCGCGTGAGAGCCCTCACGACGGGGGCTGCGGTATCCCGGGGCAGGGTCGTCTTGGCGGTGTCTTTGGACATCACCAATGCCTTTAACACCCTGCCCTGGAGTTGCATCGGGGAGGCACTCCGGTATCACCGGGTGCCGACCTACCTCCGTCGCACGGTTGAGGACTACCTGACGGACAGAGCCGTCATCTACCCCGGTCACCGGGGAGAATGGAACCGGCGAGAGATGTCGTGCGGTGTTCCACAGGGATCGGTCTTGGGGCCGCTCCTGTGGAACATCGGTTACGACTGGGTGCTGCGCGGCGACCTCCCTGACGGCGCCGGCGTAATATGTTACGCCGACGACACGCTAGTCCTGGCGGAGGGAGAGTCGCACCAGGCGGCGGCCGACCTGGCGACGCAAGCGGTTGCGACAGTCGTTGGAAGGATCCGGCAGTTGGGACTCGAAGTGGCGCTGCACAAAACAGAGGTCATGTGTTTTCATGGCCGTCTGAACGCGCCACGGTCTGAGTCCCACATAACGGTGGGAGGGGTTCGCATCGGCGTCGGGAGGACGATGAAGTACCTGGGACTCGTCCTCGACAGCCGGTGGAACTTCAAGGAGCATTTCCTGCGTTTGGCCCCAAAGCTGAACCGGGCAGCAGCCGCCCTCAGGCGACTCCTGCCCAATCTCAGCGGGCCAAACGCCTCCTGCCGGAGGCTGTACGCCGGTGTCGTGCGGTCCATGGCCCTCTACGGGGCCCCCGTGTGGGCCCTGAGCATTCGGACGCGACCACTGAGGCTGGTCGCATGCCAGAGGGTCATGGCTATCCGGATGATCCGAGGATACCGCACAATCGCCGGCGAATCGGCCAACCTCCTTGCCGGATTGCTGCCCTGGGATCTGGAGGCAACTGCCCTCCAGCGCGTCTATGAGTGGCGCGTGGAGGCGCAGCGCCGGGGCGAATCGCTGCTGCCTCGACAAGTCGAGGCGCAGCGGGAAGAGCTCCGGCGCGATCTCAGGGCAGTATGGAGGGAACGACTGTCGCAACCGAGGTCCGGGCACGCCGCAATCGCGGCGGTAAGACCCCTCTTTGAGGAGTGGCTGGATAGGCGTCACGGCGTCCTGACCTACCGCATGACGCAGGTCCTCACCGGACACGGAAGCTTCGGGAGGTACCTGTGTCTGATGGGGAAGGAGGAAACGCCTGGGTGTCACCACTGCGAGGACCGCCCGGAGGACACGGTGGAGCATACGGTGCAGGACTGCCCCGCTTGGGCAGGGCACCGCCGTGTCCTCACGGCGGCGATAGGCGGAGACCTCTCGCGCCCGGCATTGGTCGAGGCCATGCTGCGGGGCGAGACGGAGTGGGAAGCGGTCGCCTCCTTCTGCGAAGCAGTCATGCTCGCGAAGGAGGAGGCGGGCCGCGTGAGGGAGAGGACAGCGTCCTCCCTCCACCCCAGCCGCAGTGGTAGACGCCCACGGCGCCGGACGTCGGCAGACGATCTCCGGCCACCGTAGGCGCGGGCTTGCGGGCGGCGAGTAATGGGCGACTCGCTGTCCGACCATGGACCATGCCCGGGTCGACGGCGCGTTGTGTTCCACGCGCGCCTCAAAGAGTGTCAGCATTATGACGGGGCCCCCCTCTAGAGGGCGAAAGCCTGCCGGGGTCGCGGGACTTATAGAATTACCGTGACCCTGGATCATAAAGGGCTATTGAAGGACACCGTGGATTTTAGTCAGTACAAGTCTGACAGTTCCTCCCACTCTGCCCTGGGTGGGAGGACTCATTTGATGATTTTACCACGATAAAAAAAAAAAAAAAAAAAAAGACAACACAAATAATAACGTCAAAGGGAATTCATTAAGGCTTTTAATAAACTTTGCAACATAACATATTACAATAACCAACAGAACGCTTTCTAATGTAAAAATGTCCGGACAATTTCTTCTATAAAACACAACCTGGGGTTTAAAAGTGCCGACAGGTCTATTTACCTCAGAGCTCAGCCGTGTATTGAAAAGTAAAATGAAAAATACCACAGGGGTCTCCCAAGGACGTTACATGGGCCCAACAACGATTTATCAATCTTCATTCTACCCTCTGGAGTTGGTTTTCAAATTTTGTTTGCGTTGGGCAGACGATAATGTACTCATTTTCTCTTTTGACAGTTTTGTTGTTTTCAGACACATTGCTGTGATCAACTCTACGAATGAAAATTTGTTTTGTTTAGGTTTTGAAACGAAACAAAAAATCTTTGAATATTTTTCTTGTCGCTTCTTAGACCAAATCCTTAATCTGTACATATAAAATTCAAAGTCCTGACTGACTGACTGACTGACTGACTGACTGACTGACTGACTTATATATCAACGCACAGCCCAAACCACTGGTCCTAGATACATGAAATTTGGACAGTGTACTCTTTGTAAAGAGTAGGTATCCACTAAGAAAGGGTTTTTCGAATTTCCACCCCTAAGCGGGTGAAATGGGGTGTTGAATTTTCTATGAAACTTTTTATTCTCTGAGTCGATTGACTTGAAATTGTGTCTACATATACTTCAGTTAAAATGATGAGATACGTGTATCACAGTTTTTCCAAAATCATCCCCCAATAAAATTCAATGTCCTGACTGGCTGACTGATACATCAACGCACAGCCCAAACCACTGGTCCTAGAGACATGAAATTTGGACAGTGTACTCTTTGTGAAGAGTTGGTATCCACTAAGAAAGGGGTTTTCGAAATTTCACCCCTAAGAGGGTGAAATGGGGTGTTGAATTTTCTATGAAACTTTTTATTTTCTGAGTCGATTGACTTGAAATTGTGTCTACATATACTTCAGTTAAAATGATGAGATACGTGTATCACAGTTTTTCCAAAATCATCCCCCAATTTAAAATTCCATGTCCTGACTGGCTGACTGATATACCAAAGCACAGCCCAAACCGCGGGTCCCAGAGATATGAAAATTGGAGGGTGTATTCTTTGTGAAGAGTTAGTATCAGTTTTTCGAAATTCCTACCCCTTAGAGGGTGAAATGGGGTGTTGAATTTTTTGTGAAACTTTTTACTCTCGGGGTCGATTGACTTGAAAATTTGTTTACATACTCTTCAGATAAAATCCAGTAAATCCGATGTCCAACCTCAAACTAAGGTATCAATATTTCACGTATCTAATTTAATTGATATAACTTTATAATAATAATTGCAAGTTATAAGCAAGTACATGTAAATCTATGTATGTATTATAGATAGATACATAGATTACTTATTATTCCAGAAGTAAGATCCCGTGGGCAATTCCCTAACTCCACGCGGGCGAAGCCGCGGGCATAAGCTAGTTAAGTTTAAAGTGTTAGATTTTGACACTATTTTAGGTTTATTTAATCTTGTTCTTGACATTTAATTACAGTATTTGACACGTTTACTAAGACTTGGCTAAATTATAATGGTTCATTGAACTTTCAGCTTTTACTTGGAATTTACGCTAAAGTATACGGATAAAAAGACGTAAATGAAGTCTAATACTTTTTTTTTTATTTGATCTATAAAAAAGGAAAACAATTAGGGCTTGTTTATTACATTACAGCAAACCTAAAATGCTTTTCTTTGTTTGTTTTCCTTCTTCAGTATACAATTACAAGTACATAATATTTAACGTTACCAATTAGAGTCAAAAGGTCAACATTCTATTATCATTTCGGATAGTAATAACGCTAATTGGGTTTTTATTAGTGACATAACAATTTCAGGACTATGTTGGAAGCCCACAAGGAGGTCTTAGAGCTTCTCAACGAGTTGTAACGAGCCGCGTTATGACCAACCTTGCTATTATGGTTTGAGTACCTCATATTAGTTTGGTTGTTAAGAAAAAGATCGTGGCATAACGCCACGGTCATGGAGTATGATATTATTTTTTCAGGATGATTCGAGCTTCTTTTGTTTTTGTGAGTGACGTTAGATGATCCGGTATTGTATAGAGTTTCTTATTGATACGTCAGTCAGGTTCATCGTAGATAGACTGTTCGATTTTTTCTACAACAACGTTCTTGTTTTCTTTTCTCTTATCTTGGCTTAAATGATGATTACATCATTAATTATCATTAATAGTTTTATACAAGCATAGACATCCTATTTAGTGATATCTGCATTGGAATTTTCAAATTCCTGGGAAACTTTCTAGTGTATTTTTATTAAAATAAAAGTTTTTTTTTTTTTGAACAACTACCTGTAGATCATACAAATATTTATTCCGTGCGGAGATCGAACCCGCGACACGCAGCACAGCAGCCGATCGCTAATCGATAAATAAATAAGTACAAATTGTTGTCATTACTCTAGTTGTCATTAGTACACTGTAAAATCTTCCGCCGATACCACAAGTAAGATCAAAATAACCCACTTTTAAGTTTACCCCACAGATATTTTTTTGGCATAGCTATGCAAAAAATTGCCTGCATGCCCGTGGTTTCAAGTGGCGCTACTTTTGAAGATTTTTTTGAGAGAAAGGAAGAGAAGCACTTGACTACCTTAAACTATTTTTTTTTCAATTTCTTTCTATAATATTCTCATTTTACACATTCAGTGATCCGTTTGGCATTTATTTTTTACCTGACTGTGGTGAGCCCAGTGGGTGGTAAATATTTTGTCAACTAACCTCAACTCTCATATACTCCAAAAAGACCACCAGCATACACCACTATTACTCCTAACATTAAATCCTTCGCTTCCTTGTCCAAACAACAGCGAACAGATCCCATCAAATAAAACCTAACGACCTCTTCTAATATAATAAATAATAACAGCCTATCAAACGTGTATCCATACTTAATACTAATTTATAATGTCCAATAAATCTAAAGTACTGTTTACCTTATCTTTATAAACCCACACGTGCAGATCATAAAGCTTCCAGATTATGTTTTATGACTTTTGGTCCGTCGGTGTTCTGCTGAAAAATGTATGGAAAAGGACTGCGGGTACAAAGCTTTAGGGCTGTCGTTATGGCAGTTGGAAAGTTGTGGTCATTCTAAGGTAAGCTTTTGGTTGTAGAATAAATATTTAATTGTTAGCTATAAAACTTACTACTTGTCTGATTGTGGTGTATTATACAACAAAATTAATACTTGCCTGATAGGAGGATTCGATAGCTTTACTGTTATATAAGGACTTATACATTGGAAACAACAAAACAACAACAACTGCTTAAACTGAAAAACTACGTAGAAAACGAATGAGATCTGAGAGGGAAAATGCATATTTATAAGCGTTCGCATTCTATATAATATGTAAAATCTGTAAAATATCTCAGATTTACCTCGTGTATTTGTCGCTGAGATGAGATTGCGACTAGATTGTGAACGTGGAACAGCGACATTGAAATTCTGCTGTATTTGTTAATAACGACAATTAAGGGGCCGTCTCCACGAGCGAGAGAATCGCGGCGATATTATCGTCGTGTCACGTATAATTCTAAACACTCTCTTAAGGGCCGTCTCCATGAGCAAGAGAATCGCGCGATATTTTCGTATAGAATTACGTGACACGACGATAATATCGCCGCGATTCTCTCGCTCGTGGAGACGGCCCCTAAGTCTCGTGCAATATTCCAATTCATCAATGAATAACATGGCTATTAATTTCAATGCACCTTGTGTTACCAACAAAGCTTTTTCAATAACTCAGCTTATCCAAAACCTCATACAAATCTAACTAATCTTACGAGCTTACCAAAAGCTTGCAACTGTTAAATATTGGTCGGTGTAATACCCGAGGTAGCCAAACAACGGAACATTAAGGGGATGTGGTCTATTTATAGGGAGCCAGCTCGTGTTTCATTCTCGATGAGAAGTATGCACGTGGTGCCTGTCAAATTGACAGGAGGAACTGACGGAACAAGTAAGGGTGCTCTCCAGGTAAATGTGTTTTTTGGGGACGAATTACGATCTTTTGGCGCGATGGTGATGTAAAATAAAAATAATAATATTGGGATTTGGTATTATTTTGGAATATAGGTATGAGGTAGTTTGAAGGTAGATTTTTTTGAGGTAAGTAAAACTATTTCTTTAAAATTGTTTAGCGATTACCTTAAAAGCGAACATGCGTTATAAAAATAATAATATTGGGATTTGGTATTATTTTGGAATATAGGTATGAGGTAGTTTGAAGGTAGATTTTTTTGAGGTAAGTAAAAACTATTTCTTTAACATTGTTTAGCGATTACCTTCAACGCGAACGCGCGTTGAGAGCGCGCTGTTGGGAAACATGTTTTGTAAAATGTATCTAAAAAACAAGAGCTGCGGTGCTTTCGATTTCGGCCTCGTGGATTAGATTCTGGTACTACGCAAACTTATTTGAATATGACAGTTTCAATTTAAACGTCATGATTGCGTGTCATATCCTGAAACATCGAGCTATCAAATTTTATTTTTATATATTTCATAATCAGTATGTGTGTGTTTATTTTAAGAACATAACATTACGCCTAAAATCCCTGAAGCGTTAGGCAGAGTGTACAAATAGTATACCCACATTTTGCCAGTTATATTTTGAAGTCCCATGTAATAGGGGGCGAGCCTATTGCCATCAACCGGGTACAAATCCAGGCTGCTACTGAAAAAATTCTGATGGATAAACCCTATAGCACTTTGTCCGACCTGGGAATCGAACAAGGGGGACAACTCATCAGTCGCGCTTGCGACCACTAGACCAAAGAGGCAACGATCGGGACATTTAATAAATATTCCAACTTATACGTATACCTACACTATCAGCAAATAAATGGTTTCTTTCTTTCTTTCTTTCTATAGAGATTTATTAAATATCATTAATATTTACTTTGTTTTCCAAAAACAAGATCATTTCCCGAATTCATTCTTGTTACGAGACAGACAACTCAAGTCTCGACTCGACAAACGACGAGACACCACAAATCAGATCATTGGAACAATGTTTTATTTATAGAAGTGTAAATAATGTCATATTTCATACTTGATGAGAGGCGTAATACGTCGCACATGGCGACCGTTATGGACGAACGGCAGGCGCTAGACGGTGAGCGCGATGAACGAGGGTGACATTTTTGAAAAAAAAAAGATGTTCTGTTCTCATTAAGGGAAATAAATTTATTTTGGATATACAAAATCTTAAGCAGGGAAGAGTAGTAGTTGAACCGACGATGAATTTTGTTTCAAACAATTTTTTTTAAGTTATGACTCTTTTAGGTTACCTACACATTAGGCCCTAAGGTGTAGGTACCCTAAGGCTACTAGACAACTTTGTGAGCGATTGCTAAATATTAAACCGATCCATAAACGACAGAAACGCCTCGAAGCGAAAACGCAATTAAATTATACTTAAACAAAAACATGTAACAAAGAAAATTTGGGTTTTCCAGCAAAATTGAAAGGATGTACAAGATTTCGTGTCCATGCTATTGATCGTTGCGGAGTTCCCTCGTGAGGAGACAATCCTGGCTGCAGGATCAAGTTATGTCTATCATAAAACTGTATTGTCACCAGAACCAAATATGTGTGCAAAATTTCAGCTCAATCGATATTTTAAGGGAACTGGTTTGAAATTCAGTTGCAAAATTTGACCAATACACACTAACAAACTAACAAGGCAAAAGTTAAATAAAACCTTATAAAAACACAGTACTCCACATGTTATTTCTTTTGGAATAAGCAAAAGATGAGCAAAATCACAAAAAAATATAAAACCAATTGAAAATATTAATAATGCCTTAATTAATTTTTCAAAACTGACGTAAGTTCAAAATAAAAATATTTCAGTTGTGTTTACCCTTTGCAAAATAAATTAAAACGCAACGAAAATTATGTTTTAATTAAGAAGCCGTGCCATAAAGGCGGAATAACCGTGTCTTTCATCCCGACGCGAGCCGTAATACCGTACACATGGTAGAACTGTCAGATAAACGGAATGGACGAGCTTGGACTACAATGCAATACTCAGCTACACTGTCCTTGTACATTTATATTACTCTGACAGTGGCAACAGCAACCTTATCGTTATGAAAATAAAGATCAATGTAATTCTGACAGACTTGGCAGTGATGGCAACCTAACAACGACCTTATTGCTATGAGAATTAAGATCATTTTGTTATAACGGTGATACAAAGTCATAGGTAAATTAAGTGTGAAAAGAATGTACAAAGTTTACAATGCAATGCTCAGCTGCACGGACTCGACAATATAGGATATAGTGATATACAGACACCGCATAACTATATAAAATTTCTACAACACTAGCTTCTGTCCGCGAGTTTTACCGGGATAAAACTTATTATATGTGCAGGTTATTAACTATCCGTTTAGACGTTTTAGCGTAATCGAGTAACAAACATTCAAACTTTCTCATTTATAATAAATTTAAATACAAATGTAGTACCTACATATCTATTTGTGAGGCAAAGGTTAGCTAAATTATTATTAGCATATATTTTTGCCTTAAAATGGCGCAAAACAAAATATGACATTTTAGTCTGTTTATTTTAAAGTTTATACCGTTATACTGTTCGAGTCCCATCCCAGTGTTGTAAGTCATAAAAAAGTTCGTGGCAACCCTAAACACGTTTCTAGTACTAAGATTTAGGGTTGCCCGTTTTAGTCTGTCATCGCTTTTAAAAATATTTATAGACTTAAAAAAAATACCAATGAGCAGTGTCATTAATTATTTTAGTTCTTTGCGTCCCCATCCAACTCTATTAACACATTCATTAATTCAAAAACAAAACACATTCGAAAACAAAAAAAAAGAAACAAGAGTCCAAAGCCAAGATTTATTCTTTTAAAAATAAAGCTTCAAAAAAGGCCACTTATCTCATTATTTCTGTACGGCCAGCATTATGTTTTAAATATAGAACAGGGCGCATCTGTTCGGGTTAGCATGCGCTTAAAGGGCGTACGTCCGTACAGTCTTTTCACTGTTATTCTACCACCGCCCTTACATCGCAGTCAAAATCAGTGTGTATGCTCGTGTAAATAAGCTTCTTTTTAGTTTAGCAACCTCACTGAAAACTCTGTCAGAATTATAATAATCTTTATTCACGCTGCAATAAGGATGGTTTTGGGTTGCAGTTGTCAAAGATAAAATAACGCTGTGAAAGGACTATACATACTTAATGAGAGATGAACTTGATGAAGACACAGTTAGGAGCCCATCAATCTTTGTCAGTATAATGTTGGATGGCAACCGAAGCGGTATGCGACATCGTAGTTTACGAGAAATGTGCTTATTTTTGGTTTTCTTGTACCTGGTAATGTGTTATGTTCGGTGGGGAGAGAATTTAGCTGTTGGTTTAGAATCATGTACATGATAGATTAGGGTGATCTTTTTGGTTTAGATGTAGCAAATGATAACTAGTAGGAAAAATATTCTGCTTCAATACTGCTGTTTAAAATTCTATACTATTAAAATATGAGCAATATTTGTACCTATATATATTTTTTATCACGTTCTCGAATACGGCTCTAGCGATTTCGATGAAAGTTACAATATGTGTACAGTCACGAGCATCAATATGTAAACACTTAACAACTTTTAAAAGTGTTTTGCTCCCACTGTTCTGTTAAAATTTCATGATGTTACGAACATAGTATTTGGGACTCATATTTTTATGATAAAGATCCTACCTCCAAGTTACAATCGTTATTTCTCGCGAAAATTGCTTTTAAATTTAGGAAAGTGTGTACATATTGGTGCTCGTGACTGTACGGGGGCAAAACATCGATCTAGCAAGGTCTCATCTGGGCAAAATCATTTTCTCCATTTTCACCCGAGCAGAGGTCGGTCGCCAGGCATGTTATTAATTCGGACTATAATAAAATAACTTTTAAACAAAAACGTGTTTTCATGTTACCTACAATAACCTTTTAAATGGGTACCAACCCTAATTTCCTCCCGAGTATGTTAGTAAAAAAAAAACGAAACTTGTTAGCAGGAAAAACACATTCGAAACTTAGTCCTTTTTTCCATGTTCTCATTAGTTTATTTTTAAAAAACTTAACGTAAATGAAAAATGAGATTTTTTATCTCATCTACAGCACTAACGGAAAAGTAAAATTATTAATACAGGCTTATAAACAGACCCTTCACATAACCGTCAACCAAGCATTCTGTACATCAAACTAAGTAACTTTACGCAAAAATTGTTGCTGGGAATCGAGTTTTTTTTTTGGGGTGAAAAATCACGTTGTAAGGGAAGATTCGATGGAAAGCACTCAAAGCATTGTGCTGATGGATGGATTGAATAGTACGGGGGTGTAAATTAAAAATCTTACATTAAAAACATGTATTAAAAAAAAAAAACTTGTGAAAAAGTTGGAACTTTGACCCCCAATATCTCCGTAACTAGAAGGTTCCCAGGTATGGTCTAGAACAAAAAAATGATCGCAAAGACGGGGAGCACAAGTGCCTTTCGGCTATGTTAAGGGTCTATTTACACCCTTTATTAAAAATGTGCGCGCCGATGTAAAAGGCCTTCCTCCGAGGGATTTTTCAAAGGGCCATAGATGAGGGTTCACCTCCAAAGTCCAATAAAATGTCAGGCTAAAAGAAAATAAAGGGAGAAGAGAAATTTGAACTAATTAATAGACACTTTAAAAGTATTGTTAGTGAAATTTGCTTTAATTAGTCTGGCAACCTTTTTGGTTTCATTTGCAGGAAACCATTAAATTCTTTACGCGGAATGATTTTGATTACCCACTCAATTTTCTTTTTAACGAAAGAATGGGTAGGTAATGTTTTCAGAAGTATCACTTTACTATTCAAATTTATAGAAAGTTTATAAAGAAACATTTTTCTACTGAATAAATGACCTGGAGTTTATCTCTAAAGTATAACAAATGATGAATAAGAATCTAGCACTTAGCCCGAGTGGGTAGGTTGCCATTCTAGGTAACCCACATCACGGTGATTCAATTTCTTTACAATGTTGCTTTATCATGACAAGACCTTAAAGAAACCTTGGGACCCTAGAAAACTTTTAGAGAATCAGACTTCATTGTGTTTTTGTTACCGACACTTACTATTCTTATTTTTTAATTTACATTAAATAAAAAAAAACAAAAAAATTAAAACAATTTAAAAAAATGAAAGGTAAGGGATAGTTAATCAAATAATTACAGAGATATGGACAGTATATAATTAAATAGACAAAGGCAGGATGAATTGCGAATTGAAAAAAAAAAATAAGAACATTTTCTTTTGTCTACTGTAATAATATCCTTAGTCTTACAAAAATGAAGCATGATGGGCGGTCATAATGAGCATCCGATAAACAAATATACAGTCAAAGTAAACACAATCCGAAGAACACAAAAAATTCACTGTTATAGTCAATGCTTACCATACTTTGTCCAAAAATAATAATTCTCAAGAAAACATTCGAAAGAACTACCCAATTCATACTAATTAATGTTTAAAAGCTCACTCAGATCTTCTATCTTCAACGGTTTTTATTTTTAACGCTCTCAAACGTCTCTTTGTGGTATCCGATCCGTAAACACGATTCTCTTTGTACTTACTGTTAATTCTAACACCAGATGGGATTTCTATTGAATTGGAATCTATTTTTATTTCAAGATTTACTTCCTTTTTGGTTTTCTGTTAATATGATCTTTAGGGAGCATGGGCCGATGCCTGCCAGGGCTGCAGGACTGTTCGAAAGAGATACAGTGGCCCTGGAACACAAAAGGCAAATAAGGTAAAAACCCACCCACCCATCCATGGATGGGTTTTAGTCAGTAGAAGTCTGAGTGCCAGACCCCTTCCGCTCCGCCCAGAGCGGGAGGGGTCATTGGATGATATCGTTCGCACCCGAAGAAGAAAAAAAAAAAGGGAGCTAATTATGGGCTGTGGAACTATTCGAAAGAGATACCGTGGCCCTGGAACACAAAGGGCAAAGGAGGAACATGGATGGGTTTTAGTCAGTACAAGTCTGACACTTCCCTTCCGCTACGCCCAGAGCGGGAGAGGTCATTGGATGATTTCCCATCCGAAAAAAAGGGAGGTAATTATGGAGAACTAGCTTTTGCAGATCGTAAATTTTCCCAAGGGGACGTATCTACCAGGATAGCCTTTGTCTTAAACCATATTGAGCCGTAACCGTAAACTATGTTGAGTCGTTGAGCCGTTAAGGCGTAAAAATGTGACAGACAGATCAGAGTATGATGAGCATGGCATGTCTTTTTTTAACCTTGGCCCACTAAAAAATTCTCCTGTATCGTGGGTGCGTTTACAAACATTTTGACTTGCTACCTGTCATACAAATATTTGTTCCCTGTCATACAAATATTTGTTCCGTGTGGGGATGGAACCCGCGACACGCAGTGCATCAGTCAATCGCTCAGCCTCTGCGCCAACCATGCAGACAAGAAGATCCGAATTGGAGGACCATAAGGATCAATTTCAGAAATCTTTATATCGGAAATGGTTGTGTTAAAAGTTGGCAAAATGCTTTCTGTGTCTTAAATAGGACGAATGTGAACTGAAAGTCTCCACAACCACTGCATCTGTCCCTAATCGGAAGTAAGCCACGAACTCGACTCCACGACGGGATTTAGCCAATCACAGAAGTTTTTCTACAGTGTCCTTTAAAATGTGGTGAGTACGCTTTTGCGGAGGGATACACTCTTTTATTTCTTTCTAGTAGATGGTTATACCTTCCCCATCGATAGTAGTGATAGCCTAGTGGTATTACCGTCGGACTGCCAAGTCATAGGTCTCAAGTTCGAACCCAAGACACGCTCCACTGATTTTTCAGATTCATGTGCGTATTGTATACTTAATTATCATTTACTTCGGTGAAGGCATGTAAAGCCAAGTCAGAGGCCCCATGGGCGGCATGAAAACTCTGACACTAGGTTAGGCACTTACACGATAAAGAATAAGAACACTCATTCAGTCGTCATCCTTTTTTTTTTTTTTCGGATGGGAAATCATCAAATGACCGCCTCTGGGCGGAGCGGAAGGGAGTGTCAGACTTGTACTGATTAAAACCCATCCATGTTCCTTCTTTGCCCTTTGTGTTCCAGGGTCACGGTATCTCTTTCGAAAAGTCCCGCAGCCCTGGCAGGCACCAGTCAGTTATTTCTATTCTTATTCTGACCGAAACCTTTTAGGGTCAAAGTTTGGACAACTTTAATAGGTGAAATACAATCGTTATTTTAACGTCAAATGGTTTTTTTAAAAGAGTTTTATTTCAAGCTTCTTCCAAGTTTCGATTTTCTATTTATAGACGAAGAAAATTAACCACTTTTACGAAAACTTCGAACGAAAAAGAAATACTGGAGCGGATATAAAGATGAGAGCTCACCGATCAGGTAATACACAGCGACATGAGTACTTGCAGAAGGCAAAGGAATCAGCCGAGCGAAATGGGTCAGGTAAGTGTCGACGCTGACACTATCTAGGTTCCAGGTATGACGTATGCACTAGCACAAAACTATGTTACGCCTTTATTCTCTTGGGTATGGCGGCGCGTGTAATCGTGTTTTGTATCTTTGTGTATTGGAAGTCATTTTGTAGGCATAAGTTTTTAGTTTAAATAGGGGCTCGGATTCTATGTAGGCTTTCTTAGTTGTAGTGTACGACTTTATGGTAATGACGAGCTGAAGAGTAGATCATAATAATCAGATATTTAAATTAATGAGCGATTTAAAATGCGGTGTTAATAACATACTTTTAAGGTTCTTTTTACTAACACAAATTGTATTTTACCATATGTATTTTAGTCTAAAAGGTGTCTATGAGCCAAAGTTGCCTGAAATAAATGTTATAATAGGGATTTTTCCTGAAAAAATCTAATTAGTCCGTCAGATAGATTTCCAAAAAATATTGGACACGTATTGTTTTCTTTTTTCACGAAAACTAAAAATGAAGACGATACAGTGCGTCGAAAACTCGTGTGACGTCATACTTCAGTACACCTTTTACGACGTGACGTCACAGGCCCCCACTCATGATCTTTGATGCATTTTGTCTTTGTCAATTTTTATACAAAAAATACGTATCCAATATTTTTCGATATTCTAACTGGCGGACTAAATAAAATCATATTTTTTTTACACAGGAAACATCCCTATTATGTTACGAGTATGTGTGTGTGTTATATAATAATTAAAACTACTTGGTATACTGGTTTATTTAGGATTACAGTAGTGAAATATTTGAGTTCTAGGACTTTGAAGAAATCTTTGAACAATTAAGCTGTATAATAAACTAAATTGTACATTAAAACTTACCCCGATTTAACTTTCGGTTACAAGGTAAAATAATGTTACGAAAAAAGTCCCCAGGGTTCTCCGCCATAATAAAAAATAAAACTTTTCCACAACATAAAGTCGACGTTTTATTGCGGAAATCTTAATTTTCCTAATAATTAATCTCAGATTGTGGGAAACCCTTGCGAAACCGTTTCATTTTGAGGAAATTAAAAAAAAAGTTGTAATTACCTAACTACATTCCTGCCAGTTACATAATTTACAGCCAATGAACCTGGACGTCTTTTAATTTGTTTCCGTTTTTCACTTCCCCACTCATAGCATAGCATAAGCATAATCAGCCTATAATGTTCCCACTGCTGGGACACCGGCCTCCTCTCTATGAGAAGGAATGGGCTATAATCCACCACGCGGGCCCAGTGCGGGTTGGTAGATGTAACATGTCTTCGAATTTTTGGTTCTAAGACATGCCGGTTTCCTCACGATGTTTTCCTTCGCCGTTTTTGAGAGCAATGGTGATGAAATAAATTACACAAAGTAATGCGCCCGCCTGGATTCGAACCCACGGCTCACCTACTCATTATGCATAAAACATTCAAAGGGTTGTTGAGATTGTTTTACAAACATTTTTGGAGATGTTTTCCGAACAATTAAATTCTTTGCTCACGACAAACAAACCATCGCAGAGCTTCAAAAGGATCCGTTCAAATCAAATACATGTCCTTTTGAAGTCAGCCATTCGGAGAAATGACTCAAAGAGATAGTTTTACGATTAGAGAAGGGAAAAAAGCTGTGCGACATGGATGGACATTTATGTGTTTGGAATGTATGGGCCCATGCTCCGCGGGCCATCAAAACGTTTTACGACTTACATGGCCAATAGTAGAACTGCCCCCAACGACTGATTTATAACGTTTCCGTTGAAAAACATAAAGAATACAGCTGCAGACATATTTAGCGGTTAATGGGACGTTTGAGTTTTATAACGTAGCTTTAAACAATTTAATGTTGCTTCTTGGGGGCCTATTAACGTTGTTTCTTGTTCGATAGTTGTAACAATCATGTTTTGTAAGCACTTAAAAATTAATAACAGATGGTAACTATAACAAAGTGAAAATGGTTTTTAATTGGTTTCACGCTAGTTTCTTTTTGTAGAACAGCACACCCAACTGTTTAAATAATGTCAAAAACATTTGAGAAATGTTCGAGTACAAGTCTAATCCACCATTTTGAATTCAAATTTTCCTTATCTGCCGCTAAATAAATGATACAAATATCGAAGAAATCCAATGACTGAAATGTTATGAAAAAGCTTACTTTGAATTCACGATTCCAATTCCACGAAGCGGCTAATCGTTAGCTTTCCGATGACAGTTGGCGCCAGTGACAATGAAAACATTTTACACTATCGCCGAACTCAGGCCTCGCCACAACTTTTTACAGCTTGAACGTTAAAAAAATAAACTACAGCAAAAGCCAACACTGTATATTCGTCACAGCTGTGGTTTTTGACTGAAAAAAGATAATAAATTGTTTTGCATAGTTATTTTGGCGTTTGGATGACAATGTCATGAAGGCGCGATGAGTTGGTAAACATTTGTTAAATTATCTGTGGTAAAAAACAAGATGGCGGCCTTGCTAGTTTCGACTAACACGCTAAAAAAACATGCAACACTATTAAATGGACGGGTTTTTGTCATTGGGATGAAATAAACAGATCATAAACATCCCAAAGAGATGTAAACAGCAAAACACGAGGCAGACGTGATGTAGCTGTTGATAATAAACTTAAGAATTTACAGTGTAATGCCCTGTTTTGGCTTACCTCTGGCTTTGTCCCCTCAGCACCCTTTCGAGGACCTTACATGTGTACCTCTAACCACAAAGCTATTCAGTTGGGTGAGGGAAGCCAGCCGTGAATAATCTTTGCAAAATACGAGCCCGACATTATCTTGGTCTGATGGTTTTGATGTCTGCGTTATTGGACATAGCTTTTGTATATGTGATATCTATTTAGGGTTTTTAATATATAGTTTTAATGGATTTTTAAAGGATGTTATGATGGAAAAAAGTAGTTGATGAAAGCGAGCCAGTCGACAGGGGAGAATTGAAATTAAAAACGTGAAGAGCGGCAAAATAAACTTTCATTTAAGTTCAATCTAGACCAATACCTATGATTTCTGATTTTTGGTCCTATGTCATATACGCAAAATGTCAGACACGCATATTGGCAAATCGGCAGACTTCGTCGCAATATTTCAAATTCGCAAATCGTTAGAAGAGTGCACAAAAACAGAAAATTGCCATATAATTTACCAAGTGTCGTGACATTTCAACCTTTCCACTATATTTGATGAACCATACAAAATATAAAAGTCAATGTGATTCATTACGTCAACATTTGATCCATTGAAATCTTGATCCTTTATTCGTTTCAGTGAGCAAAAAAATTCTTTGTCTCGTATTTTTTGATCCTTAATAATAGTTCTTTCAATTTTTCGTAATTGCAGACGGAGTAACTTTGTGCTGTGTTATTACTTTACACTCGAAAATTGGATTGACTGCAAAATAATTTGTTTACTTTAATCAATTTTGTGTTCTAAGTAAAGGAGACTTCAAGGTTACACTATGAATAATGCTGTTTGTAAGTTTAGCGATTGGTTTTTGTTTTTATTTAACGTTTTTTTCTCGACCAATTATTTTTTATTCAATATATGTGTGGTATGATTATAAAGGGGGTGACTTGTGAATTTTCCCGAAATCTAAATATACAAAAGCGAAAGGTCACTCACTCACTCATCACGAAATATCAAAAACCACTTGACGTATAAAGATGAAATTTGGCAGGGAGGTAGTTTATAGTTAAAAGACGTGCGCTAAGAACGGATTTTGCAACAGGGCCGGATTAAGGATTGAGGAGGGCTCTCGTAAGTTTGTATGAAACTCCTTCATTTTTTGTGTTACAAACTTGAAATTTGGCAGAGAGGTAGTTAACGCGGACGAAGACGCGGGCAACAGCTAGTAAACAAATATGGAAGAAGACATGCTGCACCCTACCAAAATAAATTGAGATAGGTTAGGACAGGAGAGTAATGATTTATTTATTCAATGAAATAGAAGAATAAAATGATTTCTTCAGAACATGAGGCAGGAGTTTCTATCTATTTTTATAAAAGTTGGCATAGCTTCGTAATCCCGTACATTTTTTTGGATACTGGACGTCTGCGGCGTACTAATACAATAACTACTAGTAATAGCTATAACCTCGTGATTCGGGTCAGATATTATTGGCAGTTTACTTATAATCAAAAATATTATTGGTTCTTGGCGGCTCAGCCATATAAAATAAGCTATATCAGCAAATTGTTCTTAGAAAATACTCGGATTTTTATCTGCTAATACAGGCATTGAGTAAGTCATTAATCTTGCGACCAAATTAAGTTAATTTTCATATAATTTTATATTTGTTCTATCAGAACGACTAATGAAGATCGTAAGATATGACCTTACAAGGGTAGATGTCATCAAAAACACGCAGACAGCTCGCGAAGGAGGAGGCGGGCCGCGTGAGGGAGAGGACAGCGTCCTCCCTCCACCCCAGCCGCAGTGGTAGACGCCCACGGCGCCGGACGTCGGCAGACGATCTCCGGCCACCGTAGGCGCGGGCATGCGGGCGGCGAGTAATGGGCGACTCGCTGTCCGAGCATGGGACATGCCCGGGTCGACGGCGCGTTGTGTTCCACGCACGCCTCTAAGAGTGTCAGCATAATGACGGGGTCCCCTTCTAGAGGGCCAAAGCCTGCCGGTGTCGCGGGACTTATAGAATTACCGTGACCCTGGAACATAAAGGGCTACTGAAGGACACCGTGGATTTTAGTCAGTACAAGTCTGACAGTCCCTCCCGCTCTGCCCTGGGTGGGAAGACTCATTTGACGATTTTACCAAGTCAAAAAAAAAAAAAAAGTATTTCATCAACTTTCTCATCCATCTGTTTATTCATTCCTATGGGAATATTTTAGATTTGTTTGGTGAACTCTTATATTTATCTATTTGTTTTTGTTTTAATATTCTAATCAGCTTTGCCAAGGTGACATTGATTATGTATTTTGTACTCATTGATGTACCGGAATTAGAATATTTTATTTAAATTGCCTGTAACCTATCTAAATACATAATTAATTAAAAACTATTAAATAACCTAAAATAAGAAAACTAACAACAAACTATAAAAGAGCATCAAAAAACTCCTCCTCAACGCTGTCAGCTGGTAATGTGCCCAAAAGACTGGCGGCGTTGCCACGTTGTATGGCAACACTTAGCCTCTGGCCAAAGTAAAAGCCAGCCCTTGGGTCACGGGAAGCGTCAACTAGGCGTTTCGAAATTTCCTTAAACAGGCAATGAGCACTCGGACCCCACGACCCCAGAGTTTCAACCCCAAACGGCTCGAAAATATAGTTACCACAAAGGTTTCTATATTTACGCCGCTTGAGGTTCTCTGCATTTTTTTTTCTTCATTTTCTACCGGAATTAAATTTCTAAATTAAATGTTGAAACTGTATCAAAATCCATTTTGCAGTTTAAAAGATATAAGTGGTCATACACGAAGAGCAACTTTGTTTAACACTTTGCAGATATAGAATTAGGATATTATTTTAGTTTCAAAGATCTTCGGGGTAAGCCATTTTCAAACCTAGCTAACATAAAATAAAGTACGAAATCTATAGTAATTTTATCCTAAGCGAAGAGATTTCAGCAAAAGTGCGATTAGGGGCAAGAACTAAGGCAAAGAAATGGGACTGTTATGTTAGCGCGAGGATGTAGGAATAGGGGTTCAAAGAAGCTTTTATATAATTTTGTATTTCTGGGATTTATCCCGAATGGCTTGGCAGTAATCCTGACGAATGTTCGTAGTTTGATGTATTACCCTCTTAAGGCGTAGAATGTATTTGGTGACAGGCAATAATCGAACCTAACTCATATTTATTTATTTACTTGATACTAGCTGTTGCCCGCGACTTCGTTTGCGTAGAAATTTTTATGTGAAGGTGTTAAGAAAAGATAGTCTTTGTCCTTTTCCAGGTTATAATCTATCTCCTTGCCAAATTTCATTACGATCCTATATAATAACACGAGTTACTTTCGCATTTATAATTATTATTAAGTATTAAATATGGATCATTATCTTTCTTTGTTAAAATGTCGTAGTCATTTTTGTCTGTTAAATCTAATGGATACGGCTTAATACCTGTAATTTTGTCTGATTATCTGACCTCAAAAACCCAGTTACAATGACACAACAATACCTCTGGTATATAAATCCATGAAAACAAAATCTAAACCAAGTAAGAAAATCAATTAACGCACAACGAGATTTACCAGTCTACTCGAAGTTCAATCCAGCCTGAAATACATTACATTAATTGCCGCGACCCGAGTACGTATACCGAAGAAAACTTTACTTAGTACAATTACGGTTCTCCCCGAAGTTAGTTACCTCAGTTGGTTGTATATATTGAGCCAAGAACACATGGGTATTGTCGAGATCAACTCAGAAACTCGGAACTCAATCAAACTCTCTGGGCCCAAAGTACTTGATTGTAAGGGATTTGCAAACGAACAAATTCATTCATTTGTCTTCGGAAGTTCAAATTTTCTTATTTCATGTGTGGCCTGTTATGAACGAGTATTTGTAACGAGATTAAAATGAACGCTTTGTCGGTTCTCGGAAAGTACAGAAATGGGTAGGAATATGTTGTTTGAATCATCTTCTTAGCGTGTCAGTGGGAATCAATCCGACTCGTCGAATATGGCGACGAGTTTGGCACCTCTGGTAGCGTTGTTTTAATTATTATTTTCTTTCTTTGTTTTTATTGTGGTTATTTCCGCTATATTCTTTTTCTCATCTATGTTAGAGCTATGATTTCTGCGAATCAAGATATTCATAATATTTTCTTATTACTATTTTACGAGGAAAGCCCATCACTAGATATTCGATAATAATTCACTGAAGATGATCCCGCATCTCAGAGTAAGACCAAACAGAGTTTCGGGTATATAAATAAACACCCATAAAAACCTTGACCTTCTCATAAAACCACAACAGTATTACCTAAAAACTGTTGTACTTTATCACAAAAGATAAAAGCCCCTACTTGAAAAATCGGAATGAAAACTAAAAAAAAAGCTACGAAGAATACATTAGCGTATACAGGGTGTTACATTTTGCGACCCAGTTACGTTATAGTCTCGACCTACAGCCGTGTGCTATGACCGTGTTAGTTTACCTACATTAAAGAGGCTATTAATGCATAGTTTGAGACCGTGCATTAATATCCAAGAGTAAAGCTTCAGGATTTCATTAGAAGTAATTACGTAAAGATTTAATTAGATGACTTTCAACATTTTGTTTGCTCAGCGATCCCTGTGAGAAAATAAACCTCCTTTGAAGTTCTTCAAATGGATTCATTTCTTTTGAACAGCTTTGTAAATAAAAACATAAATCATAAACGGGTCTGCCTTGAAGATTTTTGTGACTTTTATTTGTTCTCGTAAACTAGTAAAGCGTTTAGGATGACAGGTGCTGATTTATCAGGCTTTCGAATAGTTTTGTACACAGCCTGTATTTTTGGAGGGTTTTCTCGTATTTCATCTGGTTAAGTTTTCTTGAGTAGCAATAAGAAAAAGAATAAATTTTCGTTTCAGGTGGTCTACCATGACGTCTTATAGCAGGAGTAATTCCAATGTGGGAAAGAGATAGCGCTAGACGGTCTGGATAGCTGTCTCTTTTCCCCACTGGAATTACTTCTGCTTTAAGACGTCATAGTAACCCCCCTGGTCTGATCTTGCGACGTTAGATTTGTTTCACATCTGGGCCGAGCCTTATGTGGAGCTATTTGCAAAGTAATTATTTTTGTCACACAAATGCTTTGTAATGAGTACAAAAAACCTGATTGAAAATTTATCCTAAAATGTATCCTAATGGGCCCCGGGGACATTAGGATCAAATGCCAGCCATATTTTTTCGCCCGTATTCATAGTACACCTCTGCCTTAAGGATGATTTCCACGAAACGGAAAAATTCCATCGCATCGGATCGGAAAGAAAACGAACTGATGCGGCGACAGCCGATCGCGTCCGGCAGGATGTCAACGCAAACGATCGACTCCGTACCGTCGCTTGCGAACGTATCCGTTTCTATGCCTAGTCAAATAGTTTCATTCCTACCGCGTTGACGTGTGACGACAGCCGAAAGGATACGACAACACGCGAACGGAACTGATCGCGAGTCGCGGCTTACTTTCGGCTACGATTGCGTGTCGCAGATGCCCGCGGTCAAGCTGTTGTGCGCGGGTTGGTAATATTATAGACTTTAAATACTGTGTACACAATTTAATATCGTTTAAAGATTGTAAAATCCGTTCCGATCCGATGCGATGCGACCCATTTGGTGGGAATCATCCGTTACCCCTCGAAAAATACAATCGTAACACTACGTTTATGTTATTTTATGTTTACCTAATTTATCCATCCATCTCAATAGCAGAAACAACTCACCTCGAATTCAAAGAAAGCCGACAAAACAAACTAAAGAAACAAGAAAAGTAATAAGAAAATCGAGTAACAAATCATTTTTCCTCTTCGATGAATCCAAAATGTATATACGCAATAAAACGTGGCTGTTTTTGCACTGAAGCTCAGTTACGTAGCACTGAAGTGGTATTTATTGCCTACTTACCCAGTAGTGGCAGGAAAACCCTCGATTGAAACGAACGATTGCTCACACGCCACCCGTCATACCTGGCTTTCACGTGTTTTAAATCCTCAGATTAAAAGTTTCCTGAAGCGAGTGAAAAATGGCTTAATTTCTTGATAAACAAGCTGTTTGTTCGACGGGATTTCTATTCGACAAAAATGGAAATGTTCCATATAAACTTTCATGGCATTTGTCCCTTTTTGAGCATTCATTATCAAAAGACATTCCTTCGTAACGCATAGCCTTTTCCAAACTATATTGGGGTCGGCTCCCAGTCTAACCAGATGCAGCTGAATACCAGTATTTTACATAGAGCTACTGCCTATCTGACCTCCACAACCCAGGTAGTACTGTGTAATACTATACCCCTTGGTAAGACTGGTTGTCAGACTTTTGGACCACTGACTACCTGTAAAGACTGTCAAAAATGTACAAATAACAGCCGGGACCAACGGCTTAACGTGCTTTCCGAGGCAAAGAGGAAACTCGGTATGTAATGGGCGGTCACCCATCCACGGACCAACCTAGGCAAGCGCGGCTTAGAGTGGCTCTTATTACTTAGCCACGAGCCACATTTCTTCTTTACATAATATTATGGAATCCTTGTGCATTTATTTAAATTAATCTATTTAGATAACTTTGATCCATAATTTGAAAGCTCCAGGTTCAGTTCATTGGCTGACGGTGAATCAACGATTTTAAGATTTTGATTTAGTAGATCAATTAATTAAATTAAATTAAATAGGCAGAACATATTAAGTAGCTTAGGCGAATATTTATGAACCAGTCATGTACAACATTTGTTAAATAAAAACTGGAAAATTAATTTATACGACGGTAATGAACACGCAAGTACTAGCTAAGCAGTTAATTATGATAAATCGCAGGTTTATTGTAGACCTTATGTAGCATGGCTATAGAAAATACTGTCAGTATTTACATTAAGCCAGGGAAAAAAAATAATTTTTTTTTTTCTTTTCTAGTGCTTTTTTAAAAACTGATAGTCACAACAAGATTGCAATGCTAAACATAACGTAAAGCATTTACGATAGAGGGATAATCCTACTTTTTACTAATATTATAAATGCGAAGGTTTTGTGGGGATGGATGGATGGATGTTTGTAACTCTTTCCCGCAAAAACTACTGACAGGATTTGAATGAAAAATTAAAATTACGAATTCTTGTTGTTACGGTACGGTAATATTTTCAATATTTACGTTTTTTGCTGGTGTTATATTGTTAATAACATTTCATTTAATGTAATGGCCTAGCGGTGTGACCATCGGACTGCCAAGTCATGCTCAAGTTCGCACCCAAGATATGCACCTCTGATTTTTCGGATTCATGTGCGTACTGTATAATTTATTATCACTTGCTTCGGTGAAGGAAAACATCGTGAGGAAACCAGCATGCCTGTAAATATTTCTCGACGGCATGTAAAGCCAAATCAGAGGCCAAAACTCTGACACTAGATTAGGCACTATTCACACGATAAAAAAAAAAGAATGTAATGGATTTATCAAACAGCAGCATGAAACTATTTTATGTTCACTAAAAATGCTTAAGCTATTTAAGAAAAAAGCTCCAACAAGGTCTTCTGAAAAAAAAAAAAAAACTTCTTTTAAAAAACTTAATTTCTTAACCCTTCCAAAACCGACCCAATTGTTCTTCGTCCCGCTGCACGAAAAACGGGATGAAAGTTTATTTGAGTGACAAGAAAAAATAAACAACTATTAACGGGTGTCTTTGACAAGTTATTTCACTTTGTTTCCGCTACGGAACCCGTTTCAAGCTGTCATCTTCATGAGTATTACTCGGACGCTTTTCAAACTGTCAGACGTATAAATGAAAGTTATTCAGGAGAAATTTTGGCTTGTTTTAAAAGTAATTATCTTAATCCCCAGTCCTGTTGGGATTTGTTTAAGAATAATCGATTTTTGGGTTTCGTTTAGATTACTGCTAGGTGTTGTCAGATTGCTAAGTTTTTTATACATGAGAGAAATTAACCAAGACTTGCTTACTGAAAGGCAAATAAACGAAAAAAGGCATAATTATATCGACAGCACATTCGAGAAGAAAATGGATTGAAAAATGAGTGATTTGGAAAAAGATTAATAATCTAACACTGTTTCTTCCGTGATTGTAGTAGTGCGCGTAGCAAAAGACAAAGAAGGAGGGTAGATAGATTTGTCTGCTCTTAAGAATTTATTTTCCATCCACCCGCATTCTCCAGTCAACTCGCGATCATGGCACTTGCAACAGCGTCGAAATATCGGCGCTCAAAATAATGAACAATCACGGAAGATATCCCGTAAGTGAAGGTGTAAGTTTTGATTAATAATCTTGTTTGTTTTCTTTTATTGAATGAAAATACCAACGTTAGATGTCAACCTTATACATACAAGATGGAAGTGACACCGACGCTAAACGGTAACCACGTATTCAGTACATCACTCTGAACCCCCCATAGACATTTTTCGTCAGTTATTAAAAAAAACCAGCTGTTTCCTACAACACTGCAATACTACATGGTCAAAATGTATGGAACAGATGATGTACTGACCGGGTTCAGAATGATGTACTGAATACGTGGTAACCGATTCAGCGTCGGTGTCTCTTCCACCTTGTATAAGTTGTGGCATCCACATTTAATCATAACCCTTTCGTTCCCGCTTTCCAAAATTCGAGAAAACTTACTTCCAAAAAACTAAAAAGCCAAATTCAGACCGCTAACTTTTAACGCACGTTTACACTTCCCCTAATAACGTACAGTGGCATGTGACGGCCTTATAAACGATAATATGTATCGTCATAACTTATAACGCTTGCGTCAACGGCTTGTTATGCAAACTTAGCCTAATGTTACACATCCCTATTGACCGTCCTTTCGATCAATCATTTCCCGGGATTCCGTGTCAAAGCTGAACCTTGAACAGAATATGCGGAACCATGGACGTGACATTAATAAATGTGTGGAAATGAATAATTTATACAAACCGTTGACAAAAAATCAGCAACAATGGGCAGGGGTTTCCGTTAAAAAAAGAAGAAAAAATACATCTTTTTTCCTAAAAGCCGTGGCGGCGGGGATCCATCAAGATGACGAACTTTCATCCCCTGTGTAAATGAAACCTTTTAAGATATATTTTTTTCAGTAATCCTTAAAACAATACTATAATAAATAAATTAATAATAGAAAAATCTTACTCCTAAAAAAAATATTTTAAAGATTTTTTTTTACAAAATGGTTTAAAGGACACTTTGAATTGAAAAATCAAGACTCTAAAAATATTCTAACCATTCGATTTCACAACTGACTCCGTTTCGCAAACCTTCAGGTTTTCACTTAAAAACCTGTTTCTATTCACAAAACGGTGAACGAAACACTCGAAAAAGTTTAAATCGAAATCGCGTTTCGTTTCGAACTTGGACGTTTCACTCTGCGTATTTTTCGTTGCGACAATTTTGTGGGCGACTAAACGCATTCAGGAAATTAATGATTCATTTATGTTATTTATTAGGAGCGTATTTTCCATACCTGGTAGAAACTACCTCACTAGTACTTTACTACATTAAATTATTCGAGTTATTCAAGGTAGAATACGGTTATTTGCATTGAGAGACAGTGGCTTTTGCATTTCCAAAAACAGAGCAGATGTAGGTAAGTAGCCTGTATCAAAATTCAAACTTAGTGTACAGTTATCATCTCGACTTGTTCCATGTTTCTTGGTGTTTTAGACTTGGGTTTTGCCTAACTGTTTATAGTAAGTTCATACTAACAAAGAAAAAAAAAAAAATGCTAATAGCGGTACTCCTGGACACGGCTCGTATTGTTAGGAGGTTCCTCTCTCTGGAGCCCTGACCGTCGGTAGCTTGACCCTGTTCCCGATACCGGTGGGCTACAATTTTTTGTATTTTAAATATTTTTTATATTGTTTTTTCTAAGGAATATTTAAAAATGTAAATAATTTGTAAAAATATAAATAAAGGAAATAATAATGCACATTATGTTGGTCAAAAACACAATTTTTTAATATCTCAGGTACCATTGACTCAATTTATGTATAAAATAGGCATTAATTTTTGTCATAATTAATCTGCAACGTAAGGCAAATTAATTAGTACATGAGACTCAGTTCTTTTATATTTCCAACATTGAGGTCAGGAAATACTGTCGAGAGTGTCAATCAACAAACTAGACGGATGATCACGAAACAGTGGGTTAAAAAGGGCAAACTCATGTCTTAACACCACTACACTAGCTTCTAAACTAGCTTATGCCCGTGGCTTCGCTCGCGTTAATTTAGAATTTGACAATCAATACGCGTTGTACTCTGCTTGTAATAAAATAATTCAATCATGATTCGAACAGCACGTGGCGCCATCTACTATTATAAGAACGTTATTGTTGTTTTCCTAGTATAGTAACAGTATTTTTTTTGGGATGAAAGGTACCCTAAATCCATTTCTATACACCTCACAACGTATGTGCAAAGTTTCAGGATGATCGGTTCAGTGGTTTAGGCGTGCAAAGGTAACAAACAAACAAACGAAATTACTTTCGCTTTTATAGTATTAGTAAGGAATTTAGGATGAGTATCGTGCGTGGTATGACAATACAAAATATGAAAAGAAGGAAAATATTGACTCCAGTATTTTTAATATATTTCTGGTAAAAAAAAACATTACTTATACTATAATAATTTTCCTTAAAATAATCTCTAAGCCGGCAGAAGACCTTATACCTTAATTTCAGGATCTCATAACAAAGCAAGGCCTTAAAACAATTGCCTCTAGAGTGGATGTTCCGCAATTTATGTTTTATCATCATATACAAAGGCAACATAGCGGGAGGCTATAAAATATAAATAATGGTTGGTCTGATAGCCCTGTCGACTTCACCGCGGGAAAACTCAACCAGCGTACGGTGCTTAGCAATTTTTTTAGCTTCCTAGTATGAACTAGATTAGGTTATACCGCTGGTATCATAAAACGTGGTGTCATAAAACTAGAAAGATTATTTTTTTGGTATTTGGACTCAAACATATTCAAGCATGGATCATCATCATCTGCCTAGCCTTTTCCCAACTATGTTGGGGTCGGCTTCCAGTCTAATTGGATGCAGCTAACATGAAGCGTCTGTCTATCTGACCCCTTGGTAAGACTGGTTGTAATACTTATGTCGCACAATAATATGGCTGTCTTACTTCACTGAGCTACATAAGTTTTTCGACGTAGTCGTTGAAGTCAACTAGGGCTCCATAACGGGTTATTTAAAATTAAAAAATTTGATTCCTGATATGATAAGAACTAACAAGAACGTAAATAATAACAACGAGGCAGGCTCAAGAAACGCTGGCGTGACGATTTGGTCTCGTTCCTGACTGATTGACCAGAGACGGCAAAACACTGGGAGAGTTGGAAAGAAATGTCACGGCAAAACACACTCACAGTATCACCAGGTTTTGAGTCCTTATTACGATGCCGGCTGCTACTTTTGAGCTTACTCAAAACTGGATTCCACGTACTCGACAGTTTGAAGCCATCCTCTCGATTGAAATTTTTGTGTTTTCTTAGTGTCGAGTTCCAGTAGTACGCGTAGCAAAAGACAGATAGATTTGTCTGCTCTTAACAATTTATTTTCCATCCACCCGCATTCTCCAGTCAACCCGCGATCATGGCGCTTGCAACAGCGCCGAAATATCGGGAGCTCAAAATAATGAACAATCACGGAAAATATCCCGTACGTGACAGTATAAGTTTAGTTGTAAACCGTGAAAGCTTAAAACTCTACTTAAATTGTTAACATCTTCATTAAAAACGTCCCAGTCTTCGTAAACAAGTCAAACTATCAGCTTCACTTCCCAACATTGATCAGAACTCAAAGCAAGCAAGTTTGCCTCTGGAAAGAACTTCCAAGAATCAGCAAAGCAATATAGATCACCCCACAACCTTTCAATATAAACTTACAACACTAACTTGCTCAACTTAGCAGTTGGTTTTAATTACTAGCTTTAGCTTAGTAATTAAAACTAAGTGGCAAGTTAAATCATAAGTTGGTAGCTTAATACAGGGTGTTGTTACACCTGGGATTCCCGCATTTGTATTTTATTGGAGAACGTGGCTTTAGTCGAATTTATGCTTGTGATATTCAGGTAGTAATTTCTATCAGAGTGTTATTGTGTATTATGTCTTCCATTGCTTAATGTAAAGTTGGATGTTCGGTTTATCATTAAGGTTAAGCAAGTAACTTTGGTTATTTTCTGCTAGGTGCCAGTGGCGAAGGTTCCATACAACTCGATTCCTACCGGCTTCCCTTCGAAAAATGGCACAGTCAGTATTCTATAGACAAATAATATAGTCACATTAAAAAACATATACTTCGGCTTATCTCTTACAAAATATGACCCTTCGCTACTGCTAGGTGCAGATCAAAACCCAGTAACTGGTTGTGGAGGTCAGATAGGCATTCGCTCCATGTAAAATAGTGGTATCCAGCTAGATCCGCTTAGACTGGACGCCAAACTTCAATATATTTTAGAAATAGCTGGGCAGATGCTGATAATGATTGTGTAGATGAAAAAACGAAAATCTAATCTATACAGGGTGGTAGCAACACCGACGCGAAAACGGTTACCACGTATTCAGTAGGTACATCATTCTGAGCCCCTCCACATAGAAATTTTCATTGGTTATTAAAACAAAAATCTGCTGTTTCATACATTTTGACCGTATAGGTATAGCACTTAGAAAAATCACTTCGGAATCACTTCAATCACTTTGGAAAATCTTTATGTGGGGGGGGGGGCTCAGAATGATGTACTAAATACGTGGTAACCGTTTTCACGTCGGTGTATTCCCGTATTTTCTATCAAAAGGGACAAATCCACTCTTGAAATAAATGTCTTCAAACGTGCCATCCCGTATCTCCCTAATTGGCAACTAACAAATCTAGTCGAGTTCTACGCGATGAATTTTCCAATTTTGAAATTGAAAAATTAGCCTGACGAAAACACGAAAACGTAATGGTATTTCCGGCTAGCCCGTGATTAATAATTCAGATGAAATTGCAAATCACATTTCCATCGTCAGATTAGCTTGTTAGTTCCCTTTGATGAAAATGGTCTTTTCTCGAAGCAACTTCAATGTATGGCAACTATAAGTTGGGCAACTATTGGGCAACTATGGCAACTGTAAGTTGGGAAACTGTCAAATTAATTATATTACTAAACTATCGTCATAAACACGTCACATTTTTGAGCCGTTATTTTAATATTCGCAGTGGCTAATATTAAAATAACGGTTCAAAAATGTAACGTGTATACAAGATAGCTTAGTAATCTAATTAATTTGACAGTGAAATGTTTGCTGTTCGAAAAATTACCTAAGATCAAAATGTGTCCTTTTATTACCTTTGATAACTGATTATTTTAATATCTATAATTTTCTCTTTTTTTCAAAATGCTAAGAACTTAACAGTATAGGCAAAAAAATGCTTGTAATGTTTAATTGCTCTTTTAACAGCCACCCACATCATTTTATTTCATGACAACTGGCAATTTGGCATTTCAAATCAAAACAAACTCAGCTTTTCCATAATGAAATTATAATTTTAGAAAATTAATTAACTTTCTCTTACTGCGAAGGTAAAATTAATATCTGTTGCAATGTAATGTATTTCGTGAAGCCTATTTAATATCGCTCCTGTTTAGCATTGGACCCAATCAGTTTCTAAATTATAGTCATCATTGGTTTTAATTAGGTTCGGCATGAATTTGGGAGAGCGAAATTGTAATTCCAATTTGCCTTCCTAATTTTGCGTGTTTTAGGTATGTATATTTGTGATTGTAGGGATACATGGCTAAATAAAAACAGCCGTTCGGCTCGATCTTAAGGTTAAGCCGCTCTTGCCTAGGTTGGTCCGTGGATGGGTGACCGCCCATTACATACCGAGTTTCCTCTGTGCCTCGGTAGCAAGTTAAGCCTTTGGCGAGACCAAAGGCTGGCTGCAGTAGCAGCCACAGAGTCTGGATTGGTGCCCGGTTGATGGCAATAGGCTCGCCCCCAATTACATGATACTTAAACATAACCGGCAAAATGTGGGAGTACTATTCGGTACACCTCTGCCTAACCCTTCGGGGATTACAGGCGTGATGTATGAAAAAATTCGAAGCCCAAATTACAATGTTGTTCACAAAATCCCGATAATAAACATGACTTTGTGTATAAAAATTAATTTTCCTGTTTACCAGATCCGATACAATGAAATGAAAGAAAAAAACATTGCTCTGTTCATTATTCATTCGAATTATGCTCAAACGAATGTAGCTAATACGGGTTTGTAATTTTTCCTTTTTCTGATTAAAAAAATATTTTTCCTTTTAGCCCAAAAGGAGGGTTATGTGTTTGACCTGCCCCATAGCATGACCACCGTAGACAAAGATTTCTTTGACGGAAGAATCGACAAAATGACAGATTGGATCAACACAATGACAGATTTCTTTGCACTATCTGTCATTTTGTCGATTCTTCCGTCAAAGAAATCCTTGTCTACAGTGGTCATGCTACGGGGGCTGTATGTACTATGTCCTTTCTTTGTTCCCTAGTAACTCCTAAACGGATGAACCGATTTAGATAAATTATATGTCGTTAGTTTTTCACTCGGGTTTTTTAATTTTTTTTTTTACAAAAAATTGTAAGTAGGGCAGCAATTTCAAAGAAGAAAAGCAGTTTTCCGTATTGTTTTTTTACTTTCAAAAAATTTAAAATAGAAATAAGCGCCATTTTTCATTCAACGTAATATTTTTCTCATTTCTATTTTGTTTCAGCCAGGCAGTGTAATAAATCTGTTGCCCAAAAAGGTTACCTACTAAGTATGTATTACATTCTGTGAGCGTTATACAAACGATATTGACAAATCGTATTGATGTATTGTTGGGACGTGAGGTGACACGTGTTTTCGCGTATTCGCTTATTTTATCCTCAAATCTCTGGCATGGACGAGCATAAGTACTTTATTCATTACTCTGTGGTGTGTTTATCGGAATATCCGTGTAGGCCGTAATAAGGTTTATTTGTAAAGGCAAGGTTAATGATTTACCTTTCCTTTACAAAATTTACATGTTTACAAGTTTATTCTAAAAATAACTTGAAAAAAAATTGATTTTGAACAGTTTTTTTCATAAGACATGGTTAATTATGTATTTGTAGGGCAGAGTGACGTAGGCAATGTTGCTCTGTTTTGAATATTAATCTTCTTTTTATTCATTATAATAACATCTTCATCATTTAGTATTTTCAAATTCCTTCAAGTACGACAGTAATAAAAATTAAATTGCAATATCAATATCAATAAGCCTCCAGTCTATTTTTGTCAATTCATATCAACCGACCTCCTTTCTCGCTCAACACTGATCCAGAAATAGCAAATCCACATTTACACTTCAAGCCATACGTGGGCATTCCCCACCATTCCCAAAGGAGCCAGCCCGAAGTGGGATTATCATTTCTCTGTCACGAACAAGATTTTCACAGACCTCAGTACCTACTGACACTTAGCTCCCAAGCTACCAGGAAATACGTGATAAAGGAAAATTTTGACATCGTGATTATCTTCTTCACACAATAAAAGGTTTATACTTGTACTTCAGATTCTGACAAGCGTTATCCATGTTTAATAACGTGCCTTAAAAAGGGACTGAGAATGTGAAACGTAATTTTCTGCAACCTTTAAATTTTAAACGGCCGTGGAGTGGGTTTCTGCTATAAGAGCAAGAATTTATAATATAACATGAGTAGGTAAAGGGTTGGGCTTTTATTGTTTAGCTGGGTTTGATTGAAAACCGGAGTCCCTCATTAGATGGCCGGTTGGTATATCTGTAGTGACCCTCGTTTTGTATCTATTTAGAAAAGGTTTTTAGTAAAGATTCGTTCAGTACTGCCAATTAAGGCTCTATTTTGAACATTCACTATGACATAAAATGGTTCGATAATTTATCTTTAAAATAATTTCATAATAGTAACTTGTTTTTTTCTGTCCCGATTTTAATGTAATATTATAATTTCTAAATAATTAAGACTTAGAAATCTGAAGTGTTAACTGACCTTTGTTACAATAACTTATCTTTAACGAGTTTTATATTATACAAAAACTACTTCTTTTATGATGAACTGGTATGTAAATATTCCCCACAGTAACGAAAGGGCCTATACTATAACTCAGCACCTTCAATTCAACGCACTATCGAACGTAAGCCCCTACTGAAAGGAAGCTCCAGATCCTAGCATTAACGGTCGGCAAGTTAGATAGCGATGCGAAAACCCAGACTTTGCGCACCATTAGTCACAATGGATATTAGACCATTTGTATTAAAATGGGCTCTTCTATAGTCGCCAAAGAGTTAGCGAAGTGTCCATTTCTATTGATTGTTACATTTACATTTTCTCCATTGTCATTTATTTAACGTTGTAAACGTCGTGACACAAAACTGTTTTGCAAAAACCGTCAAGTGCGAGTCGTGCTCACACGCACACAAGGTTCCGTAGCACAAAACAATATAATAAAAATATTTTGAAGGCTTATTCATATATTGTATTGCATTACATTCAACAGCAAAACTAAATTTGTTTTTCATAGCATATTAATGAAAAACAAAGTTACTGCCGCAGTTTGATGAAAAAGTCCCATATCTCAAAAACTAAATATAAAATCTTATTCAAACCAATTTTCGTTGATAGTTTTTTTACGCTCTACAATCCTACATTTTTCAGAATTTCCTTCCTCATATGGAAGTGTCTATCTTTCAAAAGATTGACTTAGAGAAAAAATGGTTTTTGGGAACCTCAATGTCATTTTTAGAGACCTATCTATAGACACACATAAAGGGTGTAAATAGAGCCTTAACATAAAAGAAAGGCACTTGTTCTCCAAGTCTTTGCAATAATTTTTTTGTTCTAGGCCATACCTGGGAACCTTCTAGTTACGGAGATATTGGGGGTCAAAGTTCCAACTTTTTCACGAGTTTTTTTTTAAATACATGTTTTTAATGTAAGGTTTTTACTTTACACACTTACACGACCCCCGTACTATTCAATCCGTCCATCAGCACAATGATTCGAGTGCTTTCCATCGGGTCCTACCTTAAAACGTGATTTTTCACCCCAAAAAAAAAGTCGATTCCCAGCAATAATTTTTGCGTAAAGTTACTTAGTTTGATGTACAAAATGCTTCTTTGACGGATATGTGAAGGGTCTGTTTACACCCTGTATAGGTTCGATGGTTTTTTTAGTTTCAGTTCCATGTAAGGAGTATCTTTCCCTTTAATCTTTTCTTTTATATTTAAAAATTGTAAAGCGGTTGACAGAATACATCTAGCTACCAAGTTTCAACTGTGTAGTCTTAATAGTTTCGGAAAAAATGTTATTATACAAATAGAAGACAAGAAAACTTTTGATCCAATATGCTCAGGTGAGAGTGTAAAACTAATATCGTTTACAATAAAGGTGTGAGTTATAAAACAGACATAATCCAGGTTTAATATAACTTCTAAGAATTTGTTTTCGAAGTCTGATTTGTTTGTAAAAGTTTCGAAGGGCTTAAATGTTAGAGGACAACATTTTTTTGGACAGAAATATAGACACGTGTCCCATTTGTGTACAGTCGCCAGCACATCAAGTTACCACAAACTGTCAAACTTCCCCATATGATTTTAAACCTTAAAATGTTGATGGTTAAGTTCAAAATTGAATGACAAAATTTGACAGTTTGTGATAACTTGATGCGATTGCGACTGTGCATCTAAATCTACACAGTACACATTTTATAAGATAAAGTCACGTAATTCTGATTCTGTTGTGGGGTTTCATCACCATTTAGATGCTTCGTTTCTTCCAGAAGTGATAATCTTACAGTAAATAAATCCAGACGTTTTGTCAAAACGTAAAAATCTTGCGAAATAAACTAAAGTAATAAGTAAGTCCCTTCATCTGTTGGGCTGTCTCCTTTACACGGCAAATAACTGAACCGACGCCATACGTCGATTTTAAAATTAAAAATATTCGTTTCACTTATAATATTTTCATAATTTTAAGAATTTATTCCAATCTATGGATGATACTGATTGTGTTTGTTGCAATCAATTTAACTAAAGTGCCATAGGATAATAATTGTATTTTCGATTCAAGAATCGACACATTTACGGTACGTTTACACCGCGCGTTCTAAGGCCTCTTATCGATTGTTATTAGACAGATAGATACTTGGAAAATGTTCATCCTGAAAAATTGTATGAAAAAGATGATGCAGACAAGTTGATAAAAGCTAGTGAAAGAATGATTAAAAATACTTTTTCTTAACCAATTTTTAACGTGGTATGAATTCTATTCAATTTATTAACAAGTTATAAACTTTGCAAACTAATTTATTACATAAAAGTAAGTAACAAGACTAAATTATATCGAATATAATTTGGTTCTTTGACACTAGGAGCCTAAATTATCTAATGTAATAGTCAGTGATAGGAATAGGTAGTGCCTATTTGCCTAAACTTCGAAGAACAGAGACAAGAAACGGAGACTTCCTTAGGACTAAATTTTTTCCGAGACATCTGTCCCGAAATTTCGAGACAACACATAAATACATTTAAAAAAATGTTATTTGGAATAAGTAATTCGTCTATATTTACCTAAAGTTTGCGACTAGATATATCATAATAAAATAATAACATACACAGTCGTTACAACCATAAAATTTTCAGAATTTTATTTTGGAGAACATTTTGTAAATGACTTGTTGATCGTAATACACAATGAATCACAATGTTTGAATAAGAAGCAGTACACGTTTCGAAGTAAATATCTTCTTTCTAGCTCACTCTCGGCTACGTTTAATGAGATTTCTAAAGTTCAAGTGTAAAAAAGGCATTATATGTAACACATACTATGATTTAAAAGAGTGTCCATGGAGTAGCATATGTGCTATTCCACACCTTAATCTATATCACTACCAAAATCAGCATTTTCAGTGGAATTGAGTAATGGACATCCATACAAACTATCACATTTATAGACAAACTTTAGATAAATATAGACGAATTACTTATTCCAAATAACACATTTTTTTAAATGTATTTAAGTGTTGTCTCGAAATTTCGAGACAGATGTGCCGGAAATAATTTAGTCCTAAGGAAGTCTCCGTTTCTTGTCTCTGTTCTTCGAAGTTTAGGCTAATAGGCACTACCTATTCCTATCACTGGTAATAGTAGACAACATCTAGGTGACGACACCATTTCTTATAAAGGTTGATGCCTGTTTTCATAAACACTTAGCAAAACCAATAATAATAAATAAAATAAAAAGCTTTGCGCTTAGTGCAGTAGTCAGTCATCGGAGGAAAACGGGCATTATTACTCTTAGTCGTCAATTACACCTACGTCATAAGAAGTGCCTTGTACTTGGTAGGCCCTTTGGGATTATAGACGTGACCGTTTAAGGTTCGACATGGAGTATACAGGGTGTAAGGGCCAGCCCTCCACAGACTGATGGGGTGAATTCGGTATATCATACTAAGATGACCGGTACAAGAAATTATTTCAGGAATGTAATGGGAATCCAATAAATATGATTTGTTTTATTTCCTCATACGCAATGTATCGTTACCGTGGCAAAACGCACGCAGCGAACGGCAAGCGTGACGACGAGTTCGATGAATTCTGTGGCTAGGCAGGAAGTAAACATCTGATTTCACGCGTCGTTCGTTAGAGTATTTCAACATCCATTGTTGGTTTTTTGGTTTTATCCGTATTATTTAAATGAATGGGGTGTTGCGTACAGGGAATGTAATTTTACATTGAAATAAAGGAATAATAACTGAAAAAATTATTAAAAATATGAAAACTTTCCGGAGAAAAAATCCGGTGGCATATGATTCAAAATAAGGAGCTGAATGCACCCTGTCAGTTTGTGGTGGGCTGTTCCTTACACCCTGTATTGAACCAGAAACGGTTTTCTTTCTTTCAGTTGTTACGTACGTCATCATCATCTGCCTAGCCTTTTCCCAACTATGCTAAGGTCGGTTTCCAGTCTAACTGGATGCAGCTGAATACCAGTATTTTACATGGAGCGACTGCCTCTCTAACCCACAACCGACTTACTGTAGTACTGGGTAATAGGGTAGCCCTTGGTATGACTGGTTGTCAGACTTTCGAGCCACTAACTACTTAACGACTGTCAAAGATTGACAGCCGGGACACGCCGAGCCATGGAGGAAACTCTGTATGTAATGGGTGGTCACCCATCCACGGAACAACCTAGGCAAGCGCGGCTTAACCTGAATTACTGCTACTATTTAGCCACGAGCTGCTCTTAGCTATTATGTAGAGAGGTACTACAGGATAATATCGTTCTACGCATAAATAAAATAGAGTCCATTTTATTAAGCTTAAAATAAGATATTCCAAAATACGGGCTACCGTTACCCTAAGTCTAAATTAAATTCTCACAAACGTAATCTAAAGAATGATCCTAAATCAACATTATAAAATTACTATTCCATACAAAAATATTGTTTTAGGCTTCTCAAACACAAGATTTAATCATCAATATTCTGTAGGTGTTCTTAATTAAGCACGTGATAGATGGGTTTATTCATGAGTTAAAATTTATTTTTTCTCTTATAAAGGGACCGAATAATAATTATTTTTGGTCGTCAGCAAAGGGTTGTAGACGATACCTATTGAAAGGATAATGAATTCAGATAAAATCTAACTACTCAGATGTTTTCGTTGGAGTTTAGAAATCTTGGTATGATTAACTAATTAAAATTAAGTACAGTTAATAGTCAATGTAAAGTCACAGTCAAAATACGTTAGTCACCCTAAGGGTCCATTCCCACCAATACAAGCAGAAAAATCCTCTCGCACTTTTTTCATGTCACTGAATAAAATACGGTATCTGTATAACATTTAAGTATAAAATTGGGCACTCGCGCATCCTCGAGCACGAGTGAGGAAAAGTTTTGACCGTACTCTGGAGCAAAAATATTTTCCGTGATTTGCATCACTTGAAATACCAAAGATACTTTATAGAAATTGAAATAGTCCAGACGCATTTCTCTCTGTATTTTTGTTTCATTCTCAAACTTTCAATAGTATCCTTGCTTCACATCGGAATCCAATAAACTTGAAGCAAAACCGTTGCAACATTTACATTAAAGAAAAAAAAAACTAATAATGCGAAGTACGGTACCGCGACATCCAACTTAGTTGAAAAAGTTCGCAGGAAAGTTTGTATACCAGTTATGTGTATCATCATCATCATCATCATTTCAGCCGAAAGACGTCCACTGCTGGACACAGGCCTCCCCCAAGTGTCGCCACATTGACCGGTCCCGTGCGACTCGCATCCAGCGGATCCCTGCAACCTTCACCAGGTCATCGGTCCTCCTAGTGGGAGGCCTTCCAACGCAACGTCACCGTTATGTGTATGTAGTTATGTATTTTATTACCTAAAAAAAAGTTAGGGTGCATCCACACTATACAGGGTGGAAGTGACCCACGCGGTTACCATGTATTCAGTACATCATCAACCCGCACAGAAATGTTTTGACAGCTATTAAACAGCTGTTTCCTACAAAACTGCAATACCTATACGGTCAAAATGTATGGAACAGTAAATTTTTTTTGAATCACCGATCGGGAGGGGGTTCAGAATGATGTGCTGAATAATTGGTAACCGCTTTAGTGTCGGTGTCCCGTCCACCTTGTATAACATAACATGTTATAAAACATGATTGCCGAAATTGTTAGAAATTATGTGGATGTGTTATATACAACATTAGTTTTAGTATACGCGAAACCTGAAACACGTGTCTAGTTTTTTATGTAAAGAATCTATGTACAGAATTTCAGAACTGTATCATGAAAAATCACAAAGTTCTAAGCTTGTTCTGTAACCTGGTTTTCCGCACAAAAACGTGGTCACCACGCGGCGCGTCCGCGCCTCCAGCGTCGTCTTGAGCTTATTGATAATAATAATTTGGCAGTAGGTACCTAAATGATTGCCATAGGTACCTAGTGTCGCTCGGTGTCCAACTTGTAACTTTTTTAAATATTTTTGGGACAAAATATAACATGGTTTAAAAATTCTTGGAATCGATTCAGTTACTTATTCTGAACAAACTATATTCAGGTTTCGCATATACTAAAAATAGTGTTGTATAACAAAAGTTTTCTCACATGTTACTTAATCTATATGCAGCCCTAGGGGTGAACTTACCGAGATTATCGGCTCGATGTAGGGGGAATATGGCCACCCATAACACCACCAATAGGCCTGTTCTTCTCTCCATTTTGCACACACTGTCAGTTTCGCACATCTGAGTCAATTTGTGATGAAGTTTCGGTTTTGAACGCCATGATTACACTGTCTTTGGAAGATGGTGATTTTGGAAGGCTCAAGCGGTGTTAGACTGGACCTGAGAACAAAGAAAATGTGTGATTAGACTCCGGTTATTTAGATGTTACGTAACATCTGCATAATAAGGTGATGGATGATATCACCATGAGTAGGTAGATACAGCAGGCTGCATACTTGTTTTAACAAAGAGCAGTATAAGCTAGCCACTTATTCTGTTGAAACTCTGTCCAACTTGCTCCCATCCGTCCCAGTTGCTTTTGTCTGTACATAAGGTCAGATGGGAAAAATAGTGCTATCGACACGCAAGCCCAGCCTTAAAGTCAAAGTGTAGCGGCGGTTAAAAAAACCAGCGCCATCTATGCTTCAAATGCAGAACTAATATAAGAAATGGCGCTATTAAAGTTATCCGCGACTTGAGATTATATACAAAAACCACAGCCCCCGTAGCATGACCACCGTAGACAATGATTTCTTTGAAGGAAGAATCGACAAAATGACAGATAGTGCAAAGAAATCTGTCATTGTGTCGCGTCGGCACAATCTGTCATTTTGTCGATTCTTCCGTCAAAGAAATTCTTGTCTACGGTGGTCATGCTGCGGGGGCAGGCCAGTAGACCACCAGACACAACACCTGTCTAGTCGGGGGGTATTCGCCTTTCTATGAGGGATGAAGAATTTTACACCCTATTCTTCATACACCTATACCACCAATCGACGAGCGGTCGGCTGTATAAACATCGATCAAAAATTTACTTTTTACCAATGAACATTTCCAGAACCGCAATTTTTACCTTATAAGTATCCATAACTTACGGCACAGAAAAATATCGCAAGGAAACCTAAACGAATGGTCTCAAATTGCCAACACGTAGTGAGCTAACGTGTTGATCAATGCCCGCTCATTTTTTGTATGAAAAGAATCATGCTGTGGAAAATTCCTGTACTAAAATTATATTATTCTAGCTGACCCGCACAACTTTATCTGCACCACATAAGATAGAGAGGGTGTCAACTTTAAAAGATAGACATGCTATGGCGGACTCATGATTGTTGCGTAACTTTAACCGTTTACACAGCGCACACAACGGAAGCTCTCAAAAGGAATAAATTTTCCTGTTTTTGCAACGTTTTTCATTGATGCTCCGCTCTTATTGTTTGTAGCGTAATGTTATATATCCTATAGCTTCCCCGATAAATGGACTTTCCAACACTAAAAGATTTTTTCAATTCGAACCAGTAGTTCCTGAAATTAGCGCGTTCAACCAATCAAACAAAAAAACTCTTCAGGTTTATAATATTTTCGGCACAAACAAACAAAAAAATCTTTCCTCTTTATAATATTAGTATAGATATCCTACGTACATTCATGTACACACACACAGGCATTTTTCCTATTGAGGTATGCAGAAAATACCGAACACCACATACAACAATTACAGACAGATATCATCTACTTAATCCAGGTATACACGTATGTCGTTTGCAAGTACTAAGCACTTGACCTGTCTAATGAACATCACCAATAAGGTCAGTGTGTGTCGCGCCTTAGAAGGCTAGGGCGTCAGCTCTCGACGTTTCCACTCACGACTGTCTTGTACATAATTAGATGCCTTTTATTCATCCTCTCAACATGACCTAACTCTCTCTAGGCATACTCTGTCGAGGACTTTTGGCCGAAAGGTGTCGAATACCGACGATTCTGCGGACGGTTACGCGACACTACGGAGCAAAGCAAGACGTCAACGATTCGTGTCTAGTTATAGTTTAATAAGGTTTTTTTATGTATTAGTTTATTACTTTATAAGTTTATTTTGTGTATTTTTATCTATGGGCCCCAGTTGCCTGACAATAAAATGATTGAATTACATTTTCTTCATTCACATTAGCGAAATAATTGGGTCTATAGTTCCGAAGATTACTCCTACGTCCAAACTCACAAATAAAATTGCATATACTGTCACACCTTCTGGGCAAAAGCCCCCCCCCTTTCATTTCCAATTCTCCTTTACGTTTTAGAAACTTTACCTACATACCTAACTAATAGAAGAACTTTTCCTAAAAGAAACAGTCTAAATTAACTCATGAGTCGTTTAAAACTAGTATAATGTGTTAAGCGCCATAATTACTAGTAGTCACCTACTTTGAACCTCGTCAACACTATGTAAATTAAGTTAAATGTCCCGCAATGATATGTCGGGTCCCGTTCTCGTTCCCGGGAAACCGGGAAATAAGGCCAAGTTATCCCTCATAAATGCTTAAAGACTGCTTCACTATGTAAATCGCATGTTAATGGGGCCACGCAACTACGCGGTAATTGTTTTATAAAATTAAGAGCAGTTGCATAAATCTGAGATTCATTAAGTTCAATGGTTAATGTTGTTTTGGTATTTAGTAGTGATTTAATACAGGGTGTAAACAGACCCTTCACATAACCGTCCACCAAGCATTCTGTACATTAAACTAAGTAACTTTACGCAAAAAATATTGCTGGGAATCGACTTTTTTTTTTTGGTGTGAATAATCACGTTTTTAGGTAGGACTCGATGGAAAGCACTCAAAGCATTGTGCTGATGGATGGATTGAATAGTATGGGGGTCGTGGAGGTGTGTAAAGTAAAAATCTAACATTAAAAACATGTATTTAATAAAAACTTGTGAAAAAGTTGGAACTTTGACCCCCAATATCTCCGTAACTAGAAGATTCCAAATGGTCTAGAACAAAAAAAAATGATCGCACAGACGGGGAGAACAAGTGCCTTTCAGATGTGTTAAGGGTCTATTTACACCCTTTATATAAATAAAGAAAAAAAACAAAACAAAAAAAACAAAAAAATAAATAAATAAATAAATATAACCGTAAATACACGGTGTTTGGTATAAGTCCTGACATTTTTTTGAGAGGAGGTGCAATATTCTATGTGAACATAAAAGTCTTAGTAGTAATTCTAAGACACACTTTCCTTCGTAAGTTATTATTGCAAGAACTGGATGTGATTATTAAGAAATGTGATTACACCATGTATATTATAGAAAGGGGAGAAGTCAAACTTAGTAGGTAGTGGGTAAAAAGAGCGTTAATCTGGTATGCACTAGTAGTCAAGTCATTATAGTGATAAGTGCAATAACTGCGAAATTAATTAAAAACATTAAAATTATATATTTGTCGGATTGTCAGGATTTATTCCGTTTTCGCACGTACATCATGTGGGCAGACGATGGGTTATGTGCTATGAAAACATACTGGGTGCGATACACCGTTTCAAGCAAAACTAACGAATTACTCGAGACCACAACCCAACACATTAACACGGGGCACAATGAATTGGGTACAGTTCCAAGACGTCGCAACTCCACCGTGATTAGACGCTGAATATCGCCCTCGCCTCGAACTGAACATCAGGGCTCTGTAGAACCAAGCTGTGGTGTGGGTAGACTTGTAAGTAGGTTGCGTGATGTTACCACCGGTGTACTGGCGATTCATTTTATGTCCATACTAACGATCGGATCCGACATATAAATGATAACGATTCAATGTTGGTTGCTTTTTTTTTAAACGTTGCCTCACACTAGGAAATTCTACTGAATTTTACAAAAATTCAAAGTCACTTACCTACACAAACAGCCAGACCCGGAACAACTATCTGTAGGCCATACAAATATTTTTTCCGTGCGGGGATCGAACCTGCGACACGCAACGCAGCAGTCAATCGCTCATGCACTGCGCCAACCGTGCCGTCAATTTACTAAGAATAAAAATTTACAGTACTGAAAGAAGGTAGAGTATAAATTGTTGTAATCGACTGAATATATACTTACTGTAAGTACATACATACTAACGTACCTATATTAACAAAGTTTAGTTTTTACCCGACTACGGCGAAGCCAAGAGGAAGGGTTATGATTTTAGCAGTCGTATGTATGTATGATTGTATTTACGTATGTTCCTCCGTAGTGCCTAAACTATTCATCCGATTTGTCCGGTGTAAATCGATTCGTTATAATGGCCCGGGTAACATAGGCTACATTTTAACCGACTTCAACAATAGGAGGAGTCGATTTTACGTTGTAAACCCCGAATTTAATTAGAGCGTGATTTTTCAGTAGTCGGGTTTTAGTTGTAGTATACCACACAAATTCTTGTTTAACTAAGAGCTCTCAACTTCTTAGTAAGCTTTTAAGTTGATGCGGTAATTGATCGATTACATTACTTTATAATAATAAAAAATTATGCCTTTGCACAGCCTCTAGGGAAATTTATATATACCGGAGTGATAATGTAGGCGGGTGTTCATTTGCAAATGAAATCTGATCTAAAGCTCAATTAGCTATGTAAATACGCAGTAAAGAGACGCCACCATCACTTATTACGGGAATATTTTAATCTTACTTTGCTGAGGGAAAGAGATGGCGATATACAGGGAAAACAGTGTTCTTCCTTTTCTTGCACGGAACATACGGCTATGGGTACAATTTAGACACTTTTGTATTAAGGACTTGCGGCCACGAAACTGAAGCGAAGCGCGACTGCTGAGCGTGGAGTCCCGAGTTCGATTCCCGGGTCCGGCAAAAAGTGCTATTGGATTTTTCCATTAGAAATTTCTGAGTAGTAGCCCGGAGTTTGGAAGTTGGCGGTATGAGACTCCCGTGCTTCGGAAAGCACGTGAAGCCAGTCCTGTACCCCATCTCTCTCCGGCCGTGTCGGATTGCCGTTCCATTAGACTATGAGAGAAAAGGAACAGAGAGTGCACCTGTGCCTGCGAACATACTCTCACGCTGAAGGCTAATCTCCGCCAGGATTGGCTGCCATGACCGAAAACGGTCAGGAGGACTATATATTTAGGATTTATGCCAAACACTGAACAACATTTAAAATTACCGCGTCTCATAAAACAACCCAATACTGACACTTCTTGACTCGCGAATGACGAACGGAGGTTGTAATGAGGCCGTGTCCTAAATACATAACCTAGTGATACGCAAATACAATGCGTCCCCACGAACGTTTGTTCGTTCACGCGTCGATAGCTTGGGTTAACACAAAAGATCGCGGTGATCGCGTATTCTCGCGAAGATCGCATATTCTCGCGACGATCGCTTATTCTCGCGACGATCGCGTATTCTCGCGACGATCGCTTGCGGATGTGTAAATGGGCTTTCATTCATTAAACACCAAATAAATCTTGAAAGTAGGCCATAAGTAAGAGAAAACATCCGGATGGTACCCCCAAGCGGAAAATAAATGCGAAAATGATATCAGCATTTCTCTCACATCGGTAAATCTTACTATTTTCCTTATTCAATCTAATATTAAATCTCGATCTTCTCTATGAACAAGTTAAAAACATTTACCCGTTTGGGAATAATATTTTCTCAAGAACTTCTCCCAATAGTTTTCTTTGGTGTACTATGTATTTAATATTAAAATCATATCTCGATTTGCACGCCGAATATTCATTAGACTTTAGGTTTAAAACTGTGGCTTAAGCTTTGGTGCCTATTTAAATTCTACTAAAGTTACTGAGACGTTTTAAATAAGTTAGTTTAGAATACCTAGTCTAGTCTGAGGTATTTATAAGGCTTACTTTGATTGTGTTTCAGATTCCTGTAATAAAGACCATGATTCTTGCCATGCAGATACATAATTTCAGAATACGGGCTGTTACTTACAATGTGTTAATTCTTAAGAGAATAGAAAAAAAACAATAAGGACGCGTGCTAATCAATGTGATTGTCGCATGAACACGTTTCCATCGTTAATTTTGAATGCATGGTCGCGCCAACTTCCGTTTTTTCGAAGTACCTAATGAGTGACATATACGGGGTGGAATACACCGACGCTAAAACGGTTACCACGTATTCAGTACATCATTCTGAACCTCTACATATTATTAAAACAGCTGTTCCTACAAAACTGCAATATACATATACACGATCGAAATTTATGGAACAGCTGATTTTTTAAAAATAATCGATGAAAAATTTATGTGATAAAAAAAAAAATGAAATTTATAGAAATTTTTCATAATTTTTCAGAATTAGGTTAGGTTCAGAATGAAAGCTTCAGAATGATGTATTGAATAAGTGGTAATCGTTTTAGCGTCGGTGTCCCTTCCACCATGTACGTATAATAGATAGGTATCGAGTGACCTAATTAATTTTGTAAAATTAAATAGAAACTCATTAACACTGAATTTAATATTTCTGCCTATCTTTTGCTGTTCCACATGCGAAAATTAATGATCCATTACCGCGAGTATCGTATACCTAAAATATCAAGTTACGGAAACCCGTAATGGCTGGAAAACTAGGTTAGTTTACAAAAGAAACACGGACGCCTTACAACAAAATGTATTATAATGTGGGGTTTTATAACATACACCCGTTGTCACCAACAATTATTGACAACTAGCTGTTGCCCGCGACTTCGTTCGCGTGGAAATTTTATTGTGTATGCGTGTTCGATTCCCGGGTTGGGTAAAGTGTTGTTTGGTTATTCCATCAGGAATTATCAGTAGCAGCTACGGAGTCAAAATCAAAATCAAAATATTTTATTTCACATAGGCCTCGATGGGCACTTATAAAACGTCGACAAAAAGGTGCACGGTTCGGGTTGGTCGCTTCCTATGGAGAAGAACCGGCAAGAAACTCCATGGGTGCTCTTTTCAAATCATTTGGTGTTACAGTATTATGGATACAGCATTTGTACTTAAGTATGGGGGGACAGGAGTCTGGATTTGTGCCCGATTGATGGCAATAGGCTCGCCCCCTATTACATGGGACTTCAACATAACTGGTGTAATGTGGGTGTACGATTAGGTACACATCTGTGCCTAACCCTTCGGGGATTACAGGCGGGATGTGTGTGAGAACTGAAGGCCTGATCAAAATGTGATAATGTGGGTGATGACTACAAAAGGCGTGTTTTTGGGCGCTTTTATTCTGGGCGGCAGAGGTCTGAACGGCGTTGAGGCGACGAAATGGCTTAAAAACTGGAACATTATGGTGCCATACGACTTTTTTGTCAAAGTGAACAATCAAACGCCTTGTTGGGCGCTATTTCTTTATTTATTCTAATACCGTTTTGTATACAACATTTAAAGAATTAAATTGAACCGCTCTCTCCTTTAGCCACTCCTGACTGTTATAATATTACTGCCCAGCTCTGTGATACGAAGCCTGGTTCCATTGCACAGTCTGGGAGTTAACCCCAGGGAGTTGAGAAATTCAACGGGGTAGGCAGTACTATCATCATTAGCCATCACAGGGTCTATGAATGTCGACGCCATATCATTTTATCCCATTTTGTCATATCATTTTTATTTATTTGATTGACACACTCGTTCTTTGGCGACAGCACTACCCCTCACACAACCACCCTTCATTTTTTATATTAACCCCCAAATTTGGAAAAACGTGCATGATGTAATGATATGGATGTGCGTGCATCCTCTGTAGCCACTGGATGGGAAAATTCTTCGGAAAATAGAATTTTCCCATCTGCGCCCGATTCTAGACGACCCCACTCCACCACTCCCATTTGCAGCAGCATATTCGCAAAGACACCTGCTTCGTGGTCGTTGTACAGTTGGACGCACATGTTGCAAGTAAGATGGATCTTTTCGATCCCAGACAACAGTGGCGACGCCTTGAGACATTTATTGAGGCGTTTATTTCATCCGCCGGTGTGCCCCTCTCAATAACTTGCAGTATCTGTCTAAAGTCGCCTGCGAGCAAAACGACAACGCCACCCATCAGCGCCTGGTTGCCGCGAATGTCCTGCAAGCTGCGGTTCAACGCCTCTTATGCACTTTAAACTTGCACTACTGCAAAAGGACTCCCCGGTCGCTGTTTTTGGTGACGTTGTTGAGGTATCTTCACTTGCAAGATTCAGCGGCAAAATGAAAACGGAATGTGCAATTCGGCCACCGTTAAGCAAAGTTGCAGCAATGTCCGAGGGAGCCACAGCCAGCTACGTGACCGCACGGTTGGCGCAGTGGCTGAGCGAGTGGGTGCTGCGCTGCGTGTATCGGGTTCGATTCCCGCACGGATCACATTTTTGTATGGCCTACAGGTAGTGGTTCCGGGTCTGGCTGTTTGTGAGTTTAACTGTCTGTAAACACACCCACGATACAGGAGAAATTCCAAGTGTGGGCCTGGACTGGGGCAAGGTTAAAAAAAAACTTTAAAGCTGTATATAGCGGTCCTTGAGGAGTTGGGCCAGCAGAAGATTTAGCACAAATGCAATGTGACGGCACAGTTGGCGCAGTGGCTGAGCGATTGACTGCAGTGCTGCGTGTCGTGGGTTCGATTCCCGCACGGAACAAATTTACTACGTCGTTGGTTTTATCTAATTTTATTTTTTGTTTTTATTATAAAGTTTTTAGAGATTTTTTTCGGCCAGTGAAAATTGGTCAATTAATATTTGTTAAATTATGATTACCTAACTGTCTTTGAATGGTTAAAAAAAACCAAAAGCATATTAATCTACTTTATAATGATTTGAAAATCATAAAGCATTAGAAAAAAACAAAATATCTAGTTACAAAAAGTGAAAACAGGTTGCGGTTTACAGGGAGCTGTGAACCGTCAGCCTACCTCGCTTCGCTTCGATGACAAATAGGCTAAAATAGCCGTTCTTTTCTAATGCATTGTTTTTTCATCTACATCCGTTCAGCCGTTCTGGCGTGATTGAGTAACAAACATCCATCCATCCATCCAAATTTTCGCATTTATAATAGTAGTAAGATACAAAAGACAGATATGATATTGATACCTAAATATTTTTCAAGTAACGAATTACGTGCTTTTTTTTAACAATCAAGACGCATCAGAAATCATACATTACAATCATCCACCCTCCAACAAAAACAACAAAGACGAATTTATTTTTGGGACCTAACAATAATAGATCTAACCGTAAATAATAGTTGTGCAAAACTAAGAACAACGACACAACAAAATAGTTTCAAATTAATTTCAATAACTGGTATATTTTATTGGGAGCGATAGGTGAAATTGAAAACATCGAGCACCTGTGGACAGCACACAACGACGTTGTCAGTTCAGAACACCATCGAACGGCCAGATTAAAACATGAGGAATAATTTAACTTTATTCACCAATAATTTAACTTTATTCATAAGAATTTATTATATAAAAAAAAAAGAAAAAGAAAAAATAGAAACTTCTTACTTTCATAAAAAAAGAGAAAATAAATAATAATAATCTCTATCAAAAAAAATACAACCTATTACAAAAAGTATAATTTTACTGGGGATCGAACTTGCGACGTGATGCACGTAAAGCGGTCATGACACCGTTTCTCTATTTGCTTCGCTGACATATACTTTGAAATAGACGTTGTTATGCATATCATGACTGAAACGATAAACAATTGAATAATACTGACATAATGCAATATTGCTCATCCCCTTCAGCAAGTAGCGTGATAATATATAGCCTAACATTTGAAGAAGCCTATTACAGATATTTGTGCAAAATTTGAACAGGATCTGTGCAGTAGTTTTTGCGCCAGGTCGGAACATCGGACCGGATTTTAACGATTTTATTATATTATTATTATTTCCTTTATTTATATTTTGACAAATTTTTAACATTTTTAAATATTCCTTAGAAAAAAACAATATAAAAAACATTTAAAAATATAAAAAATTGTAGCCCACCGGTATCGGGAACAGGGTCCAAGCTACCGGCGGTCAGGGCTCCAAAGAGAGGAACCTCCTAACAATACGAGCCGTGTCTAGAAGTACCGCTCTCTGAATCAAGCCCTTGATCCAGCTGCCTAACGAGAGCCTCCTCAGGTATTGGTCGAGGCTCTTGGCAATTAAGCCATGGGCTGATACAACTATCGGCACAATGATCGCTGAGTCCACATCCCACATGTCGACAACCTCGTGAGCCAAGTCAAGATACTTGATTTGTTTATCTTTCTCGGCTTTCACGAGGTTCTCATCATGCGGGACCGTTATGTCAACAATCATTGCGCGCCGCTCTGATCGATCCACCACCACTATATCAGGCTTATTGGCTACAATAGTCCTGTCAGTGATGATGGATCGATCCCAGTACAATGTGATACTGCCATTTTCGAGAACTGGGTCGGGCACATACTTATAGTACGGCACTTCCGATTCCACAAGGTTGTATTTTAGAGCAAGTTGCTGATGTATAATCCTGGCTACAAGGTTGTGTCTATGCAAGTACTCTCCGTTAGCCAGACGAGAACACCCGGAGATAATGTGACGGATTGATTCGCCTGGACGGTGGCATGCCCGACATATGTCAACCGTACCATCCTTCACAATAAATTTCCGGTAGTTATTCGTCATCATAACTTCATCCATAATTGCACAGACAAAACCTTCGGTTTCTCCGAAAAGGTCCCCGGAACGTAGCCAGGCTACGGACGCTGATAGGTCTACATCGGGTCCATGCAAGGCCCGGAAAAAGCGTCCGTGAAGCTCCTTACTCTGCCATACCTCCATGCGGTCGTTAGTGTCAAGCACTACAGGTTTGCGCCAGTTCTCTTTAGCCAAGGAAAGCGGGGTAAGGCCCTTGTCCACCACGACGACATCTCGATGCATCCCCACGTCGGCTTGAAGGAAATATTCCCTGAGATTGCATATCTCGCGATTGTGGAGAGTCTTAGCATTTAAAAAGCCTCGACCCCCACACTTCCGCGGGATATACAATCTCATAACTGAAGAACGCGGGTGATGCATACGATATGCCGTCAACAATGTACGGACCCTCCTATCCAGGGCGTCTAGTTCTGTTTGAGTCCATTTGAGTATGCCGAAAGAGTACATCAAAACCGGCATGACCCAACCGTTGAAGGCACGTACCTTATTTCCGCCTGATAAAAGACTATTAAATACTTTTTTCAGGCGGCCAAAGAAGCGCTCCTTCAACGATTGCTTCATGTCAGCAACATTGATGCCCAGCGCTTCCGACATACCCAAATACTTATAGGTTTCGGTTGCTGAGAGGGATCTAAGATTTATGGAATTCGAGAGCTGGGTTCCCACGGATTCCACAATCTCCCCTCGCTTTACATGCATGACCGCACATTTGTCCACACCAAATTCCATCCTGATGGCGCTACTGAAAGTTTCAGTTACCTTCAGTAGCTCCATCAGTTGTAAATCGTTGGGGGCAAAGAGTTTCAGGTCATCCATGTAAAGGAGGTGAGATATAACTTGACCACCTCTCCTCAACCGATAGCCTAGACCTGAATCCTCCAGCAGCGTGCTAAGAGGATTCAAGGCTAAGCAGAACCAAAGTGGACTCAAACTATCGCCCTGAAATATACCTCGCTCTATCCTTATCGGCTCGCTATTCCTCTGGATTTGCCGACATCCTGGATAGCGAAGGACTGTCCGCCATTGCCTCATACATGACATCAGGAAGGTGCGCAGAGTTGCATCAACTTTATACAACTCTAGCACCCTCATGAGCCATGTATGTGGCACCGAATCATAGGCCTTCTTATAGTCTATCCAACATGTCGACAGATCCTTTCGGGAACGGCGAACCTGTTGACTAATGGCCATATCAATGAGGAGTAGCTCCTTAGTACCGCGGGACCCGTTCCTACATCCATTTTGAGAAGCAGACATGATAGAATTGTCATCTATGTGTTCGTTAATTTTAGCTCTCAAAATGGATGTAAGAACTTTATAGACCGTCGGAAGACAGGTAATCGGTCTATAATTTTTGGGTTCCGCAGTACTACCCGATTTATGGAGCAGGTGGGTTATACCTGTTGTCAGGAACTCTGGCAGCGACCCTGACTCTAAGGCTGACTGGAACAGGATCGCCAGGTGAGCGTGCGATCCTGTAAACCATTTAATCCAGAAGTTGTGCAGCCCATCCGGCCCTGGAGATTTCCAGTTTGGCAACGGACGGACTGCACGAACTACGTCTTGGGGGCTGATAGTGATTGCCCCCATTTCTGGTACTAGATCGCACGCTCGCTCAACCTCCCGAGTCCAATCACCCTCGGTATGGCTAACAGGCACCGACCAGATGCTGCGCCAGAACGAAGACATGGCATCATCATCCGGTAGGCACGTGTCAGCCACACCTTGGTCCGGTCGCTCCCAAGCCCTATAAACCCACCTTTCATCTCTTTGGAATGTGCGATTCTGAGTGTATCGGTCCACCCTCCGCTTATACCTACGAATACGGTTTGCCCATGCATACACTTTCTGCTTCAGGAAGTCGATGCGCTCTGTGACACCGGACATGTAGTCTCGAGGACCAATATCAGTCCCCGAGAATGCCCGCCGCACAAAACGCATCACTCTAGGACGAGTATTGCCCTCCCTGAAGCAGATCAGTTTGCCGATGAGTGCTCTGGCCTCACCAATACGTCGTTCAATCCTGTACTGCCATGCTGGTACGGCTGGTTTAGGTCGTGTAGCTCTGTCATCAGAAAATTTGACATGAGCTACACGACATGCCGCTACAGCCGCACAATACAGGATTGAGTGAGCATCGGTGAGGTCTTCACAGTTGTCAAAATAGTTTGACAACTGCGAATCCAGAACAGCCACCAGCGCCCTATTTTTGTTATGCATGGGCAAACGAGGTATGCGTGGTCTAAGGTCGGGTTGCATAAACCGATACTCTCGAATCGCACCCTCCAAAGCACTCCTCATTTCCTCATTGCACTGGGTACTTACATTAGTAACCATATCATTACTCACGTCGTTATCGCAATTTGATATCATAGTAGACTGTGGTGGAACCACAGCCTGCGGCGGCGTGGCAATGACCTGGCTACTCTGCATTTCCATCCGCAAGCGATCAAGCACAGTGTCATCCAACATACGATTACGCTGGATGACTCGTACCTGATCCGATAGTCGTTGTGCCGACACGTTGACAGCTGGCTCAAGCACCTGAAACAGAGAGAGCATCCGAACACGGTACGCAGTCAGGTTGTTTCCTCCCTCTGTAGCCCCATAGTATGCGCGCATGACATTTGCATTAATGGATTGCGTCCATCGCATGCGCTGCACACTCCCGCCGAGAGCTGGGACCCTATCAGAGGCCGGTGGGCCTCGAGGTCCTAAGCCGTCCGGCGGCCGGCGTCCTCCCCGTCGACGAACAGGTGGTGGCGTCGTGGGCGGAGAGAAATACTCGTCGCTCGAGCTCGACGCAACTGCCACGGCCGGTGTCACAGCACTCACGACGGGGCTGGATTCCGATGGTGGCGAGGCGGAGCTGAGCGACGGGTCCGGAGGCGATAGGCGTGCACGTCTTGCTGCTGCTCTGGTCAACATTATCTTATTTTATTTTCATTTTTAAATTTTATGTACGTGTGACATATGTCATTCCAGATCATATTTTTCTTTTTGTGATAAATTGTGATAAAATTGTTTCATTTTGCTATTGTTAAATTATTGTAGAAATTATAATATATTAAAACGGAGATTATGTTCTAGATTGTTTAAAAATAATGACGAAATTTATTAAATTAAATTAAATGAAATTATAAGACGTCTGTCTATTATTATTATTATTATTAATTATTAATTATATGTAGAGAAGAGACTAAACGACTCGAAAAACAAAACGACGACACGACGACGGCACAGTTGGCGTAGTGGCTGAGCAATTGGCTGCGCTGCGTGTCGTGTCGTGTCGGAAAAAGTATTTGTATGGCATACAGGTAGATGTTCTGGAGTCTGGCTGTTTGTGTATGGAAGTTGAAATGTTTGTCAACGCACCCACTATACCTACAGGACAAAATCCTAGTGTGTGGCAAAAAAAAGAGCTTGCTGTTGGTTTTTCAAACCTAAGCTCAGTACTGAAAGTTGCCTTATTTATTAAGGCATGCATTTAGGCAATGCCTAGTCGTAGTGAGCATGAGAATGGAGAAACGTAATTTTATAATTGAACTGTGCACTTAATTATATGATTTTGCTTATTTTACTGTACTGTATTTAATTTACAGTTTCTGTGTAAAGTAAATTGGCGAGTTCCTATCTACCTACAATTATTTACTTCATATACCCGTGTTTAAACATTTAAACAAGAATATACGAGGTAAATAATTGTAGGATAACAGAGTAATATTACATACTGCAAAACGTTTCATTGAAGTTATATTTCATTGAATATGATCGCTCTTCAAATTGCTGATACTTTTACATATACAGTGTGTAAGTGTTTCTATATAATGGATCTATAGACCGACCGCTTTAATGAGTCCTCGCGAAGCTATCAATTTAAATGGCGTATTCTGAAGGTTGTGGGATATTGTTAGGACTTTGTGGACGCTTAATGTTGCTTTGATGGGGCAAGATGGACTCATTAAAGCGATCGGTCTATAGTGGTTTTTGTCCACGGCATCGCCTACGTGAAGGCGGTCGGAAATGGTCAGAAAAGGTTAGTATGAAAGAAAATTTCGACATTTTCTTCATGAATAAGTTACACCTACGCGAAGCTGGGGATGGTCGCTAGTAATCAATAAAATACCGATATAAAAATCGAGATACTAAAAACATTATCAAACTCATAAGGATGATTTCCACCAAACGGCGCGCATCGTATCGGATAGGAAAGGATACGAACGGATGCGGCGACAGCCGATCGAGTCTGGCAAGATGTCGACGCATACGATCGGCTCCATCGCTTGCGAACGTATCCGTTTCTACGCCTAGTCAAGTATTTTCATTCCAACGGTGTTCCAGCCGAAAGGATCCGATCTGATACGGCGGCAGGCGAACGAAGCCGATCGCGCGTCGCAGCATACGACTGCCTACAATCGCTGGTCGCGGAAGGCGCCCGCGATCAAGCTGCTGTACGCGGCTTAGTAATATCAATACTGTGTAGGTACATAATTTTAATATGGTTTAAATATTGTAAAATCCGATCCGATCCGATGCAAATGTGAGCTGTTTGGTGGAAATCATCCTTTTGTATTCACAAAAGCGGAGAGGAGAAAAATTGTGAATAAAAGCCCTTAGACTGGTTATAACAAAAGCACTGTGTTTAAAGCACCCTAGATACTAATGGCTTATACATATATTAGGTAGCCCCGAACTTTGTTTTTTTTCATGTCTTACTGTATTCCGCTTTCAATCCATTCGGACCTAAATCGAGAGGCTCATTACAAACAATAACTTGTGTAATCTGTCATGATTATTCCAACTTCTTATGTTGGCAACTTTTCAAATAATATATATTATCTCTTTCCTGGAATAGAAATCCCGAGTTTTGTAACTGTAACTACTTTCAACAGATACCTTCAGTAGAATTTGTTATATTGGAGTAATATAGTTTTTATGAGTAATTCTTGCTGAACTTATATTAGATATTTTTCTGTAATATTGTAACGTTGTAGAACATATTAAATCAGTTCATTTGAAAACTATCTTGGTATAAGGATACACCAAGATAGCTGGATAGGAACAAAAATGCAGCTAAGTCTCCCACTTAGCTGCATTTTTGGTCCCTGACTATAAGGTACTAGCTGACCCGCGCAACTTCGCCTGCGTCACATAAGAGAACATAATAAAAATGATGTTATATAGCCTATAGCCTTCCTCGATAAATGGGCTATCTAACACTAAAAGATTTTTTAAATCCGAACCAGTAGAGATTAGCGCGTTCAACCAAAAACAAACTCGTCAGCTTTATAATATTAGTATAGATATGCTAGAACTTTCAATTCGGAAGCATGTGTCATCCGTCAATTCACACTGGACCTGTGGACCTGTGAACCTGTGTGGTGGATAAATACCTTCTCCCTTTTACAGAGAATTGCTTTGTCACAGCAGTAGAAACATTATACGCTGTTTGTATTAATGCTTTTGTAACATAAAACATAGCATATCATCACGCCTGTAATCCTCGAAGGGTTATGCAAAGGTGTATCTAATAGTACATCCCCATTTCGCCAGTTATGTTTAAAGTACCATATAATAGGGGGCGAGCCTATTGCCGTCAACCGGGCACAAATTCAAATTCCGTGGCTGTTACTGAGAAATTCCTAATGGATAAAGCTAGATAACAATTTACCCGACCCAGGAATCGAACTCAAGATCTCATGCTCAGCAGTAATGCTTTTTTTTGTAAACACAAACCCTATCAACTACTCGGAAGAAGTGCAAGAATCTAGTACCAATAGAATATAAAGCAAGAAAATAAAGAAGAATATAAATATAAAATAAACAAATAAAACAACGAGTTTATTCTACAATGTTGTAGTTACAGATAAAACACAATACCTAGCTAAGAGAATCTAACCGTTCTTGGCAGCTGTAGGCAAGAGCCAAGATTTAAAAACCAGATACCGATCACAATACAGTCCAGTTGCAATGGATACTTTTACTGGAAACTCGATAAAGTGGACGCAAAACATTGGAAGTAGGAATATAAATAAAGTTTATAAAATATGTAATTCTGTAACTATGGTACCTACACTATTGCTTCCAAAGATCGCGATAGTGTCGTTTATAATGGTTGATGCAAGGACGATTTTTGGCTCTGGAGTTTTCGGGCTAAGATTAAAAATATCTATCTTCTTTTTAGTATGAGAATTTTCAACGCTGCAACTTATCCTGCCTTTATGCATAAACGATAACTCCGCTTTCAACGATCGCCAAGTATATAACTCTAAAATTAAGATCTCTTGGTGATTCTATGGAAAAAGTCCATTTCGATTCGTAAAATAATGAGAAGTATACACACAGAAAATATATTAAGAATCTACGAAAACCTTTTGTTTCGTCACAACAGACTATATAAAGAAGCAAGGCAAAACCGACGCGTTACCATTCTACACAACATTTTATGGAAATTAAAATATTCAAGACGAAATTTTGCAGAATATCCTCTTCTTCACATATGCTCCCAATTTCGTCTGTATGAGTACTATCTGATTTAGTGTGAGAACAAAAGAGGGTGATTCTGCAGAGTATTAAAAGAACGATTCGGTTTCCGACAGTTAACTCCGCAGATGTTTCCAGAAAGTTGTAGTCTTAAATGGACCTGGCCTAGTTTTAAACAGACCTGGAATACTTTTATGCTAATTTTATTCTGTCTTTAGTAAGGTTCTTAATGTAGAAAATTTGGGATAGGCAGTATTTAAAATGAATGTTTTTAATCTTCGCTTTTACCTAAGTTTAAAGTGCTCTGGTTTTTTGAAAAATATTTTGCACACACAGTAGGTACATACACACAATAGTAAACATAAAGAAGACGGGTTAAACTGAACAACTTTGTCAAATGGATCAACATGTTAATCGCGAAAAAAAATCTGTTGCCCCGAGTAGGTATTGTAATTTTGTATGGGGCAGCAGATTTTTTTTCGCGATTACAATAATGATGCCATAAAAAGTTGTAGAGTTTGATGGCCTGTACCACATCTTCAAATATGAGCACACCTTTCAAATACACATGCTGTATAAAATAATTAAACACCCAACCACCACTTTTGTTATTTTCTGTTTCACGTTACTAAAACCTAATTTCCAAAAACTAATAACTAAAATCTAGTGGCTTATCTGCAATTACTCCCACCGCCATACTACATGGCTTCAAAAAGGGAAGTCCACAAAATTCCCAATTAGCTATACCTATACATATTAGATTACTTCCCACAGTTTCCAGCGCCCTGTCGGAGTTTCCGAAGTACTTCGGCAATCTTCGTTATTTATGCACCCTCATCCCGTAAAGTATAAAATCCAATGAAAATAAAATTCATTAATTAAGGCAGATTATAGGAGCAAGGGTAGATAATTTGGGGTTAATTATTAATTTCAAACACTGTTTTAAGCTTCCACGGTTTACAACTAAACTTATACTGTCACTTACGGGATATCTTCCGTGATTGTTCATATTCGTGTTTGTTTCAGTAGTGCGCGTAGCAAAAGACAAAGAAAGAGGGTAGATAGATTTGTCTGCTCTTAAAAATTTATTTTCCATCCACCCGCGTTCTCCAGTCAACCCGCGATCATGGCGCTTGCAACAGCACCGAAATATCGGGAGCTCAAAATAATGAACAATCACGGAAGATATCCCGTAAGTGACAGTACAAGTTTAATTATTAATTTATTGCGCAGGCTAGTGACGTATTATGTATGTTAAGAAGCGCATTAGATAATAATTATGTAATTTTATTTCGTGACGCGATTTCGTTGCTGTACTTTACATAATTAAAAAAAACAGGACAATTAGGCAACTAAAAATCGTTTTATTTTAAATAGTAAATATTTAACAGTTTTGAAAAATTATCATTAACATTGAAAACGGGATATTTACCATGTTACCACCATGTTTAGTTTATCCGTGATCATGGTGCTTGCAACAGCCAGCGCCGAAATATCGGGATCTTGAAACTAATAGTAAACATGGTAACTATCCCGTTTTCAATGTTAAAGATAATGTTAGTGACAATGGCAGTTTAAAAAAAGTTTTTAAAAATGGTATAATAACAAGGATAAAAAAATCTTCAATTGTGCCCGGTTGATGGCTATAGGCTCGCCCCCTGTTACAAGGGGCTTAAACATTACTAGCGAAATGTGGTTTACTTTAAAAACACCTCTACTTTACCTAAAGAATTTTTTTATTTTTTATTTTGAGTTAATATCAACGTTTTTAATTTTATATTTTCCCACAGCAACAGGAACAAACACAAATCTACTTAGACAACTAATCCCACACACTCGCCTAACAAAACGAAATCCTTAAGCCAACAACATTTTCTAATTGATATAGCACTTATTATTCAGGACACGTCTTGCGAACCACTATACACACTCCCCCACAGTATAAACAGAGCATAAACTTTAATATAAACAAAACAAAGGCAAAGAGGCCTTAAGTTCTACTCCCGATTTCTTGGTATATGCATAATGTGTTCCCTGGTGTGTAACACTGTTATTCTAGTGTGACTATGTTATTTAGACTGGTTCATTTTGCGTCATAACTTTCTATACACCGTGATTTTTTAGTCGTCTTACATCTGCTCCCCACTTCATGTATCCAATGACTACTAAACATTCACAAAAAATATTTATTAATGAGATTTGAATAATTTAAAAAAAAAATATTATTCATTATTATAAATGACGCATGACGAATAAAACACCCTGTTGCGAGCGATGATCTACTCGATTTCTGCGCTGGGTAGGTATGTTATACCGTTAGACACGTAAATATTACTAACAGGATGTTTCGTAATTCTAATGTATTATTGTAATGTAATGGCCAGATTTCTTTTTTTTTTTTTAATATTTGGATTGAAAAAAGTGTTATTTTTGGACTTAAAAATCGTAATTGCGTATGGTATGTATTTTAGTTACAATGTGATAAATAATTAAATATTCGCAACGAATATATTTGCATATATTTTGGTTTTAGTCACCATTCTGCGCTTTTTCTTGCCGACCCCTTCGTACTTGCTAAAGGATTTTTGATGAGGGCAGGCAGCTGTGGAATATTAAAAGCTAGTTCTAATTCAAAAAAAGAATACCAGCCTATTACTGTCCCACTGCTGGGCAAAGGCCTCTTCTCATGCACAGGCACGAGCATTGATCACCACACTTGCTCAAGACGGGTTGGCAGCTTCAGACTAATATTAATTATATGTCCAGGTTTCCTCACGATGTTTGCCTTCACCGATGCAATAATGCAATAAATATCTTTAAAAAAAAAGGCAACACAAAAGTCGTGCCCTTAAATTAAACCCAATTCCTTTTCATATAAAAAGTCATTTATTGCGACCAACGTTAAACCATTTCGTTCGTAAAGTGAGTCGCTCCTGCGATTGCCTTCATTTATTCTGATGAGTTTTATAGGAGGAGTGTATTTCGTAAACACAGCGGGTTCCGTATTCAGTAAGTGTTCGGTGTATTTTTGGATGTTTATTTAACTTAGCTCTGTTTTTTGTGGCCCTTCAGTTTTTAGAATTCAGTGGTAGGTACTAGAGCAAATGAGTTGATTTTGGAGAAATTCTTTTGTAGTGCAATTTTTGCGATAGAGAACATAAACAAGTTCGAAATGTGTTTTAGTTGAAAATGTAGGTACCTTCTCAAGTTGTAACTTATTAAGTAAAAAAATTAAAATGTTGTCTTTACGTGAGGTTTGCATAACTCAAATATATTACTCAAAAATGTTCTCTGCTTGATTAAACGTGTAATAGGTATAGACGCCAACATTTCAGGCTACCTGAAACTGTCAAATTTGTCCAATCAACCTTGAACCTAACGCTTTAGCGATAAAGTTGAAAATCTATTAAAGAAATTTGACACACAGCTTGATGTGCTAGCGTCTGTACAGTCCACCAAATTTCTATGGCCCATAGACTGGCCTATCGTAGTACGGAGTTTCAATCGAATAGAAGGCTAGCTACTGGTTTGACATATGTAGCCTATTGCACTTTATACATAGTTATTTATTATGAATTCTTTTACAGATCATTTCAGATGTAGGCTCATCACATAGCGTTCATCATCATTGTCCTGCCCTTGTCCCATGTCACTTGGGGTCGGCAACACGTTTTTTTCTTCCAATCTTCTCTGTCAACCGTCACGCTATGATTTACTCCTTTAACTTTCATATCATTCCTCACACAATCCATCCATCGTTTCTTTGGTCTTCCTCTCCCTCTCTATCCATCTACGTTTATATTCATCACTCTTTTAGTCACATGCGATTCGTCCCACCTCATCACATGTCCACACCAAGACAGTCGATTCCCTTTCAACTTTTCTGTAACTGGCGCAACTTTTAAACTTCCTCTAATATACTCTTGTTTCTAACCTTATCCATTCTTGTCACACCACACATCCACCTCAACATTCTCATCTCCGCTACATGCAATCTTCTTTCATTCCTAGCGTTAAATGTAAAAAAATCAAGCGTTGTTATAAAAGTAACTACAACAAATACTTTGCGTAGTTTTCATAATAATATCTATAGTCTATTCAACTCACTTCCAAGCTCAAAATAAAGAAATAACAGACTGGAATCAATGTTTATATTCCCATATCCAACTCCCCAAGTCAATGTATAAACATCGGCGTATTATTTCAAACGAACCGAAATGAAAATATATTTTAACCGTATTTTATGATGGAGTCATCCAGACATTATATTGAAAACAAAAGAAAAAACTTGTATTCGCTGACAGAACCCTGAAACGTGCGTATATTTTTTTATTCTATTTTCCTGGCAAAGAAAAATTTATTGTCTCTTTTCTGGGGAAGTCGTGTTTTTTGTTTTATGCACCAGGATTAAACACGAGTGCAGTAAAGACAATAGAATATTAATTAATTGACTTAGCACTGAAGTTCTTTGTCGCTGAAATGTCCAGCATTATTCATGGAGTGAAAAATAAGGAAAGTTGTAGAAGGATTAAGCCTTTTGATACTATACGTTCACATTTTAATGTTAAGTTTCCCCTTGTGAATTTTAATAAGCAGAATATTAAAAGCTTATTGGTGCTGGCTTTTATAAAATATTCTGGGAGTGCATGCAGTTAATCAGTGTATTTTAAATACAAAAACAGTTGCAGTAAATTTTTTTACCGTTAATATAGGTACTTAAAGTGCAAAGAAACAAATAGACTGTCCAAGTCTCGAGAAAAACATTGTTCTCATTTGACTAACAATTTTGCAAGGTAACATGTAAATCCTCCTTGAGATATTTTCAAGTGCCTCATTGCCTTGCATTTCTCGATAAAAGACCGGTAAAAATATTCTACTTTTCGAGACTTGCACATATTCTTTACTAGATTATGCGCGCGGCGCCGCCCGCGTGAAGTTCGATAATTGTCCCACGGAATCACACTACCGAGATAAATTTGTGTTCCAAATTTCATTCAAATCCGTTCATTAGTTATGGCGTGATTGAGTAACAAACATCCATCCAAACTTTCGCATTTATAATAGTAGTAAGATTCAAAATATAGATGACGTCAATAGCCACTTTAAACGTCCAATCTTTATACCAGCTTTTGATCTGAGCTCGAATATTTGAAACTAGTACAGCGATTCATTCCATATTTTTCGGAACTGAGATACAGGGTAGGTAGATATTTGCAATTTTCCTTAATCCCGTCGGAATGGCCAAAGAGACCGAGATTGAACTGGCTGGAACAAAAGACTAGCGGAAGTTGGAGTTCCTGTACGCGGAATGCATGAACAAAATGCATGAAAACAGCAGGATAAAAAGAAGTTTTAGAAATAAACTTAACTGGATCCAGAATGAATGTAGCGTATAAAAGAATGAGTGTTTGTTGTAGATTTTTGTTAGTTTAAAAAATACAGTTTTCGTTAAAGAAAAAACAAATAAGTTGCCAGTATTTTATGATTTCGATATAGTTTAAAGGTATACTGCTGTGCTGTACGAACGAAAGCAGGTTCGAAACTTATCCTATAACTGATTTCACGGTTTAATCATCATTTCAGCCGAAAGACGTCCACTGCTGGACATAGGCCCCCAAGTGTCGCCAAATTGACCGGTCCCGTGCGACTCGCAGCCAGCGGATGACAAACAAAAAGAATTTCTTATTGAACAAAAAAGAGTACAAACAACAAACAGTATGTTTCTCATAATATTAATTCTCCTATTCATATTAATCCGATCGTACCGAACGTCGACCATGAGAAATACTTTGTTAAAAGATCAGTAAGATTTAATACTATTTCACACACAAACATAACATAAATAATCACGCCAGTAATCCCCGACGTTTTAGGCAGAGTTGCACATACATTTCGTCAACTACGTTTCAGTCCCATCCCGTAAAAGGAGAGACTTCTCGTATTGGCATCAATGGGGCACAAATCCAGACTCCGTAGCTGTTAAATTGACAAAGTCAATAACACTTTGCCCGATGCGGGGATCGAACCCAGAACCTCACATTCAGTATCTTACGACTAACGAGGCACCTAAAACGAATACGAAAACAGCAAATACTGCTAGCTAGCAAATGCCTTGTGGCATTAAGTCCGCCTATGTACCACTATAGTGCATGAAGTTTAAATAAATAAATAAATAATACTTCTAAGCTGCTAAGCTGTTTCATAGAAACTTGATCAACAAATAAATAAAACTATACCTAAGAGGTACTATAGGTACTCGTGAACTGAAAAACACTTTCATTTCCTGTTTATAGGTACTTATATTCTATTTGCAGAACATTCATAAGGCTTTAGTTGGAATATTAATTTTAATAATGACTAGCGACCCGCCCCTGCTTTGCACGGGTGCAATATATACATATAAACGTTCCTCTTGAATCTCTCTATCTATTAAAAAAAACCGCATCAAAATCCGTTGCGTAGTTTTAAAGATCAAAGCATACATAGGGACTGACAGACAGCGGGAAGCGACTTTGTTTTATACTATGTAGTGGAAAGGTATGCCGTTTTATATTCCATTAGTTATTTGCTGGATTAAGTTAATATTGTTCTTTCTTTAAAGAATTCCTGGTATCAAATAACTTATTATGTCTAGAAAATTCTTCTGATACACAATGTTTTTCTTCACATTTCTTATCCGATTGCATGTTAAAAGTCAAAGTCAAAGTTTTGTATTTGCTAAACATAGGTGTAAAAGGTATAAACATAAAGTTAAGAGGTCTCTATGTCTTTTGTAGTTTTGGTCTGGAGTGGCGACCGCGAACCGGAAGACGTTGCGTTGGAAGGCCTCCCATTATTTCTTTATTGTGAAAAAGTTGGAACTTCCTTTCGGATATGTTAAGAGTCTATTTACACCCTTTATACCTAGATGAGTTTGTTGATTTTGTTTGTTTGTTTGCAGGGATCCGCTGGATGCGAGACGCACGGGACCGGTCAATGTGGCGACACTTGGGGGAGGCCTATGTCCAGCAGTGGACGTCTTTTGGCTGAAATGATGATGATGATGATGATGAGTTTGTTGATTACGTTCAATTTTGTTAATGTCTTCTATAAACATTATACAAATTGTAAAATAATCCTTTAAACCAGCTTCATTGAAATTTATAGTTTCTGATCCATAAAATCTAGCGAAACGTTTAAAGCCAGCGCACTCATGAAATATGGCTGAGGCATTGATTCATTGGTCGTGCGATGGAGAGTTTAAATAATCCTTATTACTGATGCAAGTGTGCTTGGTACGATATTTTGTACTAGGTTCATAATATTATTTAGACTGCGTCGTTGATCGAGTGGTCGGAAGCATGACTTCTGAGCATGAGGTCCGATTACGATTCCCGGGTCGGGCAAATTGTTATTGGGATTTTCTATCAAGAATTTCTCAGTAGCAGCCACGAAGTCTGGTTTCGTGCCCGGTTGATGGCAATAGGGTCGCTCCCTATTACATGGGACTTAAACATAACGGGCGAAATGTGGGTGTGTGCCTCTGCCTAACCCTTCGGAGATTACTGGCGCGATGTTATGTTTTGTTATTTAAAAAACGTAGATGTAACGTAAATTCAGCAATGAACTGGTGAAATGTGGGCGTACTATTCGGTACACCTCTGCCTAACCCTTCGGGGATGCCAGGCGTGATGTTATAATTATTATGTTATATATTATTTATATTGATTATACTTATTAGAGTAGTGGATAAAGACAGGAAATTATAACAAACTTGATGCATTTAAAAGGGTTTTATATAACACTAGCTTTTGCTGGATGTCGAAAAATAACCCACCCGAACAAACATAGTTACTTACCTTCATCCCCATTTTTAACCCTTCGAAGGTAGAATTATCAAAAACGCTGAGACACATATAAATTAATTTTCAATCATCAGCCTAAAAACAAATAATATCCAACTTCAAAACTGACGGACTTTCATGTAAACTTCTATCCCCTATTTTACCCCTTTAGGGGTGGAATTCCCAAAATTCCTTTCATAGTGGATAATTACTCTTAACAAAGAACACACCCACCGAGTTTCATGTCTCTAGGATCAGCGGTTTGGGCTGTGTGTTGATATATCGCCCAGTCAGTCAGTCAGTTTTCCATTTTATATAATTATATAGACATCATCACGTATCTCCAAAGGTATTATTAGCCTATAAACATTCGGTCTTTCATGTGGGCCTAAATCACTATGGCGGCCTGGCATTCCCCTGTAAAAGTTCAACACCCTGATAGCCAGCATAGACAGTAGGCATTGCTCCCAAAACCGTTTATATATCACGTCACGAAAACCGCTTCCTTCACACTACTGAACTACATAACATAGCAAAACAACATATATTACTCGAACACCCACACTTGTCAGAAACGTTGCCAATTCAGCTTCCATAAGGAGCCCTCGAGTATAATATATGTACATATATACACAGCAATAGAGTGTGGCATATGCTATCTGACTTAGCAAAAGCTAGTCTGGATAAGTGGAGATTTGTAGTAAAAGTACTAGAGCACTTTTAGACTCATATACATTAACCACAGATTCAAAATGTTGCCTAAAACATTCATTTATACTAATATAACAAAGACGTATAAGTTTGTTTTAAGGGGGAAATCTCCGGAACCAATGATTTAATTCTAAAATGTTTTCACTGGTAGAAAGCTACATTATTCGTGAGAGCTGTAGGCTAAATATTTTTTTAAATCGTGCATCTTAGCCGCAACCCCTGCAAGCCAGAACCATCAGTGGCGACCACCAGAAAAGAAGAAAACGAGACAATGAAGCTCGACGAAATCCCAGAGAAACAATTAAACTGTCTTGGATCCCACAACGAAAATAATCAGAAAAGAATCGCGTCGGAGTAGGAAAAACATAATTTCCACCTCCCTCCATATCAGCAGGAGACAACAAAAAAAGGCCAATAAACACAAAGTTACAACTGGAATAAGGCTTATCCCAGTTGCCAGTTGCCTAGTATCATCATTTGCCTAGCGTTTTCCCAACTATGTTGGGGTCGGCTTCCACTCTAATCGGATGCAGCTAAATACCAGTATTTTACATGGAACGACTGCCCATCAAACCTCCACAACCCAGTTAGTACTGGGTAATACGATACCCCTTGGTAAGACTGGTTGTCAGACTTTAGGGCACGACCGACCGGCCGACCTGCAACGACTGTCAAAGATGTATAATTAACAGCTGGGACCAACGTCTTAACGTGCTTTCCGAGGCACGGAGGAAACTCGGTATGTAATGGGAGGTCACCCATCCACGGACCAACCTAGGCAAGCGCGGCTTAACGTTAAGATCGTCCCGAGCGGATGTTATTATTCAGCCACGAGCTCCTCTGCTCTGCCTAAGCCCAGTTACCTAGCACTACGAATATATATTATCATTAATATTAATGGGTCCTAAGTGTGTGAGAACATTTGACGGCTAGACGGCTGTGTCCATGTACTGGGTTAGGTCAGGTTTGGGTAGTCCCTTTGGATAATTTTCGGACTCCGAAAGCAAGGTATGTATAAATAAACAATAACATCGCGAATTGGACAAATAATTCTCAAGCTATAAGAAGGACAGAGAGACGACGCGTTGATGGAACGATGAGAGGTTTTCGAAGCAGTCATCGGTCATTGTATGTTCATTGTCTTAGCATACCGCTTCGGTTCAATCCCCGTCAGTGAACAATGTTTGTTTCATCTGATTGGATTCTCCAAGCAGGTGCCACAAGTAGGTACTCTAAACGAGCGATCCTTTGATCATCCTACAGAGGTACTGATTACACCAAACACCTCACTGCCAAATATCAAACGAGCGCTTTTGTCTGATTTTAATAAGCTTATTTTCAATCTCTACGCATTAATAGACTTGACTTCAGCCTCTGAAAGAATTGAATAGCTAGGGTTTCACGATGACGACATTTTCCAAAGCGATGTCTTTATTCATTATTTAGTATTCAGAGCAGGTAAAGGTCTAATGTCTCAAGTAATAAGTTTAATTTGGAAATTTTCAGGCGTGGCAAATAAATTATTTTAGTCAGATTCAAATCTCAACGTCATGAATCAATTGATAACTGCCTTATTTATAAGCTTCGTTTTATTTCAAGTGTCACGATTTGCGCAATAACTTAGTTCCAAGAAAATGTATTAACTGTATAAAGTGGAGAAAATGAGAAATCTTCACGCACGTAATAGGACGGGAAACCACAAACCACCCATCCAATTACAGGCCCGATTGACAGTAACTTAACCACACTTCAGTGAACAAATCCACGATTAAACTCGGTCCTCCAGATATATCTCGATCCAGTTACAGATTGTTTAATTCAGAAGTATTGTTCCCAAAGCTTTTAAGTGATTGGACATCGAAAAACAAATGAGTGAGAAGCTCTTTTTATTTGTCACTCTGGAGCAAACGTTTCGAGTGAATCAACTGAAGTGAATGGTTAGGTAATTTGCCTTTTACCTAAATTGAACATTGGAAAGTTCAATCGGCGCGTCTTGGAATATTTATCAAAGAGCCCCATTAACATGATAAACTACGCAAGTACGCAACTATGGACTCCATTTGCAAGTTGGTTGAATTATTACGTGTCTCGATCTGAAGCAGCAACTTTGCAACGATCAAATTTTCGGCAAAGGGACAATTTAGGAAGCTAGTTATTGATACTTTAATAGTTCTATAACTAAATTCTAAACAGTGTGAATAATACCGTTTTCTCACTATATTACTATAAAGGGTGTAAATAGACCCTTAACACAAACGAAAGGCACTTGTTCTCCCCGTCTTTGCGATCATTTTTTGTTCTAGACCATACCTGGGAACCTCCTAGTTACGGAGATATTGGGGGTCAGTTCCAACTTTTTCACCAGGGTTTTTTTTAAATACATGTTTTTAATGTTAGATTTTTACTTTGCACACCTCCACGACCCCCGTACTATTGAATCCATCCATCAGCACAATGATTTGAGTGCTTTCCATCGAGCCCTACCTTAAAACGTGATTTTTCACCCTAAAAAAAAAGTCGATTCCCAGCAATAATTTTTGCGTAAAGTTACTTAGTTTGATGTACAGAATGCTTGGTTGACGGCTATGTGAAGGGTCTGTTTACACCCTGTACTATTACGGCATGTATTTAACGCGGCGACAAACTGGTCTGATTTAGGGTTTTAAAAAATAATTAAAATGGGTAGCAAAAACAATAGGTTGGCAGGTACAATTAACCACTAGATTGTAGAGGCTCCTATTTCTGTTAGCAGGGTTTAAAGTAACCTAACCTAACCTAGCTCTTGCTTCCTATATTCTCCTTGCCGCAATGACCAGTTAAATAGTTACTTACTTGGTACAATAGTCGCCATTCAGTATATTAGTCGCGAATTAAATTTTTATTCGTCCGATTAATTATTTCCCTATTATTACGAGCGCAATGTCTGCCAAAACCTGTCGTATATCGAAAATGACGAGGATGTGAGAGTAATATACTTGAGTTATTTCCTCATATAATATTGTCACCACTGACGACAAGTATGACAATAACATGATAGGTACTCAAGGGTTCCTGGCGAGAAAGGTTGGCAAGGCGTAAAACAAAAACTTAATATTATGATACTAGGCTGATATCAGAATAATTGTCCACGTAACATAATTATACTGTCACTTAAAATATATCTTCCTTGATTGTTCATAATTTTGAGCTCCCGATATTTCGACGCTGTTGCAAGCGCCATGATCGCGGGTTGAAAATCGGGAGCTCAAAATTATGAACAATCATGGAAGATATCCCGTAAGTGACAGTATAAGTTTATTTTTAAACCGTGAAAGCATAAAACAGGGAATTATCCACTTCTTTCACAAAGTTCACTATTATTAGGGACCACTCGCTCATCGCAGCTTCGACCACAACTTTTGGCCGTAGAACTTTCGACCAGGAAGAACGTCTGGTCGCACAACAGGCCGTCCGACCAGTTTTGTTCAAGATAGCGGCCAGTCAAGCGACAAGTCGTGGTCGTAGCCGCGTCCACGAGGTCCCTAAGATCGTTTTCCTGAAAATACGTATACAATACAGATTGTTTGGATCAGAAAAACATTTTGGACATTCTTGGTTTTCACCCACAAAGCCTGTGTCTTAAATGTTAGGTTAATTGAAAAAGAATTTTAAAATTGAACCAATTGCAAATGACACCTATCCCTAAAAAAATCTCTCGTTCCGTACTAAACACCCCGTATACAGCACTGATACTGACAGCCAGTTTACTTAAATATTTTAATTGTCATGTAAGAGTGTTATTTTTAATACATCGATAGTTTATAACTTCGATTAACAAATAGGATACTTTTTATTCCGGTACTATGATCCTGTAGGACAATTACCGAACTCAACGCGGGCGAAACCGCGGGCATTAGCTAATTTTCAATATAAATATATTATAAGTTATTTTGCACACTTCTTACGCTTCTAGATAAATAATTCCATACTACTACGCCTACAAGGAGTATAACATTCTTGATCTCCCATTTCTCCTGTCTCTTGAGATAACGGATAATTTTCATGACGAGACAGCCCTGCAGACTCGTGTGAAATGAAATTATAAGGGAGTAGTAAAAACTGAAATAAAACAGAGAAATAACTTCGTTCAGGTGACGCTGACTTTTATTATGTCGCTCAAATAAAAATGTATGTGAAGATAAAACAATTGGATTAAATTTTCACTTCTTTACTGTAATGAAGAATACAGTTTAAGACATTCTTTGTGTCAGTTGTAAAAAACAACACGAGTTGAGCATTACGTTCAAAGATTTGGCCATTACTTTAATTATCTTTTGATCTCGTTTTATCCTTTTTAAGTCGGTTTTCTTTTCGAAGCCTTTATGAAAGTTGCTGGTTTCGGTTGTCATTTGTAAATGTTTGACTCGTTACCGGTAGTCAGTGGCGCTAAAGTCTGACAACCAGTCTTACCAAGGGGTATTACCCAGTAGCTGGGTTGTGGAGGTCAGATAAGAAGTCGCTCCATGTAAAATACTGGTATTTAGCTGCAATCGTTTAGATTGGAAGCCGGCCCCAACATAGTGGCGCAAAGGCAAGGCAAGGATGACTTTAATCTTTCAAATCAAATCAAATCAAATCAAAAAACGTTTATTTATCTCCACAAATTACATAGTTATTTGAAATATAGTTGACAGGTAGCAGGCAAAAATTTGTAATTTGTGGGAGATCTGGAGTCTAAACTAAGCCTAGGCCTGTATTTTAGAACTCCAGGCCCCCCATTACATCATAGAGATATTGTCAACGTGGAAAGCATTTTAACAATTTGTGGAACAGGCTTATCATGAAAAGTTCAGATCCTAACGTGTGTCTATTACAATACGTGTGTCGTGTACGTGTGTCTTTGAGTGGCAAATTACATTTTTCATTTTTTTTTTTTACTGTCATGCACAAAATATGCGTTTTATGTAGTTTTTAAATGTAATTTTCCACTCATAGATAAGAAAACCACCAAAAACTCAAGACCATGTGACATTAAAAAACCCGCACCGGGCCCTACCCTCTCGAAGAGAGGAGACCTGTGTCGTAGCTGTGAGAATGTTTTAGGCTGATTTTCTCCTAGACAGACTGCAAACACTTGCGTCACTATGATTTTGCCTGTCTTGTTTCACGTAAAATAATATGGCAGTAGGTAGCATGCACGATAAAACCGACAGCTAATCCTACTATCCTACATATACTACATATCCTACTAATTATCATAAATACGAAACGTTTGTGAGGTTGGATGGATGGATCAACGGATGTTTGTTACTCTTGAAACTTGGCACACAGATACGTTTATAACCTGGATTAATACATAGGATACTTTTTATCCTGGTAGTACGATCCCGTGGGACGTAACCAAACTCCACGCGGGCGAAGCCGCAGGCATAAGCTAGTCTACCATAACTTGTCCTCATCATGAACCTTCTGCACTTATCTCACTCAGATAATCCAGATCTTGATCCCCAAGATACAGAAAAACGTCTAGTTTTCGAATCACCGTTCAAATTTTTATGTATAGTGTACATGATTATTAATAATTAATTTATTATAAATTCAATTCAATAATAATTTAATTTAATTATATTTAAGTCTGCGCAGTATGCTTCCTTCTTCTATACTTCCTCTTGCTGCCATCATATCAGTATTTCTATTTATCCCAACAAGCCATCTATCCGGCTCTACCAATGCTTTTTTTTTCATAATTATCACGTTTGAACGGTATCTTATGAGTTCAGATAAAAGCTATTTATTAAAACCGTCGATCAGCGTTATAAAACGACGTTTTCCGTACTAATTGCTGCAGGTACCTAGGTAAGAAAGAAATAAGAAAAAAAAAATTACATGGTTCAAGGGGTTTTTTATTTTTTTATTATTTATTGATTTTACAATATTATTAGGTACAGCAATTAGTATCCGCATTTTCAAACTCGTAGTTTTTCATCAAAAGAGGTAATCGTTATCTGGTAGTTAATGAAGCTTCCAAGTAAAAGCTCAAAAAAGAAAAGTGTAATTTTTACATTACGAAAATAAAATCTTTAACTTGAACCTTCTTAGACAAAAAATCAAGTCTAATTCGATTCAGGAAAATCGATTCAAAAGTTTTGAATGGATCTTCAATCGAATCAAAATAAAACTCGATTAATAAATTCATTATATAAATTCGATTCAAAGTTATCAATACTTCTCAAATCTAGTTCCGAGTCAAGATTTGTAAATCGAACATCGTTTTAAAAAACGTTCAATTCGTTCTAAAATTTAAATTTTAGTGTTAATAAATGATTTTTAAAACGATATATTTGAATAATATTCTCAAACAACACCCCGAGTCTTAAAATCCAACTCATGTTAACACCCAACCCGAAGCAAGCTCGTCAGTATTGCGCGACGAACTAAAATAGAACATTATTTTCTCACAAAAAATTCGCCAGATAAAACATTGAACGAGCTTCTACGTGTGTATTTGCATGTAAATAAAGCTACGTTTTACGTATCCGCCAATTTAACACGGCTGACAAGTTACGCAAAATTTTTAGCCTCGACTCTGACCGAACAATTGTGCGTTCAAGCGGACCGGAATTCTTGAAAGGGTCCTAAATTAATGAGTATTATAAATAGGAATATATGCGAGGCTGTGCTATTAACGTAATTATGATCACACGCTTCTATTTCGATTTAAGTTCACGTTAATCTTAATTTACGCTCAAAAATAATTACTTTGCAGAAGATAACTTTAGACTTATCTCCGACCTCATTACCTCATTTTAGATTTGACTGATTGCTTTCATAATTTCCAGGAAATATCATCTAGAGTGGCCAGATGACATTTCCTAAAAATAGCTCGGGTCTCTTTGATTCAAAGGGAAGGGGCGCTTTAGTCCCTTGCGTTTAGGATTACCATCAGATAAGCTCGGTAACAACGGGAGAATTTAATTTATCCTAAAATTAGTCACATTGTAATTAACGCTAATTAACCAAATATTCGCTTAATACATAATCAACGTACCTTCCACCACAGAAATTAATTACGGAAATCCAGCCAGTCTTTAATTAATTTCCATTCAAAACCAAAATTCATGTGGAATCACACCGCACTAATCAACGGGGCACATTTTCAAACAAATCACGTATTTAAAGTTTCACATTTTAGCACTGAAGTTTAAAATACGTTCACGTAAAATACGCGGTTGATTCATCCAGTATGACGGGATACGGGACGCGTGCGACGTCAACGGGAACGCGCGGGCGACTGACACTCGTGGATGTTTCAGCGAGAATCAACGCGGCAAAACTGCGCAGAGGCGCAACCAAGGGATATTTTATGGTGTTCTAATATCGGTCATTTAGTACATCTATAGTACAATGCTAATTAAAACCATTTTCCACAATCACCATATGTGTAGCGTATGAAAATAAAGGATTTGCAAGATGTATTTGTAAGATAGAAAGCGTAACTTTTGTTATTTCATGAAAACTACTAGACTGAAACGAAATTGTTTTACATTATGAAAGTTCGCATGTAACGTGCTTTTGTTCTACTATGTCTTGAAAGTTGGTACAAACACGATCCCTGTAGAAATCTATACGGAGATCGTGTTTTTCGCAAAATGTTGTGGAAATTTCACTGTACTTCGCTAGAAATATTTCTGAATTCTGCAAATTGCTTACACACTGGCTATGTAGTCAGATTTTTCTCGTCACGCTCTGAAACTTTTAATTGTGTTGATTGTTGAGAAAACATCGTTAGCAAAACTGAAACGTTAATCCGTGCCTAGACACCATGTCGTGAAGCTGACTCTGTAATTTATTCGTAACCTCCTCGGTGCAACTTTAACGCAACTTTTCCGTTTTTTTTACTGCATGGTTACGGGTTCTCCATTATTGCTATGCAACTTTGTTGTTGGCAGAGATTAACGTACATTCAGCAATGTACAAATTAAAGGATGATCATTTACCATACAAACATATTTATTTTATATTATCTAGTCTTTTGAGAGCAGCGGTGGCCCAATGGTGCAGGGCCCGACTTGCGAACAATAAGTCGTGGGTTTGAACCCAGACAGGCGTATTACTTTGTGTAATTTATTTCATCACCACTGCTCTCAAAACAATGAAGGAAAAGTTCGTGAGAAAACCGACATATCCAAGAACCAAAAATTCGAAGATATGTGACATCTACCAACGCGCACTGCGCCCTCGTTAATTATAGTCAATTCCCTTTCTTAGAGAGGAGGCCTGTGTCCCAGCAGTGGAAACATTATTGGCTTAATAATATGCTATCTAGTCTTTCTTAGTTGGACTTAGGTAAACTTTTTTACTACATGTGGCCGAGTTTTTGTCATCCAACACCAATACACAAATCTTCAATACGATGAAGAAAAAGCAGAATCAATTTGATTCTCTTCTGTTTTTCTTACGTCATGATTTAATTGAATTATTTACCTACTTCCAGTTCAATAATCTCCTCAACTCATGACGTACTTTCACCATTACACCATTCTGAATAGCAAGCACAGTCTTGGTCGAAACTAAATAATTCATCGTATTTCAAATTCACTAACTCTTGCGCTGTCAGAACAGCGAAAAGCGAACTGTATGTACTTAGCTACCCATATGTTTTGTTTAATTAAACTATATGTTCAGATTCTATTCATCACGAAGTCTGGAAAGTTAACCTCTGGTTTTTAAAGTTCTGACGTGGGTGTTGCATTATTAAAATGAATAAAAGAACATGAATTATTATTAATGGCGGCTGAAAACTTTTAAAAAGAGAGATGATCTAATACAGGACTCACAATAAAAACATTGGTGCAGTAAATGGGAGGCAGTGGTAAGGAGAGTGCAGTATATGGAACTTTACTTTCTATTAAATTAGGTACTTATTTGAATGCGAATGTTTATGTAAGTTTTGCGTCTGATAACCTACATACAGGTGGACTAAGGCTGTCACCGAATGACGTCCAAGAACTGGCAAAAGGAACGTGGGTCGTCCGGCGGCGAGATGGGCAGACGACATAGTGGCCATAGGGGGAAAAACCTGGATGAGGCTGGCACAGGACCGGGGAGATTGGCACAAGAAAAGAGAGGCCTTTACCCAGCAGTGGATGAGTTCGGGCTGTGGATGATGATGATGATAAACCTACATAACGAGATTAAAATAAGGTATTTGGGCATTCAACTTAGGAATAGTTCCAGTTTTGAGTGCTAGTAATAATCAGTGATCATATCACGTGTCACCTCAGGACAAGATGTACGCAGAAAGCCACCAATGCTCTTCGAATTCAATATAACAATGCATTCAGGATGCTGTTGGGGCTGCCACGCTTCTGCAGTTATAGTTTGATAGCTTCCCAGCGATCAGACGTAAGCGTGCCGCGTCGCTGATGCGTAGAGTCCGGGGTAGCTTGACCAGTCTCCTGAATGAAATTGCAGGGAAATTTGATTGCCCTGTTCTGCTAACTATGTTTTTTGTTTTTTATAGTTATTTAAGGTTCATGTTTACTAACAATATATGGATGTAAAATGTCCGAAATAAAATGATTATTATATAATTATATCAGTTTGAAATCTTTTTTCTTTTTAATCTTTTGAAACTCACACAGCATTCCAGAGAATAGCGCAAGAGAACGAATACTTTAACCATGGTTAAATAAACTTCTGGGAACTGAACCAGACTAATTTGCAAGACTAATTGGCAAATGGACTATATCGCCCTTTGTCAGTTTTCAAAGCTTTGTTGTCCAATACCTAAGTGCTTCGCGTTTAAGTTTGACGTACGCAAAAGCCGGATTTAGTTCAATTTCAGCATGAACAAGCTAACTCAAGTAATTAGAAATTCAGGTCAAAGATGGCCGTGGAACAGGGAACTCATAAGCTCGCGCCCCCTATTGGGTGTACTATTTGGTACAGCTCTGCCTAAACCTTCGGGGATTATAGGCGTGATATTTTGTAATGTTCAGAATGAAAAAGCCAACTAAAGTAATTAGAAATTCAGGTAAAAAATGGCGTAGAATAGAGAATTTGTAGTTCATGAAAAATACTATTGAAAATTTGAATCTGTTTTCTCATTATCATAGGTCATGAACCTGCTAATGACCGCGATAATGAACGAATAAATATGAAATTACTACATTTGGCAAGCATAGCAAAGAAATCATGGCTGCCTGTTTTCTTACGCCGAGATCTAGCGCGTGCTTGGCTGAAATATTTTTCCGTTTCTGTGTTGCACTCTTAGTTTGACACTTCTGCGACAGTGACAGGAATAAGGCCCGGACTCCATCAACAAGCGGAGATGTGCAAAGCGGAGAGGAGAGGAGATCTGCAAAGCGACTCGCCACTCACAGCACACTGCTCACCGTACGCGGCTCACAACACACCGCACGCCGCTCACAGCACACCGCTCACTACACGCCGCTTACATCTCTTCTTGTCTCCACTGGGCTAAACCGTTACGACATATCTCCTCGTCTCTCTGCTCAACCATTTCCACTAAAGCTAAGTGGAGACGAGAAGTGTAAATAACGAAATACTGTTGGTGGTTTACAACACAAATGACTCTTCTCGTCTCGTCTCCGCGTCGGTGGAGTCCGGCCCTAACGCTTAGCCGACGTTCGTGCTAAGCCGTAACGTTTGTAGGTCACGGGTTAATCCTTAATTTACCACCCTCATTAGGTACTAGGCACCCATAGACGGTATCCGTATGAAGGTTGGAGCAAGACACATATAGAGGGTGTAATAAGACCCTTAGAGAAGCCGAAAGGCACTTATTTTTCTCGTCATTTAGATATTTTTTTTGTTCTAGACCATACCTGGGAACCGTCTAGTTACGGAGATATTGAGGGTCAAAGTTCCAACTTTTTCACAAGTTTTTTTTTTAAACATGTTTTGATGTAATAAATTTACTTTAAACACCTCCACGACTCCCGTACTATTCAATCCATCCATCAGCACAATGTTTTGAGTGCAACACATTGAGTCATACCGTAAAACGTGATTTTTCACCCCAAAAAAAAAAGTCGTTTCCCAGCAATCATTTTTGCGTAAAGTTACTAAGTTTGATGTACAGAATGCTTGGTTGACAGTTTCGTGAAGGATCCGTTTACACCCTGTATGACATTAACAGATGCAGAAATTCCAGAATACAAGGTTGAACCGTTTCCCTACGAATAATTAATTTAAAAGACTACCCTTAACCTTTTTGCATAATCTGATAGACGCGTGAATATAGAAAATTATTTTTCGGTAGGTATACCAAGCAAGATTATTTCTCGACTTGGCGGTTTCGCTTTCCAAGAAAATGAACAATTTAATGGAAAAGGCAACAGTGTGTATATTATTATGAACATATTTTTATTCACGTATTTTATAAATGGAAGTCTTAAGAGTTTCCTTTGAAGGTATAAAATGAATCGTATGTTTAAGGTAGGAAAGCATAAGACGTTCTGAGAAAAAATCGAAAGTAAATATCGAATCTACCTTGACCTTACACTCTAAATTGCTTGAATCATTAACACATTGAGCAAATGACCAATATTTGCGTAGAAGAGACCTTTGCCTTATATACAAATCTATAAGGTGTAAATTATCATGCCTCTATTACCTGATCAGCTATACCTATCATTACCCTTTTTCCCAACTATGTTGATCGACTTCTAATCTAACTGGATGCAGCTTAAAACTAGTATTTTAGATGAAGCAACTGTCTATCTGATTTCCACAACCCAGTCACTAAAAGACTGGTTGTCAGACTTTTGCGCCTCGACACGAATGAGCAAAGAACATTCGTTCAGATGATCTAGCTTTCGTTTACACTAAACACTAAAATAATACGAAAGAATGCTCTTGTTCTAGCTAGCAGCGCAATCTGAACCAGCCACATTCTACATATTATCGCCACTGCTAATTGAACTTTATATAGGTAAATATAGGTTATAAATCACATGTCCTGGCTTTCGTCTGGCTTTGTAAGGCTCAGGACGGCTATCGGAATCCTGTCAGCGGCTTATATCCGATAGTCAGTGATAAGGCTCCCTTATTCATTAATTAATAGATTCGGTATGGCGTTGGTTTTCAGTGAATATGATGTTGTGCCGATTGCTTGTGTTGATTGGTTGATATTTATTAATGTTTAATTAATGAGCTCAATGTCTGGTTTAGTTATAATTATGATATTGTAAGCTTGATTTAAATTCGTGTATTAATTTCTATGAAATATTGTGCATTTTTAAAATACATTTGGCAAATTCACATTATGAGTAAAATGTGAATTCTATCAAAACTTGTTGATTTACGGAAGTTTGTTTTAAGTAAAATATTAATTATTGTTCATTGAACTATCAATGATGTTGATTTTCACTTGTATTTTTAGAATAATCTTATAGTTTGTTTGTAATATTATTCTTACTGTTTTTTTTTAATTCGTAGCTCAATTTTGACTTCCGATACGGTACTGGCGGTAAAATATCGTTAGTAGTCAGTTGAGTACGTACCTACTGCTGAGAATCTGAAACGTTCAACAATATTCATGGTGAATTTTCCAAGTGAGCGTGGATGGCCAAATCCGAAACTAAGAGGAATAGCGAAAAATGCTCAAAGGAGTCTCGGGCCCGATTTTGATGAAAACTAAAACTGCATCATTAGATTTTTGAAAAATCAATATTCCTAGCCAGGAATAAAAGGTTGTACTAGCTTGATGTGCTGGCGTCTGTATTAATACTCCACGTGGCACAAACCACACATACATAGAGATGTAAATTGAAAAAAAAACATGAAAAAAATCTTGGCACCGTTGTTTTTTTTCTACATTTGGTTTTTTTTCAGAAAAAGTGAAACACTATAAATAAGGTGGAACAAAACACTAAATTTGATTATTTTGTTTTTATTCAAGTCAAATTATGTTTCAATCAATGGGTAACTATTATTATGAACTTAATAAACGAGGATTAGGGAAATCCCCGTCCGTAAATGTAGTTTACATTTGGTGTTGCCAATTATGTTAAGACATGTATGTACTATTTAACAAAAAACAAATGGTATTTTCTTTTTGAACAAAAAAAATAATAATATCAACTCATATACGATAACCGCCTTATCTTATTTTTATTTTCCTACTCATGAAAAAATCTGTTTTTTAAGGTTAAAAACGTTTTTTATTCATCTCAGAAAAAAAAAACCGTTTTTTACAACTCTACATATACATACATACCTGTGTTATACTCCTTTTGAGACGTCCACTTTTTTTTAATCTATCTCGTCATACACTCGCGTCAGTTGCGAGGCTACAAATCCAACAAAGGACGTAACCAATAAGATCGGTTTAGCTTTATGTCGGTCTTTGGCGTCCGCTTCCGACATTTCCACTGACAGTCTTTCATGTTTTGTTAATCGTCTTACAAAAGGTGGTATTATGACTTACTGCCTGTTGCCTGTGGTTTACTTTGTGGAGAAACTATTTCACATGCGTACCTGGATTAAAAGTAGTAAATTGTTTATTCAGGAAATGATCTATTTGTGCAGCTACTTCCAAATCTTTATAACTCTACAAGTGTTTGATGAAAATGAAAAGGAATGGATCCAAAACTTACCTGTTTAAGTGCCTATTTGTAGTTCAATCACAATTTATTATGTGACTTGTGACTCAAATTATTATGTGACTTGTGATTTCAAAGACAACTCGCCTCTCCAACTACAACTACCAACACAACCGCGATGTGCACATCTTTGGTAGCGCAGGATGGAGGACCTCTAATTTGGTTGGAACTTCCTATATCGCGGCAGACCTCGTAGAAGATGGCGGGAGCTGGACAAAATAAACGACCCTGGATCGTAGCAACTGGAAGTCATGGGGAGAGGCCTTTGCCCAGCAGTGGGATGACGTAGGCTAACAGTATCAGTATCCTATATTTAGTGAAAGACTGCGTAAAAAATTAACTCTAACAGGGGTTGTTTACAAAACAAACAATAGTAGTCAGGATGTGTAATGGAGTTACTTACATTTTCAAAAAATGGCACATTTCAAATAATAAGGATGTATGACAGCATGAAGAACTTATTTAGTTTAATAGCATTCACTATACCCGTAAACTTGACCTAACCTTTGCGATGCACGCTTTATGTAGAGGAATTATTAGTTGGATAGCAACAGCAACAAGGATGTTACCCAATACTCAGTTATTTACAACGGATGCAAACCTCGATTCCCTTCTCTGTTTACCTTGAAATCCCGTAGCAACCTGAGATTGTGTGTAGCCATACGGTTTCCGATGTTTCCTTTTGAAGGAACGAACAATGTTTGAGCAAAATTGGAGAGAAAATCTGTTGTACACTGTGCAATCGGAAAATTGAAGAATTTTGAAATAAAAGCAAAAAAATGTTCTTTTGTTTTTCGTGCCGGTTTGGGTTTCAAAATATGGATGGGCATCATATAAACATTATTCATAATGCCCGGGCAATTTAATTATTTCAACAGTTATAACTACTTACTAACTTAAAAGGCAGTGGGCAGGGCACATTGCTCGCAGAACGGATGGCCGAAAAGTTCTCAAGAGGCGAACGTGAACCGGAAGACGTTGCGTTATAAGGCTTCCCACTAGGGGACCGATGATCTGGTGAAGGTTGCAGGGATCCGCTGGTTGCGAGTTGCATGGGACCGGTCAATATGGCGACACTTGGGGGAGGTCTATGTCTAGCAGTGGACGTCTTTTGGCTGAAATGATGAACAGTTACAATCATATTTCCCTATCATATTGGGCACTTCTCATAATAAGAACAACAACATCCATTTATTTTCAGGCTACTTTAGCCCATAGATATATAACTTACAGACTAACATACAAATAATAAAATACAAATTGTGTTAGTAAATAGAATCTTAAAACTATGTTAGTAACACTTCACTTGTGCACTATGTCACTGTATGTCTGTGTGTACTGTCTATATGCCTGGGCTTTATGAATAACGTCCAATTAATCACTAGGTCCATAACAGATGAAAGAAAAAGTGTTCACTAAGTTTTTGATTTTGACCTTCCAAAGTATGACCTAGGACTTTTTATTTAATTCTAGCTATATTGTGTATTTAACGAAAAGAACGTGACAATTACACGTGAAATTGCGCGTCCGGCCAATATGGCCGGACGCGCAATTTCATTCGGCTTAGCTCGATCCAATACCTGCAATACAACATTTTATTGCTCCGTCTTTACAGCCATAAAAGCAGGTTAGACAATGTTTGGAATAAGTATAAGTATCAGAACGATGCTGCTACTAGTGGCCTGTGTCATCCCACTGCTGGGTGAAGGCCCATAACTTCAGGGCTGCGGGACTGTTCGAAAGAGATAACGCGGCCCTGGAACACAAAGGGCAAAGAAGGAACAGGCATGGGTTTTGAGTCAGTACAAGTCTGACACTCCCTTCCGCTCCGCCCAGTGTCATTTGATGATTTCCAATCAGAAAAAAAAAAAAAGAAAAAGGCCCATAACTTCCAAATCCTTCAATCCAGAGCCAATGTGGACCACTGATCGTTGGTTCTGTGCAGCTCGTCCCGCCATCTCTTGCGAGATCAGAGATTAATTGAGATAATAAAATATACTCTGTGGAGCACAAGGCCCTGGTATGGCTTCGGGGTCGGACGAAGCGTTACTGGCTTTCGGTATCTGGACTTTCTCAGCATCAACCCAGAGTCTGTATTTGCGCCCGACTGATGGCAATAGGCTCGCCCCCTGTTACATGGTACTTAAACATAACTGGCAAAATCGATGCCTGTGGATGGATGAATGAGTGATGGATTGATGTGGATTACAGGCATGATGCTCGGTTATGTTATGTTTAATTTATCTTTTTTTAAGGCAATGACAAGGTATCACAATAATGGCAAACGCCCTGCCAGGACTGCGGGACTGTTCGAAAGAGATACCGAGGCCCTGGAACACAAAAGGCAAAGAAGGAACATGGATGGGTTTTAGTCAGTAGATGTCTGACACTCCCTTCCGCTCCACCCAGAGTGGGTGGAGTGGATTTGATGATTTCAGACGCGAAAAAAAAAAAAAAGGCAAACGCGCTTGCTGGTTAAGGGTTAGGTTAAGCCGTGCTTCCCTAAGTTGTTCTGTGGATGGGTGACCGTCCATTACATACCGAGTTTCTTCCGTGCCTAGGAAAGCACGTTAAGCCCGGCTGTCATCTGTAGATCTTTGACAGATGTTACAGGTAGTCAGTGGCCCAAAAAATCCTGACAACCAGTCTTACCAAGGGGTATCGTATTACCCTAACTGGGTTGTGGAGGTCAGATAGGCAGTCACTCCATGTAAAATACTGGTATTCAGCTGCATCCGGTTAGACTGGAAGCCGAACCCAACATAGTTGAGAAAAGGCTAGGCAGATGATGAATTAATTTTTTTGCAGTTTTTACCATCAACTGTGATATTTGTTTCCCGGAAAATTTACGTGCTCAGTGTGTTAATTTTCAACTTAGATGTTACATAAAAATCTTGATGTTTAAACATGAAGTAAGAATGGGAAGTATTTTAACATCTTTTATATTTTTTTGCATCCATTCCATGACATAGAGTAGTCATGCCGTGGGTGCCAGAAGACGGGTGTTGTCGTCGAGGAAGGCCTGAAATACGCTGGCGTGATGACCTTGAGGAATTTAGGAGATCGGCCAGAGACACAGGGAGAAGTGGACAGCTGTGGGGGAGACCTACGACCAGCAGTGAAATAATACTTTTCATTATAACGGTATCGGAAGATATATTTGGGCAAAACCTGTCGACATTTGTTCAAAGGGCATAAATAATAATTAAAGGGGGTGTCTAACTGTGAGATTGGTCATGGTTGGGTATTGATGTTTTAACTATAGCTATTATAATTTTTAATAATTTTTTTTTAATGTAATTTTACTGTTTATTTTCTTTAATTCTGTGTTGTAGCATCGTATTAGACTGGATATGTAATGTTGCTATGGTTGGTGGTAAAATAAATAAAAAAAAAAAAATAAATAAAAAACGCATTTTTTGTCAATCATTTAGATATTTAGATACTCGTATAGTGAACATTGATTATAAATGTTATAACGTAAGGCATCGTAAGGTAACCACTCAGTGTCAACGAAGTATGCGAAAATATAACAGTATGTTTGCAATTATTATCGAACAATTATTTCGATAAACCTACGTGGATATCCAATTAATTGTTCAATTAACTTACATGAATTAATTCCGTATTGTTCAATTAAGGGCTGTAGGCAGCGCCATCTGTCACATTGCAGGTAGTTAACACAATTGGTGCGATGTGAATTGTATCGAACGTATTGAGAGAAAAATTGTAATTTTCGCTTATTATATTGTTCTGACATTTTTTTAATTTAACGAGAAGTTAACATTTTTATCGGTTGATCAAGCAGAGATCAAGCACAGCATCAACTACAAGCGATCAAGTGTTCGATGGATCTTCTTCTTAGCGTGTCGATGGCAATCTAAATTATGTCAGCCCAGAACTGAGCTACTATTTTGGCGCTGTCCGTAGCGTCCATCAGTTCCTGTAGTGAACAAACAAAAGGACACGCAGGAAACGATATTAAATGCCCCATCGTTTGTAGAACAGCACCACATTTACACTGCAGGGCTGAGTCATTAATGAATCTCCACCTGAGCAGGTTTTCCTTGCTGCGACCAACCTGGGTCCGGAGCCTATTTAAAGACTTCCAGGGCAGCCATGGCAACTCATGTCCAGGTGGGAGATTTTCAGCAGGTGGAACGAATGGGTTAGGTAAGGATGCACTACCTCGCCACAGCTTCGATGCTTAGAGCTTCGATGGATAGAGCCCTAAGGTGCTTCGCAGACGGGACAACCATAGTTAACGCAAATGTCGAAGTTGTAAAAGTTTTAATTAACGGTTGCGGCAGCAAAAGGCCCAGACTACGGTTGCCGTAGACAACCGAAAGTTGTTATCGATCACCGAATCTCGCAACTTCGGCACAGTTTTCTTTTTTAAATTCTAATGATGAAAATCGTCAACTACTGGTTATGAGTCGCCTACGGCCGGAACTCGAAGATCGGATTCGCTTCATCATCATTATCATTTCAGCCGAAAGACGTCCACTGCTGGACATAGGCCTTCCCCCAAGTGTCGCCACATTGACCGGTCCCGTGCGTCTCGCATCCAGCGGATCCCTGCAACCTTTACCAGGTCATCCATTCGCTTCATCTACCCTTAAACCTTTACGCCTAACGTAAGAAGTTAACCCAAGAGTATATGTCGGCTTACGGTCACAACACTAATGAAGCTTTAATTAAGAGTTTCCTGAAATAGTCCTATATCGTATCCAATATCAATTAGGAGTTCCTTAATCTAAGTACTCGGTGGAACATTGACCTTCACAAGCCAACGACCTGCTCCTACGTTATTTTATTTCAGGTGCTTATTTTTTTATGTTGTACTGGCTTATGCCCGCGGCTCCTCTCGCGTGATGTTCAATAATTGTTCCACGGGATCATACTGACGGGATAAAAAGTATTCTATATGTTAATCCAGGTTATAAACTATTTGTGTGCAAAATTTCATCCAAATCCGTTCAGTAGCTTTTGCGTGAAAGAATAACAAACATCCATCCATCCATCCATCCATTCTAACAAACATTCGTATTAATAATATTAGTAGGAAATTGAAACTCGATATTTGTCTGTAAGTAACGCTTCAATGAATATAACACCCTTAACGTACTTTATTATATACTAAACTTGTATCAAGTTGAAAATACTTTTCATGAATAGAAAAGTACGATGACATCCAAATGTGTTAAGGTCGACTACCAACCTACCTCCTTGAACATTGTTCGTAATATCCTGTCATACAGAAAGATATAATTCAGTTTGTACATCATTAGAATTTGCTTCAAAAGCAACGTGCCGCTGGCCACGGTACTTCAATAATTACCGACGATTTAATACGAGCCGATTTAATAAAGCCTAACTATAAATCCTATACATTATTAATTAAAAACTATTAAACAAAGTAACAACAAACTATAAAAGAGCATCGAAAAACTCCTCCTCAACGCTGTCAGCTGGTAATGTGTTAAAGAGACTGGCGGCGTTGCCACATTGTATGGCAACACTTAGCCTCAGGCCAATGTGAAAGCCAGCCCTTGGGTAACGGGAAGCGTCAACTAGGCGTTTTGAAATTTCCTTGAACAGGCTACGAGCACTCGGGCCCAACTCTTTATTTAAATTAAATAAAATGTAAACGTCAACTCTTCAGTGCTGTAAAGTGTTTGTTCAACTTAAAAACTATCCCAAATGTATCCGGACATCAGGCAGTCCCACAACCTTTTATAAACTAACCGCTGGATATAAAGGGTGTAAATAGACCCTTAACGAAGCCGAAAGGCACTTGTTTTCCCCGTCTTTGCGATATTTTTTTTGTTCTAGACCATACCTGGGAACCTTCTAGTTACGGAGATATTGGGGATCAAAGTTTCAACTTATTCACAAGTTTTTTTTTAAAAATACATGTTTTGAGTGTAAGATTTTTAGTTTAAACACCTCCACGACTCCCGTACTATTCAATTCATCCAACAGCACAATGCTTTTGAGTGCGTTCCATCGAGACCTACCGTAAAACGTGATTTTTCACCCCAAAAAAAAAAGTCGTTTCCCAGCAATAATTTTTGCGTAAAGTTACTTAGTTTGATGTACAGAATGCGTGGTTGACGGCTTCGTGAAGGGTCTGTTTGCACCCTATATTATCTCCTAAACAAGTAATATTTAAGCCCCAGAAACCCTGCTACGAAGGTGCACACCAGCGAAAAATATTACTCGCATATTTTTCGTTCGCTGCAAAATCGCACGGAAATTCAACGAAAACCCGAGGCTACAGTATCAAAGGAAAAATATTTGATTTCTTTAGCAATAAAAACATGCTTCGCAGTTCGTTGGCTCCACTACACGACTCGAGTTGGCTTTCAAAGGTTCTTTCAATCGAACACCTCCCCCAGTGAAGCTTGATTACGTTAAGTTCGTACTTACGATTGGGTTTGATCTGAATCTGATTTGCGAACGGTGCTTGGTTCCATTCGATATAACTGACAATGTGACATGTTTATACAGCGTGTTACAAAAACCGGCCAACCGGGTCGTACTCACACTCACACAGGGTTCTGAAGCACCAAACAATTTGATAAAAATACATTCTGCGAAAAAAAACCGACTTCGAAAAAAATTCTAAAATAACTTGACTTTCGGAAGTCGGTGACAAATAAATCAATGAAACAAACAAAGTCACCGACTTCATCTTCGTCTTCTTCTTGAGTGTCATAGGCTATAATATAGCCTATAACACATTATGTGGAATCATTTCCGACCATAACGCGGGTGAAACCGTGGGCAAAAACTAGTTGTTTAATAAAGCAAAGCTAAAACGATAAAAAAGACTTCTGAAGTTGTCGAAGTGTCGGATTGTCGCCTGTCACCTTTCGTTTTTATTAAAAAGGACTGGTGTTACCAAAATTTAGACGTGATTTTTTTTTCTGAAGTGTTAGGGCAAGTTCAGACCGATAAAAACCTAGGTTTCTTTTTCAAATCTCACAGTGACAGTAAAAATAAAAAAAACTGAATAGATAATTAAGCCTTGAAGAATATATTACAGAACCTTCATAACAGTATAACAGCCTACACAGATAGAGATAAATAGCTCATTGTTATATTTTGTAATATGCAATGAAACCACTCTTCAAATTAAAATTAAAATGATTTATTGTGGATCATAGGTTCATTAGATGCTGTGTTAAATACAAGAACCTTAACGAAGCCGAAAGTCACTTGTTGTCACACGTCATTGCGATATTTTTTTTGTTCCTAACCATTGGGGTTAGGAACAAAAAAAAGTTTCAACTCTTTCAAAAGTTTTTTTTTAAATACATGTTTTGAATGTAAGATTTTTACTAAACACCTCCACGACACCCGTACTGTTCAATCCATCCATTAGCACAATGCTTTGAGTCCTACCGCAAAACGTGATTCTACACCCCAAAAAAAAAATTTGCAACAATAATTTTTGCGTAAAGTTACTTAGTTTTATGTACAGAATGCTTGGTAACGACTTCGTGAAGGGTCTGTTTACACCCTGTATAGGTAAGTCTGCAATGTCCCGCCATTGAAGCGTGTAAAATTCATATTTTCAATCAAATTCAATTCCTTGTTCAATCAAATTCACTAAACCAACGTTGTACCTGTAGCGATCACAATACTCGTAATAATATGTTGTTCAAGATTTTTCGGTGTCTTTTTTATTTTTTTATTTTGCAGTAGGTATGTCAACGATGAATCGCTGAACTGTAAATTAATTTTCAGTAATAAAAAAATGTTTGCATCACTCGATTCAACTAACATTTCAAATTGACCAATGCCAATTCAAATACCAAATAAATGAAAAATTTATGCTTCCAACAATTGGGACACATTTTTTCATGCTACGCCTCCAGTTTGAATTGTAACTAATCAAATATGTACCTACAGCGGAAAACAAATACCAACACACACAACACAAAATATTTTTTTATTAGAACAAGGGTTTGTACGAATCACTCTTTTCGATTTTATGTTTATCAATCAATCAAAACAAATCCATATTAGTTAGTAGTGAGCGCTTAAGTTAGTACGACTTTTAGAGAAAAAAAAAACTGTCATTATTAAAATCAAATCAAAACCAATTCAAACAATTCAAATTAATCAAATTCAATAAAACACACTATACTCTTCTTGTTACTGCAAATTATAACCAAATTCAATGTAGGTAAGTCAAAGATTAAAAACCTTTGTACTGATGTCGCAAAAAAAAACATATCAATATTTGAGCTCACTCAACCCACATATCGCGTTACCATGGCGAATGTGACTTTTTTTTTTGTATCAGAGGTATCAAACTAAAATAGAAACGTGACCATCATTTTGTCACGGTAGGGCGAATCAAACGCTTTGTATCTCAGACGTAGGTCAGGTGAGTTTGATTACTCTCCATCTCTCACGTCGATGTTCCTAACATCGTGTATTCCTTACCTTATAATCAATCTATAAATATATCTTTTATAGGGAAATGGGACTGGTATCTTTAACACAGGTTACTATGTAATCTAGCTAAGATGCCAGTTGCGATCCGTACTGTGACTATAAAACCACGATCACTGTTAAATTATTGTAACTATCTAATCTTAAGGTTTTATACTGTGAGAACAAATAAAGCTTATATTATATATATTATATCAACACTCCATCTGCCCAGCCTTTTCTCAAGTATGTGGGGGTCGGCTTCCAGTCTAACCGGATGCAGCTGAATACCAGTATTTTGCATGCAGCGACTGCCTATCTGACCTCCACAGCAAACTGGACTACTGGGTAATACGATACCCTTTGGTGAGACTGGTTGTCAGACTTTCAGCCAACTGACTTCCTGCCCACTGACACTGTGTTCTTTTATTTTTAATTTTTTTATTTTTACAAATTATTTACATTTTTAAATATTCCTTAGAAAAAACAATATAAAAAACATTTAAAAATAAAAAAAATAATTAATTAATTCCGGTATCGGGAACAGGGTCCAAGCTACCGACGGTCAGGGCTCCAGAGAGAGGAACCTCCTAACAATACGAGCCGTGTCCAGGAGTACTTATTATTATTAGCCATTATTATTTACCCATGAACTCCTCATTCTCCCGGAGTGTCTGCTATATTTGAATCGTTCCCGTGGGATAATTTCCATCCACAACGCGAGTGAAATCGCGGACAAAAGCTAGCTAGTATAGCATACCCTTGCCATACCTAATACCGTACGGCCATATCGTTTGCCCAGTTCACAAACCGATCAATATTTTATTCAACGGAACTTTTCCAATCGGAAGTGCTGTTACTTTTGCAAATAAAAAAAACGGGTTTGACTCGTACAACGGATATTAATCGGCACACAATCATTTAATGGGTTCATTTAAAAAAAAATACTTCCCATACCCATCTTTCAATTAGGAAATGTTTTTCAGGGATGGGCTTTTGTTCAGGGCTTGGGAAATTCCCAATTCTATTGTGTTGATATTTTTTTATATCCGTACCGCAAATCCTTGACTTTTATAACGCGTTTAATGCCAGATCATTCCATCCTTTTTTTCGTAAAACTTTACTGCTTATTGAATGTTTAGTAAGTTATTTTCATTTTAATAAAGTGTAAAATATGACATAGAATATAATAATCATTAGATGGTTATTATACAGGGTGTAAACAGACCCTTCACATAGTCGTCAACCAAGCATTCTGTACATCAAACTAAGTTACTGTACGTAAAAATTATTGCTGGGAATCGACTTTTTTTTTTGGGGTGAAAAATCACGTTTTACGGTAGGGTAGGACTCGATGGAAAGCACTCAAAGCATTGTGCTGATGGAAGAATTGAATAGTACGGGGGTCGTGGATGTGTATAAAGTAAAAAAAAAACATTAAAAACATATCCCAATATCTCCGTAACTAGAAGGTTCCCAGGTATGGTTTAGAAGAAAAAAAATATCGCAAAGACGGGGAGAACAAGTGCCTTTCGGCTATGTTAAGGGTCTATTTACACCCTTAATTCTATGTTATATTTTACACTAAGTCTAAATAACTTAGTCAGTAGTAACTATCTTGTGACTTCCGTAGTATGAAACTGGCCAGCGATTGATTTATGAAACTGGCCAGCGATAGATTACTGGTGTGAATGATTAACAGAAAAACGTTCCTGTTTATTTTCATTATCATGCCTGCCGAAAGAAGTCCACTGCTGCACATAGGCCTCCCTCAATGCCTCAAGGCTCCGGCCAGTCTGGCTCCTCCACTTACAGGATTATACGATACCTCTTGGTAAGACTGCAAGTCAAACTTCCAGGCCACTGACTACCCGTAACAACTGTCTTAGATTAAAAAATGGCAGCCACGACCGACAGCTTAACTTGCTGCCCATGGAACATAGGTATCTGCCAATGGAGTAAAACGTATTTTTTCAAAAATTTATTTCGACAGCCCTACGCATTTCGGATGTATTCAAAAAAACACCTCTATTGACACAACACAATATTTTTGTTGATATATGGTTTAATTTACTCACAATTTCACCCTTCATTGGCGTCATTCCATTTTGTGCAGATTTTCAATACGATTGGCCATTGTAAAATTGTACTAATTGAATTTCAATACACTTACTTCGGTGGGTTAAAATCCCAATAGCACCAGGCGGGCCCAGTGTAGGTTTTTGAATGTTATAAGTCTTTGACTTTTTGGTTCTAAGACATGTCGGTTTTCTTACGATGTTTTCCTTTACCGCTTTGAGAATAATGATGAAGAAGTTTGAACAAAAAGTGCACAAATTCAGATAGGCAGTCGCTCCATGTAAAATAGTGGTATACAGCTGCCTCTGGTTAGACTATAAGCTGACTCCAACATAATTTGCGAAAGGCTAGGCCGATAATGATGATGAAGTGCCTAAATTCAAAGAGTTCGAACCTGCGACCTTCAAGTCACTGCTCTATAATATGATGTAGAATAAGAGACTACTTAAACCGGTGTTGTTACACGTGGAACTTACCGTATGGGACGTGATATTTAAAGGTCTATTTAAATAAGTGCGTTGGTGAAATAAAATAGAAATACGCCTACAATCCTCTAAGGGTTATGCATAGGTATTCCTAGTTAAACATCGGGTAGGTATTCATTGAATTCATATACTTTTACTAAATAATCATAGCTACTCCCACGTGGCCCTTGACAGGTTTTAAGAAATTATTTTTATACACCGTGACTTTTTAGTCGTCTTACAACAGCAGTCCACATCATGTATCCAATGACTACTAAACATTCATAAAAAAAAATGTACTTTTGAGAATTGAATAATTTAAAAATAAAATAATTATTCCGTATTATGAGTACGTCTTGCGACGTAGATAAAACACCTTGTTGCGGGCGATGATCTACTGGACTCGAGAGCTTGGTAGGTATGTTCTCCCGTTTGACACGTAAACATCATTAACAGGATGTTTCATAATTTTTATTCTAATGTAATATTAATTTTTCATTGTACCTATTATGTTAGGATAAAAAAAAAACGTGCCTTGAGCTATTTTATGTGTATAAAAAGTCACGGTGTATATCTATCAATCAACAGAACCTTAGTGACAGTAATTTTGAACACAGTTCTGGGAAATTTGTGTACTTTCCCATGTTTCTTTAGGCACAGAATTTTTAAACAACACTGACCAAAATAAACTACCCAATCACATCCCAAAATCACACAGACTTCATTTTGATGAAACTACCGAAATAGATCCAGCACAAATAAAACCGAAGCCTCGTTCAGATCACATCAATCGCTGTCCCAAAATATCTGTTAGTCGTTTACAAAATTTGTAACCCCCCACAGATAAAGGGGCGGGTCAGTAATGAAGCCAGTTCAAGCGGAAGGAGCCACGATAAGGTAATTTCGAGGCAGTGGCAGTATACGGGTATATTTCGTGGTTCTATCAAACTAGCCATATTTACGATGGCTGTATAGTTGTCTAATCTTTGAGAATGATGTGGAAGTTAGGTGTTATTTATTGGGTTGGTGGCGTTTGGTTTGTTCAACGATTATTTTTAGCGGCTCCTTTATACTTCTTGTTTGGCCTGTTTATGTCTATACAACATTATTTTTAGTATATGCCTAATACTAAACCTGAATATAGTTTGTTCAGAATAAGTAACTGAATCAATTCCAATCATTTTTAACCCATGTTATATTTTGTCAAAAAATATTTAAAAAAAGTTACATGTTGGATATCGAGTGGCATTAAGTACCTATCGCAATCATTTAGGTACCTACTGCCAAATTATTATTATCAATGAGCTCAAGACGGCGCTGGAGGTGCGTGCGCGGTCGCGCTGCGTTGTGACCATGTTTTTGAGCGGACAACCAGGTAACAGAACAAGCTTATAACTTTGTGATTTTTCATAATACAGTTTTGAAATTTCGTATATAGATTCTTTACATAAAAATACTAGACACGTGTTTCAGGTTTCGCATATACTAAAACCAATGTTGTATAATTTATGATCTTAAGATAAATACCAGGTTTCCTCCGTGCCTCGGAAAGCACGTTAAGCAGTTGGTCCCGGCTGTCATTTGTAGATCTTTGAAAGTCGAGGTAGTCAGTGGCCCAAAACTCTAACAACCAGTCTTACCCAGAAGTATCGTATTACCCAGTACTAACTGGGTTGTGGACGTCAGATAAGCAGTCGCTCCGTGTAAAATACTGGCATTCAGCTGCATTCGGTTAGACTGGAAGCCGACCCCGACATAGTTGGGAAATTTTAATGGAATTTTGTGAATGTGTATGCAGGCATACACATTCACAAAATTCCATTAAAATTTCAGCTTGAAAGATAGAATAGTTTTAGACCCGATATATGGCGTCGTGTGAAGCACGGGCGTGTCGCTACTTTTACATAATTTAAATTTATGATTTACAAAATCAATTGCGATTATTTGTACAGCATCTAATGTTATCGTCATTGTGATTGGCTTGTATGGTTTATTTATTGTATACTTTATCAGTACAAGTGGCGTAAATAACGATTTTCCATTATGACGTTTGTGCTATGCTAACGATGAACTGTTTTATCTTTGATGTTTTTCATTACTATACGATCTATCTAGTTATTTCACAATCAATCTTGAGAAACTCAATCATCGTGGGCCTAGACAGGTGGCAACCGCTTTCAAAGCTTTACGTATTTCTGCAACAGCTGATGTCAACCAATACACTTTTGACATTTCCATTAGCGTTTCAGTGCTAGAATGTCACTTCGTGGCAGGTATCAT